>CM062807.1:948079565-948679565 GCA_031772625.1 Pinus tabuliformis
AAAATTATTTGCATCAAAATTCCATTACTTGGTAAAAAGGAATTACAGTTTTGCAAAAAACAATAAAGGATTTGCCATTAAAAAACCAGGAATAAAACAAAAATATGTTAAAAAGATACAATTGGTAGGAAATATTGCAGATATTATGATGGGGCAACCAATAGTTCAAAACTATGTAGATCCTGGTAGCCCTATTGTTGTCTTATGTGGGCTCGACCTAGGTTCAAAGTGTACTACGCACCAACAAAAATGTCAACCACTGGCCTTCTCGGCAATGATCTGCAAGCAAATCGCAGTCTCACCCGAAGTGATTATGGGAGGTTGCAAAACCAAGTTTCTACAGCCTGAGGGATACTGTGTTGTGGCACCATTGTATTCTCTTATGTTTTAACACTTATTAACTACACATTTATAAAACACTTCACACTTATACTTTACTTCACAGAATTACATTCATTACTTAAACATATCATAAACATTCATAACTTTACAGTATTGAAATAAAGTGCAGATAATAAGCAAATAAACACATGTAGACACAAATTTTACCGTGGTTCATCCCAATGTGGGACTATGTCCACAAGAACTGTTGCTTATAATATAGAATTTGTACAACAAACAATTCTTGACCTGTGCACTTAGCTACAGGTTGTTTGTGCACTCAGCTGCAGACTTAGGCCTCTGCACACTCAGCTATAGAGCCTTTCCTTCGCCACAAACCCAATCACAAAGAATCAAACCATAAACACAGATTGGTTCTAATCATCACTGCCTTCCTTCTTTATTATTCATCCCTATATACTATTACATCGAGGGATTACATTGCTTCAATACCATGGACCACATACCATGGTTTCCAAAATACAAGGGACTATGGTCCAAAACCATTCAAATTTTACAATTATATGCTTAAACAAAAAGGGAGGGGCTTCGTTGTGAAGCCCCTATATGGCGTGGTAGGTTCACTGCACAGTCCTTGTTTGCTGCGTGGTATAATTCACTTTGTATTGCACGCTTTATCCCCAAAATCAGCTTCCTTACCCAAAATCTGGCCAAGTTGGGCTGTGCCCAATAGGACCCCAACACTCACCTATGACTCATCCCAAGTCACTTAGATTATGTGCCTCTGATATTCTGCACAATGTTGTTATAGGCTTGGTTGAACTGCTAGAGAAATTTTGTCATTTGCTTATCCTCGTTGCGTGCTTCCTCCAACAATGCTTTTGTTACATGCTCATTAGCCTTCTATAGCAATGTTGCCTCCTTCTGTCGAAGCTCCTGGAGCTTCTCATCTACTATCTCAGAGAGCTGAAGTGTCTTGTCCGACCAAGGCTAAGTTTTGTCTATGAATGTTTTTCTTCCTTCTTTAGCTCTTCAATCCTCTTCTACATCTCCTTCACTTCAGTGATATTGCGAGATTATGTGATATAGGCAATGTCTTCACAACTGCTCGGATTGCCTCTATCTGTTGTTGTTTTTGTTGCATTTCCTCTGCAGTTTTTGAACATTTGGATCTACCTGTAGTGAAGTCCAAATACCATACTTTCGTCTAGTAGCTTGTTTTAGTCTGCCAATGCTACAGAGATGCTAACCATGACTATATTTAAGTCAGCCTCCTCTAACTTCTTACTTCTGGTGGCGTAGTCGGCTGCAACTTCATTCACATCTTGCTAATCTGCATCTCATATTAAATTCACTTCAGAAATTTTATCCTTATATGATCCAAGTGGATATTGGTGGCCACCTGCTAATTCCATTTGGATCCCCTCCAGTGCTTCTTTCATTTTTTTTTCAGTTTCCTTAATTATAGCATAGTTTACTATTTTTAGTAGTTTTTCGGGTCCTAAACTTCAGGAGCCGTTTTGAGGCCCTAAACGACTTTTTTTGGGAAATCTACCGCCAACGATTTATTGTCAAAAATTCATATTTTTTGTCGTAGTCCTCAGAGAGATCTTTCCAATGGGCTATCATGCATGTCAAACGGAGATAGTATGACCAATTCGTGACCCCGGAAGTTGGCTATCTAACTCACCCCAACGGGGCCCACAAACTCTTGGTGTTACATCTCCTCGAGTTAGGGTTTTGGTTGTTTAGGGTTTTCTCTTATTGTTCAACAATAAAAAGGCCCTTGAGCCTCATTGTAAGATAGTTCAGAGGCATGTAGCCACCACAATCCCTTCTCAGAGATAAGCTACTATTGCCCTAGCTGGGTTATTTCCATTACTGTTTGTAAGCATATTTCAGTATTTTACATTAATGAAATGAAGTATTATTTCGCTGCATATCTGTGTTTATGGTTATCTCCGTAATTTGTTGCATTCCTGTTTAAGTTCAGATCAGTGGTATCAGAGCGGTCTGCTTTTTTCTTTATTTTTCTTTGCATGTCCCCAACAAGGTCAGGATATAAGGGGTTAAGGCTTGAACTAGTCGAACCTTTGCAAGACCAGCCTCGCAAATCCCGATGGCCTCCAATGGCGAATGAGAAGAAAGACGAGGGGGTAGGAGATCCTATCAAAATCTTTCTCAAAGAAGCCCTCGAGCGACAATGGAACGCGATGATGGAAAGCTTTGCCCAAATCCTTCAACGGATACCTAGAAGCGAAGCATCGGCTTCTAGTAGCTACTCTAGAAACGCCATCCCCTTTAAGGTACAAGTTAATTTTGAAATCCCCATATTCGAGGGTCATATAGACGCAGATTCGGTAGATAAATGGTTAAATATGCTAGAAGGTTATTTTTTTGTTCATGAATTTTCGAGTCGGGAAAATATTGTTTTCGCTCTTCTCAAAGCAGACCCCCACGTCAAGGACTGGTGGGAAAACTACTACGAGCAGAAGGATGAAAATACCGGGTCACTATTTTCAGCCACACCCACCCGGAATTCATTCCGGGATGCCATTAAGGAGCAGTACTACCCTGTTGGAAGCTATGAGGATAAATACATAAAGTGGACCATGCTGCGGCAAGGAAGGGACCAAGATGTTCTGGAGTTCACCAATCTTTTCCATACCCTTCGCATGAAGTTGGGTATCAAGGATTCAGAGTAGCATTTGATACTCAAATACCGCGGCTGCCTGCACAAGTACATCCAGGAAGAAATAGAATTCCTGGACCTCTCCTCGCTTGGCACAACATACCGATATGCTGTCAAGGTTGAGCAGAATTTTAATAAACAAAAGAAGCGAGACTTTGGATCTGTGAATCCGAAGCAAGGGAAAGGTGCCCCTAAACCATAAAACAAAGGACAAAGCCAAGGCAGGGCAGCCCAAGACAACCCACCAAAGCTACAAGCAAAGAATAGTGCCGCGAAGCCGAAAAAGGACACAGGAAAATGGTGTGAGTTCCATAAGAGCTCCACTCACAACACAAGTGAGTATCGGGCCAAGCAGTCACTGGTGGCTGAGCTAAAGGTTTCAGAATCAGATGCATGTTTCGACTCTGAGTCAGAACCCGACAAGGGGAATGACAAAGGGAAGCAGATCATTGATGCGGATCCCAACGCCATTGTTGCTACTGCCAAGATCCAGAAAAATGAACCCAAAGATCCAGAGGAGGAGGAGCGTCTCTTCCACTCCTAGATGTGGGTAAAGGGCTCCCTGATACAGTTCATTGTCGACAGCGGGAGCCAAAAGAACCTCATTTCGGCAGAGGTCGTGAAGCGGTTGGGCTTACCGACCACAGCACATCCACAACCGTACACCATCGGGTGGCTTCACCAAGGACGGATCTTCGCGTGAGCCAACAGTGTCGCCTTCCATACAACATCAAGCCCTTCACAGATGAGGTATTGTGTGACATTGCTCCCCTTGAAGTTTGTGATGTATTATTAGGACAACCATACTTGTGGAAGCAACATGCTATGTATGAATCAAGGCCCCGTGCTGTTATTATTACATTGGGAAATAAGTTGTACAGGATACCAGAGGTAGACCACCTACCGCCATCTCTTTGATTACTGCAAAACAATGCAGTAAGCTCATTTCCAAAACTGGGAAATTTGTTTTCCTGATGATACGCCCTCAAGGAAAGAAGAAGACAGTGGCCACAGCCTCCAGACAGGGCCCCTCCGCATGACAACTACAGATGGACAAGGTCGTGGAGGAGTACGAGGACATCTTCACCTCCCCCACAGGGGTTCCTCTACACTGTCAGGTCAAGCACTCCATCGATCTGACCCAGGTGCACTGCTACCCAATGGACCAATCTATTAGTGCTCCGTTCTGGAGAACGATGAAATCAAGAGGCAGATTCAGGAGTTGCTGTAGAAAGGTCACATCCATCTGAGTTCATCGCCTTGTGGGAGCCCAATCGTGTTGGTATAGAAGAAGGATGGGACTTGGAGACTCTGTATTGACTATCGGGCGCTGAACAAGATCACTGTCCGTAATAGGTACCGATCCCACGGATTGATGACCTCCTGGACCAACTGAAGGGAGAAAAATATTTCAACAAGATTGATTTGAAGTTAGGATATCACCAGGTACCAATTGAACCCTCTGATGTGTGGAAGACTACCTTCAAAGCCAAGGAGGGCCTTTTCGAATGGTTGGTTATGCCTTTCGGGTTGACGAATGCTCCTGAAACCTTCATGAGGCTAATGGATGACATCTTGTGGCCATTCACCAACTCATTTGTAGTGGTATACTTGGATGACATCCTGATCTTCAGAGAGTTGGGAAGAGCACCTCCACCACATCCGACAGGTTCTCCAAACACTGCGGCAACACAATTTATGTGCCAATTTGGAGAAATGCACTTTTGGCATGACCCAGGTTCAGTATCTGGGATACATTATTGATGAACAGGGGGTGCATGTGGATCCAACCAAGATCCAAGTCATTCGGGATTGGCCATCTCCAACCACTCTGATAGAGCTCTGCAGCTTTCTAGGTCTTGCCAACTTCTACCGCAGGTTCGTGTTGGGGTTTTCTCATATCACTTGGCCTTTGAGTCAAGTCACCAAGGGAGGAGCAAAAGAAAAATTCTTTTGGTCTGAATCTCAACAGAAGGCATTCATAGAGTTGAAAGATCGCCTCTGCACAACACCAGTGCTTGCGTTACCAGATTTACAACAACCATTTGAGGTCGAGACAGATGCCTCTGACTATGCTATTGGGGCAGTCCTTACTCAACACGGGCATCCAGTGGCATATCACAGTGAAACACTTTCAGACGCAGTCCAGAAGTATCCCACTTATGATAAAGAGATGTATTCCATTGTGCAGGCCTGCCGACAATGGAAGCATTACATTTTGGGGAAGGAAATGATCATCCACATAGACCACCGACCCCTGCAGTTCATACAAACCCAAGGGAAATTACAGAATGATCGCCATTAGAAGTGGTCCACATACCTACAACAGTTCCATTTGAATATCAAGTATAAGAAGGGCAACACTAATAATGTTGCAGATTGCCTCAGTCGACCACCGATCATGGCGTTAACCACCGTGCTCAACTCTTGTGGGCACGAGACTTCTGATTGGCCACTGCTCTACAAAAGCGACCCAAAATTCGGCCACACATACCAGACCCTCTTGGAGGGTCAGCATGTTCCAGATTTTCACCTCCAGGATGGCCTGTTATGCCACCTGGGTCACCTTTGTGTTCCTTGAAGCGAGCGTGCCAAGATGATTTGGGAAGCACACTACAGTTAGGCTGTTGGGCATTTTGGGGTCAAAAAAATGGTGGTAGTACTGCAGAAGTATTTCTGTTGGCTGAATCTTTGACAGGATGTCGGGAAGTACATCAGATCATGCATTGCCTGTGCCATTGCCAAATCGGCCATCAAGAAGCAAGGCCTCTATACCCCGCTGCCTACCCCTAGTTGACCTTGGGAATCCATCTCCATGGATTACATGTCAGGCCTTCGTTCCACTAAGCATGGAAATGACTGTGTTTTTGTGGTCATCGATCGGTTCTCAAAGATGGCCATTATGGCGACATGCAAGAAGAATATCATAGTAGAAGCCACTGCTAAGCTCTTCTTTGAACAAGTGTGGGTACACTTTTGGATCCCACAGTCTATCATCTCAGATTGGGACAACAGGTTCCTCAATACATTTTGGTCCAGTCTCTGGTCGATGCTGGACACCAAACTCACTAAGTCCACAACCTTCCATCCTCAAACTGATGGCCAGACAGAGGTTGTCAACAGGATGATTGTACACATTCTGTGCATGTACAACTCAAAGCATCCACGCACATGGGATGAGAGCCTCCCCTATGTTCAGCATAGCTACAACCGGGCTCTCCATAGCTCGACTGGCCACAACCATTTTTAGGTGGGCTTGGGATTCTAGCCACTATGTCCCATTGATGTGGCCATGCCATTTGCAGCTACTCACGTAGATTCGGCTCATGTCCAGTCCGAAACAGATAAGGCAAACAAATTCATTGAGCACATCCAACATATTCGCCAGCAGGTCCATGACATTCTGGAGAAATAAAATGCTAAGTACAAGCAACGACATGATCAACATCGGGTGCCACACAAGTTTCAGGTGGGTGACAAAGTCTGGTTGCATTTGCAAAAGGAACGCCTTACCGGAGCCTATCAGAAACTTAGACCACTCCGATATGGTCCTTACACCATTACCAAGGCTGTGGGAGACAATGCATTTGAGCTCAACATTCCCCCATTCCTTGGCCTGCACCCAGTGTTCAATGTGGATCGCCTTCGACCATACTTTCCACCATTACTAGACACATCCGACATTGCAGAACAACTCACACCCACAGAGTTAAATCCAGATTGCATGGAACAAGCTGCAACTGATCAGATCATGGACACACAGATCAAGCACACTCGCCAGCAGAATATCCAACTGTATCGAGTTGTCAAAGCAAGACAACTCCTTCATGAGGGCAAGTGGCTCACCAGGGACCAAGTTCAGCAGAAGTTCCCTCATCTCATGAAGGAACTCAACGTAATGGGGACCATTGCTTCCTAAGGGGGGAGGAATGATCCAGGTGGATATTGGTGGCCACTCGCTAATTCCACTTGGATCCCCTCCAGTGCTTCTTTCAGTTTTTTTCAGTTTCCTTAATTATAGCATAGTTTACTATTTTTAGCAGTTTTTCGGGTCCTAAACTTCTGGAGCCATTTTGAGGCCCTAAATGACGTTTTTTGGGAAATCTACCATTAGCAATTTTTCTATCAAAAAAACGCCTTTTTCATCGTATTCCTCGAAGATATCTTTCCAATGGGCTATCATGCGCATCAAACGAAGATAATATGACCAATTCGCGACCCCGGGAAGTTGGCTGTCCAACTCACCCCAATGGGGCCCACAAACTCTTGGTGTTACATCTCCTCGGGTTAGGGTTTTGGTTGTTTAGGGTTTTCTCTTATTATTCAATAATAAAAAGGCCCTTGAGCCTCATTGTATGACAGTTTAGAGGCATGTAGCCACCACATCTCTTCTCAGAGATAAGCTACCATTGCCCAAGCTGGGTTATTTTCATTACTATTTGTAAGCATATTTCAGTATTTTACAATAATGAAATGAAGTATTATTTCCGCTGCATATCTATGTTTATGGTTATCTCTGTAATTTGTTGCATTCCTATTTAAGTTCAAATCATTATATTCCTTGACTGTAAGGCCAAGCTTCGCGACCTTGTCTTCAGTTGATTCCTCCTCATGCACATCCATGTCTGGAACTTCTCTACATGTGGCTTC
Organism: Pinus tabuliformis; assembly: GCA_031772625.1. NCBI lineage: Eukaryota > Viridiplantae > Streptophyta > Pinopsida > Pinales > Pinaceae > Pinus > Pinus tabuliformis. The sequence continues at coordinate 948,087,250 of CM062807.1, forward strand.
AACCACTTCTTTTAATTTTTACTGTTGTAGATCTGCCTTCTCCATTTCTTTGATTGCTTGGTCGAGCTACTTCTTTAGTACAACTTATTCTTATTCTATCTGAATATTCAACCTTGAAGTGCATTTTCCACGCTCCTTTAACTCATTTGCGATGCCTTGGTGTAAGTCATGTAAGTCATGTAATGTGCTCCCAATTCTTCGCATGCTGTTTCACCTCGACGGAGTTGAATTGTAGAGCTATGGCTGGTATCTACATTATTCTCATCCAAAACATTGCTTCTATCAGCCTTTCTGGTTGGAGTCCTTGAGTTAACTACGTTGGTTGAGTTAGTTGTACCGATTCTTTGGATGCTTGTGTCAATAATTCTAGTTATGCTATACTTTGTTTGACAATAGTGAGGAGTGCACTGTAGTGATCCTCTATCTTGCTCCATGACTATGTAGTGACCTCCTGAATTTTCTCGCCAATATCATCTAGGTCCCTATCAGTAAGGACTAGTGGCAGTGTGTCCTTAGACTTGTCTGCCTTATGTTTCTTTCTGTTTCTCGGCGAAGCTCCAATTTGCATTTTCCTTTTCTCCACAATAGATTTATCTGTTTCTACCTTATTTCTCTACTTCTTTGTATATTTTCCTCCCTTAGGATCTTACTCATGGTGCTCCTCTTTGTGATGCTCTTTATCATGGTGTTCCTCTTCCTCTTCCTCTTTCTCTTCCTCAAATTCTTGTTGTTTATCTTTTCCACTTGCTTCACCATGGTGTGAAGTGTCGGTTCTTCTTCCTCCACGACGCTATCCTTTTCATCCTCTGTCAGAGTCATCGACTTTGTGGGCCACTTCGCACCAATGCTTCCAAATCCTCCTCTTTGACCAAGTATGGCAATGTGTGCCATTTCCTCTTGAGGTCTGTATGCACCTGAATTTTCACCTTATGGAAATCCTCCTTGAAGCTCTCCACAAGGTTTTATTTCTTATAGAGACTAGGCGAGAGGCACAAATATTGATTCATGATCACATGTATATCTTCTAGTATAAAATGAAGAAAATTATGTTCTCTCGGGCTCATGATGGCTGAGTAGTATTCCACAGTGAAGCATACCTTGAAGTCTCACAAACATTTGTAGGGACCACAGGTAACTGTGTGTCCTTCGACTCCCTCCACAATAACATACTATGTGTCCTTCGACTCCCTCCACAATAACATCGCTATAATTAAGATAATTTACTAGGAATAATGGAAAGGGGTACCTTTTTCTTATACCTTGCCGGAGTCATCTAGGAATTCTTTACATAGGTACATAACCCAGTTGTACTGTACTCTGTTTGCACATTTCTTGATTAAAACTACCACCAGTGCAAGGACTTCATTCGCATGACACTTTCACATGACTTTCCCAACCAGAATATGTTCTATGAAGCAGACTGTGTGGTCATTGATAGAATTTATGTTGTAGCCCCAGTTTCCTTTCACCAATCCATACTTTTGCTTCATGCTCTCTGCCAAGGTGCAGTCCTAGTCCTTCCCAACGAACTCCTCCATGGGGTTCTTCCCTTGGTATGGCAACTTCATGATTCACCAAATAATCATTTCATCTATAAGGTTTTTATCCCTCAACCACAAGTGTCCATCATGAACTAGCACCAATAATTTGTGCACACATGCTGTATTGGTTGAGCTCCTACTGAAGTGTGGCACATTTAACATATTAAGTAGCACTAACTGCTTCAACCCATTTTCCCACCAATGTGGCTCTAATCTACTCACTTTTCTATCTTGGTAGTGAACCTACTACAAATATCGATCCGACACGAACTGTGGATACTTTGTCTAGTCATTGAAGTCATTGTCAATAAACTTTAGCTGTGGATTTTTTCCTAACAACTCTCCTTCAAAGGGTAATTCTTCTGGAAAAAGCAGTGTGAATATCCCATACTTCGCATCTTTGAAAGCTTTTACCAGCTTTGCATGCGGATTTCTTAGCAGGATATAAGATGGTAGGGGTGAAATGAATACTATGCTCCCTGCATCCTCCTCTATCTCTTCTATCTCTTCTTCCTCAACATAGATTAGCTTTGATTGCTTTTGAGGTTTCACAAGTTTGGCAAGCTTCTTGTCATTCTTCTTCGTGGTTCTTACTTCCTTGGGTTTCTTCTCTCTCGGTGATGTCTGCAACTTCTATGGTGACAGTGCTGCTATTGCAGGTGATGCTTTCGCAAGTCTTTAAACTATTGGTGTGGCTTCCATGTCTTTAGACAATCCCTTCTCACAAAAAAATTACACAATCTCCTCCCAATATTGCTCAGACGACATACAGAGCGCACTCTCTTGCAACTTCTTCACACTGTTACTTACTCAGGATTTTGATAAGAAAAGTTCTTACTCTGAGCAATAATCGACTATTTATAACAATTCTTGCCTTCAAACCTCATCATTAGATTTTATTATCTCTTGATTTTTTTCCGATTGTGTCAGTAAATGCGTATCTATCCATAAATTTTACCGATCTATCGTATTAAATGCATATCCAGTCATAACTTATGTTGACCTGTCATCTTAAATGTGACTTTACGCATGTCTTTTCCCTTTTAATGGTCATATTTTCACTTTTCCAATGAACTTCGACACATCCCTATTGTAGCACACTTATATTTTGTGTTGTGGTTACCTGCAAACTTCGACATATTCTTGATTGTAGAACAGCTTTGTTTTAGGTTGCGACTACCTGTGAACTTTGACATATTCCTAATTTTAGCAAAGTACTTTCGTTGTCAAATCTCTCTATCTGCAACGTAGTTATAATGCAGTTTCCAATTTCAACTACATGTGACGCTAAGACTTTCCTTCTTTCTTCTTTAGAGCGAAGCTGTGGGGACAGGGTTGTCCCTGTACAACTTCAATCTACTGTCATTCACTTTTCCTTGAATTAATTATCCATTTAACTTCTCTAACTTCATTGTGCCTCCATTAGTAATATACTTAATCACATACGAGACTAACCAATTTATTTTGAATTTCCCTAGAAATTTCACAAACTTACTCTCATAGAGGAGAACAAGGTCTCCCACTTGAAACTTATTTTTCTTAATGTTCCTATCATGACAAGACTTTTCTCTCTCTCTTTTTGCACTTTTTATGGAATCCTGCTACAAACCTGTCTTCTTCAAGAGGCATCAAGTGCAACATCCTTTCTTCCACAATGTAGGGTTCTACCATATTTTTAAAATATGTAATTCTTAGGCTAGGGACAATATATTCCATGGGCATCAAAACTTCTTTCCTATAAACCAACCTAAATGGTGTATGACTGGTCAATTTTTTGCATGTAGTCCTATAAGCCGATAATGTTGCCAGAATTCTAAGATCTCAATCATCCATGATCACATTACATACATTGGTCAATGCATTCTCAAAAATTTTATTAAATGCTTCCACAGTTCCATTAACCTGAGGATGGTAAGGAGTGCTCTTCTGGTGTTAAACTTGAAATTCCTTAGCTAATGCTTTAATGACCTTATTCAAGAAATGCGACCATTGGTCACTCATCAATATCCTTGGGCACCCAAATCTGGATAGTATGTATTAAAAAATGAACTTCATAACAGTTTATGTGTTGCAATCCTTCACTGGCTTTGCTTCGGCCCACCTTGTCAAATAGCCAATTGTAGTGATTATATACCTTGCACTTGATGACATATCATGTCAATTCCCCATAATCAGTAACCTGAAAACACTAGGCTACATCCCAAGTCTCGAGACAGAGACTCAAATCCTTCAAATCCCCATCTATTCCATAAAACTGCCCCTAAAAATCAGTTCATCAAATTAACATGGAAGGATTAATTTCAGAGTTTTTTTATGCTCTCTGGAATACCTGGGTGTGATTAAGTGAACTCATAAGCATATCAACCCGCTGTTCCTCAATACTCATGTGCTCATTTACCTTCAGACTTTCTGGATGTGTGAGAACGTTGAAATTGAGAACCGAAACCCAACTGTTGGAACAGGAACTAAACTCCAGAACAGGAACAAGACTATTGGTTCAAGAATAGAACTCCCTTCTTGGCTATGCTGTGGGTTACCATTTTCCCTTCATCTGCTATCTCGCCTTCTTGCCAAGATAATGCCAACATTACAGTGTTGTTCAGCTCAATGTTGATACGGATCCGCTTGTCTTTCCAAGCTTACAACCAATTTTCTCAAAAAAAAACATTGCATTGTAAACACTGTCTATGGTTGCTCTGCCTTTCTTCCATGCAGAAGCCCAACTCTGATCCTCATACTTAGGATTTACTTACACACAATTCACTGGTATTATAAGTTTGGCACAATCCATACTTACCTATATTCAATGAGGACTTTACACATAACTGAGTGCACTTGTGTCGATCCAATGATCCTCATTCAATGCCATCTCAAACTTGGTTAATAAACAAAGCATAAATTAAACTTGTATTTACATAATGAACAAAAAGGTATGCATTCTATTTTAACCAATGAGCATAGTGATAAGGATTTCAATCCCAAACAGAGGTGATCTTCATACCTTCGGTTACCTTTGGTTACCTTCAACACAACTTTAATGCGATTTGCATCACATTCCACACAAAAATTACCAAATCCAGGCTCTTCTAATCATTCGTGTAGGTTTTAACCCCATATAGAAATTACCTGCATACGAATTCTAAAACACAGAAAATAAACAATGCAAGAGCATAACACATAAAATGAATATACACAAAGATTTTCCCCTAGATCCCAAAACTTGGACTACCAGCTTGATTTTTCATTATGTTCCTTTCAATGTTACAATACATATTTATACATGCTGAAGCATCCAATACCATGGACCGAAAACCATCGCATCCAAAACCATGGACTGAAAACCATCACATCCAAAACCATGTGTGAAAAATCATGCATAAAACCATAGGTAGGTCTGCCCAACCTAATATAGGGTTCAAAAACAAACTTTTGAGTGGGGTTACCTGCACCCCTCAAACATCCTATGATTCCCCCTACTACGCAATCAGCGCAACAAAGGGGGGGCTCCGCCCCCCTTCTAACCCCCCGGTTAGCTACATCGGCTAGTCATGGAAAGAATATAACACAACCCAACATTCTCCCACTTGTCGTTTTCTTTCCACAGGGGGCCACAGGAGAGATTAGTCATTTATCTAGCCCTGCAATGCCCATTGTTTCTCTACACCAAGAGAACTTCTCAGAGCTCACAAATTTTGTCAATGCATTTGTAGTATTCTTCAAAGTGTCCACCTTTACTAGCAACACCTTTTTGTCTTCTATCATATCCCTCACAAAGTGATACTGAACATCAATGTGCTTTGTCTTTGAATGATATGCAGGGTTTTTTCCAAGAAAATTGCACTTTGGTTGTCACAGTATATGCTTATATCTCCCTGTACTAACCCCATACTTGAAAATAATCTCTGCAACCAAACTGCTTCCTTTCTTGCATGAGAGCTGCCATGTATTCTGCCTCTGTAGTTGATAGTGCCACTACAGATTGTTTCTTATTCATCCAACTGACTACACCTCCAAATAGTTTAAACACATACCCACTTGTAGATCTTCTCTGATACAGATATCCAACTCAGTCTGCATCAAAAAAGCCGTGAATATCCAACACTCTGTCCAATCCTGGTCTCCCTTGGTAGCACAAACCATAATCACTAGTGCCGCGCAAATACCTGAAAGCTTGCTTCATTGCTGTCCAGTGCTCCTTCCCTGGTTTTGACATAAACCTGCTCAATACTCCCACTGCATGTGCATTGTCTGTTCTAGTACAAACCATCGCATACATCAGGCCACCGAATGCATTTGCATATGGAACATGGGACATTTCCTCTTCCTCTTCTTGTGTCTTGGGTCACTGTTCAACAGATAACTTTACACCTATAAGAATAGGAACCTTCACCGGTTTACTATCCTGCATATTAAACCCGTGCAATATTGTCTCAACATACTTCCTTTGGTTTAACCAGAGCTTTCTCTTTGTCCGATCTCTTTTAATTTCCATGCACAAAATATAGTTTGCAACACCAAGATATTTCATGTCGAATTTGGAGGACAAATGGGTCTTCAAATCCTGGATAATTTCTTTGTCATTTCCAACCAGCAACATATCATCCACATACAGGACTAGATAAATAACACTGTCACCACTTAATTTAAAATACACACAATGATCTACTTTGCTTTTGGTGAAGCCAAGTCACCGTATAAATGTATCAAATTTCTGATACCACATCCTTGGTGACTATTTTAACCCATACAAAGACTTCTTTAACTTGCATACCAATTCTTTCTTACCCTTCACCGCAAAACCTTCAGGTTGCTTCATGTATATCTCCTCTTCCAGATCCCCGTGAAGAAATGTTGTCTTCACATCCATCTATTCTACCTCAAAATCAAAAGCAACAACAACAGATAGAAGTAATCTAATAGAAGCTACCTTGGCAACAGGAGAAAAAATATCACCAAAATAAATTCCCGACACTTGGGAATAACCTTTTGCTACCAACCGAGCTTTGTATTTCTCCACCTTTCCTTCTGCATTTGTCTTCTTCTTGAACACCCATTTGCTACCAATGGGTTTCCTTCTAGCTGGCAACTCCACTAGATCCCATGCCTCATTTTTGTGCAAAGATGCCATTTCATCAACCATGGCCTCTTTCCAGAGTTTTCCATCCTCTGAATCTACTGCTTCCTTCACAGTTCTAGGATCATCATCAGTAATAGATAAAGAAAAATTTGAACAAAAAGCAGATGGACTATACCTTTCTGGCTTCCTTCTTTCTCAAACCGATCTTCTCACACCCGGAGTTTGTGGTTCTTCATCTTCTAATTCCTCCTCTGCTGTAGAGTATGAATCTTCCTCCTTAAGCTCAAACTCTATCTTCTCTAGTTCCTTTGGTTGGACTTCATGTTTAATAACATCTTTCACCTCTCTAAACACCACATCTCGGCTGTACACAACCTTCCTTGTTACTGGGTTCCAAAGCTTATAACCCTTTAAACCATCCTTATACCCAATAAATATGCACTTTTTAGAGTTACTATCCAACTTTGTTCTTTTCTCCTTTGGAACATGTACATATGCATCACATCCAAATACCCTCAGATGTGAAAGAGAGGGTTTCTTATCAGTCCATACCTTTTGTGGAGTCTTATCCTCCAATGCAGATGAAGGTGCTATATTGATTAGGTAACATGCAGTCTCCACCGCCTCTACCCAGAATTCTTGTCCTAACCTGGCACCACTAAGCATGCTTATTTCCCTTTCCATCAATATCTTGTTCATTCTTTCTGCAACTCCATTTTGCTGAGGTGTATATGGAGTAGTCTTCTGCTGTGCTATACCACACTTCTTACAAAATTCTTCAAATTACTTACTGCAAAACTCTCCACCGTTATCTGTCCTCAACGCCTTTATCTTCTTCTCTATCTAGTTTTCCACTAAAGCCTTAAATTCTTTAAACCTGTCAAAGACTTCAGATTTCTTCTTAAGGAAATATATCCATGTATTCCTTGAGAAGTCATCTATAAATGATACATAGTACATAGACTTACCCAGTGATGGAACCTTCACAGGTCCAAACACATCACTATGAACATGCTCTAATATATGTTTCACCCTCTTACCACCAGAGGGGAAACTCACCCAATTTTGCTTCCCATATACACAATTTTCACAGAAATCAAAATCCAGAGAGCTATTACTCATACCTTTACCATGAAGTATTTGAAGGCACTTTTCTCCAATATGTCCAAGCCTTTAAAGCCACAGCATGGTCTTCTCTCTAGAGACCACTAGATTTTCTGCTCCACTTTCAGGGACCACGGAACTGTTGTACCCATCAACAACAATGCTACCTTGCAGCTTGCATAGAGTTTCGATCCGAACTCCCCGCATCAATACCAGTTCTCCCCAAACCATCTTGCAGGTATCCTTCTCGAACACTGTTTTTACACTTGCATCATCTAGCTTGCTTACAGAAATCAGATTTCTGGCCAATGTAGGAATATGCAGAACACCTGGAAGTGTTCTAACCCTTCCACCTTGCAGCTTCAACTTTACTTTTGTGCGACCAATGATTCTAGCCTTCCTATCATCCCCTAAGAAGACATCACCACCATCGTATTTCTCATGCTCGCAGAACCACTCTCTATGGGGAGTGAAGTGAAAGGATGCACCTGGGTCAATCAACCATGCCTCATGATCTACATGTGTACTTGAAGAAGCCAAGTACACATCTCCACCTTCATTTGAGGTGGTTTTCGGCTCTATAGAAGGAGCATCATGATATCCCTTTCCTTTTTCAAGAGCTTTAGATTTACAGTCCATTTTGTAGTGCTCTTCCTTTCCACATTTCCATCACACCACCTTTATAGGTTTTACTGGATATTTAGATCTCCCTCTAGATTTAGACCTCCCACTCGATGACTTACTTTTCTTTTTGTTCTGGGACCGTCCTCATACATACAAGGAATCACCATTCTGGCTCTCCATATTTTTTCGTCTCATCTCCTTCGTCAGCAAGGATGAGACTATTTCATCAAACTGCAAGGCAGTTGCATTGCTGCCTATTGCAATAACCAGACTATCCCACAAATCTGGTAGAGAACACAACAAACTGATGCACTTATCTTCATCTAAAATTTTAATATCAATAGACAATAACTGACTTACCACAACATTAAATGCATTCAGATGCTCTATGACCGAGTCTCCATATTTCATCCTCAGGTTATGCAGCTTTTTCCGTAGGAACAGTTTATTCACCAGAGACTTAGATTGGTACAAATTCCCTAACTTGTCCCATAAATCCTTCACCGTAGCTTCCCTTAATACATTCAACAATACTGAATCTAAGACACATACTCGTATTGTGCTCTTTGCCTTCCATTCCAACTTCTTCAATTCTTCATTGGACACTCCCATTGGTTTAGCACTCGGATCTACTGCGATCCAATGATCTTTATCCACCATTAGATCCTCCATCTTGAGTTTCCACAACTAAAAACTATGACCATTAAATTTCTTGATCTCTATCTTTCCACTGCTCGCCATCTTCTTTTACCACTAGAATCGATCTCGCAGATCTCCCACTGAATAGGGTCTACCACAAGCCCGAGCGAAACCCCTCAGCAACAAAGGCGTCCCCTTGAAGCCAAAACAGCTCTGATATCGAATGTAGGTTTTAACCCTGTACATAAATTACCTGCATACGAATTCTAAAACATAGAAAATAAACAATGTGAGAGCATAACACATAAAACACATATACACAGAGATTTTCCCCTGGATCCAAAAACCTGGACTACTAGCTTGATTTTTCATTATGTTCCTTTCAATGTTACAACACATATTTATACATGCCGAAGCATCCAATACCATGGACCTAAAACCATCGCATCCAAAACCATGGACCGAAAACCATCGCGTCCAAAACCATGTGTGAAAAATCATGTACAAAACCATAGGTAGTTCCTCCCAACCTAATATAGGGTCCAAAAACAAAATTTTTCTAGGGAGCTACCCCGGACCCCATAGAGTGGGGTTACCTGCACCCATCAAACCCCCTGTGACTCCCCCTGCTACGCAATCGGCGCAACGAAGGGGGGAATCTCCCCGCCTTCTAACCCCCTGGTTAACTACATCGGCTAGTCATGGAAAGAAAATAACACACCCAACAATTCGGTCTCTTGAAATGATGGATGGTGGGCTGAAGGATAACTACCTCCATCTCAAAATGGTGCAACCTTACAACTTTACCCCATTCATAGCTCAACAACGAGCTTGATTTAATTACATAGGCTCGGATACAACGTCTCCTTCAATGCATAATTGAATTTTGTCAATTACAATGGATCATCGATTATATTTCTTACATAGATAGAACATATGCGACAGAATCCATGCTCTAAAACGGAAAACCCACAATAGATTTATAGTATTTCTTTCTCTGTAATGACAAATCTTCAACAACTGATCTCACTTGTCTTTCCACGCATTCTGAAGACAAATTAAATCTACAATTGAGCTCAGAATTATAGTGTATTTTAATAATTCACAATCCTTTATAGCCAAAAGATCAATTCCACTCCCATTCTTAGATAATTTATGAAATTGACAGTGTACCAATAGACATATCACGCAAAAATAAATTACAATTCACAACCGGGATAATCTCCAAAGATTAAAATTGATGCTCTCTATAAATCACATTCAAACATAAATTACTCGATATACAATCTATGGATAAATCGAGGCCTCGGCTATTTCTCACTCTTGTACTCTCTTTGGCCTGTTATTCTTCATTTCAAGTGGCCTCTTCTAATGTATTTGAGGCTTACAAGTATATACAAAAGGATTTTGCAACCAATTCTGGTTCAGATATTCTTCATTTCAAGTGGCCTCTTCTAATGTCTTTGAGGCTTACAAATATATACAAGAGGATTCTGCAACCAATTCTGGTTTAGATCCATAATCCATTCAACCATATCCAATAAATCCTCTAAATCCACTTTTGACTCAACTAAATCCTATTCTAGGATCTCCTAATCCTTAATATCTTTATAATATTTTTACAAATCTAATATCTCTCGTATTCTCAATTATTTGAGAATATTTACATTAAAACCTCACACATATGTTTCTCACTCAAATCATTTAAAAATATACAAAATTTCTATTAATAAATTAAATTCCTCATGAAACATTAGATCCCCTAAGTCAACCAAAATACAATGATTTTTCTAGCAGGATGCTCCTACATCAGACTCCCAAAAGTTAAAAGAAATTGTGATCTCCAAATCATGTGTCTCCAATCGCTGCTATCCAAGTACTCCATTTCCTTTTCCTGCTGCTCCTGGTTTCCATATTTTAGTTTGTAAAGTTCCATTGAATTTTAATTCAACATTTGTTACAATCCAGTCTTTCATATAGCTGATTATTTGTCTTCTCTTTATGCAACCTCTTTCCTTATGTTTCTTCCTCATAAGCTTTATAAAATTTTCTATTTCAATATCCAGATTACTTTGCTGTTGCATTTTCTTTTCATTCTCAGGGATATAAACACTTTGGTAACCTTTCATACTTTCATCTTCAATCTTCTGACTACCTTCTTCAACTTCTTCTATTATTCTTGAGATTGCTCCTGATACTGTTGTAGATATTGTTGCGACACAAACTTCCCGAATATCCTTGAAGATATCTCCCTCTACAATATCCAATTTCCGCTTCTTATTCTCAATTTTACCTTCAAGAAGTAAATTAGTTTTCAACTCATTAGTAACAGACTTACTATTAACTTCTCCTATGTTAGCCAAGGCATTAGGAAATTGGATACTAACATATTTCTTTGTCTCAATCAAAGTTTGAGACTCTTTTTCATCACGGTCTATAATCACATCGTCGTACCCATATTCCTCCAACAAATATTCCAGCAACTCCTCTTCTGCTTGATAATCTTCAAGTACTTCATCACAATGTTGTTCATCATCTTCAACGTGTCTTTCTTCATCCTTCATCAACCACTTCTCAAAAAACTTTACCTCATCTTCAACATTCATCATCTTTTCTTCAGGCTTGTGAGAATAACCCTCTTCCATGGCCATCTCCTCTCGCATCGAACCCTGATTCTCTAGCATACTTTCCAGCAATTTAATATCTTTGCTCCATGGATTAAGAATTTCCATGGAATCTTCCTTAACATGCATAACAATCCGCAATAACTGTTCTTCATTTGCTAAATCTGCAACCACACACAAAATGTCAGAAATAAAAACATTAGGCCTGTCAGCCTTACTTATCAGCATATCCATTTTCTGATTTGAACTCCCCAAAGAGCTCATGAGACTTCCTGCAAGTCTCTCTTCCTCCTCATTCTCCAAGCAACTTATAAGATCTTTAATAGACCTTTTCTCAGCATCATCTTCTCCAAGGATATCACCTTGCTCTGGTTCACAATAGTGAACTCTTTCCTCTATTGTCAATGGCCTGTATCTGAACTCAACTCCTCTGAGTTTCTCCTTCTCCTCTAAAGTATTCATCCTCTGCTTTAACTCCTCCAAGATTTTCTTCAACTTCCCTTCATAAATCTGCATTACTGGCCACTTGACTCTCTTCTTCATACTCCATCCATGTCTCCAGTTCTCTGGCATCTCTCCTTCTTGTAGCAGCTCCATCATGTAACTAAGTTTATCCTTCATCTCAGTCATCTCTCTATCAAGCTCCTCTTGACTCATCTTCTCTATGCCTTTTACTTTGGCACATTTCCTTCTGCTGTGGCTTTTCTCTGAACCTCTGCAATGACGTTCAGTGATCATTTGCTTTCCCTCCTTTATGAACTTCATCTTGTTCACTTGTAGACTGCATCTAAGCCTCTCTTTCTCAGAAAGTCTTCATACCTGCTGCAAGTACCTCACCAAGCCTTCTCTCCTTTGAGCTTGGTATTTGGGTAACATTAGTTCTCTATTTCTGGAACATCTATTGAGCAACTCCTTTTCTCCTTGGCTTCTGCAATTCCACTTCCTTCTGAGAACATTCACTTGTCCCCCTTATCCAACTTCTGTTGGAATTCTTCAAGGTTCTGCCACTGTTTCCCCATAGTATTTCATTCTCTTTGTTCTTTAGAACACATACAACTTCCCTTGCCTATCTACTACTATTAATCTTCAATCTATCTTTAACCAACAAAACTCAAACCAAAGTTTAGATAAAACACTACCTGCACAATTTCACAAAGCAATCTGCTTTCACTCTTCAACATTGAAATGGATCTCCATTCTTCCCAAGAAATCAACCATAACTTTGTCATATTTTACTGTCTGAATTTTCTTTCTGCACTTGCCTCCTCCTTTTTGTATTTTAATCTAAATTCTTCTCCTGTGTTCTGATCCAGTCCCATTTTCACAAGAAATCAACCATTGTTGTACTTTCTTTGTGCTTCTGCATAGTTAAGCTCTGAAATCTTTATTTATAACAATTATTCATTTAACCCGCTTTGATACCAAATGATGACCTACCAGGTCAATTCCCCATAATCAGTAACCTTAGAACACTAGGCTACATCCCAAGTCTCGATATAGAGACTCAAATCCTCCAAATCCCCATCTATTCCATAAAACTACTCCTAAAAATCAGTTCATAAAATTAACATGGAAGGATTAATTTCAGAGTTTTTTTATGCTCTCTGGAATACTTGGGTGTGATTAAGTGAACTCATAAGCATATCAGCCCGTTGTTCCTCAATACTCATGTGCTCGTTTATCTTCATACTTTCTGGATGTCTAAGAACGTTGAAATTGAGAACTGAAACCCAACTGTTGGAACAAGAACTGAACTCCATAATAGGAATAAGACCATTGGTTCAAGAACAGAACTCCCTTCTTGGCTATGTTGTGGGTTACCATTTTCCCTTCATCTGTTATCTCGCCTTCTTGCCAAGATAATGCCATCATTACGGTGTTGTTCAACTCGGTGTTGATACAGATCCACCAGTCTTTCCAAGCTTACAACCACTTTTCTCAACACAACTTTGCATTGTAAACACTCTCTATGGTTGCTCTTCCTTTCCTCCACGCAGAGGCCCAACTTTGATCCTCTGATCCTCATACTTCAGCTTTACTCACACACAATTCATTGGTATTATAAGTTTGGCACAATCCATAATTACCTATATTCAATGAGGACTTTACACACAGTTGAGTGCACTTGTGTCGATCCAATGATCCTCATTCAATGTCGTCTCAAACTTGGTTAATAAACAGAGCATAAATTAAACTTGTATTTACACAATGAACAGAAAGGTCTGCATTCTATTTCAACCAACGATCATAGTGATAAGGATTTCAATCCCAAACAGAGGTGATCCTCATACCTTCGGTTACCTTCGACGCAACTTTAATGCGATTCGCATCACATTCCACACAGAAATTACCAAATCCAAGCTCTTCTAATCATTCGGTCTCTTGAAACGATGGACGGTGGGCTAAAGGATAACTACCTCCATCTCAAAATGCTGCAATCTTGAAACGCTGCAACTTTACCCCATTCGTAGCTCAACAACGAGCTTGATTTAATTACACAGGCTCGGGTACAACGGCTCCTTCAATGCATAGTTGAATTCTGTCAATTACATTGGCTCATCGATTGTATTTCTTACATAGATAGAACATATGCAACAAATTCCATGCTCTAAAATGAAAAACCCACAATGGACCTGTAGTATTTCTTTCTCTGTAACGACAAATCTTCAACAACTGATCTCACTTGTCTTTCCACGCATTCTAAAGATAGATTCAATCTAAAATTGAGCTTAGAATTACAGTTTATTTTAATAATTCACAATCCTTTATAGCCGGAAGATCAATTCCACTCCCATTCTCAGATAATTTATGAAATTGACAGTGTACCAATAGAAATATCATGCAAAAATAAATTACAATTCACAACTGGGATAATCTCTAGAAATGCAAATCGATGCTCTCTATAAATCACATTCAAACATAAATTACTTGATATACAATCTATGGATAGACCGAGACCTGGTCTATTTTCTCACTCTTGCACTCTCTTTGGCATGTTATTCTTCACTTCAAGTGGCCTCTTCTAATGTCTTTGAGGCTTACAAATATATACAAAAGGATTCTGCAACTAATTTTGGTTCAGATCCATAATCCATTCAACCATATCCAATAAATCCTCTAAATCCACTTTTGACTCAACTAAATCCTATTCTAGGATCTCCTAATCCCTATTAAAGATCTTTATAATATTTTTACAAATCTAATATCTCTGGTATTCTCAATTATTTGAGAATATTTACATTAAAACCTCACACATATATTTCTCACTCAAATCATTTAAAAATATACAAAATTCCTATTAATAAATTAAATTCCTCATGAAACATTAGACCCCCTAAGTCAACCAAATTACAATGATTTTTTTAGCAGGATTCTCTTGCATCAGACTCCCAAAGTTAAAATAAATCGTGATCTCCAGATCATGTGTCTCCAATTGTTGATGTCTAAGTACTCCACTATCTTTTCTTGCTGCTCTTGGTTTCCATATTTTAATTTGTAAAGTTCCATTGAATTTTCCTTCAACATTTGTTATAGTCTTGTCTTTCATATAGTTGACTGTTTGTCTTCTCTTTATGAAACCTCTTTCCTTATATTTCTTCCTCATAAGCTTCATAAAATTTTCTATTTCACTATCCAAATTACTTTTTTGCTGCATTGTGCTTTCATTCTCAGGGATATAAACACTTTGGTAACCTTTCATACTTTCATCTTCAAGCTACTAACTACCTTCTTCAACTTTTTCTTCTTCAACTTCTGCTATTATTCTTGAGATTTCTCACGATACTGTTGTAGATATTTCCGCCACCCAAAATTCCTGAATATCCTTGAAGATATATCCCTCTGCAATATCCAATTGCCGCTTCTTATTCTCAATTTTACCTTCGAGAAGTAAATTACTTTTCAACTCATTAGTAATAGACTTACTATTCACTTCTCCTATGCTAGCCAAGGCATTAGGAATAAGGTTGCATTGATTATAGGGAACTGAATAAGGTTGCTTTAAAACATCACTTTCCACTATCTTTCACTGATCAAGTACTAGATACCTTACTAGGGAAGAAATACTTTTCATTTCTTGATGGTTTCAGTGGATATAAACAAATCCAATTGGCTCAAGAAGGTCAAGATAAAACAACCTTTACATGTCCATGGGGTACTTATTTTTTGGTTATGTAATGCACCTGCAACATTCCAAAGAGCAGTTTTAGGTATATTTTATGATCTAAGTCATGATTGTGTAGAATTTTACCTGGATGATTTCATAGTCTATGGAAATACTTTTGAAGAAGCTCTTAAAAAATTGGAAAAAGTTCTCATTAGATGTAAAGAAGCAAATATTTTATTAAGTCATGAGAAATGTTTTATGATGTTTATTGAGGGAATTGTTTCTAGCCACCATATTTCAGGTGATGGAATTAAGGTGGATGCATCTAAGGTAGAGGTAATTTCTAAAATTTTATTTCCTAATTGTAAAAAAGATGTTAGAAATTTTCTTGGTTTTACAGGATATTGCAGAAGATTCATAGAAAACTTCACAATTATTACCTCTCCACTTTTGGAACTTCTTACAAAAGATTGTAATTTTGTTTAGAATTCTAACTACAATAAAGAATTCGAATCATTGAAGCAGAAAATTACTCAAGCACCATTTTTAAGAGGACCTAATTGGTCTCTTCCTTTTCATATTTCAATTGATGCTTCAGATACAACTTTAAGAGCTATGTTGGGAAAAAAAAATTAACTCCTTATTTTAATTATTACACAAGTAAAAATCTGACTCCTGCATAGTTAAATTACACAGTAATAGAAGATCCACAAAGATGGTATACCTCTTAGGCCCATAGTTAACACTATAGGTGGACCCACGTATCATCTTTCTAAACACATAGCCAAACAAAATAAACCTCTAGTTGGTAAAAATGATTCAGTTGTTAAAGACTCTACTCATTTCATCAATGAAATAAAAAACATCAAACTTGATCAAAATCAGATATTAATTAGCTTTGATGTAACTTCCCTTTACACTAATATACCTATTAATGAAGCCATGGAGGTGGTTAGAAAATTAATTGATCCTAAGACTTGTAAACTCATTGAAACTTGCCTGAAGTCCACTTTCTTCAGCTTTATGGGAGACATCTATGAGCAAACTTGTGGTGTTGCTATGGGCTCTCCTTTATCCCCCATCATTGCTAATTTGTTTATGGAAGACTTTGAAACCAAAGCCTTAAAGATTTACCCCCTAAAAACTAAATGGTCGAACATATTTTCTATGAAACCTTAGTCATCTGGCAAAATGGGCATGAAAAATTAGAAATTTTCAAACAACACCTCAATAGTCTATCAAACTCTATCAAATTCACTATGGAAACGGAGATCAATGCAAGCCTTCCTTTTTTAGATATTCTCCTCTCACGAAACCCTAATGGATCCCTATCCCACCAAGTATACAGGAAGAAGACTCATATTGAGAAATACCTCCATGCCACTTCCCACCATCATCTGACCCAAAATCTTGGAGTCCTCAACACCCTAGCAACCAGAGCTATAAGAATTTATGATAAAGAACACCTGGAATTAGAAAAGGCACATCTAATGGATGTGTTTCTAAGAAATGGGTATAATAAACATCAAGCTATTAAGGCCTTCCACAATGCTAACAAACCCAAAAATAACAATAATAATAAATATAACACCATTGGAAAGATAAACTTACCATACATTTTAGGCACCACTGACAAGATTTCCAATATCCTCAAAAAAACATGTTGGCAACTTTCAAACCCATTCACATTATTCGCAGTAACCTAAAATCTGTCAAAGACCCCCTTGACCCTAAGTGCCAAAAATGTGTTTATATGATCCCATGGTCATGTGGTAAACCATACATTGGGGAAATTGGTCGTTCCATTAGAATTAGTATCTAGGAACACTCTACGAACCTTCAACGTTATCACTCCAAAACCTCTGTTATAGATGATCATTATAACAATAGTAAACATCATATATGCATTGGAAATCCCTGCATCATAGCTAATATTAACCATTATTTTCATATGAAATTCAGAGAGACCATAGAAATCAACAAACATCCCAATAACCTTAACCGAGACGATGGGTGGAAAATCAATTAGAATTGAATTCCCACATTAACCTCTAAATCCACTGCTTGATCACACATCCATCTAACATTATTTTATAACTATTAACCATTAACTTAAGTAATTTATTTCACATAAAATAAATTCAGTCCTACCCATCTAGAACACATAAAGAATTAATATAAATTTAATAAGTAATCCTCCTTAAAACAATACATAAGTAATATTATTTAGATTTTATATAATAAAAAGTTACAATTTCCATTATTCATATACCATTATTTATGTAACTCTAATAAAACACTGCATTCTAAAAAACAATTACAATTAAATAAAAAATCTATCACATGTTAACAGTACATATATAATAAACAAAATATGAAATTAACATTAATATAAAATTTTATTCTATTAATTTTAATATTAATATAATATAACACAATAACATAAGATAATTATTAAGAACTTGCTTTTTAACATTAAATATAATAATATATTAATCGTTTTCAATTAATATTAAAACCCACCTCTTAGTTATTTAGGCTTTTTTGTCAGTTCATTCTATTCTAAACTTATCACAAACCTATTTATTTGATATTCCTAAGATCATTCTTTCTCATCTTTTTGACATCTTGATAATGAACCTCAGTAGAAGGTTCAAAACGTTGATTAAAAAGATTCACAAATGCGATGGATCTGGAAGCCTCAATACACCAAAACATTGATCGTAAAAGTCTAAAATTTGAAGTTTATAGTTGTTGTTCATGCCATTAATAAGTTTAGACACTATATCACTGGTTATGAAACTTTCATTCATTCAAGTCATTTTTCTATTATATATAATGCATAAACCAATTATTGATGGAATGACTACTATATGGTTATTATTATTATAGGGATTCAATATTAATATTTTGGATATGCCGGGAAAGGAAACATAGTTGTTGATTTCCTTTCCAGGATGCATAATGATAGTAATGATACCCCTGTGAAAGATTATTCTCCTAATTAATATCTTTGTTCAATGTCTATTAAAACTCCTTGGTTTGCAAATATTGCTAACTATTTGCCTACAGGAAAGTTTCCCTCACAATTATTAGCGAAATAAAAATAGAAAGTCATAAAATCCAATGCACCTTACTCATGGATATAGGGAGAATTGTACTAAAATGGACCTGATATCATCATATGATGATGTGTTTGAGAGGATCAAGTACCAAAGATATTAAAATATTTCCATGATGAACCATGTGGAGGACATTTTGATGATAGAAGAATTTCTTATAAAGTCCTTCTTTTGGGATACTATTAGCCTTATCTTTTGAGAGATGCCGAGGAATATGTCAAAATATGTGATAGATACCAAAGATTGGGAAACATATAATATCAGATGAGATGCCAGGACAACCTTAGGTACTTGTAGAGCCTTCTGAAAAATGGGCTCCAGATTTTGCTGGTCTAATCAATCCTCCATCTAAACATAAAAGGTATATAATTATTTGTACAAATTATGTTACAAAATGGGTAGAAGCCAAACCACTTCCTTTTGCTACTGAAAATGTTGAAGTTACATTTCTTTTTGAGGAAATTTTTACTTGTTTTGGTGTCCCAAGGTAAATTGTGATAGATCAAGGTACTTAATTCACATCCAAGTTGGTGCAGAAAATTATGGAGAAATAAAAGATCAAACATCTGAAGTCTACTCCATATCATCCACAAGCCAATGGAAAAGTGGAATCTACCAATAAGGTAATTGAAGCAATCCTAACCAATACTGTACAATTGCATAAAAGAGATTGGGAAAATAGGCTTCTAGAGGCATTTTGGGCATATCGTACCACATGGAGAAATACTACTGAACACACTCCATATGAGCTTGTCTATGGGAAGCAAGTTTTGCTTCCAATTGAATTCCAAGTTCGGGCTTGATCTATCTAAATCTAAAAAACAAAGGTTAGCATAGTTGAATGAGCTAGATGAGATTTGACAAGATGCTAACTAAAGAACTAGCATAGTTCAACAACAAATATCGATATGGCATGACCAATTCATCAAAGTTAAGAAGTTCATTCGAGGTGACTAGGCTATTCTTTTTTACTCTCAGTTCAAATATTTTCAAGGAAAAGTTCAGACTCACTTTCTTGGTAACTATGAGATAGATATTGTCTTTGATAATGGATTATTTAGAATCAAGACTATTGATGAAGAAAAGATTACCTTCCTTGTTAATGACCATAGATTAAAGTTATACCATAAGCCCTTGACAAGAGAAGAATTTGTCAAATATTTGCAAAATAATTCTAATTTCAAGTTGGTTGAAAAAGGAGATCTTTCTCCTCATCTTCCAACTAAATTGTAATTTCTTTCCTTAAATTGAATATATATATATATATATATATATATATATATATATACATGAAAACCAACATTTTTGGCATGTCTATATAGAAAATATTAACTCAAAACAAAGAATTCTTAGAGGTTTATATTTTCATAGTTCCTTGTAGTGTCCCATTTTCATTTTATCCCTCCTTTTACTAATAATTTTTTCAAGTCTAATAAGCATTTTTAGTAGACCTATTTTTCTTGAATCATTTTCAGAGGTTAGCACACCAATAAAAATTAGCCACATCAAGAGAAACATGTTTTCTAGAATAATTATAAAGTTTAGAAGGTGTTATCCCCCACAATGTCCCAGGATGATGAGGAGATCGATGGAGGTAAAAACAGACCAAGATTTTAGTTTAGTAGCTAGCCCTACCAAACCAAAGAGGGCTCTCTCTGTGAAATCACAACCAAGAGTTGACTGAAATGTAAAGGATTTTAGGCTAGATAGCTAGGCTTAGGTAGGTTTGGAAAATTTAGGGTTTTGTCGTTGGATAAGGGAGAAAAAACATGTAGCTAGGTCAATAGGATCAAAGGGTTACATTAGAAAAGATATAAACAAGAAAGGTAGCAATACTTTGGTGATGGATCTTAGGGTTTTTCGATGTAGTGTAGTGTTAAGAAGAAACTAAAGGTCTTAATGAGCATGAAACATGAATTCATTAAGCAAGAAAGAAAGTAACACATAATGTTTTTTCCATCTAAACAAAGTTTTATGCAAAGAATTCTGTTTATAAACTGTACGGAAAACCATTGAAGAATTTATGAATGGAAAGAGAAGATGAATATCTTTCATATAAAGATATAACAAAGAAAAAAAACATCACAAACTTACTGCACTTGAATTCCTAGATAATAGCTACAAACTATGTCCTTTGATTTCCAAAAAATGTTCAAGTACAAGCTACAATAGTTCTCTCCTCTGAAATCAAACCCATTCTATGACTGAGAAACCTGGAAAATGCACCAAAATGTTATACTTCACAATGTCCCAGGCTGATGAGGATATTGATAGAGGTAACCTTAGACCAAGCTTTTAGTTTGGTAGTTATCTCTACCAAACTAGAGAGGACTCTTTCTATGAAATCATAGCTAAGAGATGACTTGAATGGAAAGGATTTTAGGCTAGATAGCTAGGCTCAGGTAGATTTGGAAAATTTAGGGTTCTCTTACAAGGTGTTGTTAGGGTGTCAAGTCAAATTTTTGTCATCTCAGTCATAGAATGGGTTTGATTTCAAAGGAGAGAACTATTGTAACTTGTACTTGAACATTTTCTAGAAATCAAAGGACACAATTTGCAGCTATTATCTAGGAAATCATGTGCAGTAAGTTTATGATGTTATTTTTTTCTCTATTATAGCTTTATATGAAATATGTTCATCTTCTCTTTCCATTCATAAATTCTTCAATGGTTTCCTTATAGTTTATAAACATAATGCTTTGCATAAAGCTCTGTTTTGATGGAAAAAATATTATGTGTTACTTTCTTTCTTGCTTAATGAATTCATGTTTCATGCTCATTAAGACCTTAGCTTCTACTGAAAAATAAACTACACTGAAAAACCCTAAGATCCATCACCAAAGTATTTCTACCTTGCTCATTTATTTCTTTGTTGTTGTAACCCTTTGATCCTATTTACCTAGCTACCTAGTTTTTTTCCCTTAATTAGCAACAAAACCCTAAATTTTCCAAACCTACCTGAGCCTAGCTATCTAGCCTAAAATACTTTACATTCTAGTCATATCTTGGCTATGATTTCATAGAGAGAGCCCTCTCTAGTTTGGTAGGGCTAGCTACCAAACTAAAATCTTGGCCTGCACCAGTAAGTTTGTGTTGTTGTTTTTTCTTTGTTATAGATTTATATGAAAGATATTTATCTTCTCTTTCCATTCATCAATTCTTCAATGGTTTTCCTTATAGTTTATAAGCAGAATTATTTGCATAAAGCTTTGTTTTGATGGAAAAATCATTATGTGTTACTTTCTTTCTTACTTAATGAATTCATGTTTCATGATCATTAAGACCTTTAGCTTCTTCGGTCATAAAAATATTTTTAGACCATATCAATTTCAAATCAGGTGAAAGGCCTTTGCCTTTATGTTTTACTTCATTTCAATTACTGAGAGACAACATTCCTAAGATTAGAAATCAGTAGTCTTTCAGTTTTGATGTTGATCACGGAGAAGACCATGCAATTCTTGACTAGGACTCCTTACCTTTGTGTTTCTCTTCTTTCAAAATAATAAGAAAAAACTATAAGGTTACCAAGGAAGAAAACAAGAAAGCTAGAAATAGTTGGAAACCTTCTCCTGAAGTTGTTTAGAATGTTGTTTATAATATAGAACCTTTTTTCAGTCCACAATCACTGTTACCAAGCAAAATTTAGTTTTAAAATGCAGCCAAAAGTGTGGAACATGAAGATTTTATAGAAAATCATGTAGCCTCATTGGAACCAATGTATGACAAGTTGCAACAATCCTCTCAATTTATCCTTGATCCAATATAGGATGTTGTGGATGATATCTTTAGTCAAAGTCCTTCTCGATTAGTTAACTATGAGAATCAAAACAAATATAAAATGAATTTGATTAGGCAGCTGGCTTCATTGTCTTGTTTAGCAGGAGTCTCATTAAAAAGTTCATTGAAACATTTGCAGTCTACATCTGTTTTGGTTGAAAATGGCAAACTTCATTTTATAAAACAACCAATGTCTAAAAACGAAGAATATTCTTGTCTCATTGTTGATCATCAAGAAAAGGTAGTCATTCACAACTTTCAAGATTCCTTTGTCAAGTTTTTGTAGTCATAAAGGGAGATGAGTTTTATTATATTTATGGATCATGTACACATGTTAAGTGGACACTTGGAGTGGCCTACCTTTTGTTTTTCCTGCCTACTCAAGGAAAATATGAGAATAAGTCAAATAAGTAGCCATTTGCTGGATTGGTTACATTGGAGGGATCATTACACATGATTGTATAGACATCTTCAGCATGATGGTAGTTATCATTAGAAGTTTGATGCTTAGGAGAAGGCCATAAGGCTTCTATGATCAATTGTTGTTTTATTTTTGTTAAAACAAATCGTAAAGTCAGTTTTTCAGTCAGCATGTTTTTTATAGTCAAGTCAGTTAGTTTTCAATTTGAGTTTGGTCTTTGCATTTTGATTCCATGCCCAATGAATAAGGACACCTAGTCTGTGTTGTTCTTGAAACCTCCAAGGAGCTGCCATTGCCAGCTGGAGCCAATGTTAGTGTCAGTCAGTTCTACCTGTCACGAGTGATCAAATATTCTCTTACAAGGAATTATCATCAATGATCAAATATTCTATTACAAGGTGTTGTTAGGGTGTCAAGTCAAATTTTTGTCATTTCAGTGAGTCTTCAAATAAAAATTTGATTGCAGGCTAGTGTGTGTAGGGCTATTTCAACTCTCTCAAGAATTTCATATGTCGATCACTTTCATCACTCAGTTCAGTATACCATCATGAAAACACCATTCACATCACTTTAGTCACATCATCACGGTCTCCATTTAGCGCAGTGTCACCATTAGTTCATTAGGGTTAAGGTAAAAAAATAAGTCTTTTCATGTATAAATCCAGCAAATGAGGAGTGGAAAGAGGTAATTTTGTTCAATAATACTTGATTTCAAATGTAATTTATGTTTTTATATGTAATAATTTTCCTAAGGTTCTAAAGTTACAAGAAGAAGTCTTAAGGCTACAAAACTCAGAAAGAGAGTGAATTGGTGAGGTGGGCCATCCCAACTCATTAATCACTTAGACACCAAAAGAAAATTATAAAATAAAATGGAGGAGTTCATTCACACTCATTTGTACCTGTCTACCATCCTAGCATCAAGCTCCTCCCTTTCCTTTGCAAAAAGTTGTGATTCCATAGCCCTCATTGGGAAAATTTGGCCCTCGTTGCGCACCTGGATAGCATGCTATGCATAGGAGGCCTTCGTTGTGCACAGGGCATAGTTTTCCAAAATTGGTGTTTGATCACCAAAATCCAATTTTCAAAGCTCCCCTTCAGTCATTTCATCCTCCAGGCTCTATAAAAACTACTTGTATAGGAGCCTAACCAAAATGTCTAAAAGGGTGCAATTGAAAGGCAAAGAGAATTACCCCAACCTATTTCACCATAGCCTGATAAAGGTTATAGTACTCCATTAGTTGGAAAAAAAGAACATGACATGGGACACCTTCATTAAGGCAGCCTTGAAAATGAATATAACCACTTCACAGGACAACACCAAACCATGTCAGCACAACCCATGGAGGTGGGGTCATCAAGCAAACATGATGATGTTTCCAAGGCACCTAGGCCTGAGGTGACCAAGACATATCAGAAAGGAAAAATGCTTGTGTTTTCTCCTCAAATTGAGGAAGGGGCCATGCCTAATTACAGAACAGGGATTTCCATCACATCATGAGGCTTCTTTGCATGATGAGGATCCCATTGAGCATGACTCTGACCTAGTTGACTTGGAGGCACAATATGAGCATCAATACCTGAAACAAGTAATCAAAGAGAAGGATTCTCAAATAATGTAGCTCAAGGACAATTTGGCAAGGGAAAAAATCGTCATTTCATTCCTTGAGCAAGAAAACAAGCAACTTAAGGCAAAACGACTAGTCATAGAGAAAGAGTAATTCAAAGTAAAAGTCAAGCAAATGAACACAAAACTAGATGAAACCCTAATTAGCCAAGAGGATAAGGGTAATTTATATTTTCGTTCTCTTCCATCCATGTTTTCATAACATACCTCATCAGGCATCGCTAGAAAATTTTGGGAGGATTTGGAGAAAATTTTGTGTTTTGGTGTAGACTGGTGCAAGGTCTTAATAAGCATGAAACATGAATTCATTAAGCAAGAAAGAAAGTAACGCATAATGATTTTTCCATCAAAACAGAGCTTTATGCAAATAATTTTGCTTATAAAATGTAAGAAAAACCATTGAAGAATTGATGAATGGAAAGAGAAGATGAATATCTTTCATATAAAGCTATAACAGAGAAAAAACAACATCACAAACTTACTGCACATGAATTCCTAGATAATAGCTGCAAACTGTGTCCTTTGATTTCCAGAAAATGTCCAAGTACGACCTACAATAGTTCTCTCTTCTAAAATCCAACCCATTCTATATCTGAGAAATTGATCATAAAGACCAAAACAACATATCCCCACTCTCAAGAGCCGAATCCATGGCTCTAGGAACTGTTCCATGAGGTGTTCTAACCAAACCCTAATGTTTAGGGAAGTTAAAAACAACTTCTACAATTAACTTTGACTCCAACCTCTCTCATAAATGAGGCCAAATTTACATCAAAACAATTTACAAAGACTAACCACCCACTATTACATCATATTTATAGTAATATTACTCAATTACATCATTTACATCACCCTTTTGACTTTTACCAAAGTCAAACTAGGAATTACAAAAAATTACACTGTGAAAATTTTACAAAAATTTAAGAAATTTCCCTGTGGGTAGCGAGCTGTTGGAGGCCATTTTTGAGTGCCTTCTGAAGTCAAAATCGAGATATGAAGTCTGTTCTAAAAATTTGGGAGAGTCTCGATGTCTTTAGAGTATTTGTGCACTCACAGTGACCAATTTTTGGTTGAGATATGGACATTCTCCCAAGGTGTCTGCAGGCACAACAAAATGGAAAAAGAGGGGCAGAAAGGTGACTTTTTGCCTCTTTTTTGAAAATTTCTCAAAAATGGAGCCCTATACCCAGAAAGTGGGAAAATGGGTTTTGAGAGGGGGTCATAATATTTCCAAAAATTATGAGTTTCCATTATTTGGAGCCCTGAGGAAGAAACACAGTGTGAGCTTGTTGCACTCTTAGAAAGAAATTGCCAAAAATTGCAAGTTTACACCAGTCTGCACCAAAACAAATTTTTTTTCTCAAATACTCCCAAATTTTTTCCAGAGATGCCTGATGAGGTATGTTATGCAACCATGGATGCCAGAGAAAGAAAATCTAACTTACCCTTCTCCTCTTGGCTAATTAGGGTTTCATCTAGTTTTGCCTTCATTTGCTTGACTTTGACTTTGAATTGCTCTTTCTCCATGAATAGTTATTTTTCCTTAAGTTGATTGTTTTCTTCCCCAAGGAATAAAATGATGAATTTATCCCTTGCCAAATTGTCCTTGAGCTACATGATCTGATAATCCTTCTCTTTGATGACTTTTTGCAGGGTTTGATGCTCATCTTGTGCCTCCAAGTCAACTTGGTCAAAGTCATGCTCAATGGGTTCCTCATCATGCAAAGAAGCCTCATGATGTGATGGTGATCCTTGTTCTGCTGATGAATTAGGCTTGGCCCCTTTTAGGAGAAAACACAAGCCTTCTACCTCTCTGATATGTCTTGGTCACCTTAGGCCTAGGTGCCTTGGAAACCTCATCATGCTTTCTTGATGACCCCACCTCCATGGGATGTGCTGACATGGTTTGGTGTTGGCTTGGTGAAGTGGTTATATGAATTTTCAAGGCTGCCTCAATGAAGGTGTCCCATTTCATGTTCTTTTCTGCCAACTGATGGAGTACTATAACCTTTATCAGGTTATGGTGAAAGAGGCTGGGGTAATTCTCTTTGCCTTTCAATTGCACCCTTTCAGACATTTTGGTTAGGCTCATATACAAGTAGTTGTTATAGAGCCTGGAGGATGAAATGACTAAAGATGAGCTTTGAAAAATGGATTTTGGTGATCAAACACCCATTTTGGACAAATATGCCCTGTGTGCAACAAAGGCCTCCTGTGCGTAGTGTGTTTTCCAAGTGTGCAGCGAGGGCTCTCTGTGTGCAACGAGGGGTAATTTTTGCCAATGAGGGCTATGGAATCACAATTGTTTACAAAAGAGAGGGGGGAGCTCGATGCTAGGATGGTAGACAAGTGAAAATGAGTGTGAATGAGCTCCTCCATGTGCTTTTATAATTTTCTTTTGGTGTCTAAGTGATTAATGAGGTAGGATGGCTCACCTATTAGAAAATTATATATTACAGAGCAATGGAACACATAAAATAATGCAGAAATATAAACCCACAAAACACATCAAATAAGAGAGACACGGATATATGTGGTTCACCCAATTCGGGCTATGTCCATGAAGAAAACAACCAATTTTTCCTTTCATATTATCCAATAAACTGAAGAGATACAACCTACAACAGGTCGGTTGTAATTCTCTCTCCTTTCTCACACAATCTCCTCTCTCTTTCTCACTCATAATACAGATCTACATAGACGCAATACAATTCCCTCATATATAGTGAGGGGTTTCCTTCTAGGGTAAAAAACCCTAAATTAAACATAACTTCTACTATCAGATCTCCTCCTAATGAACAACCTTGATTGACTACGAAATTACAAGATTTTGCAAGGTAATTTTACATCTAATTTTAGCTTTGGGGGTACCTCCCCCCCGGACCCCCCTTGCAGTGCATATATTATGGGTAGCGTTTCTGCCACATTACGAACTAGGGTTCAATGTGGCGATACCTTTGAATAAAGAAGATAATCAGGCTCCACACCCAACACCACCTCACCAATTCACTCTCTTTTTGGCTTTTGTAGCCTTAGGACTTCTTCTTGTAACTTTATAACATTAGGAACATTATTACATATCAAAACATAAATTATATTTGCAATCAAGTATTATTGAACAAATTTACCTCTTTCCATTCCTCATTTGCCAGATTTATACATGAAATGACTAATTTTGTGACCTTAACCCTAATGAACTAATGGTGACACTGAGCTGAATGGAGACCATGATGATGTGACTAAAGTGATGTTAATGATGTTTTCATGATGGTAGACTCAACTCAGTGATGAAAGTGACCGGAATATGAAATTCTTGAGAGAGTGGAAATAGCCATAGACACACTAGTTTGTGATCAAATTTTTATTTGAAGACTCATTGAAATGACAAAAATTTGACTTGACACCCTAACAACACCTTGTAAGAGAATATTTGATCATTGGTGACATGCAAAATTGAATGAAACTAGCATTGGCTATAGGTAGGGATGACAGCTCCTTGGAGGTGTTAAGAACACCGTAGATCAGGTGGCCTTATTCATTGGGCATGGAGTCGAAATGTAAAGACCAGACTCAAATTGAAAATGGACTAACAAGCTAACTGACTTGATTATAAAAAAAATATTGACTGAAAAATTGACTCTACGACTTTTTTTTAACAAAACGAAAACATCGGCTGATCATAGAAGCCTTATGGTCTTCTCCTCGGGCTTCAAACTTCCGATGATAACTGCCAACTTGCTAAATATGTCTATACAATCATGTGTAATGATCCCTCTAGTTTAATTAATCTAGGAAATGGCTACTTATTTGAATTATTCTCGTATTTTCCTTGAGCAGGAAGAAAAAACAAAAGCTAGGCCACTCTAAGTGTCCACTGAACATGTGTACATGAACCATAAATATAATAAAACTCATCTCCCTTGATGACTATAGAAACTTGACAAAATGATCCTAAAACTCACGAATGACTACCTTTTCTTGATGATCAACAAAGAGAGAAGGATCTTCTTCCTTTTTAGACATTGGTTGCTTTATAAAATGAAGTTTGTCATTTTCAAGTGAAACATATGTAGACTGTAAAGTTTTGGATGAATTTTGTAATGAGACTCCTATTGAACAAGACAATGAAGACAACTACCTGATCAAATTCACGTCATCTTTGTTTTGAAGCTCATAGTTAACTAATGGAGAAGGAATTTGACTACAGATATCATCCATAACATCAGCTATTGGATCAAGGAGAACTTGAGACGATTGCTGCAACATGTCATACATTGGTTCTAATGAGGTTATATGATTTTCTATAAACTCTTCATGTTCCACACTTTTGGCTGCATTTTCAAACTGAATGTTGCTTTGTAATGATGATTGTAGACTAAAAAAAGGTTCTATATTACAAACAACATTCTAAAAAACTTCAGGAGAAGGTTGCCAACTGTTGTTAATTTTCTTATTTTCTTCCTTGGTAACCTTATAGTTTTCTCTTATTATTTCGAAAGAAGAGAAACACAAAGGTAAGGATTCCTAGTCAAGAATTTCATGGTCTTCTCCATGCTCAACATCAAAACTGAAAGACTGTTGATTTCTAATCTTAGGAAATTTTTCTCTCAGTAATTGAAATGAAGTAAAACATAAAGGCAAAGACCTTTCACCTGATTTGAAATTTTCTGGATTCTCTTCATTTTTATCATGATTAATATGCATAGGTTGAGTACTACATCTGAGCTGCTGTAATGAAGCTTCTTCCTCCAAAAAGAATGTCGTTGATTGCCTTGTAGAGTCAGCCTCTATTTCAACAACATAATCATCATCATACTGATCATACTTGGGTAACTCATCATTATAAGGAATGTCATCAAACATACACATTAGATCAGTAGATTGATCCTCCACGGGTTGATTTATAGATCCATCATCATGACTATCCATAAATGTATACATAAAACAATCATTTTCGGATCTATGGTAACTGAGATTAGCAACAAAATGATTAGGGTCAACAACCTCTTCTTCTTTTGCAAGAAGTAGAACATGGTTTTTTTGAACAACAAGTTTATCTCTCATGATGATCGTTTACATCATTTCTTCCATTGTGTTTACCAAAATGTCAAGTTTCACTTCTGAAGATGTCAGGTGTTCCTTCTCTATGTTCTCCCTCACTTCTTCTTTCAAATTTGACATTTTGACTAGCAGATTAGCTTCCACAACTATTGCACTGTCCTACATTTCTTTGAGTGTGGTAGTGTTCCTTTATCTCAATTGAAATGCCA
The DNA here is from genome assembly GCA_031772625.1 of Pinus tabuliformis. Classification (NCBI taxonomy): domain Eukaryota; kingdom Viridiplantae; phylum Streptophyta; class Pinopsida; order Pinales; family Pinaceae; genus Pinus; species Pinus tabuliformis. Next base: position 948,117,181 of record CM062807.1, read on the forward strand.
TTTCTGGGTCAAAGGCATCCAGGTAGTGTAAGAGAGCTAAACTAGGTGGTAGTTTGATATCAGCTGAGATTGAATGGTATACTTGATTGAACCTAGCTGAAAAGTGTTGCACTATTTCTCCTGGCTGTCTTTCTAACTGATTATATTCTTCTAAAATAAAAAAGGATTCCTCTTGATCACTCATTTATCAAGGAAGACTTTCACAAACTGATGGAAATCAAAAATTCTTGCAGCTAGTAAGTACTTAAACCATTTCTTGGTTGTGCCTTGCAAAGACAAAGAATAAATCCTAATACTAACATCATATTCTTCAACTTCAAAAAGATCGAGAAAATTTTCAAAATTCTGAATGTGTTTTTCAGCAGTGATGTTACCATATTCTCCATCAAACCTGGGAAGATATTTGTAATAATTTTCAGGGAAATCATGGAGTATAGGAGGTAAGGTGAGTGGCTTATATCTATCTGGAATTTTACAAGGTGTAGGAGTATGTACAGAAGCTGTAGAATTAGTATTTATCTCTTGAGGCTCATTAAGTTGAAGATGGTCATCATAAGATTTGGAAGAAGGGTCTTTACCAAGATCAAAGGTGTACGAGAATTTGTATTCACAATATTCAAAGAAAAGGAATCAAATGTGGGTATAGGATATTTTCTCAAATACAATATACTTTGGAAAACCTTCTTGAAATTCTCAGGGAAAGAAATGAAATAATTTACAATAAAGAACATGAAGTCTTGGATGAAATTCCAACTTGAATACTTGATCTTCCCATATTTTCCTTTCATTTTTCTGTTGGTAAGGTTCATCCTCTAGTGGAGTCTTTGAATTAAATTTGAAACTGATTTGGAGTCGCTAGGTGAATGGTTTCATCCTTCATGTGTCTGACAACTGTCCACCATCAACAATCAGATCTGATCCTTTTTTTTCTTGCCCAGGGAAGATATGATCTCTCGTTTTCCGGGAAACGACACCAAAATTTTATCATCCACAATGTCCCAAGCTGATGAAGAGATCGACGAAGGTAACCACAGACCAAGCTTTTAGTTTGGTAGCTAGCCCTAGCAAACTAGAGAGGGAGCTCTCTATGAAATCACAGCCAAGAGATGATTGGTATGTAAAGGATTTTAGGCTAGATATCTAGGCTCAGGTAGGTTTGGAAAATTTAAGGTTTTGTTGCTAAATAAGGGAGAAAAATAGGTAGCTAGGTAAATAGGATCAAAGGGTTACAACAACAAAGATATAAAGGAGAAAGATAGCAATACTTTTGTGATGGATCTTAGTGTTTGTCGGTGTAGAGTAGTGTTTAGAAGAAGCTAAAGGTCTTAATGCTCATGAAACACGAATTCATTAAGCAAGAAATAAAGTAACACATAATGATTTTTCCAAAAAAACAGAGCTTTATGCAAATAATTTTGTTTATAAACTATAATGAAAACCATTGAAGAATTGATGAATGGAAAGATAAGATAAATATATTTCATATAAAGCTATAATAGAGAAAAAACAACATCACAAACTTACTACACATGAATTCCTAGATAATAGTTGCAAATCGTGTCCTTTGATTTCCAGGAAATGTCCAAGTACAAGCTACAATAGCTCTCTCCTTTGAAATCCAACCCATTCTATGACTGAGAAACGGATACATAAAGACCAAAAAAAAATCTCCCCACACCCAGGGGTCGAATCCATGACTCTAGGAACTATTCCATGAGGTGTTCTAACCAAACCCTAATGTCTAGAGAAGTTAAAAACAACTTCTACAATTAACTTTGACTCCAACCTCTCTCATAAATGAGGCCAAATTTACATCAAAAAAATTTAGAATGACTAAACACCCACTATTACATCATATTTATAGTAATAGTACTCAATTACATCATTGCATCACCCTTTTCACTTTTACAAAAGTCAAACTAGGAATTACAAAAAAATACACAGTGAAAATTTTACAAAAATCTCTGAAATTTCCATGTGCGCAGCGAGCTGTTAGAGGCCATGTTTGAGTGCCTTTCTAAAGTCAAAATCTAGATATGAAGCTTGTTATGGAAATATGGGAGATTTTCAATGTCTTTATATTATTTGTGCACTCACAATGACCCATTTTTGGCTGAGATATGGACATTCTCCCAAGGAGTCTCCAGGTGCACAATGAAATGGAAAAACAGGGGCAGAAAGGTGATTTTTGGCCTCTTTTTTGAAAATTTCTAGAAAAATGAGCCATGGGCCAAGAAAGTTGGAAAATTTGTTTTGATACGGGGTCATAATATTTCCAAAAATGCCAAGTTTCCATCATTTTGAGCCTTGAGGAAGAAATGCAACATGAACTCGCTGCACTCCTAAACAGAAATTGCCAAAAATTGCAAGTCTGCACCAATGTACACCAAAACACAAAATTTTCTCCAAATCCTCCCAAAAGTTGTCTAGATATGCCTAATGAGGTATGTTATGCAACCATGGATGCAAGAGAAATAAAATATAACTTAACTTCTCCTCTTGGTTGATTAAGGTTTCATTTAGTTTTGCCTTCATTTGCTTGACTTTGACTTTGAATTGCTCTTTCTCCATGACTAGATGTTTTGCCTTAAGTTGACTTTTTTCTTGCTCAAGGAATGAAATGATGAATTTGGCCCTTGACAAATTGTCCTTGAGCTTCATGATTTGAGAATCCTTCTCTTTGATGACTTGTTGCAGGGATTGATGCTCATCTTGTGCCTCCAAGTCAACTAGGTCAAAGTCATGCTCAACGGGCTCCTCATCATGCAAAGAAGCCTCACGATGTGATGGTGATCCTTGTTCCATTGATGAAGTAGGCTTGTATTTTTCCTTAATTTGAGGAGAAAACACAAACCTTTTGCCTCTCAGATATGTTTTGGTCACCTCAGTCTTAGGTGCCTAGGAAACCTCATCATGTTTACTTGATGACCCCACCTCCATGGGTTGTGCTGACATTGTTTGGTGCTGGCTTGGTGAAGTGGTTATATGCATTTTCAAGGCTGCCTCAATGAAGGTGTCATATGTCATGTTCTATTCTTCCAAATGATGGAGTACTATAACCTTTATCAGGCTACGGTGAAAGAGGCTAGGGTAATTCTCTTTTGCTTTAATTGCACCCTTTCAGACATTTTGGTTAGGATCCTATATAAGTAGTTGTTATAGAGCCTGGAGGATGAAATGACTGAAGAGGAGCTTTGAAAAATGGATTTTGGTGATCAAACACCAATTTTGGACAACTATACCTTGTGCGCAGTGAAGGCCTCCTGTGCATAGCGTACTGTCCAGGTGCACAGCGAGGGCCAATTTTTGCCAGTGAGGGCCATGGAATAGAAATTGTTTACAAAGGAGAGGGGGGAGCTCTATGCTAGGATGGTAGAAAGGTGAAAATTAGTGTGAATGAGCTCCTCCATGTGCTTTTATAATTTTCTTTTTGTGTCTAAATGATTAATGAGGTAGGATGGCCCACCTCACCAATTTTCCCTCTTTTTGAGTTTTGTAGCCTCAGGACTTCTTCTTGTAACTTTATAACCTTAGGAAAATTATTACATATAAATACACAAATTACATTTGAAATCAAGTATTATTGAACAAATGTACCTCTTGCCACTCCTCATTTTCTGGATTTATACTTGTAATGATTGATTTTGTGACCTTAACCCTAAAGACCTAATGGTCACATTGAGCTGAATGGAGACCATGATGATGTGACTGCAGCGATGTTAATGATGTTTTTATGATGGTGGACTCAACTGAGTAGTGAAAGTGACTGACATATGAAATTCTTGAGAAAGTGGAAATAGCTCGAGACACACTAGCTAGTGATCAAATTTTTATTTGAAGACTCAGTGAAATGATAAAAATTTGAATTGACACCCTAACAACACCTTGTAAGAGAATATTTGATCATTGGTGACATGAAGAACTGACTGACACTAATAGAAGGCAACTAAAAAATTTGACAATTTCCATAGCTTAGTTCAAATTTCATAGCTAATGACAGACTTGCAATAGTAAATCAATCAATAAGCATTCGAAAGGCATCATAAATATACAAAATGGAAAAATGGCTACATCAAAAGGTATGTACAAAGGATACTAAGTCAATTTTCATTAAGGAATGATATATATATGGGCTTGTCTAATAATTTTTTATACACCTGTTGTAGCGACTACAACCACCCTCCAAAATTTTTCCTTAGCTTCATTTTGGAGCCTCTGTACCAACCATCCTTAGTAGCATGTATTGCATTGTCAAGTACATAGGATTCATTTATTTCTAAGTGGCTTGCCAGACTGTGTATGTCAGTTCGCGTCACTTTCTTCACAGACTGCCATTTCAGACTTAAGCTAATTTCTAGCTGAGAAGCTCCCTCAGGAAATTGCGCAATTTTGGAAGGGAACCAACCTTCCCTCCAAAAATTGCACAAATCTATTGGGCAGCCTACTGAGCTCCAAAATTGCGCAAAAAAGACAGACATTCTTCCTTGAGAAAATTGCGCAATCTGGTCCAACACTGCAGCTCATCCCAGAAATTGTACAATTTTGGGAAGCAGTCACCTGCTGACCCCAAAAATTGTGCAATCCCTCTAGGGCAGCCAACCCAACTCAGCTCATAAATTACACAAATCCATCTTTCAGTTTTACGGGCAGTTTCATGTGCCTTTAGGTTGACTGGTTCCCTTTGGGACCCAACAAACTTGATTTTCATGCGTGGGTTGATTTTCCTAAAATAGAAAAAAGCAACATGAAAAAAGCATCCCTAGATTTTATGGATCTATTTTTAACAGCTAGAGGTTACATGCAAATATCGTTTTAGAAACTTCCCTCCAAGTGTCGCTTTTTCCTATATTTGTAGCATGCATGTCATGAGACTCAAACTTATTTATTCGACACTTCATAGCTCATTGTTCACATCAATCTTGGAGCTCTGACATCCCACAATATATCTAGGAGCCTTCGGCACATTCAGCTCAACTATTTCTGGGTAAGTCCGCTTTACTTGTATTTTGCATTATTTCTATCAATTTTTGTGTTTTGGCTTATGTGAGTGTTGTCTTCTTAATTTTTGTGAATGTTTTCTATCATTTGCATCCATGTTAGCCTGTACAAGCATCATTTCATTTTTCATTTGTATCTCACTTTTGTCGCATGCATGACACTAATTTTGCACTAACGGTTGCCGATTTGGTGACCTATTTCACACACATGCATGTTTTCCCATTTTCTGAATCTTGCATTCACTATTTGCATGCATGATCATTCACTCTTGCCTACACTCAGTTTCACCATGCATTCAGATCTTCATATGTTTTCAGTCGCCCGTCGGTGGGTTTGGGCAACCTTGGCCCAGGCCTTGCCTTACTCGGAAAACATTGCACATTTTTGAGAGGGAAGGCTCTGCCTTCCTCCCAGAAAATGTGCAAAACTGGCCAGACACTGTCCTCCAGGATTTCTTTGCGCAATTCTGAGAGGCAGTGCTCTGCTAACCCAAGAAATCGCACAATGCATTCCTTGGGCCTGCATGCCTTGCTGACTAAAATTGCGCATTATGCAATCTCAACACCCAACAGGTCAGCCTAGATTGCACATTGTGCAATTCTAGAAGTCAACTAGCCTCTTGATAGTCTGGACTATCTTTTACGTAGTTCCGACAGTCAGTCTCCTGCCCTCCCCGTGAAAATTGTGCAATCCTTGCCATTAGTCTCTCGGGTATGTTGCATGTCAGTCCTCAAGTTTTCTTTGTTTTCAACTGACAGATTTCTTTCCATGCATGTCGCCATGTATCTAGGTATAGCATGTGTTTGTCTGCCTCTCAGCAATTTAGGTTCAATGACCTCCAAGAGAGCAGGGTCAAAGGGCACCGATGGAAGCGGAACTGGAGGAGCAGTTGAGCAAGTGTCTATGAGTTTGCCGATTTATAAAGACACCAAGCTAATCGTAGACAAGGACATCAAGCTGAAATGGTAGGACATGAATGATTCATTCTCAAGAACATTTGAAGAATATCTTGAAGACTGCAGGGTCTATGTGAACATTCACAAGTCCGACTTATACTGGATTTCATGCAAGTATCCCACATTTCCATGCTCGAACATGATACATTGGATCACCTCGCACACTGATCCCAAGATGATGGTGTTAAGTAGTGTCCGTGAAATAGATATTTCTACCTTCAGGGCATAGGAATATCAACATATGTAGCACTTTTTGAAGCCAATGATAATAATGGAGACACCCTTCAGCATACCCAACAATAGTGAAAACTCCAGGGATATCTTGAAGAGCTGGGTGAAGGAGCCAACCAAGCTCAGGATGACACCCAACCAGATTTAGAAGAAAGATACTATGGAAGGCATATCAATTCTTGGTCATCTTTGCATGCCGCTTGTATGGCCAAGAAAGCATGGAGACCTTCCTCTAGAGTTGGGTGATTGCATTGGACAAACTGGCCAGTGAAGATAAAGCATGTAACTAGTCTGACATGTTGGATCACAAGCTGAAGTAAGAGGTAACAGGAGCTCAACAGTTGCCCAGAGGTCAGCTACCAGAAATATACATGTCCGCATACATCTTGGATTAAATATGTGCTCGTCAGAAGTTCCTAAGCTTGAAGTGGGCATGGACATCAGTAGAAACCTCTGTACATACTTATTGCAAACTATTTTCTGAATGCAGCTTCCATGGAGTCATCACATAGTTGTTAGACCATTTTGTCACCCTAGTGTACAAGATAATATTTAAGCAGGATCCACCTTGCATGTCGAAGGTAGGAATGGAGGTACTGATCGAAATAGCAGATTGGTATGCCTCACCTTTTGGCATCTTCATACAGATGTGCAATGCGGATAAGCCTTCGAATGTTTTATCAAATTTTTCCATGGACAAGCTCGTCATGTAAGAAGTGTCGTACCACATCTCGGCTGGACTGTCAGCTAGACTACATCAGAAGAAGAAGGCACCCTGGCCCACTCTTCTATTGCAGATTGGGTTGTACGAGATACGAAATATCAAGCATGGTGATGTCAAGATTGAAGAGTTCAAAAGATTTACTTTCGACACTTTAAGATTCAATCCATATGACCCGCATTGTTTTGTGAAGGATCACTGTGCGAGAGTGAAATTTCCTTGGATCCATGGGGCATGTCATTGGGTTGAGGAAGGCCCATGGAAATATTGTCATAGCTTCTCCAAGCCTAATGAACCTGTCGGCATAGTTGTGGAATGGTTAGTGAAGCAGCATGAAGCAACATCTAGTAGAGCGCCATCATCAGCAGCAGTAGAGGGAAACATACCTGCATGTGACAAAGGCAAGATAAATATTATTGACAGTGCAGAGGTAGAACAAAGTTGCAAGTTCAAAGTAGATCTAATGGTGGAGAAAGAAGCTTTGGAGATAGAGGTGAAGAGGAAAAAGCGTGAAAATAGGAATGCACAAATGCAGAGAGATAAACAGAGGATGGAGGAAATATTGAAGGAGTTGCAAGAGTTGAAGCAACAACTCTAGGAAGAATAAGAGCTACGTAGATGGCAGAAGGAAGCACAATAGGGACAGACACAGCAGGGGGCACAACATGCATAGATATATGAAACTACACACATACAAGTTGTAGACTCATCCAAGTAGCTGGCACAAAGCGGATAGGGTGAGCAGTTGTAGGAGTAGGAATTCACTCAAGAGATTGAACAGATACATGAGCAGATGGATACAGAGGTGGAACATCCAAAATAGAACAAGACATCAACCTCATGCCTTACAACCAAGAGGTCAACCCATCGGCTTCGCTAGATCCAGAAGCAGAGCAAGCCCTGAGCAACCAAGGAGATACTAAGATCCTTGGTGACAATCCGAAAGAAGAGATGCACAACATATCATTCGACGAGTCCCAACATAGAGTTGTGCAATCACATAATATCTACTCCAGATGTACACACATGTCCTGTGCAGTTTGAGGAATGAGTGATCGTGTTTGATGTGTGCAAGAATCTAGTAGCATTGGCCGATGCTACCAGATCATATGTCAAAGCCACTAGCTCGAGTGTTTACTTCTTGATAGTAGAGAATGAGTGAATGGCTAAGGAGTTAAGGATGACCAAGAAGGGAGGAGAACAGGTTACAACATCCACCAGAGAAGATTTGAAGAAGGTGATACTAGATGAAGTATCATCCCTTGAGACAGTCATGTGGATGTTTTATTCTAGATTTGGTACCACGCATAAGGTAGTTGTCCATCTCAATGGTTGGCAGCAACGCTGTGCTAGAAGAGAATGTATCTTGTCAAATCTGCATACTATTGTCAACCATATGCAAACATGGGCAATGAGATACAAGGGAGCCCCATTACACTTGCCCAAGATGATAAAGCTCATGGACATTGATTTGAAGGCACGCATCCAGAGTAAGATCCAGAACTATGAGGAACGCCCGCAACTCATCACTAGTTTGCAGGATTTCCATGCATAGGTGTTCAGAAGCATGGATGTTGTTTTGCACACGCATGCCATCCCATCTATTGTGACACTCACTGAGGCAAAGATAAAGAATAAAGTCTGAAAGGAGTTGGACATGTACTTTGATGAGTTGATGCACATAGCTACTAGTGAAGACTTGGCGATCAACGTAGATACTATGCATAAGTATGTTGTTGGTACGATTGCATCAAGACAATGATGTGCATGTTATCAGATGAGTTGGAAAGAGGAGCCAAATCAGTGTACCCAGATGCAATAGAGGCAAGAGTTCATTTCCAAAAAGATGTCACCATAGAGTACATGGACAACATCATGTACTACCAAACTTGGCATCAGTTCGCCACCATCGACCATCGTGAGGATGTCGAAGAGTTGGTCTTCCCACATATGTCTGAGTCTTATTGATATCTTGTATGACTTACTCAAGCCTATTTTGTCTCACATGGTTACGTGTGCAGATTGTATGTAACATCTTGTAAAGTGGAAGTCCAAGTGTCGATAGTTGAATGTAACAGTCATAGAGTAGTTGAAGAGTCATGAGGGACGAAGGAGGCTCTTTCTCTCTCCTCTAGTAGAACACATGGCAGCATATTATTGGCTCTAAGAAGTTGCACTAGACACTAAAATCAGCATGATGTGGCAGTTTGGTGGACACATGGAAACTTATTTTGGAATTTTCGGTGGTCCATTAGGGAAAATTAGGGTGACACCTGTCACCACTCAGGAGTTGCCATGTATAGAAGTGACATCAATATATCATAGGTCTATATACTGGAGGATTAGGGCATTGTAACTCTTATGCAAAGGGAGTTTGAAAATTTATGATAAAGGAGGCTTCGATATTAACTAGCACATGGTTGAGTGGAGACCCAAAGAACTGAGGGCTCATAGCAGTGATAGAACCTAAGTGTTATGAAGTATTTTGACAGTTGTATATCTCATAACTGGACCAATATAAATGCTCTGTTAGGTCCTTGTAATACTAGTGCATTCCCTTATTATTATTGTCATCATAGCCCCTCATTGTTATTGTTGTGCCCATGTTGTCCCTATATTATTATTATTGTGCCCCATAGAAGCCCACTATTGTTATTATTGTGCCTTTACATTATTATTATTATGTCGGATCTGATTATATTGTGACCCGTAAGAATCCTATATATAGAAAGGAGGTATTGTCATTTGTATCATCCAAGAATTGTTCATTTGTGTAATTTAAAGGAGGTTTCCCCCTTGAAGAGGCTGATTTTGAAGTATTTTATCTGTCTTTTCTTTTATTTTCTGAGCTGGTTGCCTAACATTTGGAATCATAGCTTTGGATTCTAGGGTTTCACATCTTCAAACAAGTCATCATGGAAGTTTCTCTATAACTTGTTTGCTACGACGTTTCAGACGCTGAAATTAAAACCCATTTGATATGAAAGTTTAATGAAACTCACGTACAAATTTCATATTCATATTGTCTCGCTATATTTTTAGAGATATGATCCAAGGAAGTTATGGTTTTTACAGGCTCCTGAATTATATCTCAAACAGGTGACCTAGGGAAAATCATCATAACATTCTCTCTGAGAATTAGATTGAAATTTCATAAAAAGGTACAGAAAGAAGATGCACTGCAGTTTTCTGTATATTGTTGCCATGCCAGAAGGTTGAAACAATGTCACATGCAACTTTGTACAAGTTCGCTCTACTGAAGTAGTCTACAATCAGGTCATCATGGGATATTTGGAATAACTCTTTCTTACAGAATCCAATATTGCTCAGACTATTGAGCCTCCATTTTGTCCAAATTTTCATGATTAAACTGAATAATGTTATTCTTGTACTAAGTGTCTATTTCCACTATTATTCGTTTTACACATTATTAAGTTATTATTTAGAGGCATTTAGAGCTAACAATTATTGATTTATGAATTCTCCTTGTTTTGTTAAATTGAAAAGTATTTAATGTGAGAATGTAATTAATGTCAAGATATTTTGTGGAAGGTGCTAACATTATTTTAGTAGTAGTTCCTATACCAGTTGTGCCTACACCAACATTCCTACACCAGCTCTGCCTACACGAACATGCCTGCACTAATTTGGGGCTTTCATACATTGACACATATCTAAATAATACGAAATAGATTTTTGTTCAAAGTGGTGTTTGAACACTTCCACATAAGATAAGATACACCCAGGTCATACAGATTTATATTTAGGAAATAATTAATGCCTCAATGCTGAATTCACAGCAGTTTCCAGACTACCAACTTCTACCTTGAATTGTTTTTCGAAATTCGTAGTGGTTAAGGAGATACGAAGAGTTCTTTGGAGGTAGTTTGTTAAAAAAACCTATTTTTCCAGAATTCTAGAAAACACCCAGATTTGGAAAATTCATGTTAAAACTTCATTATTTCAATAGAGCATATGGTGTGGTCTACTCAGAACTAAAGTCATGAACCAATGCTTCGACACAACTAACATGAAGATGTTACCTCCTCATCTTCCAATGGGAAGCTTTTGATGACGTGTACATTGCATTGGAGTTATCTCCATCAATTATTCGTTCAAATTAGAATTAACATATATACATTCAGAAAATACGTCCCACATCAATTGGAACCTAGTCAAAAATGAATTTCCTTATTCTAGGTTTAAATCAGTTTGTAATTCTAAACTTGTATGCATGAGTAACCGTGGAGCCGAGTATGTGGGAAAAACTGTTGTTATAAGTATGAGGGATGCACACGAAAAGAAGGGTCGGATGGCATTGTATCTTTTGTAAATCATATTGTTCATAGAACAGGTGATCAATTACATTGTGAAGGAAAGGGAGGAGTTGCGTGCCCAGTGGGATGATCCTTGGAGGGGATCACTGGAGCCCAGCGTTGCTTGTTATTCATTATGTAACAGGACTTCAGAATTAATACACTTCAACATTCGATTTATGTTTTCAGTATTTTTCTAAATCTACTAGCACTGTGATTTAATTGCTGCAAGGGCAACGAGTTGGGTGGTTGGGCCCACTAGCTAGTCCGTTGCCCCAAACCTCTTAATTTCCTTTGCTATATTTTTCTTTGCATAATGCTTAGATGTATTTGATTTCAATTTACATAAGATTTTCTTTTCATGATTGATTTAATTTCTGCAAGATTGGTACAAGCATGCTGCCTGCACTAGTGCATTTCTGGTTCTATAATTTCATTTCATAACTCTTCTTTAAGTCATTTAATTTTCAATTTCATTCCACAAGATTTATTTTAATACTCTGGTTATTTAAGTTTAATATCAATGCTTTTGGATGTATTTTCATAAAGGCTAAACTAAAGCAAACAACGAATGTTTTAATTGCGTCTCTTATTTATTATTACAAAGATTTGCCCTAATCTCATTGCTGCATAACAAAGTTTATTTCCAGGATGCAATGGTGAAATAATTGCTGAGCAAGAATTATGGTTAACTTAACTTAACATGTATGCATGATTTCCTTTGAATTATATGAGACCGATTCCTGCACTATTGCAAAAAAATTCTTATTCCTGCACTCTTACAAGAAAATTCTAGGATCAACATAAGGAAAGATAGTGAATCTTGTTGACAAAATGCTCAAAGCATTCTTCATTATAATTACATGTTGCATATATCATACAAAATATTTTGAGGAAGTATTTAATAAGACTAGGGTAAACAAAACGAATTATATATTGGTTCTTATTGCATATTTCTCTTACAGCTAAAATATTGAATTGTTTTGAGAGAAGCAGTGCATAAATAATTTAGATTTCTTTCAAAGCATTCAATGATTTTCATAGATTAGTTGGAATGAAGTTTCTTTAAAATTTCTAGTTTATTTTATGCTTTTTCATCTTTGCAACATAGGAGTAAAATATTAAGAGGTTTTGTATTCCTTGTTTCTTGAATCACTTTCTTTTGAATGGGGCCTACATTCCTTTGTCCCCTGGACAACTGAGGAAGACTTACTGCAGGAGTCAACTCAACTCAGAAGAGGAGCCAGAAATAGATTCCCAGAGTGTGTTTATTTTACTTTGAATAGTCTTGTTTATTTTTCCTGAATGATGCTCCTTTTGAATTTCTTGAAAGAGCTTGGTTTTTATTTAACAGATCCCTGAGATCGTATTTTGGCATATATTGTGCTATGCCTCTAAGTTTACTTACCTAGATTGACAAATTAAATGTTGGTGTAAACCTTGCATGTATACCGCCCAACACAGACTTCTAGGGCTGGAAAGAGGGCTTAGAGGGCTACCTCAGGATGAAATTTCAGACCTTGTAGATTCAAAATTGTAGAGATACAATATATTCAATATCAAGATCCTACAAAGCGAAAAAAGATGTGTAGTATTTTTAAAATTTTGCATAAATTTGGTTTGAAAAATTAGTTTGAAGGAATTCAAAGGGCATAGTGAAGCATAATTATCATTAATTGATGCCTTGAAGAAAGAAAATGGAAACACCTAGTAAGCAGCCTGAAAGCTTTAGCATGACTCATGAAGAAGAGGAAGAAATGCAACATGATATATCAAAATTACGAGACCAACTGCAACAAATTTCACTCTCACAAAAAGGGACAAAAGCTAAGATGGATGGTTTAAATAAAGCCGTGGAAGCTATGATAAATGGCATGGAAGCTAAGAGGGATGGCATGATGGATGGTTTAAAGACAGGCGTGGAAGTTAAGATGGATGGAATGATGGATGGTTTAAAGAAAGGCGTGGAAGCTAAGATGAATGGCATGGAAGCTAAGATGGATGGCTTAGAAGTAAACATTGAATATTTGAAGAAAGACATGGAAGGTTTGAAAGGAGATTTGGCAAAGTTGCTGTAATAAATGCTTCCTACTGGTGAAAAGGTAGTAGATGAAACTCATAATGAGAAAAAAATAAATGTTAGTCATGATTTCATAGACTCTAATGTTGGGTTGAAGACCCACCATGTTCCAAAGATTGATATGAGGAAGTTTGATGCCAAGGATCCTGTAACATGGATACTACAGATGGAGTAATATTTCGATCTCCATAATGTGAAAAACACACAAAAGGTATGCATTACGACTTTATATTTGGAACCCAATCACTTTGTATGGTATCAATGACATAGATCTCGTAAACAAATTTTCGCTTGGGAAATTTTTACGAAAGAAATGATAACACATTATGAGGATACAAAAAGAAACACCTTTTTTAGCCAATTGATAAATCTAAAAAAAAGGGTTCAATGGTGGAGCACATTGAGGACTTCGAAAAATTGAATATAAGGGTAAAAGATATTCTAGAGGAGCATAGTATTGATGTGTTCATAGGGACTTTAAAGGATAGCATCCAACATGAGGTGCACCTTTGGGAACTTGATTCATTGGAGAAGGCATTTAGGTTGGAAAGAAAAATTGAAAGCAAAATTATGGCAACAAGGAATCCTACCAATCACAACTATATAGATGGAAGTGTTGTTGCCCCTAACCTTCCATAACCTACAAGGTTGACACCACAACAATTGGAAGAAAAAAGAACAAAAGGGCTTTGTTACAGTTGTGATAGAAAATACACTAAAGGTCATAAGTGTGCTGAGAAGAAACTATTTTATATAGATTGTGAAGGGGAAGAAGAAAAGGAGCAAGAAACATGAAAATAAGATGATAAACACTAGGAAAAAACCCTAGAGAAAGAAGAAATGAATCCAACCATATCTTGTAATGCATTGGCCAAAATTAACACTCCTCAAAATATCAAGATAGAAGGACATATCAAGAAGAAAAAGGTAATAGTGTTGATTGATTCGAGCAGTACTCATAATTTTATTCATTGTAAGATAGCGAAGGAATTGAATTGCTTCCTATATCCAACACCAAAGTGCCAAGTGATGGTTGCAAATGGAGGAACCATAAATTTCTTTGGAAAGTGCCATAATATCAAGCTATCCATGGGAGAATATGTGTTGAATAGTCCAATGCTTTCCATTCCAATGGGTGGTGTTGATGTTGTACTAGGAGTCCAATGGCTACAATATTTGGGTATGATAGCTTTTAATTTTCAAGAACTTTTCTTGAATTTTTTTAGAAGGAAAGGAAGTTGAATTAAGGGGTATCATAGGGAAACCAGGAAAGATAATAAGCTCTAACGGCATGACAACATTTCTAAATAAATAGCGACGTGGTGTAATTTCACAATTATGCTCGCTAGAGGTTCCCACATCGAAATCATCTATTTCTCTAGATCTCCAAAAAGTCTTGGACAATCATTCCAAGGTATTTGAGACTCCCAAAGACCTTCCACCTATTCGTGATAATGATCATTCTATTCATTTTATTTAAGGAAATTTTCCTCCAAACATCATGCCTTACAAATATCCTTATGCCCAAAAGAGTGAAATTGAACGTATGGTTGTAGAAATGCTAGAGGTTGGTATAATTCAACCTAGTCAAAGTTCCATCTCTGCTCTAGTAGTATTTGTGCACAAGAAGGATGGATCATGGCACATGTGTTCGAATTATAGGGATCTCAACAAGCTCACTATTAAAGATAAATTTCCCTTCCTGTCATTGATGAATTATTGGATGAATTGGATGCAACAATTTACTTCATCAAGTTGGACCTTCATTCAGGATATCATCAAATCAAAATGAAGACCGAAGACATTCTGAAAACAACATTTAGAACTCATGTGGGTCATTATGATTTTTTGGTCATGCCTTTTGGCCTTACCAATGCACCTTATACATTTCAAGGTTTGATGAATTCCATTTTCAAAACCTTCCTTAGAAAATTTGTGTTAGTATTTTTTGATGATATACCAATCTACAACAAGTCTTGGAAGGATGATGTTCAACATGTTGATAGAATTCTCAAACTATTGGAGGAGAAAAAATTATATGCAAAAACCTCCAAATGTTTCTTTGGAGTACAAGAGGTGGAATATTTGGATCATATTGTATCTCATGAAGGTGTTAAGGTAGACCCTAGCAAAATTAAAGCCATTAAGGAATGGAAAATGCTCACATCCATAAAGAAAATGCAAGGATTTCTTGGGTTGACAGGGTATTATTGCAAGTTTGTTAAGAATTATGGGAGAATAGTAACACCTCTAACAACATTAATAAATAAATATGCATTTTCTTGGACTCCAGAAGCAACGAAATCCTTTGAACATCTTAAAGAGGCAATGTGCCAAGCACCAGCCTTAGCTATGCCAGACTTCACAAAAACCTTTATTGTGGAATGTGATGCCTCAAGAAATGGAACTGGTGTTGTTTTAATGCAATAGGAAAGACCCATTTCTTTTGCAAGTCATCCAATCAAAGGAAAGTATTTACACAAATATATTTATGAGAAGGAAATGTTGGAAATACTATATGCACTTAAGAAATAACAAACTTACCTAATGGGAAGACATTTCAAGGTAAAAATGGATCATGATAGTCTTAAATACTTTTTAGAAAAAATATTATCTCCAAAAGAGTAGCAAAAGTGGGTCATAAATATGTTGGGTTATGGCTTTGAAATCATCTACAAAGAAGGGAAGAAAAATGTTGTTGCATATGCACTCTCAAGAAAGGATGAGGATGTGGAAGCATTGTTGTGTGCCATTTCTATTATCCAACCAGATTGGATAAACGTAGCAAGGGATGAATGGAAGAATGGCGAAGAAGTGAGGGAACTCATTCAAAAGTTGCAGCAAGATCCTAGTACATCTGACACATTTAGCTGGAAAAATGATTCATTATGGTACAAAGATCACTTATACCTCTGTAATAATTCCCAACTCAAACAAAAGATTATTCTAGAATTTCACACCTGTCGCTTAGGAGGGCATTCAGGAATTTTTAAAAGTTACCACAGGGTTAAGAAGGAATTTTTTGGGGATGGTCTTAAATATGATATTCAAAAGTTTGTGGCGGAATGTTTGGTTTGCCAACAAAATAAATTTGAGACAATTAAGACCCCAGGTCTATTACAACCTGTATCCATTCCAAGTCAATGTTGGGAGGAGGTTTCAATGGATTGTATCACAGGTTTACCCAAGTCCAAAGGAAAGAGTGCCATCATGGTGGTAGTTGATAGAATTACCAAGTATGCATAGTTTTGTGTATTATATCATCCATTTAAAGCCAGTACAGTTGCTACTGGATTTATGGAAACAATTCAAAAGCTACATGGAAACCCAAAGATTATTGTAAGCGACAAAGATCCTAATTTCACTGGAAATTTTTGGACAAAATTATTTTTTTGTCTTGGTACTCAATTAGCTCATAGCTCATCTTATCATCCTCAATTTGATGGGAAAACTGAGATAGTGAACAAATGTTTGGAAGGATATCTTTGTTGCTTTGTATATGATAAATGAACACAATCGATCAAATGGTTGACTCTGGCTGAATGGTGGTATAACACTTCCTTCCATACTGCAACAAAAATGATCCCATTTATGGCACTTTATGGATATCATCCACCGTCCATCACATCATATTTATGAGAAAATTATAAGGGTCAAGCAGTGGAAGATCCATCGAGCATCAACAAAAATTCTCCAACTCTTAAAGGATAACATGACTTTGGTGCACAATAGAATTAAACAATAGGCATATCAATATCGCAGCGAAAGAAGTTTTGATGTAGGTGACTGGGTATTTCTACGACTACAACCATACAAACAAATGTCCCTCAAGCAAGCGAAGAAGGATTTAAATTATCACCAAAGTATTATGGTCCGTACAAGGTGTCGCAAAAGGTTAGTACTATGGCATACAAATTGGAACTTCCTGCATCTTCCCGAGTGCACCTAGTTTTCCATGTTTCATGCTTAAAGAAGGTTATAGGTGATAAGCTCTCAGTTCCAACAATATTTATAGAACTTGACGAGGAAGGAAAAATCATATTGAAACCTGAAGCTGTCATTGAAATAAGAACACGAAAGCTACGAAATCAATCAATTTCAAAGTATCTCATCAAGTGGAAGAACTTACTCGTTGAAGATTCCACATGGGAGGATGAGAATTTTATACAAAAGCATCCATAACTACTCAAGCATTGAGGACAACAATTTTTTGAAGGAGAGGAGCATGTTAGGTCCTATAATACTAGTGTATTCCTTTATTATTATTGTCATTGTAGCCCCTTATTGTTATTGTTGTGCCCATGTTGTCCCCATATTGTTATTATTGCGCCCCATAGAAGCCCACTATTGTCATTGTTGTGCATTTACATTATTATTATTATGTCGGCTCTGATTATATTGTGAATCATAAGACTCCTATATATAAAAATGAGTTATTTTCATTTGCATCATCCAAGAATTGTTCATTTTGTGTAATGTAAAGGAGCTTTCCCCCTCGAAGAGGCTGATTTCAAAGCCATTTATCTATCTTTTCTTTTGTTTTGTGAGCTGGTTGCATAACATTATCTATGAGGAAAGTTATGATGAAAGGGGCTTTGATGATACTAGCACTTAGTTGTGGAAGCCCAAAAGAACCGAGAGTGAGAGCTATAACACATGGATATATGCCCATGGAAAAAGCCTGAAGGCTTGGCACCTAAGTGCTATACTAGTAGTCACAGGCAACGGGCCTAAGTTACAATAATCATGGGCTCTGATATAACAATACAATGGTATATGAAGTCATCAACCACAACTCTCGGTCTCATGGTGGAAGAACAAGAGAGGAAAATCATAAGGGTCTAAGGTTATCAGAACTGAGTGATATCGTAACGTTCTTATTGTATGAGTTAAAATATGTTGTGGCTCTGATAACAATACAAAGGTGTATGGTAGATGGATGAGTTGGAATCAAGGACCACAATTATGTAGAGGAATTGGTCCTAGGAGTAATAGCGATTATCAAAGATCATTGGGACAAGGAAGCAAGGACCGCGATTTGCAGAAAAGAGTGTTGAGCTTGTCTTGAAGTGAGAAGAGTCATCTATGTGCTTCAATGCATGCGACAATTAATTAAATGAATATCAGAGGATCCATGCCGAAGTATAGTCAAGTCGTGTGAAGCCATGAATAAGCATGGATAGCCCCAGGGATAGGAGACTTATTCTAGGAGAGGAAAATGCCTGGTTGAAGTGTGCAGATGGACTGATAATTAATTATGAGTATTGAGAAACAATCAGGTGCCCATTCTAATATTTAATGCAATGGCAGAGACTAGAAAACACAACAGTGGTAGAAGGAGTCATATTGAGGTACACTTGGGCAGTTGTGGATATAGGACAGTAGTGGTAGCATCGACCAATGTGCAGGAGAGGAACAAAATAGAGGAACACAATTGATAAATGAGGGGGAATAAAACATTGTTGAGAGATATGTGAGGAGAGGTATTTGTGTGTGCACTGTTGCATGTGAGGAAAGGTGAGCCTGTTTTATTGCGAAAGGATGAGAGTGTTTAAGTAGAGGAAAGAGACCCCGAGAGAGAGTGCTTTTGTGTGTGAAAGGCCAAAGGTGTCTGTGCAACTAAAGAGGGTTGAGTGAGCATGTAATGAGTGAGAGGTCTTGAGAGCCTATGAATAGAAGGAGTTGATTGAACAACTCTAGTAAAAATTCCATGTAATAAAAGTTAATAAAGGAAAAATAAGACCATGGTTAAGGGACACTTATTCCAATATGAATTATGGGCAAAGGTATCCTAGTGGGCATCATTGGATGTATGTTTTGGCTAAGGAAAATTGGAAAAGGCTAAGGCAAAGGCATTAAATGGAAAAAAGGCATTTTTGGCACATTTATTTATGAAAATAAAGTAAATTAGCAAAAAAGTAAGGTGAAAGGTCATAGATTGCATGTGAGGAATAAATTGAAGGAAAATAATGGAAAATGAAGAAAATAGAGGCCTCATTAATAAAAAGGCTTCTGAGGATCAGTTGGTAACCTTTTCTCAGTTCAATATTGGAGCTCTTTCTCACTCTTGCTCACTTAGAGTTTTCACGGAGCACTCTAGCTTTGGATCAAGGAAGGAAAAGTAGGCAAAGGGAAATGAAGGAAAGCAAGGATAAAGGAAGAAGAGCAGGATCTGGCAACTTTAGCAGGAATACTTGTAGGTAACCTTTTTCATGTGTGATTTCCTAGTTGTTTTGGACATGCATGGATTTGCATGTTGGTATATGGTTCTCTTGTTGTTGGTGGCATGGTTTTGCCAGGTGACAAGAATGGTTTTCAACCTGGCCTTGCCTTTTTCTAGATGCCATGGTGTTGGGATGCCTATTTTGGTTTTTGATCTTTGGTTTTCCGGATGGATTTCAGAATCCAAGGCGAAGGTCGTCTCAAGTTTCATTCCCAAAGGTTTAGGAATCCCTTGACTGGTTTTGGTAGGATACACGGTAAATCCTAAGGGAAGAGTCTCATTTTAGGGCCTAGTGATCCGAGTTTGGATTGCGGTAAATCCAGAGAGACTGGTCTCAGTTTAGGGCCTAATTATCTAGGATTAGATTGTGGTAATGATTGAGAGACAAGGAGACGGAAAATTCCTCAAGGATAGCGATGGATTATGGATGGAATTCCATGTTTGGTTCAGTTGTGATCGAAGCACCAAGTTTGGTGTGATCATGGTTTGATGAGGGTGGAGGTGGTTTAACCTTTATATTCCCTTGTTGTTCATGGATTGGTTGTTCTATGAGATCCCACGTTCATGCTTGGAATATGGCATGCAGATGATTGGCTGAAAGAGAGATTTGGTTTAGCCATGCTTATGGTCGAGTGGTACATGAAAGTCTCGAACTTGGTCAGATTTCCTTATGATTAATGAAAGATAACTTATCTTACCTTTTCACTAGTTTATATGTGGATTTAATGGTTGTCATATCTCTAATATTTGTATGATTTTATGTTAGTTATAAGCATGGTTAAATGACTGGTTCATGTTGTTGTAGCTTATGTTGTGTTTTTAGCTTTATTTATTAGATATATCACTATTAGGGGTTCACCTCAATGAAACTTCTTTATATTTTTTACCCCCCCGCAAATTCTAAAAGACATGAAGTATTTATTTATTTCATAGCGGAATCGAAAAAGAAACAAGTGTTAAAGTGTTAAATGGCCAAACCCAAAAGGTATATACATCATGGTTTAAAGTCCCGTCGGGTCTACCGCACTGCAGATCTATGGACATTGGGTTTCGTTGATTGGGACTTGCGATGGCGGACTCGAAATATATATATACTTTCTTGTAAAGTCCTAGTGGGTCTGTGATCATCACATAACGTTTTATATATATGTATATGGTATGCCGATTGCGATTTGCAATGGTCTGGATCCGATAGTTAATATATGATATGCTTTATAAGTCTGGTAGGTTCGCAATATCGCAAGGTTTTAGTTCAAGCATCGATTTGTGATCCGGATCCGAAAACTATATATTATGTTTTATAATTCCGACGGGTCCACAAGGTGTACGAAAAGGTGGATTTAAAGTTACAGGCGAGATTTTGGGTGGAGCAAAAATGGTAAGTGGTTTTTAGTGGAGCTCACCCGATCCCACTTATCGTTGACACGTAGCAGCTGGGTGGAGAGAGAAAACCGCCCATTTCATGCGAGTATTCTTCGGGCTTATGTCCCACTTGAAATCTTTGTAGATCATCTGATCCACTAAGCACAGATCTACGGTGGGGATCTATCGGGCAAGTTCTATATCGACGGAAAAGGTATACCTCGATAGTTGTGCGGAGCCCATGTTAAAAGCGGAAAAAGAATGTTTTATGGCATATTTCTATTATAAAAGGTATATATTAGAAAAAGAGAAAATATGAAGGATTTATGCATAAGTCCAATATTACCATAGTTATGCGGCTTAAGGGTGCGTAAAGTTAAGTTTTGTGGTGATATATCATGTGAAAGGGCCGATTGCGATCTACGATGGAAGTCAACGGAGCACTGAACGGGCGGATGTGATAGATTTATAAAGAAAGATTAACTCTTTTGAGTTCTGTATTAATCAAAGGTTTGCGTTAATTTCACTGTGTAAAGTGGAAAATCAAGGTTAGAGCCGAAGTTGAAGAGGAAGACAATCGGGTATGTTTTCTTTGTATTTTGGCCAATCAAAATGCCCGATACATATGTAAGCCCAGGATTACATAGGCTAAACACATTTCATTACGGCTAAATGAATTAAACATCATTAGGGCATATATAGAGGAACTCGACAACGAATTAATAGAGAAAGCCAACAGTTATCGTCCTCTTCTGAATTCAGTTATGTTCCTGTTATTTCATGTTCTTTGAGGTGTATTTTACCATCTATAAAATTCTGTAATAGTTTTTACTTCATATAGTTAGAGAAGAAGTTAAATAATTTGGGCAGTTTTAGAAATCAAAAATTGTTCCGCAATGTATAAAAAGAGGAAAATTTACAAAGAAAGGGTGGATGGTTCGAATTTTGGAGAACCCAGAGACTAGGCCACTGTATTGCTGATATAATCTTTTGTTAATGAAGAATCATAAGTTTCCATGAGTTGTTGGGTATAATTTTGTAACCTTCTCTGTCATGTGTCATGTTATGTTTTCTTCTTTCAAGTATAGTAATGAAGCTGCAGGTCTTTATTTTCTTATGTAGATAAAGTTAAGATTCCTTAAAAGAGCGCTCCTATACTTGAAGTTTCCACCTTCCTTTCTAAGTTATAGATAATAGTTTCTATAAAAGACCAGCATATTATCTTTAACTTTTCCAAGAGTCACAGATAGTAGTTTCTGTGTTAAGAAGCATATTGTCTATGATTTAGTTCTCATTTTCATAATTCTTCTAAGTTACAAATAGTAGTTTCTGTGAAAAACCAACATACTATATTTAACTTCTCCTTCAAGCTTTCTTCACTCATCATTTATATCTAGCAACAAATGGCATTCTAAGATGTTCTGGTCATACATGTATTAAGGGTTAAAAGACCAAGTTTTCCAGGTACTTCATTTGAGAACACAACAAATAATAAGTGACAGTAAATAATATTTATTAATGTCTTAAGCACAATTTCTCTACAGCAAGGAAATTGGTTTCTTAAGGTACAACACATGTCATGGTTAGTTCATGTAATTAATTTTAATTTTTGAATGGATTGGTGCAAGACCTAATTGATGATATAATAGTTCAATGGAGAAGGAGGTGATCCTTCTAGTTATGTTTCATAAGTTCTTTCAGTCATTTATGTTCTATCTTGTATCCTAAACCTGTAGGTTGCATTGATGCCAAGTGTTTGACATAATGTCAGTCCTAGTTGGGGATGCTCAGGCCTAGTCCTGAGCTTGATTTTGATTTTTTATGTTATCTCAGGGACGTTGGCACAGGTCTACTAGAAAAAGTCCAAGGATGTCAGCAAATAGGCTCATGAGAGCTAATTCAACTTCAGGTTGTTATCTTGCCTATAGCATGACAGCGACCAGGGGTTAAAAGGATTAAATCATTAGTGGGACTTAGGGACAAGATATTTGTATGGTTGACATGTCTCCTGAGGGTGTTGTTGTTGATGTGGATGGGTTTGTTTGATATGTTCTGTCGGTTCCATTTCCTTAAGGTCACCAAGGAAGTTGAATCCCTTATAGTAGCCTCTCTTATCGCATGTTTACTCTGGCTAGTCGGTTGCTTGCTTAGGTGGGCCTGGGAGGAGGGGGTGTTATATATTGGTATCTGAGTGTGGTTTCACTCTCCTTGGATGAAGGTGCTCGGTCATGCATGCATGTTAATTGCATGTGTGTCTCTTACACTTGCATTCCATGTTCTTGCTGCATTACATCATGTTGATCATTATTGTAGTAAGTATTTCATGAGGAAATTGATGTGATTTTGTCAGATGCATCGTCAGAAATATATGACTGGTTATATCATTATATGCAGCTTGGATACATCCTTGTATGTTAGGTTGCATTCTCAAATGTTTTGATTACATGTATCAGTCTTGTAGGTTTCTTAATACAGTTGATCACTTATGCTCGATTACATGCATTCATACATATGTAGTTGATTAAGCATTGCTTATGCATGTTGATATTTGCATGTGGGAATGTGTGCAATGGAGTAATGGTCATTGTCATGTATGAGGTCATAGCATGCATTGTTGATATGGCTTTGCATTGATGACTGGACCTTAGCTAGAATGATGTTCATGTGTTGATACACTTATTTGATATATGTATATATGTTGTTATTATTATGTTATACATGTATCAAGGTGATTTGATGATCTTGTAGACAAGGTATCCTCCCCGAATTATGCTAAGCTACATTTGTTTAATGTGATTTGCTTTAGCAGACATAGTATTCCTTGCGGGAAAGAGATCAGAGAGTAGAGAATGCCAAAGAGTTTGTAGCCATTTTAGAGGTAGAATATGTGATCAAAGTCTACATTAGACCCTCTCTATTGGAAATTTCCCTGAAATATCTTTCCAACAGTGTGTGGAACTCTGAAAATGGCCTCCTGGATCAAGAGTTATAATCTTCCAAAGTTAGAGTCTTAAATTCCTAAGCCAGCCGAAATATCAAAGATTAGAGAATATTGGGAGCTGGAGAAAGCTATATCAGAGGTCTAATCACATCAAAACCTACTATCGAAATCTCGGTGCAGGATATATTGGAGGATATCGAAACCTAGAGGCATAGGGCCATAGGAGCATCAAAAGGTTGATATCGAAGAATATTGGGACCTCAGAGTAGGTCATATTGGAATATTAGATATCAGAGAATATCGAGATATTGGAAGCTGGATATCATTGGAATATCAGAGGTCGGAGCATATTAGAATATTGAAACCTTGTAAGTATTTATGTTTCAAACTCATTGAAGGCATCAAGGTTTGTGAAGGAGAAGAAATAAAAAGGATTTTGGTGGAGGATCGGGGACCAAGGAAGCTCTTTTTCTATCTTCTGGTAGGAAACATGTAAGCATGTGATTGGCTTTGAGAAGTAGCAGTGGAAACTAACATCATCATGATGTGGTAGTGCGATGGACATGGGGAAACTTGTTTTGGAATTTTGGTGGTCCATTGGGGAAAATCAGGGTAACACATGTCACCACTTAGGAGTCTCCAAATGTAGAAGTGATGTTAGCATATCAAAGGTATATATATCGAAGGATGAGGACATTGTAACTCCTATGAAAATGGCATTTGAAATTTACGATAAAGGGGGCTCTGATATTAATTAGCACATGGTCAGGTGGAGACCCAAAGAACCGAGGGCATAGAGCAGTGATAACACCTAAGTGCTATGAAGCATTTTAATGGTTGTACATCTCATAACTCTAGTATAAATGATCTATGGGAAATGTTATAATGAAAGGGGCTTCGATGATACTAGCACTTGGTTGTGGAAGCCCAAAAGAACTAAGGGATAGAGCTATAACATAGCAAGATATGCCCCTGACAGAAGCCTGAAGGCTTGGAACCTAAGTTATATTCTGGCGGTCACAAGTAGCGGTCCTATAGTCTGAAAAGCGATGAGGGCTAAGCAGAAGGAGTTAAATTCCAATCTGGATTTTGTGACTTCGTAAGGGCCTTTCAATAAAAGTTACTATATGCAGGTGCTCTGATATAACACTACAGTGGTATATGAAGTCTTTGGTCACAGCGCCTAGTCTCATGGTGGAAGACAAGGAAGGCAAAGCACAAGGGGCTAAGGGTTTTAGAACTGAGTCATATCGTAACGTTCCTCTTATATGAGTTACGATATGTTGTGGCTCCTATATAATAATACAAAGGTGTATGGAAGATGGATGAGTTAGTAGCGAGGACCACGATTGCGTAGAGGATTTGGTCTTAAGAGTAATAACAACTATCAAATATCACTGGGTCAAGGAAGCAAGGACCACGATTTGCAGAAAAGAGTGTTGGGTCTACCTTGAGGTGAGAGAAGTCATCTCTATGCTCTGATGCACACCACAGTGAACTAAATGAAGATCAGTGGAGCCATGCCAAAGTACAGTCAAGTTGTGTGACGCCATGACTAAGCATGGAGAGATGCATTGATAGGAGATTTTTTCACAGAGAGGACAGTTCTTGGTTTAAGTGTGCAGGTGGACTTAGAATTAATTCTCAATATGGAGAAACACTCAAGTGCCCATTCTCATGTTTGATGCAGTGGCAGAGACTAGCATACGCAACAGTAGTAGGAGGAGCCATACTAGGGTACACTCGGCTAGTGTGGATATAGGACAATAGTACAACATAGACGAGTGTGCAGCAGAGGAACAAAATACAGGAACACAGTTGAGCAATGAGGGGGGATGCAGCATTGTTGAGCAAGTTGTGAGGATATATGTGTTGTGTACGAGGAAAAGTGATCCTATTTTGTTGTGAAGGCTGAGATTTTCTAAGAAGAGGAAATATACCATGAGCAACAGTTTTTCTATGTGTGAAAGACCAAAATTGCTTCTGTAGTTGAAGAAGGCCGAGTGAGCTTGTGCTGAGTGAGAGGTCTTAAGAGCCTATGAATAGAAGGAGTTGAGTTTTGTAGGAATGATGTTGAAGAGCAGAAAATAGTAGAGTGGTGTGTTGGCTTTTGAGAAGAATAGTGAGTTGTTTTAGAGCAACCAAAGTGGAGAGAGTGTTTCATGGGCCAAGGATTGTAAATAACATAGATGATATCAGGTAGAGTGGCTGCCAATTATAGAGAACATTGAGTTCCATATTGAGTGTGAGTTAGAGCTTGCACATAGGAAGTTCGTGCTTCCATCTTTAGTAGGTGCTTAAGAAGGCTTGGGGGTTGGTGCCTCTTGTAATTTGGTTCTTGTAACAAATTGGTGAAGTTGGTGCTTCACATGGTGCTTCTAGTAAGCTGAATAGGTGTCTACAAAATGAGGGAGTTGGTGCTTCCTGCTAGTGGGTGCTAGAAAAAAAATCAAAGGGAGTTGGTGCTTCCCATGAGTGGTGGCTCACAAAATAGATTTATTTAATAGAGTAGGTGCTCTTATTTTATATCAATAACAAGAACAAGATTTGGCGGTATTTTCCCAAAAGGGTTTCCATGTAAAACCTTGTGTCTCATGTGTATGATTATCATGGTGTGTGCTTGCATGTTGATTTCATATTACTTCCATACGATGTGTTGTTGTTTATTATATGCATGGTTTCCAAGTTTGAATAAGAAAAGTAAATTGGCATAAAGAGTTAAAAATTAGCCTTAATATTGGTTCACACCCCCTCTCAGTATTAACATTGTTTACAATAAAAATTTCTACTTAGAAATAATTTTGTAGAAGATTCAGAGGAGGAATAATTACCAAAAGCTAAGTGGAGCTGACAAAGTACATCAAAAAACCCTAACCCTAAGGATACTATAGAAGAAGAAGAGGGCTTGACTATTAATGAATAGAACTGATGGATATTCTACCAGAGGAGGATGCACCACTTAGTCAGTACTTGGATAAGATTAGATAAAAAAAGAAAAGAAACAAGAGGTTATAAGAGAGAAATTAAGTGAAAGAACACAAGAACCAGAAGTAATTAAGAAGATAAAATAACCTGAACAAAATCAAGTCAAGATACAAAGAAAGGGTAGCAAGAGGAATATTACACAAGAAACAATGAAGAAAGATAAAAAATTAAGGAGTAAATGACTTTCCAATCTTTGAAATGAGCAAGCACACTAGAACCCTCTAATTTTTTTTAATCTTGAAGAGGAAGATGATGTTTACATAGGAACATAGGCAAAATTTTCATCCCATCAGAGTCCAATAAGAAAGACTCTAGAAATTGGCCTAGCTCAATAGGAAGTTTATGAATATTTGGAGTGTTTGGAGCAAAGAGCGCAAAATAAGCTAAAGTCACCTAACGAAACTCAATTTCATGATGAATTTTGATATGATGATGATCCTATAATATATTAAGAGGTACATACAAATACTTCTCAAGAGAAACAAGAAACTATTCACACTCTCAACCAAGATATTTCACAATTATAAGTACTAAATAAATATATCAGAGAAGAAAATGAAATGGTAAAAGCACAAAATGAGATTTTGAAGGCACAAAATGACACTATGTTGTTAAGAATGCCTTTTTGGTATAATAAAAACAAAAAGATTAAAGCAAACAACAAGGTTCCTAGAAATAAAGGCAAAGGGTTGTAAGTAAAACTTCTCATGAGAAAAACTAGATGGTCTAGTAATGTGAAAAACACTATGACATCAAGTAATATGGATGTGTTGATTTATACCTCATAAGAAACACAATATTAAGGAGAATTCTAAATTTTTGAGTTTTGTGCATGAGGACATACAACATCCTCAACATGGGGAAATGTTGGATCCTTGAATTGTCATCAAGTTTGACACTCTTTTCACCATTTTTCCATCCATCTCATATATGTTTTGATATGAATTCATAGATCATAAGGTTATCAATTTCATTTCAGCTATGAAAAAAGGTATCAAATCATTATTTCTCATAATCTAGACTTTCTTTATGAAATTGACTAAAACATTTATTTAGCTACCGAATTGTAACATTTCCGTAGTTGGCTGAATTTTCCATAGTTGAATCCATGGTTAGACAGGATGCAGAGACTCTTAAATCGAACAAAGGACATGATCATATTCCAAATGTCAAGGACATGCTTATCCACCTATTATTCCAACTCAAAATATAGACTAGATTGAGAATTTATTTAATCAAACGTCAAGGTCAACACTGATTTGTTTGTGTGCAAAGGTTTCAGGAGATAGTTTTGGCATCAAGCAAGTGTGGAAAAAATGACATCAAGTGAGCAAGTTTCATGTAGTTAATGTATAGAAAAAGATGATTTGCATGATTTTCTACGCATAGTCAAATTCAAAAATTGTGTTGTCGATCCATGAACTTACCTCTTAGCATTTATTTCTTTAAGTTGTTAATCTTCTAGTGTATAAATATCTCCTTGATCTGAAAGTCGAGATAAGGAATAATATTTCATAGAAACCATGTTTTAAATTGTTGAAGGTTATTTTCTTTTATTAATACAAGTACTTTGTTCTTGAAGTGTGAATGCATCCTTAACTGATTTGATTTTCATAGAACCTTACACTCAATGGGAGAGCCCATTGGCGAGTTGTAAGATAGTTTAGATGCTTGGGTTTCACTATCATTTTAATTAGTTACAATAGGATCTGCGTTTAGTTTACTTTGTTCAGTTTTTGCCCATTTACTCACTGTTGATTTCATTCCACAGGATTGTGTGCTATTTAAATTTGAAAATAACCAAAAAATAATAATTTTTAGTTATTTTCATTAATCTTTTCCACTTAGTCCCATATTTAGATGTTTGAATTGATTCAGATCTCCATCGCACACATTATTAATCTATCACGAGTTTAAGTTTCATTTCTTCTCTTTAATTCATGCAATATGTTTGATTTCAAATAGTTTGGTTTTAGAATTAGTTTCAATTTTGTTTGATAGATTTGTGTCTCAAATTGATGCAGTAGATTAAGATTTCATTTCAGCAAGTAGACTAGTCATTTCAATTTTATGCCACTATAATATTCTTTTTAATTCGGCGCAATTAGACTAGTCATTTCAATTTGATGCAAGTAGAATATATTCATTTCTTGTTATTTAAATCATAGTTTACCTTTTCAAGCTTGATAGAAAGAACATGCACATAAAGTTGAGATGAGTTGATCTCGAATTGGTTAATTTTTGAATAGATTAAAAATGTATTTTTCATTTTATAATAAAAATAGAACTCCTAGCATATATTGTGCACATGCACTTCACAAGTACACTAACCTTAGTTGAAAATTAATGAAGTAATTTAACTACCAATTAAATTACCCAAAAATTATGATTGGTGACCTACATGGTGAGGTACTTGGTTAAACAACAACTTATTCTAGTAGTTATTTCAACTACTTCTTCACCTCGTTTCCTTCTAGAATATAATTCCTATACAACCTAATGTTTAGGAATGGATAGTCTGGAAATAGTTAGATCATGTGCTCCACTTCCCTTTTAGATGATACTACCTTTAGGCTCTTGCAACATTCCCATGTATGTATGTAGCATCTCTTCCAATTGATTTATATATTACTTAGTGCACCCCTCTAAGGATTTCTTTTCTCTCATTGACACTTTTGCAGAGTGATTTTCTCTTAAAAATAGTAAAAAATACTTCTTTCCAGAACTAATTTATTTCATGGCTTGGTTGCCACTTACTAGTTAAATTGTATGTAGGGACCTTCCTTGTGGTGCTATATATATATATATATATATATATATATATATATATATATATATATATATGTATATATATATATGTATATATATATGTATATATGTATATATATATGTATATATATATGTGTATGTATATATATATATATGTATATATATATACACATATATATATATATACATATATATATATATATATATATATATATATATATATATATATATATATATATATATATATATATATATATATATAACCTATAAATAATGTAGTTAAGTCTTGGAATGCAATCATAAGAAAATAAGTATTTTCAATTTAAACTAAGCATTTGCTAGCAACATCCATTACTAAGATCACATAGTACTTTAAACACCATCAACATTGGAAACACATAGATATTAAGGAAATTACATCAATAATCCTTAATTTATAATGTAATTCTCATATCATTCACATTTACATTATAGTAACTGTAGATACAACAAATCATGTAAAACAACATCATGAATGCAATAGGTGATGTTCACCTAGCAATGGAGATTCGATATTAGCCTTGCCGCTACTCACACTCACTTATTGCTTTATGTGTTCATATGTGGAGAATGAGGCATCCTCACCAAATATTGATGACTTATCAGTTGACCTCCCACCCTACTCCTCAAATACTCTTCTTCCCCACATACCCCTACATTGAAATGGGGTTGAATAATAAAGGAAGAATGCTATCTAATGGAGGAGAGCACTCTTAGCTCAAGAGTCCCCTTTATAATGACCTCCAACTCATCAAATGTTAGGTCCCTATAATACTAGTGATTACCCCATTACTATTGTAGTTGTATCCCTTATTAATATTGTTGTGCCCCTATTTTCCCCATATTGTTATTACTGTGCCCCATGGAATCCCTCTATTGTTATTTTTGTGCCTTTATATTATTATCGTTAGGTCAGCTGGGTTATATTGTGACTCCTTAGACTCTTATATATAGAAAGGAGGTTTTGTCATTTGAATCATCAAAGAATCATTAATTTGTGTAATGTAAAGGAGGTTTTCCCATCGAAGAGGCTGAATTCTAAGGCATTGATTTATCTTTTCTATCTTTTTGTGAGCTGGTTTCATAACATTTGGTATCAGAGCTTTGGATTATAGGGTTTCGCTGCTCCAAATAGGTCATCGTGGAATTTTCGCTATAAATTTTTTTCTGCGATGTTTCAAAAGTGAAAAAAAAACCATTTGAGAATAAATCGCACTAAACCTCGGGTCCAAATTTCAGAGCTTTGCGTGCTATATTTGTGGAGATATGATCTGAGGAAGTTGGTCTTTTTGTATACTCCTGAATTACATTCCAAATATGTGACCTGGGGAAAATCATCATAACTTTCTCTCTGAGCATCAGATTAAAATTTCATAAGAAGTTATAGAAAGAGTACGGATTGTAGTTGCTTGTATATATTTTTCAGAGCCAAAGGTCAAAACAGGGACACATGGCATGTCACACAAGTTCACTCTACTGAACTAGTCTATAATCAGGTCATTATGGGAGATTTCGAATAACTTATCCTTGGAGAATCCAATTTGGATCAGACTGGTGGCATTGGAAAGAGGACATAGAGGGCTACTACAGGTTGTAATTTCAGAACTAGATGATTCGAAATTACAGAGATACATCAGAGGCAATATCGAACTCCTACAAAGTGAAAAAAGGTGTGTAGATTTTTTAAAATTTTTGCTTAAGCTTGGTTTGAAAATTTATTTTGAAAGAATTCAAAGGGCATAGTAGAGCATTATTATTGGTAACTGATGCCCCGAGGAAAGAAAATGCAAACACCTAGTAAGCAACCTGAAAGCTCTAGCATGACTCATGAAGAAGAGGAAGAAATGCTACATGATATATCAAAATTACAAGACCAAGTGCAACAAATGTCACTCTCACAAAAGCTAATAGAAGCTAAGATAAATGGCATGGAATCTAAGATAAAGGGCGTGGAAGCTAAGATGAATGGTGTGGAAGCTAAGATGGATGATTTGAAGATAGATTTGAAGACAGATTTGAAGACAGATTTGAAGACAGGCGTGGCAGATTTGAAGATAGATTTGACAAATTTTCTACAAGAAATACTTACTAATGGTGAAAGGGTAGTAAAGGAAACTCATGATGCGAACAAAAGAAATGTTAATCATGATTTCATATACTCTAATGTTGGATCGAAGACCCACCATATTCCAAAAATCGATATGAGGAAGTTTGATGGCAAGGATCCTGCAACATGGATATTATAGATGGAGCAAGTTTTCGATCTCAATAATGTGAAAAACACACAAAAGGTACGTATTGCAACTTTATATTTGGAACCAAATCAATTTGTATGGTATCAATGGCTTTGCTCTCGTAAAAAAATTATCACTTGGGCAATTTTTACGGAAGAATTGACATCACATTATGAGGATACAAAAAGAAACACTTTTTTAGCCAATTGATAAGTCTCAAACAAAAGGGTTCAATAATGGAGCACATTGAGGAGTTCCAAAAATTGAACATAAGGGTAAAAAAATTCCAGAGGAGCGTAGGATTGATGTGTTCATAGGGAATTTAAAGGATAATATCCAACACGATGTTCGCCTTTGGGAACTTGATTCATTAGAGAAGGCATTCAGGTTAGCAAGAAAAATGGGAAGACACTTCAAGGTAAAAACGGATCATGATAGCCTTAAATACTTTTTAGAACAAAGATTATCCTTTGAAGAGAAACAAAAGTGGGTCACAAAAATGTTGGGTTATGACTTTGAAATCATCTACAAAAAAGGGAAGAAAAATGTGGTGGCAGATGCACTCTCAAGAAAGGATGAGGATGTGGAAGCATTGTTGTGTGCCATTTCTATTATCCAACTAGATTGGATAAACAAAGCAAGGGAGGAATGGAAGAATGATGAATAAGTGTGGGTACTTATTCCAAAGTTGCAACAAGATTACAGTACATCTGATACATTTAACTGGAAAAATGATTTGTTATGGTATAAAGATTGCTTATACCTTTGTAAGAATTCCCAACTCAAACAAAAGATTCTTATGGAATTGCACACTTCTCCCTTATGAGGGCACTCAGGATTTTTAAAAACTTACCACAGGGTTAAGAAGGAATTTTTTTGGGATGGCCTTAAATCAGATATTCAAAAGTTTGTGGTGGAATGTTTGGTTTTCCAACAAAATAAAGTTGAAACAATTAAGACCCCGGGTCTATTTACAACCTTTATGCATTCCAAGCCAATGTTGGGAGGAGGTTTCAATGGATTTTATCATAGGTTTACCCAAGTCTGAGGGAGAGAGTGGCGTCATGGTGGTAGTTGACAGACTTACCAAGTATGCAAACTTCTGTGCATTATCACATCCATTTAAAACCAATACAGTTTCTATTGCATTTATGGAAACAATTAAAAAGCTACATGGAAACCCAAAGATTATTGTAAGTGACAGAGATCCCATTTTCACTGGAAATTTTTGGACAGAATTATTTTCTTGTCTCGGTACTCAGTTATCTCATAGCTCATCTTATCATCCTCAATCTAATGGGAAAAATGAGATAGTAAACAAATGTTTGGAAGGATATCTTCATTGCTTTGTCTCTGATAAACAAACACAATGGGTCAAATGGTTGTCTCTGGCTGAATGGTGGTATAAAAATTCCTTCCATACATCAACAAAAATGGCCCCATTTATGGCACTTTATGGATATCATCCACCATCCATCACATCATATTTAAGAGAAAATTCTAAGGTTCAAGCAGTGGAACATCACATCGAGCATCAACAGAAAGTCCTCCAACTCTTAAAGGATAACCTCGTGTTGGCATAGAATAGAATGAAACAACAGGCAGATCAACATCGCAATGAAAGAAGTTTTGATGTAGGTGATTGGGTATTCCTACGGCTACAACCATATAAACAAATGTCCCTCAAGCAAGCTAAGAAGGATAATAAATTATCACCAAAGTATTATGGTCCGTACAAGGTGTGGAAAAGGATTGGTATGGCATACAAATTGGAGCTTCCTGCAGCTTCTCAAGTGCACCTAGTTTTCCATGTTTCATGTTTAAAGAAGGTTATAGGTGACAAGCTCCCAGTTCAAACAATATTGCCAGAACTTGACGAGGAAGGAAAAATTATATTGGAACCGGAAGCAGTCATAGAAACAAGAACTTGACAACTACAAAATGGATCAATTTCGGAGTATCTCATCAAGTGGAAGAACTTATTTGCTGAAGATTCCACATGGGAGGATGAGAATTTTATATAGAAGCATACAAAACTACTCAAGTGTTGAGGACAACACTTTTTTGAAGGAGAGTGGCATGTTAGGTCCCTATAATACTTCTGATTACCACATTACTATTTTAGTTGTATCCCTTATTAATATTGTTATGCCCCTATTGTCCCCATATTGTTATTACTGTGTGCCATAGAATCCCTCTATTGTTATTTTTGTGCCTTTATATTATTATTGTTAGGTCGGCTGGGTTATATTGTGACTCCTTAGACTCCTATATATAGAAAGGAGGTTTTGTCATTTGAATCATCAAAGAATCATTCATTTGTGTAATGTAAAGGAGGTTTCCCCCTCGAAGAGGCTGAATTCTAAGGCGTTGATCTATCTTTTCTATCCTTTTGTGAGCTGGTTTCATAACATCAAACTCATTATAGTTTTGAATTCACTCACAATAGCATTATCTCATCCATCCAACAATAGGGAAGAAATGTCCCTTCAACCATAGCTTGCTCCTTCTATTATAGGAGGCTTCATAGGTGACACATGGCACTTCATGAAAATAACTATTTTTATTTATTTGAAAGTTTGATTATTCACCCACCCATGTGTCACCCTCTCAACAAGCTCTCCTAAATTATTCACTTAAATTTGTATTCATAAATAATAATTTTCCTCACCCCAACATGACTCCCTATTTCTTCTCCTAGTTGTCTCTCGATTTCCCCTTTATGTTCCTTGATTTGTGTTCATTGCTGAAGTCAACTAGTAGGTCCCAATTTTTGTTCCCCAATTACACCCTCGTTTAACTCAACTTGACTCTTAAATGGAGATCCTTATATTGGCTCTTGCCACTTGGAGGTTCTCTCATGAAATTAAATTTCTCTAATTAATTTATAATTCCTTATTTTCATTCACCACTCTCTTTTGTTAATGAGGTTAAAATATTTTAGGATTAATATTTCTAATTAACTCTATGTCTATTTCCCCTCTTTTTCTTATTAAGAACTTATGCACATTACCTACCTAATATTTTCCAAATGTGGGAAGGGTAGAGTTCTCAAGTGGTCCAACCTTTTTATTTCTTCCTATTATCCCTTTACACCAAGTTTTATTCTTGATTTTGATAACTTGGTTTTAAAACCTCATTTACCACATTATGTGAACTTGTATGATTATCATATCTTAATTGTATTTCAATAGTTTCTTCTTGATGCCTAGGGTGCCAAGTCGGTCGTTCCCTTCAAGAAATTTCCTTCAAAATTCCGAGGGTGCCATGCCAATCAGTTTCTTCTTGATTCCAAGGGTGACAGGTCAATCATACCCTTTAATAACTTCCCTTGAAGTTCCAAGGGTGCCTCACAACTTTCCCTTCAAGCATATAATGACTACGATGGGAAACACTAGGTGCGATAATGGAAACCACTATAGTGAGACTAATGGTTATGGGGATCAAGGAATGCTCGCTATAGTGATACTAATGGTGTTGGGGATCAAGAAATGCACCTTGTTGTGTTCCCCCCAGTAAAATCCTCATGAGCTTCCCAATCTAGGGTCTACTGCCACAACATTGTGATCCTTAAGGTGAAGGTATCCCAACACCTTCCATCCCAAGTCATGATGGGGGTGCTAGAGGGTGAAATCAAGTACATTTTCCCACCCATTATAGGAATTTCCATCTATCTAAATAGCCCCATCAATCATGTGTGAGTCCTTCAGTCAAGAAACAACATGTGCCAACAACCACTATTATGTCATTAAAATTCACAACAAAATTTTAATTTGAACTTGAAATTTTTCTTGTGACCATAGTATGTAATTCAATCCAAATCGAAGGTTGTTGACACATCACATGTTTCATATGGGTGGTATCCAATCACATTCAATGATCATTAGTAATATTTGATTCATAATATTAGTCACCAATATAATTTTGTATGCTAAATCATCGTCATGACATAGGCATGAACATATTTGTAACTGGGAGCATGAACTAATGTGAATAGACACATAATGAATCCATCATATGATTATACATAGTCATAAAAAATGTCCATCATAATTATTATCATCATAACATCAAACTAGAAGAGAAATCATTATCACATCCACTTAGTAACAGTAAAATATCTGAATCATCGACTTGAGGTCCTCAGAAAACACTGTATGAAGGATAATGTCATATCAGGGTCAAAAAACTAGAGTGGGAACTACATACTATTATCTCATCCATCCAACAATAGGGAAAAAAAGGTCCCTTCACCCATATATTTCTCCTTTTATAGGAGGCTTCATAGGTGACACTTGGAACTTATGCAAAATAACTATTTTTATTTATTTAAAATTTTAATTATTCACTAGCCCATGTGTAACTGTCTCACCAAATCTCTCTTAAATTATTTATTAATATTTTTTCATCGCCCCAACATGACTCCCTATTTAATCTCCTAGTTGTGTCTTGATTCCCCCTTTATGTTCCTTTATTTGTGTTCATCATTGAAGTCCACTGGTAGTTATCATATTTGGTCCCCCAACTACACCTTAGTTAACTTAATTTGAATCTTAGACAAAGATCTTTGTGTTGCTTCTTGCCACATGGAGGTTATCTTATGAAATTAAATTTCTCTAATTAAATTTATTATTCCTTATTTCATTCACCCTCCTCTTTTCTCAATGACGTTAAAATAGTTTAGGATTAATATTTCTAATTAATTCTATATCCATTTCCTCCCTTTTTCTTATTAAGACACTTATGCACATTATATACCTAATATTTTCCAAACGAGAGAGGGGTAGAGTTCTAAAGAGGTACAATATTTTTATTTTTTCCTATTATCCATTTACCCCAAGTTTTATTCTTGATTTATATAGCTTGGTTTTAAAACCTCATTTACCAGATCATGTGAACTAATATTATTATCATATATTAATTATATATCATTAGTTTCTTCTTGATTCCCAAGGTTCCAAGTCCGTCATTCCCTTCAAGGAATCCCCTTTGAATTTCCAAGGGTACCACACCAATCAGTTTTTTCTTGATTCCAAAGGTGCCACGCCAATCAATTTTTTCTTAATGCCAAGGGTGCCAAGTCAGTTGTTCCCTTGAAGAAATTCTCTTGAAGTTCTAAGGGTTCCATGTCACTTGCCCTTCAAGCATCCAATGACTATGAAGGGAACAATTAGGTGTGACGATGGATACCTATATCCTTTCCTATGATGTTTTCTATAGTGATACTAATGGTGTTAGGGATCAAGG
Organism: Pinus tabuliformis; assembly: GCA_031772625.1. Taxonomy (NCBI): domain Eukaryota; kingdom Viridiplantae; phylum Streptophyta; class Pinopsida; order Pinales; family Pinaceae; genus Pinus; species Pinus tabuliformis. Next base: position 948,154,283 of record CM062807.1, read on the forward strand.
AATATGGCTTGATGCATGCCCCCTAGTAAAATACTCATGAGAGGCCCAATTTGGGGTCTGCCCCCATGGCATCATGATCTTCAAGGCAGAGGTATCCCAACACCTTCCATCCCAAGTCATAATGGGAGTGCTAGCGGGTGAAATAAGGGATGTTGTCACACCCCTCCCTTGAAGTTCCATCTATTTGTACAACCCTCACACCCACGTGTGAATCATTCATTCAAGAAACTAACCTATGCCTATAGCCACTATCATGTCATTGGGATTCACAACAGACTTTTAATTTGAACTTTAATTTGTTTTTGAGATAATAGTATGTAATGTCAGGTGTGGAGTCCGATTATCTTTTTTATTTAGAGGTATCACCACATTTGGCCCCAGTTCATAATGGGGTAGCAACGCCGCCCGTTTTTTCGCCACTAGGGGGCTCCAAGGGGGCATGACGATGACTTTTAGAGCCCCCGATTGCAGGGGTTTGGGGGAAGCACCCCCAAAGCTAAAAATAGATGTAAAATTTCCTTGTAAAATATTATAATTTCATAGTCAATTTGAGTCGTTCATTAGGTAGATGATTTGACGATAGAAGTTATGTTTAATTTAGGGTATTTTTCTCTTGAAGGAAACCCCTATATGTGTATTCTGAGCGAGAAAGAGACAGGAGACTATGTGAGTGTGAAGAGGAAATTACAACGGATCTACTATATGTTGTATCTCTTCATTTTGATGGATAATATAAAGGAAGGACTGGTTGTTTCTTCGTGGATGTAGCCCAAATTGGGTGAACTACACATATTTGTGTCTCTCTTGTTTTATGCATTTTCTGTGTTTATATTTCTGCAATATTTTATGTTTTCCATTGCTTTATAATATATAATTTTCTAACATGTAACTCAAACCAAACCAGAGGTTACCAACTCATCACATGTAAGCGCATCTGGGTGGTCTCTTGCCACACCCAATGATCATCAATAATATTTGATTCATAATATTAGTCACCAATATAATTTTGTATGCTAAATCATCATTATGACATAATCATCAACATATTTGTAACTATGGGAAAGAACTAACGTAAATGGACACATAATGAATCCATCATATGATTAGACATAGTCATAAAACATATCCATCACAATTATTATCATCATAAAATCAAATTGGAAAAATAGTTATTGTCACATCCTCTCATAATAAGAGTCAAATATCTAGACCCTCAACCTGAGGTCCTTAAAGAATAATGTATCAAGGATAATGTCATATCAAGTTTAGACAACTAGAGTGGGCACTACATTTTAGAATTTATCTGTGTGCAGTGATGATGAAGTATTTTTCATCCTTGACGAACTTATACTGATTAGATCTTCTCATGAAGATTGCATCTCATATGTACAATATAGGGACTCCCAAATACAACTCCACATACATGAATTGGAACTACATCCAACTCTACTCCATTAATAAAATCACCATTGGTATCAAAATTAATTTTGCATTGTTTGGTTATCCTTATCTCTGCCTCATTGTTGTCCTATCCCAATGGATATGTTTGGATGGTAATGAATCTATAGTCCAAATTTTTGGACCAAATCCACTACTATGAGATTCAACTATGATCTTGAGTCGAGTATAGCATCAATTCTTTTCTTCATGACTTGTGTCTTTATATGAAAGAGTTTTATCATGTTAATCTCTTTATATGAAATAGTTTGAAAAAAATAATCGCATCCACATCTAAGCTTCTTTCCACCTAATTGCTTAAATATATGGTTATGCAATTTTTAATTTTCACATCCTTCTAATGGTTCTTTAGGAGGAGTTTTGGATGCAATTCCCAACACATATTTTATGTGGACATAAATGTTGCAGTGGATTTTAGGATATTTTTCACTAGTGTAATGTGGTTGTAGCCTTCTTGTCACTCCCCCCTTTACACTTCTTATTTCCCTCCTTTGAAGCTTCTTAATGGTTTTTTTTCTTTGAACCAGTTATCCCCTTTCTTCCGGTCTTTGTTTTCTAGGTATTATGCATGTAAAAAAGCCTCATACATAGTTTTGGGTTTGAACAACATTACCTTCTTTCATAGATGGCTATGTAGACCCCCCATATACACGAGAAATACATTTGGCTTCTTGGGAGAGATACCCAACATTATTTCCATCTTCCTTAATTTTGTTGTGTAATCCTATACACTTTATCGCGGAATATACCTGAAGTAATGCCACTAGATCCACTAGTATTATACATACAGGACATGGTATAATTGGGAATTTATGATAGTTTTAAAATCCTCCCACTTATTTAGGGGATGATCTCCCCCATGAGCTAAGAGTTTATGTCTTTCTTTCCCACTAAGTCAGGGCATGGCCCTCTAATTTCAAATGAGAAAATTAAATTTTATGTTCCTCCTCTATATGCTAGACACTAAAATAAACATATAAATGGTGTAACCAATGATTTAATTTTAAATCATCTATCTCATATTGATATGGCTTGATATCCCCTTTTCTTCCATCTTCAAAAGAATTTTTGAATTGTTCACAACACTCAAACTCGACTGCTCTTTTCTGTGTTTCATGGTCTCCTTCTCTAGTTCTTCTTGATACTTTGATTTTTCCATTAACATAATCTCTAAGTTGGAATATAAATTTTCTATAAATGGTTTAAGCTTATATTTATGTCCACCATGAAGAGGTTCACATTACAATTTGTATTTGCGACTTGTGCTTCCAACCATGCAAATCTCTCCTCTTCCAAATCTCGAGGGTTATCGTAAATTGATATGTCGGCAATGGACGAGGTTGTATGAATTTATTCCTAAATTTATTTGATTCCATGAAACTTCACAAAATACCCCAAAGAAACCTACTCTTATACCAATATGATCCATAAATTTCCATGATATTCCACAAGATATTTTGTTTCAACAAATATATGAAAATAAACCAAAATCTATACTATGAAGAGTTAATTCCTTTTAGATTGTAAATTTATTATTATACTTTTACTATTTATACATGCAATAGATAATATGCAGAATATAGAGAATAGGTAAATACAATAACACAAAAACCATAATGAAAACTAGGACATGCTCTGGAAACCCTTATAGAAGAAAACCAAGTTGGAATATGAGGTTACTCTACTCTCTTTTGTTTGGAATGAAAATTATCCAAATAAAAAGGAGAAGGATCTCTATATGGAGTTTCTAGATACTTATGACTTCTTAGTTTTTATATCATATAAACCACTATGTTATGCTCTATCTATCTCCACAATCAACTACTTTTCTCTATGGAATAAAATGCAAGAAAATAGAATGGAACTCGTTTTCCTCCTACTGGCCTAGTTATAAAACAACCTAATAGCCAATTATGGGTTATATTTGACCCATCCAAACCTTAGCACGAGTTACAACTCAACCTTCTATAGTATTATTCTTAATTTTCACATGGATATCCTCATTTCCATCAGTAATGGAGCCTAACATGGAATCCTCTCAAATTATGGAGATCAATCACAATACATCAACTTTTGAGAGGCATAAATTTACACCCAAAGTCCAACTAACGTGATTTTTACACAATTGGAAAGGTTTTTAGGTGCAAAAATATTTCATGGTGTTTGTAACTTAAGTCAAAAATTTTTAGCCCCAAAAATTGTCATTTAGCTCCTTAAAATGGCCCTAGAAGGTTCATACCCTAATTCTCCAAACTGGGTCCTCTTGATAAAATTGCTTTTGTTATTGAAAATGGCAACAAGAAAATCCTGATTTAATTCTCCCTTGAATTAAATTAGGAGAAATTGTAATTCCACATCACAAGACAACAAGAATGAGTTAACTAGGTTAATTTCACTTAGTTAGCTCAATTAATTCGAGTTGAGGGCCTAACTTGAGTCATGTAGAGTGGTTCCTAAATTGTAGGAGCCTAGTTTGAGTTTAATTTTAGTTGTAATAGTTTAATTCAATTAAACTATGTTAATGTTAGTTAAACTAGTTCCAATTGTTGGAGGAACTAGTAGGAGGTCTAGCAGTGGGGCACAACTTCATGTGTTCAACCAGTTAACTGATAAATCAGTCATAATTAACTCATGCATGCATGAAATTCGAGCTACCCAGTTGAGATTCGAGTTCAAGGGCAGTGTACAATCAGTTGTATAATTTTTCGAGTTGTACAGGTGGTGCAGGTAGTCAGAGAAGTGCCTATAGGGGTTGTAAAATTGAGGATGAGGATTTCCCTAATTAATAGGGGGCTAATTCCTTGAGAAATGATGCAAGGAAATAAGAGCTTGGCAGGAAGCACAATTAGCTAAGTATTGGCCAGTGTCAGCTTGTGAGGTAGTGAGATAGATTGTATTTGTGCAGAGATTGTTGAGGCTGAATAAGAATTTTATTTTCTTCTCTATTTTTTTTATCTAGTGCAAGATAAAGATAGGAAGGGGTTTTGAGTAGCAATCTTTCCCCTTAGATAAATCTATGAGCATATGTGATTGAATCTTGTCTCATGTTTTGTGATTTCTCTATTGATTAATTATTTTCATTGATGAATAGAGTATATTCAAGTCTTCTATTTTAGAAAATTACATAAGAAGTTTGAATCTAAACGTAATTTCTACATTGTATCAGAGCAGGAACCGCAATAGAAGAGAAGAATTCAAGTTTGTCTTTTTAGGTAAATCAAATTTGCAGTATCATTCTTCAAATCCAGTAGGATGTTTTTTTATGGATTGAGACTTCAGAATTCCCTTGAGGGTATCTCAAATTATATTTCCTGGAAGGATAGGATGGAGGAAATTTTGGAATATAATGGCCAGAAGGAATTCATAAAAAATGATATTCCCAAGCCTCCAACAACTGATGTTCAAGATCTAGAAAACTGGAAGAAAAGTGTGGCAAAGGCGAGGAGGATCATATTAGAAGGAGTTTGAGATCATATTGTCTCAAATATCCATGGGAAGGATACCCCATATGAAATGTGGAAAACTTTGATAGACTTTCTTCAAAACAAGAGTGACCATAGGAAGCTGGCATTGAAGGACAAGCTTCAGAAGATAAATATGGAAAAGGGAAACACGATACCATAGTACCTGAACAGGTTCACCTGATATCAGGATGAACTTTAGAGTGTTGATATTATAGTTGTTGAAGATGATCCGCTAAGCCTAACACTTCTAGGCCTTCCCAAAAGTTGGCCCAACTACCAGGATTCGATAAATGTGAGGGAGAAGCTACCAAATTGGGAGCGATTGTGGTCCGACTTGGTGAAAGAAGGGATAAGGAGAAACAATAGAGATGGAACCTCATCCAAGCATGATGATGAAGAATTGTGCCTTGGATGGAAAGGAAAAGAAAGGGAAATGGAAGAAATCCCAATCCAATGGAGATTCTGGTCAAGCAGGAAACAAGAAATACTTGTTGAAGATTAAATGTTTTTACTGTCATGAGCTGGGACACTATGCCACAAACTGTTCACACAAGAAGGTTATAAATAATTGCACAGGAGGAGCGACAAGTGAATCCCTATGTTCATAATTTGACTTGGATTTCAAACTCGTTGCATGCATGGTGACATCAGTGATGGGTATTATGTGGTATCTAGATAGTGGAGCCTCATTCCATATGATGGGAAACGAATAATTTTTTAGTGCCTTGGATGAGAAGGACCTCCATATGCACATTGAGATGGAAGATGATGGAAGGCATAGCGTGACTGACATCAGTACAATTACTTTTAAGAGGGATTCTGGTTCTCCTCTCGCACTAAAATATGTCATGTATATTTTGGGTCTGAAGAATAATTTAGTTTCAATTTTTATGTTGGAATACCATGGATATGATGTGATAATTAGCAAAGGAAATACCTTCCTTAGACATATCATCACTGGACAAGTGAAGAAGATCGAGGTTCAGGTGAAGAACCTCTACAAATTAGATGTAGAAGATTGTGTTGCCTTGAGCACGAAAGTAGATAAGGTGCAGAGCCAAGACATCGACCAATTATAGCATAGAAGACTTGGCCATTTACCCCATGGAGCTTTGAATATCATGGCAAAAAATTCTACAGGAATTCCCAAGGGTTCACTAGAGCACTGAGACACATTTGATCACGATCTAAGAAGAACAATAATTTGTAAGGGTTTTCCCCATAGTGGGTTTTTCCCTAGTCTCATACCAATCCTCGTGTCTCTATGTGTGCATTATTTTCTTCTATTGTTCCTTTATGTTCCACTACATTGATGATAATGATTTTGTTCTTTATGCATAGTTGCATATGTTGATGAATAATGATGTAAATCTTAATAAAGTAATGATGATATGGGATGAACTTAATGTGTTAATGAAGAAATGTAATTATCTAAGCAAAGAACAATATAGCCCTTAGAAAAATTAACATGGAATTAGAGATGGGTTGAACAAAAGCCATGGAAATCACCCCAATGATGACACCATTGATGGAATCAAGAAGAGGATGGTGGAGACCTAAAATAATTCTATGGTTTGAAGAAAACCCTAGGAAACTTGGTTATTAGGGTTAGGGTTTGAGAGAAACTGTGGATTATGGAAAAATATGAGATCTGAAACCTAGTATGGTCAATGTGAATATACTCAAGCATGTGTGAAAGATTTGATGAAGCCTTAGATGGGATAATCCCTAGTATGTTTGGTTGGTTGATTAAAGGTAACATTGTTATGTGGACTATGGATGGTGATGCCTGGTTCAAGAGGGAGAGGATCACCTCTCATTGAAGATAAGTATTTCTTGACTTATGATGCCTCTTACATTTTTTTAGACTTATATATTTGATTATTATGTTTATTGTTTATACTTACTGCATATGTATTTGAATATATGGATGTTTCTAACCTCCTTGATGAGATGTGATGTGTGGATCCTTCTTGAGGATCATTTGAAATGCAAGAAGGATGGCTAGAACTAGAAAAGGTAAAGAGGCACTATATGAAAAAGTGACACAAGCTTCCTATGTCTAATGAGAAGGTGCGCAAGTATTTGAACACTATAAGGTATTATTTCAATGTTATGTTTCAGCTATTAAGCCCTTAAGGTATGCTGATAATGTCTCCTTCTCAAATGGTCCATGCATATGAAAGTGACTTGGATTTATGTTTGTTATGATGAAATGGTGCACCTGGTGTTGAACATTTTCATCTTCTCGAATTCTATGAGGCTACCTAATGTTGATACATTGATATACTTGATTTTTGGCTAACATATATCTATTTGATATCTTGATCCTATAAATAAGGATAACACCTTGACTCTAGTAGTTTATACTCTTGATACTTGTCATACACAAGTCATGATGGATTTCATATAAAAGGATAGCTCATTGACTTTTTATAATTCTTGTGATGGAAAAGATGAAAGAGGCTTATTTTGAAGGCATTGATCTATCTTTTCTATCTTTTTGTGAGCTAGTTCCATAACATTTGGTATCAGAGCTTTGGGTTCTAGGGTTTCGCTGCTCCAAACAAGTCTTTGTGGAATTTTTTCTATAACATGTTTTCTATGATGTTTCAGAAGATAAAAGAAAAACCCCATTTGAGACGAAATCGTTCTGAACCTCGCGTTAGAATTTCAGATCTTGTCTCGCTATAGTTTCAGAGATATGATTTGAGGACGTTAGGGTTTTTGCAAGCTCCAAAATTCAATCCCAAACAGGTCATTGTGGAACTTTCGCTATAATTTTATTTTTGCGAAGGTTCAGACTCTGCAATTAAAACCCATTTGAGAATAAATCGTGGGGAAGCTTGGGACCAAATTTCAAATCTTTTTTCACTACATTTTCGGAGATATAGTCCAAGACATTTATGGTTTTTGAAATCTCCCGAATTACATCCCAAATAGGTCCTCTAGGGAAAATCATCATAGCTACCTTTTTGAGCATCAGATTGAAATTTCTTAAGAAGTTATAGAAAGAGGATGCATTGTAGCTTTCTGTGTATCTTTTTTATATCCGAAGGTCAAAACAGTGACACGTGGCACATTGTACAATTTTGCTCTAATGAAAAATTATATAATCAGGTCATTCTGGGAGTTTGGGCATAACTCTTTCTTGGAGAACCCAATTTTGATCAGACTCATGGCATTGGAAATAGGACTCAGAGGGTTACTACAAGAAACAATTTCAGACCTTGGAGATATGAAATTACAGAGTTACAGTCATTTCAAAATAGAGATCCTAAAATCAAGAAAAGGCGATATGAGGAAGTTTGATGGCAAATATCTGGTAAATTGGATACTACAGATGGAGAAATGTTTTGATCTACATGAGGTGAAATTGTTACAAAAGGTACGTATTGCATCTTCATATTTAGAACCAGATCATTTTTTATGGTATGAAGGGCTTTTTTCTCTTAAACCACTTGTTACGTGGTCAATTTTCATGGAGCAAATGATAGCACATTATGAGGATACAAAGAGAAACACCTTCTTTAGCCAATTGATAAATCTCAAAAAAAAGTGTTCAATGGTAGAGCACATTTAAGACTTTAAAAAATTGAATACAAGGGAAAATGATATTCCAGAGAAGCAGAGGATTGATGTCTCCATAGGTACTTTAAAGGATAACATTCAACATGAGGTCCATCTTTGGGAACTTGATTCATTGGAGAAAGAATTCAAGTTGGCAAGAAAAATGGAAAGAAAAATTATGGCAACAAGGAATTCTACTCCTCACAACTATAAATATGGAAGTGTTGTTTCTCCTAGCTTTCCACAACCTACAAGGTTGACACCACAAGAATTGGAAGAAAAAAGAGAAAAAGGGCTTTGTTACAATTCTGATAACAAATACATTAAAGGTCATAAGTGTGCTGAGAAGAAATTATTTTACATTGATTGTGAAGAGGAGGAAGAAAAGGATCAAGAAATGTCAAAAGAAGAGGATATGCACTAGGAAGAAACCCCAGAGAAAGAAGAAATGAATTCGACCATATCTTGTAAAGAATTAGCAAGAATTATCACTCCTCAAACTCTCAAGATAGAAGGACATATCAAGAAGAAAAATGTTCAAGAAGTGAAAGATCACATTGAGCATCAAGAAATGAATCCGACCATATCTTGTAATGCATTGGAAGAAATTACCATTCCTAAACTCTCAAGATAGAAGGACATATCAAGAAGAAAAAGGTTCAAGCAGTGAAATCTCACATCGAGCATCAACAACAAGCTCTCCAAATTTTAAAGGATAACACCACTTTGGTGCAGAATCAAATGAAATAGCAGGCATATCAACATCACAGTGAAAGAAGTTTTGATGTAGGTGATTGGATATTTTTACAGCTACATCCATACAAACAAATGTCCCTTAAGAAAACTATTTATGAGAATGAAATGTTGGCAATACTACATGCACTTAAGAAATGGCGAACTTACCTAATGGGAAGACACTTCAAGGTAAAAATGGATCATGATAGTCTTAAATAATTTTTAGAACAAAGATTATATTTAGAAGAATAGAAAAAATGGGTCACAAATATGTTGGGTCATGACTTTGAAATCATCTAAAAAAATGGGAAGAAAAATGTTGTTGCAGATTCAATCTCAAGAAAGGATGAGGATGTGGAAGCATTATTATGTGCTATTTATATTATCCAGCCATATTGGATAAACGAAGCAAGGGATGAAAGGAAGAATGATGAAGAAGTGTGGCCACTCATTCAAAAGTTGCAGAAGATCCCAGTTCGAATAATATTGCTAGAACTTGACGAGGAAGGAAAAATCATATTGGAACCTGAAGCAGTCACAGAAACAAGAAATCAACAACTACGAAATCGATCAATTTTAGAGTATCTCATCAAGAGGAAGAACTTACCCGCTAAAGATTCCACATGGGAGGATGAGAATTTTATACGAAAGCATCCAGAACTACTCAAGCATTGAGGACAACACATTTTGAAGGAGAGGGGCATGTTAGGTCCCTATAGTACTAGTGTAACCATTTATTGTTATGAGTGCAACCCCCTTATTATATTGCTATGCCCATGTAGTCCTCATATTGTTATTATGGTGCCCCATAGAAGCCCACTATTGTTATTGTTGTGCCCTTACATTATTATTGTTATGTCAGATCTGATTATATTATGACTCCTTAGACTCCTATATATAGAAAGGAGGTCTTGTCATTTGTATCATCCAAGAATTGTTCATTTGTGTAATGTCAAGGAGGTTTCCCCCTCGAAGAGGCTTATTTTGAAGGCATTGATCTTTCTTTTTTATCTTTTTGTGAGTTGGTTCCATAAAAACCTATGTAAGAGGGAGATGGATTTTGAAGATCAAAATAATGTATCATGGCATGATGAATCAATTTCTAGAATTTGGGAAAGAAATTCTATATTGCAAAGTGATTGATTTTTTTTTTGAATATTAATGGAAATGCAAATCCTTGGATACTTCGATTGAACTACAAGATGTTGTGAAGAGATATTGTTAAACTTGACCTAGAAATTGACAGTTGATTGAAGCATTGATGTACTATTTTTGAAATTTTTTCCATATATATGATGTGCATAAAACCTGAATAAATTCATGATTAGGCTGCTTCATTCACATAGAGTTCCCACCGAGTATCCTTTGAAATATTTGCATGAGATGTTCCATTTTTTCTAAGATATTTCTCCTATGATATGTGACTGCATGGATGTATTATTGTTGATAGAGATGATTTTTGATGAGCACATATGAGTGTTGCCTTAATATGAGATTTGTTATGATATTATTAATGAAAGTTCCATATCTTTACACTTGACCAAGGTCTTTTATGATGTTGCTAGCATGTCTAGCTGCGAGGAAAGATGCATAATATCATTAGAGATTCGTCTGATCAGGATATGAATATGACATGGATACATTGCAATGATAGAGAATCCCATATATATAGTTGGTATTGAGATACTTTCATATATTGAGACAGTTCAATTGTTCAAGACAAGCTTAGGCTTGTGATTGACACCTCCTTGTGGGGGAGGACGATTATGGTATCCTTTTGTGATTTATATGATTATTTATGATCTAACATGATACTTTATTTCATGTCTTGTATGAACATGAAAATACTCTATTGATACAAGAATACACCAAATTTGAGTATGATGAGAGTAGCACTGATTTAGGGCATTGAGCTGACTCTTCCTCCCTGTCTGAGCTCCCATGGTGAGGAATTGAGATAGAGGGCTCCTGGGGTTGAGGGAACTTTAGAAAATAGGGTATGACCCCTATCTATTACCCATATGGTTGGATATGTTTCTCCCCTATCCTCATAGCATCAAAGAATGATGCTCCCCTATCTATTCTTTTTAGAGTATACCCTAGTTGGTGTCATAATCACAACTAGGGCTTGTCGAGAATATTGCTCCCCATTTGGCCAAAAGGTTGAGAGTGTACTTGGGGTGTACAAACTAAATCCATTATGATGTAGATTTTCTACCACATGAATATTCAGGGTCATCGATGGGAATATCAATAAGAAATAGGATGGTTTGAGATAACCATATGTAGTTTTAGGTTGAGATTGAGTTCCCCAATGTGATCCCAAGGTCGAGATGTGCTCCCCTATGTGTTTGGATATCCTATTTCTTGACATGGGGTAAGAGTGTCCCGTAGGACCTTCCCCACTGTCATGGACATGAGGTAAGAGTGTCCATTAGCACCTTCCTCATTGGCATTGGTTGGAAAGTGGAGACATGCTACCTAATGATATTCTCTCCGATGATGATTGATAATGAGATTTTGGGTAGTAGCCCATTGACAGATATTCTAGAGCATAGTCTAATGACAAATTCTTCTTCTTTTAAATTCGAGAATGTTTAGCATATGAGAAGGAACAATCAAAAGATAAGCATGAATAAGCAAGGGATAGATCAAGATGTACATTGATGATTTGTGATGATGAGAAACTTGAGATGGTCATGGCATGATGACTACATGACAAGGATGATCAATGATGATACATGATGACACTTGAATGGAATATTGATCGATGAACAAATATCGAAAGGTTGAATTCTCCCTAGTTGAGAGGGAGTGTTAAAATTATGCAATTGTAGTCAAATTCCACTTTGGATAGCTCATATGATGAAGATAATAATGAAAAAAGATTCCTATTTTTGAGAGGAAAAAAATCGACCTAAATATCACCTCATTTGGAAAAGAAAAACTTGGTTTTTGAATTTATGTTCCCACTGATCTATATTGGCTCCAATCGACCCAATGCATATGTACAATTAGATAGGTCTGCCTAAACATCAAGTGGACCCTCTTGGAAACCTATAAATAGAAGATACCTCAAGATCATTTGGACATGTTTATCAAGTTATATTCTCCTCTCTTCTATTGTCTTGGTTCACACAGGTCTAGCGAGAAACTTCGCACAAGGGTTTGAAACTATACCATTGAAGCTTGCACGGATCTAGGGTTTCTGTTTCTTGGATGCACGCACGTAAGTGAGTATTTTTTACCCTAGACACATGCAAAAATTGGTCAAAGGTGTGCCTGGGAAATATTAGTCACTCATACATAATCCTAAAGGGAGAATCTAGGGCTTCTAAAGTAGATCAGGCAGTTTGGTCCCCAGACGCACGCATACAGTTCACTAAGGAGCGACCAGGTCTGCCATAGTGGCTTGCACAACTCCTCCTCAGTGCAACTAGGATAAAAGATGAAATTCTAGTAATCCAAAGACTCCACTCAATGACAACATTGTTCAATAGTTAACTACAGATAGTGACAATACATTACAATCCTTAGAATCAAGGTTTTGAGTATAAGCATGATTAGGTTCATTTCATGGATGTCATAGTTTTTTTACTAGTTAGTTGCATAGACGAAGATATGAATAATTTTACTCTCTATTGTTGAATCATTCGATGATGATCTGAGAAGAAGAATATTTTTCAAGGGTTTCCCCATAGTGGGTTTTTCCTTGGTCTCAGACCAATCCCGGTGTCTCTATGTGTGCATGTTTTTCTTCTATTGTTCCTTTATGTTTTGCTTCATTGATGATAATTATGTTGTTCTTTCTATATAGTTGCATATGTTGATGAATAATGATGAAAATATTAATAATGTAATGGTCATATGGGGTGAGCTTAATGTTTTAATGAATAAATGCAATTATCTGGGAAAAGAACAATATAGCCCTTAGAAAAATTAACAATGCAAAGGGTGTACACTAGGGAAGTACACTAAATCCAACTTTTATGATAAGGATATTAGAGTGTAATAAGTATTTGAAAGAGTTCACTGAGATGTGTGTGGACCCTTCTTGACAACCTCCATGGCCAAAAACAGGTATTATGTTATATTTGTAGATGGTTTCTCACGTAAGTGTTAGATTTGCTTCATGCAAAAGAAAGACCAAACATTCTCCAAATTTTGTGAATTTAAAGAACTTGTTGAGAAAGACACTAGCAAGAAAGTGAAGGCTCTCAGGAGTGATAATGGTGGTGAATATGTGTCAAATGAGTTCAAGAAATTACGTGCATCAGAAGACATTCGATGGGAGTTAATAGAACCCCATAATCCACAATAGAATGGGCTAGCTGAGAGGAAGAAAAAATTTATTGTGGGAGTTGCATGGGTGATGTTGCATGATCAGGGCCTACCATTCCACTTGTGGGTTGAAGCATACAACACAGTGGTCTATGTGAAAAATATGATTCCTCATCGAATTCTTGGGATGAGTACACTAGAAGAAGCTTTTTTATGGAAGAAACCAAATGTGTCACACTTCAGGATCTTTGGTTCACTAGTTTACTATCATGTCTCCAAGGATGCAAGGAAAAATATATAACCAATAGGTGAGTTGGGAATATTTGTGGGGTACACTAATACACCTCACAACTATCGGGTGTACCTTCCATCTCATAGGATGACAATTGTTCATAGAGATGATAATTTCAATGAAGAGAAGGCCATGAGATGTTCCCTTGAGATGGAGCTTCAGTTGCATGCAAATGAGGAGCTTTTGGCTCCAAAGGAAGAACCTTAGAATGTTGTGGAGTAGACACAAGTAGAGGAGCGAAGATTAGAAGTACCCACTCATGTAGAGACATCCATAGATGGAAGGAACCACACTAGGGAAGTTGACATATTATTACATGATACTAGAGAGAATGTGGGAGCACCCACATCAGGGCATAGATAGAGGAGGTCACTAGATCAGTACACTGGGTACATGGATCTGATGAGTGAGCTAGTTGAGATAGAACCATCCCCATTCAAGGAAGTAGTGTGGAAGCTAATATGAGTAGATGCCATGGAAGAGGAATATGATTCAATAGTTGGAAACAATGTTCGGGAATTTGTCCCAAGAACTGAGAATAAGTTAGTGGTAGGTTCGAGGTGGATCTACAAGGTGAAGCAGCAGACAGAAGCATCGAGAAACACAGGGCCATATTTGTGGGCAAGGGGTTCTCTCAGATGGAGGGAATTGATTATGAGGAGACCTTTACTCCAGTAGCAAGGTACTCTTCAATCAGATCAATTCTATATCTTGCAGCACAGATGGGATGGAAGATACATCAAATGGATGTGAATGTGACATTCCTCAATAGAGTGATTGAGGAGGATGTGTACATTCGAAACTGGAAGGATTTGAGACCTTTGACAAAGAGTCACATGTGTGCAAACTGAAGCGATCATTGTATGAATTGAAACAAGCACCCCGTGCTTGGTACACTAGGATCGAGAGTTATCTCATCAGGTTGGGATTCACCAAAAGTGAAGCAGATGTAAAAATTTACCATATTGTTGTTGAAGGTAAATTATTGATTATAGTATTATATGTCGATGATTTAATTCTAACTGGTGATGAGAAGTTGATCAAGTCTTGCAAAGAGGATTTTACAAGAGAATTAAAGATGAAGGATCCGAGGCTCATTTATTATTTCCTCAATATGGAAGTATGGAAAGGAGATGGGGAGTTGTTTGTCTCTCAGGGAAAGTATGTGAATGAGATATTGAAGAATTTCAACATTGAGAGAAGCAAATCCATGTAGACTCCTCTAGCGGGGAATTGGAGGAAGAAAGATGCTACTTCAAGTCAAGTAGTGTAGGCTACCATCTACATGAAGCTTATGGGTTCACTAATGTATTTGGTGAACACACGACTAGGCATGTGTTATGCAGTTAACCAACATAGTCAAGTTATGGTTAATCCAACCAAACTGTATTGGAAGGCATCCAAATATGTGTTGAGATACCTCAGAGGAACCACTCAGTTTCGTCTTTGGTACAGATGGATAGAGGGAGTGAAGTGATTCAGATTTAGATAGGAATGTAACAAATTATAGAGATAACCATAAATACATAGATGCATCATAAATAATACTACATTTCATTAATGTAAAATACTGAAATATGCTTACAAATAGAATGGAAACAAGACTAGCTCGGGCAATGGTAGCTTATCTCTAAGAAGAGATGTGGCGGATACATGCCTCTGAATTGTGTTACAATGAGGCTTAAAGGCCTATTTATTATTGAGAAATGGTGGAAAACCCCAAACATCCAAAAACCTAACCCTAGGAGATGAAGCACTAAACTATAGGCCCCGTTTGGGTAAATTGGTACATCAACCTTCCAGGGTCGTAACTTTGGCATACGATCTCTGTTTGATGTGCATAATACCTCGTTAGAAAAATATATCCTAGGACTACAACTTTTACATGAACAACATGGTCTATAACCCATGTTGGTCCTAGTTATCACAAAAAACATTGTTTAGGCCTCAAAACGGCTCTGGAAGTTCAGGACCCTAAAAACTACCAAAAATATTAAATTGTGCTACAAATAAGGAAACTAATTTTTTTTTGAAAGAAACAATGGTGGGGGTCCAAGTGGAATAGGCAGGTGGTCACCAATATCCACCTGGATCATTCGTCCCCCCTTAGGAAGAAATGGTCCCAATTTCGTTGAGTTCCTCCATGAGATGAGGAAAGTTCTTTTGAACTTAGTCCTTGGTGAGCCACTTGCTTTGGTGAAGGAGTTGGCCTGCTTTGACAACTCGATATAGTTAGATCCTTTGATGTTAATTGTTCTTGATCTATGTGTCCATGATCTGATCAGTTGAGGCTTTCTCCATGCAATATGGATTTAACTCTATATGTGTGAGTTGTTTTGCAATGTCTGATGTGTCCAGCAATGGTGGGAAGTATGGTCGAAGGCGGTCCACATTGAACACTGGGTGGAGGCCAAGGAATGGGGGAATGCTGAGCTAAAATTCATTGTCTCCCACAACCTTGGTAATTGTGTAAGGACCATATCAATGTGGTCTGAGTTTCTGATAGGCTTCGGTAAGGCATTCCTTCTGCAAATGCAACTAGACTTTGTTGCCCACCTGAAACTTGTGTGGCACTCGATGTTGAGCATGTTGCTACTTGTACTTAGCATTAGATTTCTCTAGAATTTCATGGACCTGCTTGAAAATATGTTGGATGTGCTCAATGAAGTTGTTTCCCTTATCAGCTTTTGACCAGACATGAACAAAATCTGCCTGAGTAGTTGCAAATGGTATGGCCACATCAATGGGACATAGTGGCTGGAATCCCAAGCACACCTAAAAAGGGTTGTGGCAAGTCGAGTTATGGAGAGCCCGGTTAAAGTTATGCTTGACATAGGGGAGGCTGTCATCCCATGTGCATGGATGCTTTGAGTTGTACATGTGCAGAATGTGTACGACCATCCTATTGATGACCTCTGTCTGACCACCAGTTTGGGTATGGAAAGCTATGGACATAGTGAGCTTGGTGTCCAACATTGATAAGAGACTAGACCAAAATGTACTGAGGAACCTGCTATCCCGATCTGTGATGATAGACTATGGGATCCCAAAGTGTACCCACACTTGTTCAAGGAAGATTTTAATAGTGGCTTCTATTGTGATATTCTTCTTGCAGGTCACCATAATGGCTATTTTCTAGAATCTGTCAACGACAACAAAAAAACAGTCGTTGCCATGCTTAGTAGAAGGAAGCTCTGACATGTAATCCATGGAGATGGATTCCCAAGGTCGACTAGGGGTAGGCAACGGAGTATAGAGGCCTTTTTTCTTGATGGTTGGTTTGGAAATGGCATAGAAAGTGGAGGATCTGATGTACTGCCCGACATCCTATCGAATATTCATCCAATAAAAATACTTCTGTAGTACTGCCACTGTTTTCTCGACCCCGAAATGCCCAACGACTCGACTATAGTGTGCTTCCCAAATCATCTTGGCTTTCTAGCTTGAAGGAACACAAAGGTGTCCCAGGTGGCATAATAGGGCATCCTAGAGGTGAAAATCTAGAACTTGTTGACCCTCCAAGAGCATCTGGTATGTGTGGCCAAATTTTGTGTCACTTTTGTAGAGAAGTTGCCAATCAGAAGTCTCACGCCAACAGGAGTTGAGCATGGTGGTTAATGCAATGATCGGTGGTTGGTTGAGGCAGTCTGCAACATTATTGGTGCTACCCTTCTTATACTTGATATTCAAATGGAACTGTTGCATGTATGTGGACCACTTTTGATGGCGATCATTCTGAAACTTCCCTTGCATATGTCTGAACTGCACAGGAAGGTGGCCTATGTGGATGACCGTTTCCTTCCCCAAAATGTAATGCTTCCATTGTCAGTAGGCCTGCACAATGGAATGCATCTCTTTGTCATAAGTGGGAGACTTCCGGACTGTGTCTAAAAGTGTCTCACTGTGACATGCCACTGGATTCCCCTGTTGAGTAAGGACTACCCCAATAGCATAGTTAGAGGTCTCTATCTCAATCTCAAACGGTTGTTGCAAGTCTGGTAAAGTGAGCACTGGTGTAGAGTAGAGGCAATGTTTCAACTCTGCAAATGCTTTTTGTTGAGATTTAGACCAAAATAATTTTGCTTTCACTCCTCCCTTGGTGACTTGACTCAAGGGCCAAGTGATATGAGATAATCCTAATACGAACCTGCGTAGAAATTGGCAAGATCCAGAAAGCTATGGAGCTATGTCAGAGTGGTTGGGGATGGCCAATCCCGAATGACTTAGATCTTAGTTGGATACACATGCACCCCTCGTTCATCAATAAAGTATCCCAGATACTAAAACTGGGTCATGCTAAAAGTGCATTTCTCCAAATTGGCACACAACTTGTGTTGCTGTAGTGTTTGGAGAACCTGTCGAATGTGGTGGAGGTGCTCTTCCCAACTTTGGCTGAAGATTAGGATGTCATCCAAGTATACCACTACAAATGAGTTGGTGAATTCCCGCAAGATGTCATCCATTAGCCTCATGAAGGTTGCAGGAGAATTCATCAACCCAAAAGGCATAACCAACCATTCGAAAAGGCCTCCTTGGCTTTGAAGGTAGTCTTCCACACATCGGAGGGTTCGATTGGTACCTAGTGATATCTGTACTTCAAGTTCGTCTTACTGAAATATTTTCCCCCTTGAGTTGGTCCAGAAGGACATCAATCTGAGGGATTGGGTACCTATTCCAGACAATGATCTTGTTCAGCGCCTGATAGTCAATACATAGTCTCCAAGTCCCATCCTTCTTCTATACCATCATGATCAGGCTCCCACAGGGTGATGAACCCAACCGGATGTGACCTTTCTGCAGCAGATCCTAAATCTGCCTCTTGATTTCGTCATTCTCTAGAATGGGTCGCCGATAGATTGGTCCCTTGGGTAACAACGCACCTGGGGTCAGATCGATGGAGTGCTTGACCTGACAGTGCAGAGGCACACTTGCGGGGGTGTTACAAGTCAATTTGGACACATCAATCCTGACTTCCTGATCCATATTATTAGGGTCCATCAAGCCCTAATTCAGTTGTTTTCATTCCCTAATGTGATTAACCTACATCATGCTTGCCTCCCAAGAGTTTCCATGACACCATTCATCCAAAAAGTGCCCCTAAGGAGATCAATGTAGGTAGCCGTCTATCAGGCTACATTGCAATGCAGAAACTGCACTGCAGCTCACTTAGCATTTGTTTCACCTGCGCTGAGCGAGATTCATCGAATTTTTTAAATGAATCCATTGGATTCCTCATCCAATGGATACTTCTGGAAGTTTCCAGGTTGTCTGAGCTCACATTTGGATGAGGAAGAGGATGAATGAACCTCAATCCATTATCCCTTCCTCCATGGAACCACTTCCCATTTTTGGTAGAGCATCCATGAGGGCCATTAATGGCTTAACCTCCTCCATTAAGCTATAAATTGATCAAGCATTCAAAGGCTGGTCTAGGTTGGAATTTCTTGAGCTAAGGAAATGTTGTTTGAATGAGATTAGTAAGACTATTGCAATGATGTCGAATTGTTGCTTCATGAGGAGAGAAGGGATTGAAACTGGAAGGAGGACACTGAATCGAGCATGAAAATTCATGGGTTCTAATCTTTCCTTTTATCAATAAATAATTCTAAGATTTTTCCATTTATGTGTTTATATGATGTATATTGTATTCTGAATTCTATGATATGTTTAGTTAACAGGTCGTTATTGTATGCTTTGATGGGTTTCTGTCTTAGCTTGTGTGCAGGTACTTTCCAAGCGTGTTAAGTACGAAAGGAGAGGCAAAATTGGTCAAAGGAGAGAGGGAGCAAGCGAAAGTTACAGGTTGGTTCTTTTTCCTCCTTCTCTTATTTTTTGATTATAGGGAAAGCAGTGAATTACTTTGTCTGTTGTTTCTAGACTAGCTACTAGGTCTAGAGGGTTAGGCATTTGCAGAAACACTAAATTTTCCCAAAACAGGGGGAGGTGAAGATGTCTTCGTACTCCTCCATGACCTTGTCCATCTATGGTTTTCGTGTAGAGGGGCCCTGTCTAGAGGTCATGGCCACTGTCTTCTTCTTTCCCTGAGGGTGTATCATCAGGAAAACAAATTTCCCGATTTCGGAAATGATCTTACTGCATTGTTTTGCAGTAACCAAAGAGATGGCAGTAGGTGATGCTACCTTTGGTATCCTGTACAACTTATTTCCCAAAGTAACAATAACAACATGAGGTCTTGACTCATACACAACATGTTCCTTCCACAAGTATGGTTGGCCTAATAATACATCACAAGCATCAAGGGGAGCAACGTCACATAATACCTCATCCGTGAAGGGCTTGATGTTGTATTGAAGGCGACACTGCTGGCTCACGCGAAGATCCATCCTTGGTGAAGCCACCCGATAGTGTATGGTTGTGGGTGTGTTATGGCCAGTAAGCCCAGTTGCTTCATGACCTCTGCCAAAATGAGGTTCTTTTGGATCCCACTGTCAACAATGAAACATAGAGGGGAACCCTTTACCCACATTTGGGAGTGGAAGAGGCACTCCTCCTCCTCTGGATCTTCGGGTTCCTCCTTCTGGATCTTTGTGGTGGCAATGGTGGCATCCAACTTCGCATCGATAATCTAATTCCCTTTGTCATTCCCCTTGTCGGGTTCTGACTCAGAGTTGGAACATGCATATGATTCTGAAGCCTTCATCTCGGCCACCAGTGACTGCTTGGCCCGAAAATCACTTGTGTTGTGAGTGCAGCTCTTATGGAACTTGCACCACTTTCCCGTGTTCTTGTTCAGCTTCGCGGTGTTTTTCTATGCATGTGGCTTTGGCAGGTTGTCCTAGGCTGCCCCACGTTGGCTTTGTCCCTTGTTCTATGGTTTGGGGGCACCTTTTCCTTGCTTCAGATTCATAGATCCAAAGTCTTGCTTCTTATGTTTAAACTTCTACTCACTCTTGACAACATATTGGTACACCATGCCGAGAGAGGAGATGTCCAGGAACTCCATCTCATCGTGGATGTATCTGTGTAGGGAACCGTGGTACTTGAGTACCAAATGTTTCTCAGTACCCAACTTCATGCGAAGGGTATGAAAAACATTGGTGAACTCGGGCACATCTTGGTCCCTTCCCTATCACAACGTGGTCCACTTTACGTATTTATCCCCGTAGCTTCCGATAGGGTATTACTGCTCCTTGATGGCATCCTAGAATGAATTCCAAGTGGGTGCAACTGAAAACAGTGATGCCATAATTTCATCCTTTTGCTCATAGTAGGTTGCCCACCAGTCCTTAACGTGGGGGGTAGCTTTGAGAGGAACAAAAGTAATCTTTTCTCGGCTAGAAAAATCATGAACAAAAAAATATCCTTCTAGCATATTTAACCATTTATCTACAATGTTTGCATCTATTTGGCCCTCAAATATGGGAATTTCAAAGGTTACTTGTACCTTAAAATGAGTGGAGTCTCCAGAGTGGCTGTTGGATGTAGATGTGTGCCGGTGGGTAGCCGTTGAAGGATCTAAGAAAAGTTATCCATCATTGCATTCCTTTGTTTCTCGAGGGCCTCCTTGAGCAATATTTGGATAGGATCTCCTACCCCCTTGTCTTTATTTTCTTCCGCCATGGGAGTCCATCGGGGTTTGCAAGGCTGACCTTGAAAAGTTCCAACTAGATTGAGCCCTAACTCCTTATATCCTGACCTCGCTGGGGACATGCATAGAAAAACCGAGAAAGAGCAGATCCCTCTGATAACACTGATCTGGATTTAGATAGGAATGCAATAAATTACAGAGATAACCATAAATACAGAGATGCAGCAGAAATAATACTTCATTTCATTAATGTAAAATACTGAAATATGCTTACAAACAGAATGGAAATAAGACTAGCTCAGGCGATGGTAGCTTATCTCTGAGAATAGATGTGGTGGCTACATGCCTCTGAGCTATGTTACAGTGAGGCTCAAAGGCCTATTTATTATTGAGAAACAATGGAAAACCCTAAACGTCCAAAAACCTAACCCTAGGAGATGAAGTGCCAAACTATGGGCCCTGTTTGGGTAAATTGGTACATCAACTTCCCAGGATCATAACTTTGGCATACGATCTCCGTTTGACGCGCATAATACCTTGTTAGAAATATCTATCTGAGGAGTACAAATTTTGCATTACCAACATGGTCTACAACCTAGTTGGTCCCATTTTTCCCAAAAAACGTTGTTTAGGGCCTAAAAGCGGCTTCAGAAGTTCAAGACCCGAAAAACTGCCAAAAACAGTAAATTGTGCTACAAATAAGGAAAATGAAAAGAAACTAAATGGGGTCTGAGTGGAATAGGCGGGTGGCCACCAGTATCCACCTATATCATGAAGATGTAAGGCTTCATAGGTTCATATTGGGCAAATAGTCCATCAGAAAAGAAGAGCACATCAGGAAGCATCTTTAGTATTGGGTCTGTAACAATTTCTTGGTACAATGGGAAGCATAGAGCAAGTGCACTGAGTTCATTAGAAGCAGAGTAAATGGCTTCTAGTCAAGTATATTGTGAATCTATCTAGATGAGGAAGATTCTTCTTGGGTTAGTTGGTGAGATGATGGATCCTACTATGATTTACTATGACAACTAGAGTTGTATCAAGCTCTCTGAGAATCTAGTTTTTCATGATTTTCCCAAGCATATTGACATCCGGTATCACTATCTATGATATTATGTGCAGAGGAGAATCACGTTGTTGGAGTACATTCCTATGGAGGAACATGATGCATATATTTTGACAAAGGCATTTTCAACATGAAAATTTGAGTTCCATAGAAGAAGGACCAAGGTAGAAGATAATATCTTTCTTGTTGAGAGGGAGTGTTGAAAATGGAAATAAGAAAATCTTGATTTAATTATCCCTTGAATTAAATTAGGAGAAAATTGTAATTCCACATCACAAGACAACAAGAATGAGTTAACTAAGTTAATTTCATGTAGTTGGTTCAGATAATTCAAGTTGATGTCCTAACTTGAGTCATGTAGAGTGGTTCCTAAATTTTAGGAGCCTAGGTTGAGTTTAATTTGATTTGTAATAGTTTAATTCAATTAAACTGAGTTAATTTTAGTTAATTCCAATTGTTGGAGGAACTAGTAGGAGGTGTAGCAATGGGGTACAACTTCATGTGTTCAACCAGTTAACTAATAAATTAAGCATAATTAACTCATGCATGCATGAAATTTGAGCTTCCTCGTTGAGATTGGAGTTCAAGGGTAGTGTACTATTTGTTGTATAATTTTCTAAGTTGTATAGGTGGTGCATGCAGTCAGAGAAGGGCCTATAAGGGTTGCATAATTTAGAATGGGGATTTCCCTAATTAATAGGGGGCTAATTCCTTGAGAAACAACGCAAGGAAATAAGAGCTTGGTAGGTAGAAGAATTGGCTACATATTGGCCAAAGTCAGCTTGTGAGGTAGTGAGATAGATTGTACTTGTGCAAAGATTGTTCAGGTTGAACAAACATTGTGTTTTCTTCTCTATTTTTTCTGACCTAATGCAATATACAGACAAGAATGGACTTTGAGCATCAATCTTTCCCCTTAGAAAAATCTTTGAGCATATGTGATTGAATCTTGTCTCATGTTTTGTGATTTCTCGATCGATTAATTATTTTTGCTGATGAGTAGAGTAGATTCAAGTCTTTTGTTTTAGAAAATTACATAAGAAGTTTGAATCTACAAGGAATTTCTACACTTGTAAGTTGAATCCTTCAAAATTTTCCACCTTGTAAACATCAAGATGTTTGAAAAATTATGCAATGATCCAATCTGGATCATTGATAGGGTCTTAAAACTATTGTAAGAGCAACAACCATATGTAAGATCTTCCAAGTTTTTCTTTGAGGTTTAGGAAGTCGAATATTTGGGTCATTTTTTAATCTCATAATGGTGCCAAATTGGACCCTAAAAACATTAATTCCATGATGAAATGGATAATCCCCAAAACCTTGATGAAAATTAAAGGATTCTTAGGAGTGACAAGCTACTACAATTTTTTCTCAAGAATTATGGTGAATAGAAACACCTATAACAAAATTATTAAAGAATTAAGCATTTGCATGGACTTAAGAAGCAACCAAATCCTTTGAAAAAATTGAGGCTATGTGTATGATTAAATTCCTAGCCACAACTAACTTAACATGAAAAATTGTGTGATGCCTTAGTGCATGGCATTGGTGCACTTTTAATGCAAGAAGGCAAGCCCCTTCCCTTTTAAGGTAGCTAAATTAAAGTAAATAACATACTCAAACCCATTTATGAAATATAAATGTTGGCCATAATACATGTGGTTAAAAAACAATGTTATTACCTAATAGGAAGACACTTCAAAGTAAAACATAGCATGATAGTTTGAAATACTTCTTGGAGAAACTATTATCTTAGAAGAGCAACAAAAATGGGTTACAAAGATGTTATATTTTGACTTTGAAATTGTATACAAGGAGGAAAATATAATAAGGTTGTACATGCACTTTCAAGGAAATAAAAAGAAACAAAGGGTTGATTATTTTCTATTTCTACTTTTCAATCTAATTAGTTAGATGCATGGATAGAATGGAAGCAATATTAGAAAGTATGCAAGATCATTCAATATCTATAATAGGAATCAAGTGCATTAGATAATTTTTCGAGGAAGAATGATCTAATGTGGTATTAAAATCACCTATATTTATTTAAAAATTTCAAACTGAAACAAAATGACCTTTTGGAATTGCAAACTTCTCCTATAGGAGGATATTCAAGGTTGTTGAAAACTTACCACAAGGTTAAGAAGTATTTTTTTGGAGAAAGTTTTAAAATTGATGTTCAAATGTTTGTGGTTGGATGTGCGGTTATCCAATATAATTATGAGGGAGAGACAATCAAGACCATAGGTCTCGTAAAACCATTAGCTATACGTAGTCAACCTTAGGTACAAGTTTCAATGGATTTTATTACAACTTTACTCAATTATGAAGGAAATAATGTCATCATGGTAGTAATGGATTTATTGACAAAGTATGTTCATTTTTCCTCTCTTTCTTATCCATTCACTATAATTACAATACCAATTGCACTCTGTAGAAAATCCTTGAAACCTTACAACTTCTAAAGAAAAATGATCACAAAAAACACAAGATTTCGCCACCAAAAAATTGCAGAAAGAAAACAATGAATAGAAACACAATCACACATAGAACACAATAATTTATTTGGGGAAACCAACTGGAAAAAACCCCTACTTGCTTGTATTGAATCAACTGAAAAATTTAATATATTACATAGAATCTTCTTCAAGCCTAAAGCTTCCTGCAATACTGATCAACTCTCTACAAGACTTGCCCAACACTTAGGCAAATAAAGCTTGCAAGGAGCTCATATTTCCTAGCACAATTTTCCCCTAAAAAATAGGAATTTCTTTCATTTCCTTGTGAAATTCCCAAGTGAATTGCTCTGTTATATTCTCAAGCTCTCTACACAAAACGTTGCGTATAATGAATAAATGTATTTGTGCCTTTATTCAATCTCAATAGGAAATTCAAATTTCATGACCTAGTCAGGCTAAATTTAGCAGTTGCAACTAGTTAACTGAGAGTAATTTGAGTTAACAAAAGTCAAAGTACTCAACTAAACTCAAGAACTCAAGTCTATCTCTATTCTGGAACTAGAGATTAGTTAACTGACAGATGCTAGAGTTCAACCCCACTAGATAGCTAAATTTTAGTCATCAACTAGTCCACAACTCACTGAAAACCATCTAACTCGAATTAACTGGAAAAGAAACTTACTGATAGGCCACATCACACATGTTAACTGAAATATAACTCAAGAATCTATGAGATTGAATTCGAATTGGCATATTTGACTAAGCAACAAGTCAAAGAAGCCATTCCTTGCTACATTTTCAACACTCCCTCTTAGCGAGGAAGTGTTTCTTGGAAGAACCCTGTCCACCTGAATCTGTCTTTAGCTCTACCAAGTTATCTATTGTTGTACCTTCTCTCTTTGAATTAAAAAGAGACATGTACCCTGTGTATCTAAGTTTCTTCTTCTTTGTACTGAGATATTCAACTCTCTTATGATCTTCCTTAAGCAAAGCCCTTGCCCACTTGGCTTGAACTTTCCCTATACTGGAAGTCTCTAATTGAGTGGATGCCTCCACTCGCTATGTGTTATGGTCCTCATCATCATCTTGCTCGTAATCTCAATTTCCAACTAGCTTAGACTGAAACTGAGGTACTGGCTAAGGCTCCATATTGAGAGCTCTATCCTGCTCTCGCTCAACCACCACATTTCTACTATAGTAAATCTATTGACACCTAATCATAGGGATTGGGTGAACAACTGTAATTTCTGTAGATAAATGATAGAGGAAATGAAGATTCATCGGGAGATGAAACTGAACAGTCACTCCCTCTTGTATATAATAATGAACAACCTAAATGAATAATACAATTTCATTTGAGGAGTTACCTCCTGGCCTGACATGGTATCAGAGCTAGCTCTATTTTTAGCATTCCTACCCTTGTAACCCCCTTATGCCATTTATTTTGTAATCTATCATATCTGCTAATCTCTGCCATTATCCTCTTTCCCTTTGCATTCTATCTAACTAGCGTGTGAGGGGTCCCTTTGTTCTAGCATTTAACGAGTTTTTGCATGGAGTTGCTACCTGGAGATGTTGCCTGAAGGTGTTATGGTGTTAAAGGGTTAGGACCAGAAGTAGAGACAAATACCGCTGGCCCAACATTTACTATTGCCTCAGCCGAGGAATGTCCCATACGCAATGCCATTGTGTTACAATTGCTTCACCTTCCAGTGGTGTGGTAAGTTTATTAAGTGAAGCTCCAGCTTGCTGAGTCAATAGCTGTTGTGTGGACCGAATGACTGCCCTCAACACTGTTAGTGTTGGCAAACCTCCAGTAGCTGACCGTAAACTTGTTGATCTAAAACCCTCTGCTTCATTGCTTTCTAAGGTACTAGTTTGTGATTGATTATCAAAACTGTTTAGTGAAAATTCATTCCTCATACGATTTAAATAATGGGATAATGTTTTCAATGAAGCGAGGATAACCGTGGCTTGCTGAAAATTCCTTAGCAAAGGTGCCTCCATGCAGGATACGATCAGTCTGTGGCTAATTGGTATGTGATCTGCTACCACCATTGGCATATATAATATGTTGCCTCTCCTCCGGTTGCTGCATCCCATGCTCTCTGCTCTCCCATTTTTTTCCCCACATACCACCTATCATGGGCCTCAAATCCGCCATCGCCATATAAATCCATCCATAATCGTATTACATATAACTCTGCCATAGTTAACTTCTGTCCAGTCAATACCTCCTCTGCTTGTCTAGTTAACACCTCCCCCATTTAACACCTCCCCCATATAACCCTTCCCCAAATAATACCTTTGTCATATATATATATATACACCAGAATTGTATTTTTTTACAAAATTACCACCAGAAGTACATTTTTTTTTTTTATAGTACATTGATTTTTAAAATGCATTCATTGATATCTATTGTGGGAGTGGTTCTCACCGACAAGGAAAATTATCTTGAGTGGTCTTGGAAAATAAAACAGAGACAAAAAGCTAGAACAACCTACCTTAGACAAGGAATTCACCATTTGGGAAAATTAGAACAACAAGGGTTATGCATTGATTGCAACATCAGTAAATGAAGAGGTGAGTCGCCATATTTCACCATTTTCAAATGCTTTCAAAGACTTACAAAAAATGAAGGAACTCTATGACTCACACTCTGCACTTGAAGTTGTTCAACTCATGATTAAATTATTCACCTTTGAATTACAAAATGATGATCCTCTTGCTCTTGCATTAGAAGTAAAATCTATTATTCATGATGTCAAAGTCACTAATGTTGAACTGTACATTCCTATGATAGCTTTTCTCAAGGCACTTTATCCCACTTACTCAAATTATCTTGAGTCATTGCAAGCAAATGGAAACCTCAAAGATATTACCATTGACTCCTTTGTGAAAAATTTTGCTGAAGGAAAGAAAGCTTTTTGGAAGAGGACAACTCCACAGTCTTTTGAAGAGGTTGTGTGTCTTGCACATAGAGAGAAGAATCTTGCTCAAGATTCTTCCAGAGGAAGAGGTGGTCGAAGAGGAAGAGGAAGAAATTTCAGAGAAAGGGGGGGCAGACACTCTCAAGGAGAAAAGTTAGATTTGCACTGCATACGCTGCAAAAGAGATGGATCACATGATGCATCCACATGCAAGTTTCCTTGGGACCAAATTGAGCAGGAAAAAAACCAACCCAAAGGTAAAAATAATGACAAAGGGAAAGGTAAAGCACATGAATCCACTCACTATGTTGTGGCGCACTGTAATATTGGAGTAAATGAAGACTTATTTAATGCTTCACTTACTTCTTGGAAAAATGGTTGGTTGCTTGATTCAAGAGCAACTTACCACATGGCTTTTAGAATATATTTTTTTGAAGAATTTACAGACAATGTTGATGGAGCAGTATACTTTGCAGACAAATCAATAGTCAAGCCATCAGGGTTTGGTACAATCAGGCTTAAATTGCTTGGTCTTCCAGACTTTCTTTTGCATCATGTTTTATATCTCTCATAGATTAGGAGAAAATTGTTGTCCTTGGTCCACATCCACTAGCAAGGAAACTCCATTCATATGTTTGATGGCAATATTGAGGTGAGAAAAGCATCAAAACACTCACTTGTCATGACGGGGATGGAAGAAGAAAGGTTTCTCAAGCTGCAGGGTACCTCTGCTCATGCACAAAATTTCTCATACAATTCTCATTATGAAGAAGGTACATTGCCATCAAGTTTATTATGGCATGCTAGATTTGGACACTTGAACTATGATAGCCTTTGGTTGTTGAAGAAAAATGGTGTTACTGGTTTTCCTACAATTCCTAGGAAGCTTAAGCAATGTGATGCTTGCATTCTAGGAAAGCATAGCAAACAGTCTTTTCATGATTCACATTCTAGAGCACATAGAAAACTTGAACTCATTCATTCATATTTATGTGGTCCAATGCCTGTTCCTTCTGCAAATGGAAATAAATATATGATGACATTTATTGATGACTACACTAGAATGTGTTGGGTTTATTTATTGAATAACAAATTTGATGCTTTCCAAACATTCAAGAACTTTCATATGTGGATTGAAAATGATGCACAATATCATATTGGCTATATTCGCATTGATAATGGAAAACAATACACTTGAAATGAATTTGAAAACTATCTTCACCAACATGGGATCAAACATCAAACAATTGTGCCTTATAATCCCCAACAGAATGGAGTAGCTGAAAGAATGAATAGGACAATCTTAAATATGGTGCACTCCATGATGTTTTTCAAAAAAATAAAATAGATGTTTTGGGCTGATGTAGTTCTATGTTCTGTATATGTAAAGAATAGATGTCCATCTAATTCTATTAGAAACAAGACTCCTTATGAAATGTGGTATAGGCACATTCCTTCGGTAAAGCATCTCAGGGTCTTTGGTTCGACATGTTATGCCTTGATACCAAAGGTACATAAAAACAAACTTGGTGCAAAAAGTCGTAAGTGTATCTTCTTGGGGTATTCAAACACCTCCAAAGCATATTGTCTCTATGATGAAGTCAATACAAAGTTTGTTGTATCTAGAGATGTAATCATTCTTGAATCATCCAAAACTGACAATTTTGTTGAGTGGAAACTTGATCGCTTGGATAGATTCGCAAATGCAAAGTCATTTCAAGAATTTGATAATTAGATTCCACATCTTGAAGGGGGGATTCCTATACTAGATTAACCTATGGAATCTTCTTCTGAAGCACTCTCTCCCTCACATGAAACTCCAACAACGGATGATACTTTGAGTGATGTGATTGAGAAAATTGGGAGACTCAATCTTGATTTAGTCCCAACTCAATCAACGGAGCATCCTAGACCATCTCATAAAGGTCCCCCAAAGTGGCTGACAAAGACACTTGAAAGTGTTCATCCTAATGAGGTTGGAAAGAGGTGATGTAGATGACTCTAATTCACCTATTGATATGTATGTTTCTTATGATTGTGAATTGAATTTGTTACAAATTTTGAACCAACTTCCTTCAAAGAAGCTTCTTCTCATGATGAATGGAAAGAAGCAATGTAATAGGAGTATGATGCCTTGATAAAGAATGACACTTGGAAGCTGGTTGATCCTCCATTGGGAACCAAACTAATTGGCTACAAGTGGGTCTACAAAAAGAAGTATAAAGTTGATGGCTCACTTGACAAGCACAAAGCCAAGCTTGTGGCAAAAGGTTTTGCACAGAAGGAAGGGGTCGATTATGAGGAGACTTTCCCCCCACAACAAAATGGGCTACCATCCAGACACTCTTTGCCCTAGTAGCTCAGAATGGTTGGAAATTCCATCAAATGGATGTAAAAATTGATTTCTTGAATGGAGATCTAAAAGAGAATGTTTTTATGTCCTAGCACAAAGGATTTGATGTGAAAGGACATGAACATAAAGTATGCAAACTTGTGAAATCATTGTATGGCCTCAAACAAGCACCGCGAGCCTGGTATGAAACTTTGTTTTTCAAAAAGGTTGGAAAAACAATTATATATCTTGTGGTATATGTAGATGATGTTTTGATGATAGGTAACAATGAGAGCTAAATGGGGGAGGTGTTAACTGGACAGGCAGAGGAGGTATTAACTGGATAGAAGTTAACTATGGTAGTGTTATATGTAATACGATTATGGATGGATTTATATGGTGATGGTGGATTCGGGGCCCACGATAGGTGGTATGGGGGAAAAAAGGGGAGAGTAGAGAGCGGGGGATGCAACAACCGGAGAAGGGGTGACGTATTATATATTCCAATGGTGGTAGAAGATCAGATACCAATCAGCCACAGGCTGATCATATCCTGCATGGAGGCACCATTGCTAAGGCCTTTTCAGCAAGCCACGGTTATCCCCAATTCATTGACAACATTGTCCCATTATTTAAATTGTATGAGGAATGAATTTGCACTAAACAATTTTGATAATCAATCACAAACTAGTACCTTAGAAAGCAATGAAGCAGAGGGTTTTAGACCAATGAGTTTACAATCAGCTGTTGGAGGTTTTCCAACACCAGTAGTGTAGAGGGTAGTCATTCGGTCCACACAACAGTTATTAACTCAACAAGCTAGAGCTTCACTTGATCAACTTGCCACGTATCTTGAAGGTGAAGCAAATATAACACAATGATATTGCATATGGGACAGTCCTCAGTTGAGGCAGTAGCAAATGCTGGGCTAGTGGTATTTGTCTCTACTTCTGGTCCTAACCCTTTAACACCATAACACCTTTAAGCAACATCTCTAGGTAGCAACTCCATGCAAAAACTTGGTAAATGCTGGAACAAAGGGACCACTCACACGTCAGTTAGATAGAAGGCAAAGGGAAAGAGGTTAATGGCAGAGATTAGCATATATGAGAGACTATAATAAAAATGGCAGAAGGGAATTACAAGAATAAGTATAAAGCTTATGGCTCACTTGAAAAGCACAAATCCAAGCTTGTGGAAAAAGTCTTTGCACAGAAGGAAGGGTTCGATTATGAGGAGAATTTTCCCCCACAACAAAATGGGCTACCATCCGAACACTCTTTTCCCTAGCATCTCAGAACGGTTGGAAAGTCCATCAAATGGATGTAAAAGCTGCTTTCTTGAATGGAGATATAAAATAGAATGTTTTTATGTCCTAGCCCGAAGGATTTGCTATGAAAGGACATGAAAATAAAGTATGCAAACTCGTGAAATCCTTGTATGGCCTCAAATAAGCACCACGAGCCTGGTATGAAAAAATAACTGAGCATCTTCTAAAACTCAATTTCAAACATTATGATCTTGATGATGCAACTTTGTTTGTCAAGAATGTTGGAAAAAAATTTGTATATCTTGTGGTATATGTAGATTATCTTTTGATGACAGGGAACAATGAGAGCTAAATTGCATTGATAAAGAAGGAATTGAGGAAAGGTTTTGAAATGACTGATTTGGGCTATGTTCATTACTATATTGGTATTGAAGTAACTCAACATTTGAAGCCCATATTCCTTTCTCAAAAGAAGTACATTGGAGATCTGTTGAATAGGTTTGGCATGACTTAATGCAATCCTATTACTACTCCAATGGAACAAAACTTAAAGCTCACATCCATTGAAGGAAAACAATTTGACGATGCAACAAAGTATCGACAGCTTTTAGGAAGTCTCAAATACCTGACTACTACCAGACCAAACATTTCGTTTTCTATTGGAATTATCCCCAGGTTTATGCAAAAGCCTTGTGAGGGACATTGGTCTACTGCAAAAGGAGTTCTAAAGTACTTGAAGGGAACTCAAGACTTTGGACTCAAGTATACATAGGTGGGCGACTTCAACTTGATTGGATACTCTGATTCAGATTTTGATGGAGACAAAGAAATTGGGGTATATACTATGGGTTATGATATGAGTCTTGGATCAGGAGCTGTCTCTTGGAGATCATGCAAAAATCAGTTCCAACAAATTCCACAATAGAGGCAGAATATGTGGCAGCAGCTGAGGCAACAAAAGAAATTGTGTGGCTTAGGAAAATTCTGGAAGATTTGCAGGTAAAACAAGTACAATCGACTCCACTCATGATTAAAAATACCTCAGTAATAAAGTTGGCCAAGAACCCAAAGTTTCATGATCGAATGAAGCACATCAATACAAAATATCATCTGATTCAACATCATGTTGAGGCCAAAACAATCCATCTTCACCATTGTTCCACTATCGAGCAAATTGAAAACATCTTCACCAAAGCGATTGGAAGAGAAAATCTTGAAAGATTCAGAACGATGCTTGGACTCACCAACATCCCTTCATATTAAGGGGGGGAATGTTGACACCTAATTATAGGGATTGGGGGAACAACTGTAATTAGTGCAAATAAATAATAGAGGAAATGGAGAGTCATCGGGAGATGAAATTGAACAGTCACTCCCTCTTGTATATAATAATGAACAACCTAAATGAATAATACAATTTCATTTGAGGAGTTACCTCCTGGCATGACAAAATATTTTCCTTGTTTCTCAAGATTGCAAATCAATCAATCTCCAATTTGTAGAGGCTCTCAATCTTAACCCCAATTTGCTTGAATTGTCCTAAAGCATAATGCTAATGATAAAATATTTTTGTTCAATCCTGGAACATATATAAAATTCTTGAGATGGAGAAGAGAACAAAACTCCCTCTTAAATCTTACTGTACCAAATCCTTTAGTCAAATATCTACCATCATCTCTAAGCTTGATATGGGATTACATGTCTTTCTCCTCCAAACTGCCAAATAAACCTTTATTCTTCATCATTTGGAATGAATCCCCTGAGTCAATGCACCACCCATTACCTCGTACTGGGATGTACATGTAAGCTATCAAGGAGAAATCTAATTCTAACAGAGAAGAGAGTGCTTCTCCTCCTCCTCCTCCTACAACATGCTTGTTGGATTTATTGTTTAGACATTTTTTAGTATAATGTCCAAACTCATGAAAATTAAAACTCTTGATCTTAATAATATCCTTCTTTTCCTTACCTCCATTCTAACTAGACTCAGTTTTTCCATAGGTCTTCTCACCCTTGGATTTATTCCCTTTTATAGCTAAAGTAAAGTTCTCCTCATCTTCTGTCCTAGATGAGACTCCATCCCTTGTGTTCGTCCTTATCTCTTCATACACAAGATATGACCACAGTCTCTCCCAATCAGGGTGCTTATCTCTGCCATTCACTGCATCATGTAAACTATGCCAAGATTGGTGAAGCTCAAGAAGAGCAAGGCTCACAAGCTCTACTAGTGCAACTATCTCTCCAACTCCTCCAAGTTCATCCCTCACTTACAAAAACCTAGATAGATATGTAACAATGGGCTCATCCTCGCCCATTCAAATTTTCCTCAATGTGTTCTTCAAAGTAGGTTTTATAGCATCATTATTGCTTTCAAACAAATCAATAAGGGCCTTCCACATCTGGAATGGAGTTTCCTTCGCATGCAAGTTTGGAGCAATATGGTCTCTGACTCCTCCTAGGATACTGCTAGTTTTTGGTAGTGTCGTTCTTTCGTTGAGCCACATGTTGTGCATCTGATGCAGGAGGTTAATTTAGGAATGCCAGTATTGATGCATTGCAAACCCCATTATCATCTATCAAAAACTAGAATTTCTCCTTGATCAAAAAATAAAATTCCCTTTTAGTGCATGCTCTATCCTCAAACCATAGTTTGACATGATTTGTAACATACCTCAGTAACCTCACATTAAAATGTAGGGAGTTATAATTTTTTTACACAAATTACCCAGAAGTAATTATCCAAATCACTACTCCACATTCCTCATTAACCATTAGATAGAATGTTCATTAGTACATAAAGTAACTTTCAATAGAAGATAGTAAGTTGCATAACCATTAACAATCACTACTGTAATACCATTGTAGTATATTAACATAAATTGTCTGATGAAATTTGCATCTATTTCATGATTCCCTTAACCAGATTAATTAATCACATACATGACATTATGATTATCACATCAAATAAGGAATCAACATCATCAAGGAATCAACATAATCAAACTGACACAATAATCAATCACATCATTGAATATCGATATACCCTAGAAACCCCGTAGGGTGTGTCGGCCAGATAAATCGTTCTTGCGGACAAGACCGATCTCCCTAGTATCTATCGATATCTAGTGAAAATCAAACCAAACAAATTCTATCTTTCTCTAAATATTGCGATTTATAAATAAAATCCAAGAGATGCTTCAGACCCTACCTCAAGTCCAATGCTAGTTTGTGGAAGCCACGCTCCGTTTGTCCAAATGAGCTCCCTTTTAAAGAACCTGCAAACACAAACAGGCACACATCAAATAACACTTGCATAGCCAATATAATAAACCATATTTATCATGATGATCAAGGAATTCATGAAATAAACCATAGAGGACAATTTATTGAGAAAAATGAATCTGATTGTATTAACTTTAAACAAAGAAGAACTTTACAACCTTGGTGCCTTGATGTTGTACAAGTTCCTCCCAGGGTCCAGCAAGAATCTCCTCTACTTTGACAAGTTTCACTCTCTTCCCAAAGAAGCCAAAAGGTATGTAATCTCTCCCCTCAAGCTCAATTAGGAAGTCTAAATTCCAACAACATTTACCCTAAAAAATGTTCAGCTTTCAACCTCTCTAGCAACCATCCCAATGCCTTAATTTATAGTGCAATGGAGGGAAGTTACTAGGTCCACCTTCAAAGGGATAAAGCCCTCCTTCAAAGGGATAAGCTCCTCTCATCAAGGGATTAGCTCCTTTAGTTTTGGGATGCATGAACCACCTAGGAGTGAACCATCCACATCAAGATTCCTTCTAGAATCATCCAGAATTAACCCAAAGTGAGTTTTTAAGAATAAACTTGTGCCTTTTTTACTTTCATAGGGGTCCGCACCCACTCCTTTAGAGACAGAGCGGGCAGGTCCGCAGGTAACATGAACAAGGGGTGCGGGACCATAGGTAACAGTAAGAGAAAGTGCGAAACTAGAGCTTTATTGATTTTTAAGGTCTTTCTCTCATTTTTAAAGCTTGACATGAAGAGCTGAGGTTTGAGACTTGCAAAGGAGGACAATATGAGTGGTGATAGACTCACACTGACTGCAAATAGTCATGGTGACAATATTTTGTGTAACAGATTACCCCCTAAAGTGCAAAGTATGTAGTAGATGAGGATTTCATTTATCATCTAAGAAGAGTGAAGTACTTTATCATTTCGAGGATCATCTTGTGGAGAGCTTGGTTGGAACCTGTAAAAACATTCAATACAATATATATATATATATATATATATATATATATATATATATATATATATATATATATATATATATATGAGATCATATCATCGCTGAGGTAGGCATTCCCATACTCAGATCAAAACTGAATAGAAAACTAACTACTGCTCTGATATAGAAATGATCTTGTAATACATCACAAATATAGACACATGTAGACACAGTATGGATGCAACCATTTGTTTATGAATAGTCCACTGTATAATGAATACAAAATTCCTCGTAGCCTGGATGGTGGAAACTAGATCCAGGGTCTTGATTTCTACTTCCCGAAATAGTACGATTCTATTGATGTGAATGAATGTGTCGAAATCGAACATGGTAGAAACCACTTGATTACCAGTCAATGATGTAAACTGTTAACAAGTGTGAGAGAAACCACCAGTAATGTCAATGGCTCTCAAAGTACCCAGTACAATCCATGAGATGTGAATAAATGTGTTGATGTCGAACATGTCACAGAATCCTTTGATCGAAGGTCAATGATGCAACCTATCGTCGAAGGTGAGAAACCTGCCATTGAGGCATGCAGATCCCAAGGTACTAACGATTTCTAGATCATCTTTCTAGATAATGAGTTGAAGTCGATAGAAAGCGATCCATCA
The DNA here is from genome assembly GCA_031772625.1 of Pinus tabuliformis. NCBI lineage: Eukaryota > Viridiplantae > Streptophyta > Pinopsida > Pinales > Pinaceae > Pinus > Pinus tabuliformis. Next base: position 948,190,576 of record CM062807.1, read on the forward strand.
TAGGCAAGCCCACAACACAAAATCATAGATCAAGTATGAAGAAATATAGTTGCAAGGACTGACTCAGGGATGGTCAATATGGATGACAGATATTTTGTAGATGAATGGTTTATTTGCACTGACCTCTTGAACACATAACGACACTGCAGATGGTTTGGTGTCAATTGACCCAAAGCTAATACCCAGAACCGGCTGAAGACTTTCAATATGGTTTGATTAACTGTTAGGCAAAGGATTTCCCAACCCAGGTGAACAAAAAGTGTCATGTTCAAGAGTGGTTAAATGTTTTTTTGAGACACAAAGTATGACAAACAGGTTCATTTTTCTCTCTTTTCCCCCACCATTTCTGGCAAGTACCTCTTTATTTTTGACAAGCTTGAGGAGGATAACATTTGCTTGATTATAAGCTCATCCTTCGAATGAGTCCAACTTAGTTTAAATTCGAACTCTAAGAAGGAGTGGTCTGTTCCTGTTTGTAATTGAACAGGTCCTTTACTATTAAATTTTAACGAGTCCAGTATAGGAAAAACTCGGCGTTTTTCAATTTTAGGGAGTCTGAAAAAACTTAAGAAAACTCCATGGTTATCCTTTTTCGTAAATTTGTGTCTCCCAAGCCCGAAAAAGTATAAAATAATACTTGAGAGAACTACTTGACCATTACGATCAAGGAGTACTTTTCATAATTAGTGTCTCTGATCCGAAAAAGTAAAAAAGCGATCAAGGACACATCGTTTTATTACCAGTATCGAACTTGAAACAACAGAAGTCCGGCAATCTTTTCATGTTTATACGGTCAGAAAAAAGCTATAAGTGGACCGTCTTTTTAATTCCGTTTTAACGAGCTTAAAAAGAAAAACTCGGCAATCTTTTCATATTTTATGAGTCAGAAAAGAGCTTAAAGAGGACTCGTCCTAGAGGAATGAGTGGTATAAAGGGTAGCAATTGGTTCTGGAAGTGGAGGAACTGCTCAAAACATGTAATGGTTAAGAGGCTGGCTAACAAAACCACTCATAGATGCAGTCCCTCAGGAAGGGTAAACAACCAAGTGAAAGCATATGATCAGCCAAAGAGATGGTGGTGATGGAATGAAAACAACCAAGGCTCATCTAACAAAATTTAGCGGATAAAAAAGGCAATCACGAGATGTAAAACAGGTATGGGTTCATTTTTACACAAGCTTGAACCATAGAGAACTTTGCTTCGATTCAATTTCATGTTTACGCAAGCTTGAAACGAAAAACTATGCTTGTTATAAGTTCGCATGCCCCCAGCATAATGACGCCAAACGAGGTACATGCCCCCCAAGCTTCATTGCATTCAACCAGGTGGATGGAATGAAGCTTTACTTTCAAGATCTTGAAAAGACTCGACTTGAAAAGGGAGTTGTTTCATTTTTTCATGAGGTTGACACAGGAAAAGAAGTATCCTCAAAATCCTTGTTTCATTTTTTAAACGAGCTTAACACAAGATAAGGAACTATGCTCATGACTCCTTGTTTCATTTTTTAACGAGCTTGACACAAGACAAAGAACTATGCTCAAGTCTACTCTCTACAATCTATCTAACAAGGAACTATGCTCTAAAATCCTTGATTCATTTTTTAACGAGCTTGGCACAAGACAAGGAACTATGCTCAAGACATCCGGTTTCATTTTTTAATGAGGTTGAGACAGGAACAAACTATCCTCACGTCTACTCTCTACAATCTACCTATATAACCTATGACCCTTTGTTTCATTTTTTAACGAGCTTGACACAAGAAAAGGAACTATGCTCATGACTCCTTGTTTCATTTTTTAATGAGCTTGACACAAGACAAGGAACTATGCTCTAAAATCCTTGATTCATTTTTTAACGAGCTTGACACAAGACAAGGAACTATGCTCAAGTCCACTCTCTACAATCTACCTATATAACATATGACTCCTTGTTTCATTTTTTAAAGAGTTTGACACAAGACAAGGAACTATGCTCTAAAATCCTTGATTCATTTTTTAACGAGCTTGGCACAAGACAAGGAACTATGCTCAAGAATCCTTGATTCATTTTTTAACGAGATTGACACAAAACAAGGAATTATGCTCAAAAATCCTTGTTTCATTTTTTAACGAGCTTGACACAAGACAAAGAACTATGCTCATAAAATCCTTGATTCATTTTTTTAATGAGCTTGACACAAGACAAGGAACTATGCTCAAGTTTACTCTCTACAATCTACCTATATAACCTATTGATTCATTTTTTTTTAATGAGGTTGACACAGGAAAAGAACTGTCCTCATACTTGATTCATTTTTTAACGAGGTTGACTCAGTAACAGGAACTATCCTCTGACCAACTGATTCATTTTTTAACGAGGTTGACACAGGAAAAGAACTGTCCTCATACTCATTGATTCATTTTTTAACGAGGTCGACATAGTAAAAGGAACTTTCCTCGAGACAACCTATTTCATTTTTTAATGAGGTTGATACAGGAAAAAACTATCCTTGCGATAGCCTGTTTCATTTTTTAACGAGGTTGATGCAGGAAAAAACTATCCTCGCACTCACTGATCATGGCTTCCAACTAGAAGAAAGACATGTCAATGGACACACCTTGATCATGGCTTCCAAGAGGTTTTCATCAGAAGGAAGAATAGTTCTCTGGAAGGAACACAAGTCAAGGGACTCAAAAGGGATAAGAACATTGTGTTCGAGTAATCCCATAGAGTTTTCCATGTCAATTACCGGATCTAAATCAAAGGAAGATGAGCAAATAGTGAGAGGCTTACTTACATCGGTAACTGAAAACATGGGACCAGTTGCCACATAATTAACCCGTGGCCGGGTAGATACCACTTTAGAATCATGAACATTTAGGGGTGTCATATTATTGGTAGTTGAAAAAAGACTAGGGAACGAAAGCTGGTCTATAGTCACAATATTTCCATTGTGAGGGAAATACATCACGCGAAAGAGTGTCGATACGACAGCTTTCATTGCATAAACATAGTCTCGCCCAAGGAGTAAATTGAAATCCAAGGGACCTCGAACTACTATAAGATCAATACAGATAGTTTTACCTTCCAAGGTAATAGATAACTTAGGAAGGATCCCTAAGGGTTCACCAATGGTTCTGTTAAAAGCTTTCAGATTCTGCGTAATAGGCGCAAGCTGAGGGGAACCCAAAGCTTTCCAAGCAATTGAGGATAAAATACTAACAGAAGCACCTTCATCTACTTGTGTACAATGTATGTCCCTACCACCAACCTTGACAATGATTTGAAAAGGGATGGAGGAAGGTAGATGAGGTTTTGTCAGTCTATTCCAATCAAAGGAAAAGACCTCAGTACTTGGATGGGGTTCTATAGAAACAGGTGAAATGCCCCCCAGCATAGAAGAATCTGATGTAACAAAAAGAACCTGAGTGGTATGAAGTTCACTCTCTAAGGGAGAGTGGGATCGATCGAATGTGAAATTGAATCAACCACTTGATCAACTAATGGATCATTAACCTGAGTGATATGAGTTTCACTCTCCAATGGAAGAGTGGGATCGACTGTACTTGAAATTAGATCAATCACTCTGTCAGTTAACGGTAGTTTGGGAGAAATTTTATGGTAACCAGTTGGAAATTCTTGCTGTGGAATAGTAAGGTTTTCCAACAATTTTGAGGCTTCATCCTTGTGAGGGCAAATGTGAGTTTGATGACTCCCTTTGCATAACTTACAAGGAAACCCAACTTTACCCTTTTTCCTAAGAACCTGACTATCACTGGTTGATGGATCGATGGAAAGTTGATGATATTTTTCTGACCATACTTCCAAGACCTTTGGAATACCAGGACAATTGATAAGGAAGTGGTCACCCTTACAAAGCCTGCAAGGGTATTTGGGTTTACGATTCACGTTGGAGGTTTCCTCAACACAACTAACACTTACAACGATGGTTGGTTGGCTGACTTCTTTCTTATCTTGATTCTTCTTCTTCTTCTTCTTCTTCTTCCCTTTCTTCTTCTTCTTAGCCACTTGGTTACTAGCGTAAAGGCTTTTACCAAGCGAAGAGGAAGAAATGGAGGAAGAAAAATTAGGCGAAGAAGGTAAAGGGTCAACGGAAGGTTGGTGATGTTGAGATGGTGAACTCTGTTGAGGCGAAGCATTTGGTTGAGGTGGAACAATTGGAGTATTTGGGGCCAACGAAGTTGAAAATAACCATATCGGTAAACCTATTGTAAATCCAGGTAATGACAAAGTAGCCATATAGGGAGGACCAACATTTCCAAAGTAAGGAAAAGTACTAGGATTCTCGTTAAGAGGGGTTCCTTGGTTGGTAAATTCCAGAATGGTTGCCATTATATTCAACTTCAGTGAATTTTATTAACAATTTAAAACTAAAATTAACAATTAACAATTCACACTTAACAATTAAAATTCACAAATCACACCTATGGTCTCTAAAAGTAAAAAACAAACAAATTAACACGCGCTATCATATCTAGGAGTCAAACCACACACAAACAGTAACTTTCCGTACCGAAAACACTAGTTGGTGATGAAATCCAACGTCGCAGAATTCAATACAGAAATGGCGGTTGGAACAGTTACCCTGACAACCTGCTTAATGAATAGACTGGCACAAGTTTCTCCACTAAACCGTCTTGAGTGAAGAGAACCCCCTAGAAAATCCAAGTGAGTCTAGTAGACATCTACTCCAGGTACAGTGGGATCTTCCCTCCACCGTCACCTTAGGAAAGAATCCTATAGATTATGATCACTATGGTTACCAACAGAAACAAATATACCTGGGGGAATAGTCTATGATCCAATACACACGCAAGGGAAAAGTAGCAAAGCTCAATCCCCTTGAAGGCTCCTTGACATAATCCAAGGTTTACCAACAAGTGACCCCAGGCTCCTCGACAATGGTTAATCCGAGGTTTACCATTTTTAATATGTGTATATCTGCTATCGCTCTCAATGAGGAAGGATTGATTACCCCACTGGTTCGGATATGACCTTGTGCTTGACTCCTTTAAGAGGAGCTTCCTAGAGCATAGATGTAACAATTGGAATTTATCTCCTACTACAAGATACAGCTACTTGTTTGTTTTACTATCTTGGAGAGTTAATTACTCCCTACTCCAAGATACTAGCCTAAGCTATGTTGGTGATAAAGAGCCCTAGAAATGTAAAAATTACTAGATGAATTTTAATTAAGCGCTGTGTTATTTAGGCTGTTATTACTCAAAAGGGTAAATGGATATGAAAGAAATGGTGCTATGACCTGACCCAAAACTGAATGCAATCGAATATGATAATGTAATCTTTTCAATTCGATGAATCCTGACTAAAGCAAGGAGAGAGTTTCCATTCACTTCCAAACAATGCAAAAAAAATTGATCACTAAGAGAAAATATAACAAATTATCTAATGCACTAATTTCATCAAGAAAAACTAATGCAAATCAATTCCAAAATAGTTTTTATTTTTATTTTTGTGTGTTAAAAACAAGCATAAAAATATGTAAATTCAAATCAAAGAAAGTTGATCTAAATCTACGATTGATTTTTCAGAATGTAAACTATGCAATTGTAATCTATGCACAATTCACTTGAAAAGTATGCAAATGTAATCTATGCACATTTTTCATTCATATTCTGAAAATGAGAATTCTAATTATGCAAATGTGATCTATGCAAGAGAATTCTCAAACACAAGATGATTCTAATGTAATCTAAGAACCAATCAAGTGCAAGTCAAGAAAATTGGGTGAGAGTTCCAAAGATCAAAAAATAAAAACACTCAAAGGCGATTAACACTCATACACAATTTAGCAAAAACAAAAGCAAAAAGATGCAAAATTGTGAAAAGACTGAGACAAACCTCCAAGTAATGACCAAAGGAAATCAAATTAGGAATTTCTCAAAAAAGAGACTCAAAACACCCAATTAACTTAATGGAGATTGATGAGATGAGGAATTTGCTGAAAGAAACTCATAAACAAAGCTTTTGGACAAAGCACATGCAGATTTGGGTCGAGGCTAAAAAACATAAACAAATCCTAAGCTGACTAAATGAGAAAATTTTAAGTTTTTCAAATAACACTTGCATAGCCAATATAACACATCAAATAACACTTGCATAGCCAATATAATAAACCATATTTATCACGATGATCAAGGAATTCATGAAATAAACCATAGAAGACAATTTATTGAGAAAAATGAATCTGATTGTGTTAATTTTAAACAAAGAAGAACTTTACAACCTTGGTGCCTTGATGTTGTACAAGTTCCTCCCAGGGTCCAGCAAGAATCTCCTCTACTTTGAAAAGTTTCACTCTCTTCCCAAAGAAGCCAAAAGGTATGTAATCACTCCCCTCAAGCTCAATTAGGAAGTCTGAATTCCAATAGCATTTACCCTAAAAAATGTTCAGCTTTCAACCTCTCTAGAAACCAGCCCAATGCCTTAATTTATAGTGCAATGGAGGGAAGTTACTAGGTCCACCTTCAAAGGGATAAAGCCCTCCTTCAAAGGGATAAGCTCCTCTCATCAAGGGATTAGCTCCTTTAGTTTTTGGATACATGAACCGCCTAGGAGCGAACCATCCATGTCAAGATTCCTTCTAGAATCATCTAGAATTAACCCAAAGTGAGTTTTTAAGAATAAACTTGTGCCTTTTTGAATTTCACAGGGGTCCGCACCCACTCCTTTAGAGACAGAGCGGGCAGGTCTGTAGGTAACATGAACAAGGGGTGTAGGACCACAGGTAACAGTAAGAGAAAGTGCGGAACCAGAGCTTTATTGATTTTTAAGGTCTTTCTCTCTTTTTTAAAGCTTGACATGAAGAGCTGAGGTTTGAGACTTGCAAAGGAGGACAGTATGAGTGATGATAGACTCACACTGACTGCAAATAGTCATGGTGACAATATTTTGTGTAACAGGGTGAAAACTAGCAAACATTTAATTTTATCATTAAACACTCGTGAGGGTGTTCACCCCTCACTTAATGGCTTATAAGGGAGTCCATCCCTTATCCATTGTTATAAAAGATTACAATGAAATATCATTAAAATACCACATACCTAGCTAAAATCTATTACAATTGTCATGAAACCATTTACCCACATATCACAACTCTCTACATCCTTGTGGAATGATGTTTCCATTAATGGACCATCCTGCAAATCATACTCATTAGCATGAAGTAATAGCTTTTATTTGCCACAATGTTAAACATAATTTGTCTTTTGCACAAATCACCATCCTTTCCTGTCATTGTTATCATTAACAATATTTGGTAAAATGATTAGATAAAGTATTTATCAATCAATAATCATTATTTAAAAGCGACCTTTTAACATCTATTCATGTGCATACATGAGATGTACTTATAATATCACAACATGCTTCTTCTAACAACATTGTGCATATATAAACAAATAATTATCAAGCATGTCAAAATAATTACGTCATTACTATGATCATTCTCGCACCAGCACACTTCATATCCAAATGATCATTCTCACACTAGTACACATTTGTATCCAAAGGAAACAGCTGTAACCATCCATTTCACTTAAAGGATACTAGAAACTTATCTTTGTTTTTCATGCACTTTATCTTCTTCTTTGTGCCTGTACCTAACTACATTATGTGTTTATAAGATATAATTATTTCTCTTTAAAAGATCTAACACAATAGTTCTACAAATCCATGTTTCTCTTTGAAATATCTAACACAATAGTTATATTTCCATACATGTAATCAACTATTGTTTCTACGCTTCTGCATATGTGTTATTCTCACATAGTTATTTTCAAGAACCCATATTTATCTTTTGTATGTAAAAGTTCTCATGCAATTGTTTCCATGAAAGTATCATAATCAACCTTTCCTTTGGGAATAAGAACTAAGATAATAATAATGTTAACCTTTTATGCAATAAACCATGCAATTAAATCAAACTATCCAATTTACGACACAAAAGTAATTTATCTTTTTACCCATAAAAAGATGTAGCTTTTACAAACCCTTGCAAAGGGATTAATGCAATTAACTTATCTCTTCTTCAACAAATAATTATATCTTATAAACACATAATGTAGTTATTAAAACTACACTTTTCAAAAGGAAATCTCACTTTCCAAGAAAATAATTCAATTAACTTTTCTCTTTTATTTTTCACCACCCATGAAATTATTTCACAAGTTACCTTCTTTAATCTATATTCACTTCCAAGAAAATAACTTGCATAAGAAAAGAGCATGCATCCTATCTATTCTTACATAAAAGACATATGCAATGTTATATAAAGACAAGAAAGGTTACTTATTTTTTAATGCTGCAAATATATATAATAACAATGTTTATCTACATTTATTAATATATTTTCTCTACCAAGAGAAATATATAATAACAATCTTTATCTACATTCAATAATATATTTTCTTTACCAACAAAAATATATGATCACAATCTTTATTTACATGTAGTAATATATTTTTCTTTTCCAAAAATAAACTAGATTTAACATATAAATCCTTGCATTTTTTTTCAATACATTATATGAGTCCTCTTTATCCTCTTATGTGCAAGGTTCCTATATAATCTCATTTTTAGGATGTTTGGGTACGTTGCAAAAGCTTCAATAACATTTATATACTTATTATGTATTAAATATTTTTAACCATAAGATTTCATTCCATCTTTTATTTTCGAGAAATAACACATAATTAGCATAATGTTATGCTTATCTCTAAAAAAGTTACTCTTCATCCCGACTTGAGATTTTCTGTTTGTAGAATGCAAATGACATGATACTCAACTAACTTTTGCATTGGGCTCATATTTTCCCCTAAGTTTTCCACTCGTATTTTCCTATAGTTTGCCGCACATAACTCCGGAAAAACCTTGGATTCCTCTGTGTATATTTCCAAACTTGTAATAAACACTTCCAATACCATGTTCTTTGTGTAGCGTATTGTTATTGGGAATAGTGTCTATACAGAGCTGCTAATCCCACTAAGGCTGGTAGCTACCTTAGAAACAAACAAAATTAAAACTACTTTCGTTTTCCTTAATGAGAGATAGATGAGAGAAGAATAAAGGAGACCAACCTCCGTCTTGCGCTTGGTTCCTTGCTCGATTCCTCTCTCTTTTGATAGTCCTTTGCTACTTGCTTTCTTGTGTACCCAGCTTCATAGAGTACCTGTAGAATTAAAGCATCATAACATTATACGAGAACATAGATCTATTATGATAAGCAATATAGGATCAGATGTATATTAACCATACAAATGCATAAAACATCAATCACACAAGTGTATGGAGGAAAACTTGAATAGATTTATTGATAATCAAGAAAGAGCCAAGAGAATTACAACCAATTGTTCTGACCCAGCATCATCCTCTCAGCAAGAAGCCCTTCTTCACCTCATGAAAAGCTTAGATCACCCAACACTATGATATTGCACCAAGAAACCAGCAGCACTTCCTTACAAGATACAAAATTCCAGCCTCTGGATCTCTGGGATGAGGGATCCATATATAGATGTTTGCAAGGGAGGTGAGTCAGCTTTTGAGATTTGATTAGTGTATCCCCTCTGATAGTTCTTGATTCCACTTAGAGATTGATGATCTTTTACTCATCCCTAGTCGAATTCAGAGAGGCAGGTGTCACAGGAGAAGTTTCTGGAAGATTCCATGCTTCTCCACCTTGCGGATTGACCTTGCCATTTGTCCCTTCTCGCCCATTGCACCCCATAGAAGGGCTTTTTGACATGCAACACACCTACTATGTGTATTTAGGTGGGATGCAACGCACTTTGCCTATGGAGCAGGTGAAATGGTCCAGTTTTGACCAGTTCTGAGTAGTTTTTCATGGAGAACTTCTGGGAGATGCTGTAATCAGTTGATCTTGTTCTTTTAGGGGTTGGAACAACACCTTTAGGGACTTAGGAGCCCTTGGTTTATGGACATTTATGCTTGGGGTTGCAGTGCCCAAAAATGTCTATAACAGTTGCCTCCTAAAGCATGAGGTCATTAATCTTTTTGATGTCGGGTGAAATGCTTTATCATGAGGATCCGAAGTTCTTTCAAGCTAGAAGGAGACCTATAATAAGATACAATACAATACATTATCTTCATAATATTTTCATGATCTAGCTGAGGCAGGCATTCCCATGCTCAGCTTTATAAATTCATTTTTTATGTACATGAGACAGACAATCGTCTGAGTGCAGACTGATGATTCTGGTAGAGCCATCATCCCTTAGATTAGATGATTATCTGTGAAGCAATGATGTACATTTGATGTCTTTATTTTCCTGAATATATATCGCAGCCCGGAAGGATGAAACTAGATCCGGGGTCTTCAATCTCGTTCGATCTTCACTCAAAGTACAAGTCGATCCATGTGAGAGATGTTCTTGGAGTCGAACATGGAAAGACATCGCCTGATTACCAGCCAATGATGTAAGCCGTTAACAGACGCGAGAGGAATCACCGATAATGATGATGACCCTCAAGGTACTACAGTACAATTTATGTGGTGTGAATAAAGGGCTTGGCGTCGAACACCACGCAAAATCTTTCGGTCGAAGGCCATTGATGTAAACCTATCGCCGGAAGTGAGAAACTTGCCATTGAGGCATGCAAGCTTCAAAGTACTAAAAGGGTTGTTCCTAAATCGACTTCTTGGATAATGAGTTGATGTCGACAAGAAGCGATCCGTCATAGGAGGGCCTTAATGAATCCCACATCAATGACATGGAACGGAGCAAATGATTTTAATGGAGGTGAAAATGATATGGTGATATAAGGTTCAAGGTGGCGGTCATGAAAGAATGGAGCGTAAATGTATTGCAGTGGGTGAGACACAGGTGAATTCTCTGAGCGACTTCTCTTGAACATATCGGCGACACTGACATGATGGATTGGTAGCATTAACCCCAAATGTGGATGGTGTGATGGAACCATGGTGATGTGACCAGTGAATGGAACAACCCAACCCGACTTGGATGCAGAGTGAAAGTGTCATATTCAAGAGTGACTTGCTACCAACAAAGTTTTTTCAAGTTTTCTTCCCAATTTTTCCCTAGTCATTGCTGACCAATACCTCTTTATTTTTGTCAAGCTTGAGGAGCATAACATATGCTTGTTCTATAATTCGCCCTTCGGGCAAACCCATCGCTATGTTTTAACGAGCCTAGCGATAGTGAAACTCGTTCTTGTCTACTATGGACAAGTTTGTCGCTATTAGATTTTAACGAGTTTAACGACAAAGATAACTCGGTCCTTTTCAATTTTAGAGATTCTGAAAAGGGACGTAAAGGAAACTCCAAAAAATCCTTTTTCGTCATCTAATCCCTTAAGTCTGAAAAAGTATAAAATAATACAGAAAGGATGAATTTTCGGTACTTTTAACGAGCCGAAGAAAACAAGCGCTCGATCTTTTTGTGTAATAATCCCTCAGGTCCAAAAAGATTAAAATCTAAAGGAGGGATAACACTTCCGGTCACTTTAATGAGCTGAAGAGGCCAATAGCTCGGCAATATTTTCATATTTTACGAGTCAGTTGAAAAGAGCTTAAAGGAGACTCATCTTTGAGGAACGAGTGATAAATTCAGGTAGCAGCTGATTCCAGGTAAGGTTTGGAATTTTCCAATCACGGCAGTGTCATAAGGATGGCTAACAGGATCACTCTTCGCAGCTGTTCCTCAAAAGGGGTAAACAATCAAGTGGAGGTGAATGATCGACCAATACAAAGTGGAGGTGATGATGAGAACACGACCAAGGCTTTAAAGGCTGAAGTACTACATTCACGACGGTTATTTACCAGAAATTGGTTCATTTTTTATTTTAAAATGAGCTTAAATGTTGGGGGAAACACTTTCTCATTGCCTATGTTTATTTTTAACGAGCATGAAGTCCGCGTTAAAACTGCTCGATCCAGTTGTATAATAAGGATGTCTCATCTAAGATTCCATTTTTGTGGAGCTTGCACCTTGCAAAGCTTTGCTCTGGATCCTTTCTTTATGCATGTTAGGAAACGACTAATCATATGAGTTTAAAGGGTTAGAGGACCTACAAATTTAAAAAATAAATGGTCGCTCTTCGCTTGCATGCCAAAAGGTTTGCATGCCCCCAGGTATAGTGAATTAGAGTTTCAAGGTTACCCCTCAATTTGCAGACAAAACATTTGTTTTATCGGGAAATCCCTGCCTTTTCAGGTTACCCCTCAATTTGCAGACAAAACATTTGTTTTATCGGGAAAGGCCTACCTTTTTCAGGTTACCAAAGATTGTTCTATTTGTGCCACAAACAAAACACTTCTTCGGCGATGTCTACCGAAATAGACAAAGGTGAGTGGCGCAGACGCCTCCACTCACATAACTTTGATGAGGGAATCTTATTCTAGTCTAATCCCTTTTTCCTAAACGGACAGGTGTGTCAGACTAGTCATATATCCCTCGCGGAAACCTACCATATACCCAAGGTTCTCTTGCCGAAGCAGACCAGGGTGCATGCCCCCTAGGTTTCAGTCATGTCCCCCGAATCACTTGTGCTCATCAGGTGGACGAACTGGGGATTGATGAGACATTCCTTGTGCGAAAAGACCATTCAGGGATGGTATATGACTATTTTCTATGCGTGAACCGGGGAATGAAAGCTGGTCTACGAGCTTGACCACTCTTCCTTCGTGCGGAAAACACATTACTCTAAAGAGTGAGGAGACAATGGCTCCCATGCAATATATATAGTCTCGTCCAAGGAATAGATTATAATCCAGGGGTCCTTGGACTACCATTACGTTCATGTGAATGGTTTTCCCTCTCAATGTATTGGGCACATTGGGAAGGATCCCTAACGGTCGACTGGTTCCTTTGTCAAATCCTGTTAGATTTCTCATCTCAGCCAAAAGCGATGGTGAACCAAGCGCTTTCCAAGAAGTTGAGGAAAGGATACTCACAGAAGCCCCTTCATCTATGATGGTACCGACCATGACCATTCTATATATTTGAGCAATGATTCGAAATGGTACACTAGCTAGTAAACGGGGTTTGCCTAGTAGATTCCAGTCAAAGGAAACAACCAGGTTGATTGGGGGTGGGACCGAATAGACGGCCGGGTATGACTCTAACGAGCTTCCTTCCTGCGGTAAAGGAATGGGTAAACTGCCCCCATGTTCATTGGAGTCTGTGCTTATGAAAAGAATTTGGATGGTGTCATCTTTGTTCTCTTCGGTGACTGTATCATCTGAAGATGGAACCTTTGAAGGCAAGACCGGGTCAACTGCCGCCTCGACCTTTTGACTTTCATCTGGTATGGATTCAGATGGTTTTTCTTCAATGATAGATGCTTCGACCGACCACAAGGGCGTGTTAGCCAGATTTTCAACTAGTGACGAACTTGGCAAGAGTTTCTTATATCCAGGAGGGAGCCGTAACAGTGAAACCGGACGGTCGTCCAAAACTCTTTTAGCCTCATCTAAGAAGGGACAACGGTGTACGGCATGATCGCCTTCACACAGTTTACAAGGAAATTTACATTTTCCTTTTTGTCCAGGGGCTTCACTTTCACTAGTTGACGGTGTGTTTTCAACATGATCATCAGAGGTTGACGGCAGCGGGTTGTGAAAACGAGGAGACCAGTCCCTTAAGATCCAAGGGATGCAAGGACAATCTCGATGATAGTGGTCTCCTTTGCAAATGACACATGGCGATTTAGGCCTGGTCGGTGCAGTGTGTGGATTTTCGCTAGAAAGTGCTTGGTTGCCCCTTTTCGCCTTTGGCTCCTTCTTCTTCTTTTCCTTCTTCTTCTTAGGTACTTGATTTTTGGATTTACCAGCTTCATCAAGCGAAGAGGAAGGAGGAGAGGAAGAATTGGATGAAGTAGAGGGCTGGGGGGTAGCTCTGGAATCGTTTAGTTGCTGACTCGATTGTTCAGGAATCGCGGTGTTCTAAATGACGGAGGTTGAGAAAAGCCATATGGGTAAACCAATTGTCAATCCTGGAAGCGACAATGTGACCATATGGGGTGCACCAACATCTCCCCAAGAGGAGAAGGGACTAGGATTTCCTCCAAGGGGAACTCCTTGGTTGGTGGACTCCATTTTCCTCAACCTAAGACCAATGTAGGAAAGGTGATAATTATTCCATTTAAAATAAATTTTAGACGCTTTGACACAACTTGTTTTTTCAATTTTAAAGAGTCGAGAAAAAACAAAAGATGACTCTAGTCGCCTTCGATTTTTAATGAGCCTGAAGTGACAAGTGCTCAGATGGAACTTTTCCGTTAAGGGGTCTGAAAAGGAACGAAAGGGACTGCTCTGAAAATCTAGACAGAGGGATTACCAAACCAATCGCAAAACTGCAGAATACTTTTTACGGTACGGCAGTCAATCTTCCCGAATGTTGTGTTCAGTGCATTGCGATCGATAGGGCGGCAAACACGGCTTACTATGGATAAAGGATTAAGCCTATTGTGGTCTCCCAAAATATACTTGACGGTACGTGGGAGCACAAGTCCGTACTGGCACTTATCGTCTCAAAGTGGAGGAATCACCCAACCAACAGTGAAAACAACAGTTACCAGGCTTTACAACACCGGAATACGTCTCTAGCCTAGACTTCTAGATGTTGTGCGTTAGGTTCCAAAGCGTTTTTAGATTCATTAAATTTATTTTATAGTTGATCTTGTTTAAGAAATTTGCCTTTCAGGTTCACCACGTGATGTAGATGTACAATTCCTAAAATGCACTAAGATGATAAACAGTGGTTTAGTCTTCTTTTTGCAAATGAAAATCTTAGCTACTAAGGAAAGAGAGATAGCGTTCTTTCAACAAAGAGCAAAGAGCACACACTAAATGCACTGTCCTAAATCAAACCAACAAACAGTCTAAATGCAAATGCACGTGCCTGTATTTGTTTTTAGCCTTCTTAATGTGTAAATGATAAAAAGAAAGCTAAGTGCAAATCTGAATTATTTTTCAAAGCGACAATTACTAACAAGTTTCTTTTTAAAACAAAATGAGGACAATGACAACACTTTCCGATTTGGAATTGAAAACTTGCTTTCGACACTAGAAAACTACTAATTCAAATCAAATACAATAGTAACAGTGTAATCGACTATCAAGAACAATCAGATTCTCTTCTATGACTGAAAATGACACTTACGACACTTTCAAATCAAGAAACGACAGTACAATTACGCTACTTCTTTGTAAAGGAGAACTGAAAATTACTTAAAAAATACATAAAAACATTTACAGCTCTTTGCACAATGGAGGCGGAATAACAACAAGGAAAGGGGTTTCAAACAGAGGTGTACTGACTACAGGCAACAAACTCCTGAATAGATCTGAAAAGAGTGAACACGGAAACCAAAATTTAGGAACAAGGCCTTGTCTGATCAGCGCACCTGTAACACAGTGAAACTGAAATGCAACGCACCTACTACACTCGGGAAGTGTGCTGCATTTGAAGTTCACAGAACAGATAGTGCGCTGGACCGGGGACGAGAATTTGATTGGGTTCCAGGTCACAGTTTGCAGTTCAGTTCAGGGATTTTGGCCGAGCAAGTGGTAATCAGTAAATCAATCACAGGGGTAGATCTAAGGAGGTTACTAGAGCCACCACAAGGGAAATTAGAGAGCTTGTAAATCAATTGTTTAATGCATAAACAAAACCGGAGATTGACTGAAGTAGCGTTGATCTACTTTGCACTTGCATAGCAAATGCAGTTTGAAGGCTAGCTGGCTTGACTTCTGGCTCCATCTGCAAGTTTATAAAGTAAAAAAATGTAGATGAACAAGCAATCTACTCGCTCCCCAGCGGAGCCGCCATTTTGTTACCGGGAATAGTGTCTATATAGAGCTGCTAATCCCACTAAGGTTGGTAGCTACCTTAGAAACAAACAAACTTAAAACTAATTTCGTTTTCCTTTATGAGAGATAGATGAGGGAAGAATAAAGGAGACCAACCTCTCTCCTACGCTTGGTTCCTTGCTCGATTCCTCTCTCTTCTGATAGTCCTTTGCTACTTGCTTTCTTGTGTACCTAGCTTCACAGAGTACCTGTAGAATCAAAGCAGCATAACACTATACGAGAACACAGATATATTATCATAAGCAATATAGGATCAGATGTATATTAACCATACAAACGCATAAAACATCAATCACACAAGTGTATGGAGGAAAACTTGAATAGCTTTATTGATAATCAAGAAAGAGCCAAGAGAATTACAACCAATTGTTCTGACCCAGCATCATCCTCTCAGAAATAAGCCCTTCTTCACCTCATGAAAAGCTTAGATCACCCAACACTATGATATTGCAGCAAGAAACCAACAACACTTCCTTACAAGATACAAAATTCTAGCCTCTGGATCTCTGGGATGAGGGATCCATATATAGATGTCTGCAAGGGAGGTGAGTCAGCTTTTGAGATTTGATTAGTGTCTCCCCTCTGATAGTTCTTGATTCCACTTGGAGATTGATGATCTCTTACTCATCCCTGGTCGAATTCAGAGAGGCAGGTGTCACAGGAGAAGTTTCTGGAAGATTCCATGCTTCTCCACCTTGCGGATTGACCCTGCCATTTGTCCCTTCTCGCCCATCGCACCCATAGAAGGTATTTTTGACATGCAACGCACCTCCTGTGTGTATTTAGGTGGGATGCAACGCACTTTGAATCGTGGTAGTTCCAAACTATTTTCAAAACTGTGATAGGTTCTCATGATGAAAAAATTGGAAGTATGTTAATAATTTAATTCATATTAGTTAGATATGTCACGTAAACTGGCTAGGTATATTACATACTTCCCCTGTTAAACAGAACACTGTCCCTGGTGTTCATCTATCACTGGGACTTAATTGATACTCATTATATAAGAATCCAAACAACTAAAAACAAGATCCTTTCCCTTCAAAATGAAGGATTCCATTTCCAACAAATACCAATATGCAAAAGAAATAATGATAATACATAGTCATAAGTAGTTATAACTACAAAACTAGGTAATTTGTACATTTCATAACTTCACCACTATTCAATTATATATAAAAAAAAAAACAAAATCTCTATACCAACTTACCGTTACTTACCAATTACCCTTACAAGTCATGGTCTCTTTTACGCAAGAATTTCAATAGTGATTGGAAGACCCATCAACACTCCATGGTAAGTAACCTCTAATGTATGACTAACAAATTCAATCACATTAGTCACACCATTTTTAATCAAATTAAATACTTTTCACTATCAATCAATTATGCAATGTCAGGTGATATTTAAATTACACTACTTTTACAAGTACTTAGAGAGAACTAACACTTTAATCATCAAAATGATAAATCAATGCACCGCATGAACATTGTATTAGTTCCCCCTAAACACATCTATAAAATACTTCTAAAAGTACCCAATGAGCACCTAGTTCTCTAATCATCAAAATAGTCAATAACTACACCAAATGAAAATTGTCTTAGCCACTACTAAGATGTTAACAAGATTGGTAATGCAATAAAGGAACTAAAATTCCAGTAACTCCTTACTGAGAACTAAACTCCTTTCATGTTAAATGTGCATAACATATTTTACAGAACTACATATAAAATTCATTTTTAACACAGCACATAACTAATTAATTAATGTGTTCTCCTACGAAAACCATAATGGAAAAGGAATTCTCTTCCCAACCCATGGGAAGTAGTTTCCACAACTAGATGGAGTCATTTCCACATCCAGACAATTTCTTTGATAGAGACCTTACTAGGTCTAACATGGAATTCCATTGGCCAACCAGATCAAGAATTCCAATGACCACATAGGGTCCAATATAGGATTCCTCTGGCAATGTCCTGCCTATTCGTCTAACAGTGTCCCATCTATGAGGAATTTTGGGCCTCTTCCAACAGGCTCCAAATCAAAAATGTTTCCTCAGGATTTTTACCCTCTTCACCATCTTGGCCAACTCTTTTCCCTTACTGAGATCATTTATCTCTAGGGAGAGGAAATTCGGGTAGGCAAGTTCCATCAGCCCCTTTAGGCAGGCAACCACCATCAACCCGAGGCCTTATGGCCTTTCACAATTGTCGAAAACTGTCAGGCATGTTAAATTTATGTTTTAGCACTCTTTTCCACAATAATTTACATAATTAACCATATGCACATTAGCATTAACAAAAAAAACATTCATGTACACCATGGATTTATACTTAACTGTTAACATGGGTCCACAATATCTAGATTGACAAGAAACATACATGTCGTATTCATTCTGATTTTCCAAGTAACACAATCATGCATATCATATAACATTATACTTTCTCATTTATGGTTGCAATGTGATTTTACCTTGACAGGTTTTCTTGTGGCCATTAAGCTACCACTACTTAATCCCATCAACAACGTTAGTCATAAATATGCATCATTTAACAAGTATTCACATTCTAAATCATTTCCAATTTCCACAGTGTATTGTCATTAACAAACCGATACATGAAGTAACTACCATAATCACTTGTTTACAAATTGTAATAAGCTTAAATAAAATTCAATTCATGCATATAATTTTTATTAGTTAGTCATGCAACACTAACCAATCACAACTACCAACCATCTTAATGCAACCATGGAAAAACTTAATCAACAATTAGTTATTACAATCAAGTCTCACTACTTGACTCATTGTTTATTTTCAATATCTAAAGGGGTTCTTCCAATGTCCTTTTAAAACACTCTATTGTCCTATTCAAGGATGTTCCCCATATTTACATTCATGCATTCACTCATTAAAAGTAGTGCAATTTAACTTCATTCATGTTCATTAAATGTATCATTAATATTTCCATATTTGCAAAAGTTGGTAGTTAATTGTCACTTTCCTTAGTGAGTGTTCAAGATTGTTCATAAGTGTGACAAAGGTTTTATTATCTTTTATCCTCATCAGGATTCAAATGTCATGAACATAGTTTTGTAGCAAACTTTATTACTTACTACTCCTTGCAGTTATAAACATGAATCACACATATCATGTCAAAATTAGTGTTACATATTCAATTGGGCACATCACTCCCATCATCCAGATTAGTGTTTTAGGGCTCATAAAACCCTAATTTCAGTTGCTACATGCCCTAAACAAGTCACCCTTTTGAATGCCTCCTTCCCAGACAGTTTCATGACTTGAAGACATCCTGAAATGACCTCTAAAGGGACCAGCGCAGGTAGGCCCATGTAAGGGTGCGCTGTAGATCAGTTGAGTCCATGCTAGGGTGCTTTGCATAGCACTTAGGCCCTCTTTCCCCTACTCTAGGTGAGATTGAGAAAAATTCACATAGGGTTTGGGGAATATTCTTATCTCTTGGAGTCATCTAGAAGTTTCCCTCACTTATCAACTCCTATGAGCTCAAAAATGGATGAGGAATGAGTTAAGATTCATCCTATCCTCTCATCCCTTCCTCCATGGAACTAATTCTAAGTATGGAATGCCATTCAATACCCCCATTTATGACATAACTTCCTTCATCCTCCTATAAATTGAACTCTCATCTAAGTGATCAGGGACTGGACTATGTTGAATCGTAAGGAGATAATGTTATCATGAGAATTGACGTTGAGACAAGCATTGTTATGCTACAAGTTTGTCATGATTTTGATGTGATGTGGATGGGATCCAAGCTAGAGGAGTGACTTCGAATCAGACTTGATGGTTGTAATTCTGTCTTCTATTTCAATAAAGTATTTGAACCTTTTTCCCATATGCTTATCTTGTTATATGATGCTTATATGTGTGAATGTATCTCATTCCATTTACTTTTATTCAATAGATCTTTTTCTTTGATCGGTTCTTTATCTTCTGTTGATGTTTATAGGTACTTCTCAAGTGTGTTAAGTACGAGAAGGGGCGACAAGATTGATACAAAGGAGACAAGAAGAAAGTGGAACTACAAGTAGGTCTTCTCATCTTCTTTGTCTTATCTATTGCTTATATGAAAAGGCTAAAGTGCTTTAAACTGTTGTTCTAGATATGGCTACTTATCTAGGGAATTAGTATTTATTCGTAGATACCAAATTCTCCAAAACAAATTGGCGACCATACTAGGGTGAGATTATCCTTCCTAGTAGCTTATCCACCTCCTATGACACTCTTGAAGACCCTACTTCTATTTATTTATTGTATGTCAAATTGCCTCTTGAAATGGCTTACTGTCACCAACGTAGGCTTGTGAGGGACACCGTGTGTTGCAGAGTACCCTTGGCTTAGGGACAGTGCTTTGAAGCACACTATCTCTCATTCAGGGCTGCACTGATCCTCCTAGGGTCAATTTCCCACCTTTGAATTGAATTTTTACCAACTTTCCTCTGTTTGATTGCTTGCTGATTGATCAATGAATGTCATGTCTCAAAAAACAAGTTTTTATCTCCTTTGCTAGCCCTTCTTTGACTTGGTTGATTAATGTTTCTTAAATGTTTGCTTTGTCGTTATTGATCCATAGTCAAAGTTAGATTAAAGTCGATTAATATTTGTTCGAAAGAAAGTGTTATGAAAGTCTTATTTTGCTTCGAAACAGAATTGTCGTAAAGTCTTCATTCTTGTTAAAGATTGATTTATTGTATGTGCATTAGTTTATTTTTGTTCATATTCAAATTAAAGAAATTGAAAAAGAAATACATAAATTTTGCATTGAAAGAGTTTGTGTGTGCTTATAGGAATAGTTTAGGGAAATTGCATTAGATTGTGCTCCTTGCTCTTTGATAGAAAGAAATATGATTGCTCTATCCCTATTAGCTAAGATTTTCATTTTTAAATTGAATGGAAAGAATGCTTATCATAATAGTTGCATTCCTAGGAATTTCATAATACATCACATGGTGAACTTGAAAGGCAAATTCCTAAGCAAGATCAACTTATAGTTAACATCAATTTGCCTAATGGAGCATTGTCACCTAATGAAAAACATTTAGTGGTTCTAGGCTAGAGACGTGTTCCAGCATCGTAAAACAAAGTATTTGTTGCTAACTTGTCTGCAGTACATCCTAAGTGTGATACCTCATTCCACGTATGTGAGTATATTGTAGCTCCTCCACGTACCTTTGGGTATATAGGGCGGTGTTACAATACGTAAAGTATATGGGATTGCTTCACTGTGTACTTTTTGCATTAGACAACACTTATACGGATTGGGCCTCCATGTACTTTCGGGTATATATGGGAGGGCAAAACTAGGTTGCTATCCATCCTTATGTAACCAAGTCGGCCGCCTTGTACACTATGATACACCGAACACAGCATTCGGGGAGATTTCCTGCTTGTACTTCTTGTTTTGCTAGGAGGTATTCTGCAGTTCACAAGTAAACCTTTTGCATAGCTTACCCATTTTTTAATTTATTTTTGGTAATAAAATTAATCAAAAATCGTGGAGGAACATCAATCCTTACCCCGTCGTTCGTGGAGAACAACGAGTAAACCACCTTTGCCACCTGAAGCTACACCTATGTGGTCAAAGCGGTCTCACTTAACTGAGTCAAGTACATCAAGAACTCCTGGTTCTTCATCTGAATTACCAAAATCATCCATTTCGGTAAGTACTAAGACTCCAGTTACTCCAACTATTTCTGGTACATTCGTTACTGAAGAAGAAGTTTTACAATTACTTGAGGACACTATAACTGATACTAGTGAAACAGTAACCGAAGTTGTTCAACAACAAATTGATCCTCAACTTGAAGTTGCTCAACAAGAAATTGCTTTTGAACTTCAATCAGTTCAACAAGAAGTTAATCCATAACCTAGCACAGTGCAAATAGAAGTTACTTATGAACCTAAAGTTGTCCAGGAATTTTTCCCTGAAACTATTATTATTTTACCAGAACATCTGGACTTCGAATTTGAACATTTGGAAGTTGTTACTTTACTGAAAGACGATCAACCGGTTAACCCTCAGACATCAGTAACGATTGAAACTTCCACTTTACCAACACCAAAAGTCTATTACGGACCTGACGGTGAAGTTCTTCCACCTGGTTTAATTGTTGTTGAGGAAGAATTTGAAGAAGATACTACACTTGGAACCCCATTCCATTTTGGAACTGGGCTTTATCTTTATCCTTACACTCGTCATTTTACTACTCCTTTTGATCTTGATTCTTTTCAAGTACCCTTTGATTCTAGGACATCTATTGGGTCAATTAACTATGGTTGAACAATTGTCAACATCCTAGACTGTATCATCTGATGTAGCTGCAACAGAATCCTCTGTCGCAACCTCTTCAATGTTTTCTACTACTCCTGAGTCACACCTATATGGTGAATCGTCCATCCCGGTTGGTTACCAATCTTTATCTGGAACCCACTTAGGGGTTTCTTCTACACCATGGTCATCACCCATGTCCTCAACCAGAATTTTACCTGGTTCTTCATTTATGGGAACTCAACAGTTTGATCCTACATCTCAATATAAAACTAGGTAATCTAGTCAACAATGACTTATGTTTCCATTACATACTGGATTGCCACCATATGGAGAACAATATTCTTATTCACCTTATCCTCCATATCCTGGAGGACCATCATATGGTAGTATCCCATCATATTCAGGATAGTCTGGAGTGTGAATCTGTCAATGGCAACCAACAATGTGATTTCAACCAAGGCTTATGTATCCAACACAACCAATGCAAACTGTGTCAGCTATTCCTACTACACCTGTTGTTACCATTGTATCGCAGTCACAAGTTCAACCAATTGTATCTCTACCTATACAAGCTAGTCCTTCTACCTCGCAACCATAAGTTTTGGGTCAAGAGGCCCAAGTTTCTCAAGTTGTTATACAACAACTGCTTATGTCTAGGGTCCAACATCCTTAGGTTAGTGTACCTTTATCCAGAGTGACTTAGGCTTACACTTGTGTAGTTTATTCACAACCTGGTCAACCTTACATTGTTGGGCAACAACAACTGTTAAAACAAAGACAAAAACAACAACAGTTGATTCAATAATCGTGGCAGCCCCAATATCAATAGCCTCGATTCTAGCAATTCCAACCCCAATTTGGACCTGCCCAACAAGATCATCCTAGGTTTGGACAATGTCAAGCTTACCAAGGTCTTGGTCAACAAGGTTTTGCTGGTTATGGAAAACCTCAAATTCAACCTCGTTATCAACAACCACCTTATACTGGATTTGTTAACAACCACCTAATCAAGGTTACCAGATACAGATGCCCTATGCTGGTATGCAAAGACCTATTGCTTAGGAAATTCCATCATATCTTGGGGATTCTCAACCTGACTTGAATCGACAATTTCCATTTGTAGCAACTTTTGAATTACTAGATTTAAACCAACTTGCTAATGATCCAATCTAATATGCACCTTGGTGGCCAGTGATTCCACATAAGTTACCTTTTGATATTCTGAAATTAAATGGAAATCCTGGAGAAGACCCATCAAATCATGTCATGACTTTTCATTTGTGGTGTTCATCAAACTCCTTAAATGATGACTCAATTATACTCTGTCTTTTCCAAATAATGCTTACTGGTCTAGCTATGAAGTGGTACATTGAGTTACCACGAGATTCTTCCGACAACTTTACGACTCTAGCCACCACATTTTTGACCCACTTCTAGTTACCTATCAGATACGAGACTGGAATAGAACTCCTAACCAACTTTAAACAGACTACTGCTACTCATATATCAGATCATATTCATGAGTGGCAGCATCATTGTCGAATGGTTAAGACTTATGTTCCTGATCAACTTTTGGTTGAGTGGTTTATAAAATCCTTGCTGCCATCAATCACCGAGGATGTGGCGAAAGGTGGAGTTGTCACAGAAGAGAAAGTAATTGCTTGTGCCCAATATTTGGATTTGATTTATACACAATCTGGCATGCTCTATGAAAAGATTCCAAATGCACCCCAACCAACTTTCACTATTCCTCCTCCTCCAAAATCAAGTAAGGACTCTCATGTCGGTGACGGTGTGATTGGTTCTTCTCACAGGCAAACGATAGGTAGATCATCTGGTCAAACACTCGCCATTTCTAATCAAACTTCCAATGCATCAAAAAACACTCTTGCTTCTGAAGTCAATGTTGTGTCATCTGACAAAGGCAAGAATCAAAAGCAACCAGGAGGCAAGAAGAAGGGGAAAAATAAGAAGAAACAAGATAATCCCCCTCAAGAGAAATCATATGATTCCTTTACTTTGGCAAGGAAACCTTGTTATCCATGTGTAAAATGTAATGATGAGAATTTTACAAGATATTATCCACACAGCTCGGAAGTCTCTAAGATTTTAAAGACTTCTAACACATCTGCAGTGTTGACTGATCTGTTTCCAAACCCAGAGACACATTTGGTTGCGACAGACCATGCTTTCACATCCCAAGTACTTATGTTATCCATTGCAAAGCCTAAAAACAAAGTTTTAGTATTGACACGAAATAAATCTTATGGAAATCCACCATCATTGTCGAATAATCAGGCCACTGATCAACCTAATCCTTCGACTTCAACTTCATTGGAAAGTATTCCACCACCTATTATGCTAGAATTGATAATAAAACCACCAAAGGGAGTTGTTAATAAATCGACATTTAACCCTCAAGCTCAAGCAGCTTAGAATTATAACATAGTAGAAGATCTTTCTCAATCACCTTCTGTTATGTTGACACTCGAGGTGTTACAAAACTATCCCTCCCAGTAGCAAGCTTTACTGTCAACAATTGGTGGAATAGACCCTATAGATTCCAATCTTGTGGTTTTTAAGCATGCGAGATATGCACCACAGTTACTAGCATAATTAGCTTTCCTAATTCAAGTAAAGGCTCTCAATAAAAATGTTCACCGAATTATTATTAACGAGGGGGCATCTACTTGCATTATGTCAATGAGCTGCTGGAAAACACTTGGTTCATTGCCGTTGTCATGATCACCAATAACGTTAAAAGATTTTGGCAGATGAACATATACGCCTTGTGGGATTTTGAGTAACCTGCAAATTGAACGAGGGGACAAAATAATTACTGTTGAAGTCGAGGTAGTTGATAGACCTCTCGACTACAACATTTTACTCAGAAGGCCATGGGTGTATGCTATGGCTACTATGGTTTCCACGTACTTTCGTATGATTGCATTCCATCATAAAGGTGGAATCATAGTTATCGATCAACTTGCCTTATTTGCATCTAGTTCTCAGGCTACTGGAAGCATTCTGTTGGTATATAGACCCCTGATGTCACTTCAAAGTGTTGGTGTAGGTCTCTGTTGGCTTGTTGGGGTCTGGGCAAAGTTTGGAGTTAATTAACCAAAAAAATCCATGTACTACTGGCCCTTTCGACAACAGGCCATGGAGTATGGACTGAGGACTCACCCAAAGTAGTATGGGAGGGTGCTAGAACTAGGTTTCCGCACCCTTGATATGATTGAGAAGTACGACTCGTTCTCTATTTATTCCTACGTGTAGTTTGCTTCGTGCACTTTCCGTTCCTTGCGGCCTCATACATTGCCTTCCCTCAGCCCTAACTAGGGGTTGTGCCGCGCTCTGTGCTATTACCTGAGATCTTACTTATCTTCCTGTGTTACTCAATTATCTTTTCCTACTTGAATGTCTTAAGTTATAATTACAAATACAAAACACTCATACACATTTGTGCAGTAAATAAACATTATACTTGCAAATTATATTCAATCATGTATAAAACCAGGAAAATATACATAGTGTTATAGCAAAACTTCTCTTTATTGATTCCCCCAACAGTTAGAGACTCGACCTGCCTTGCACACTTAGCTACAAGGGTCCACACACTCAGTTGTGGACTACTAGGCGTCTGCACACTCAGCTGCAGAGCCTTCTCCTACTCTATGATCCAAAGACACACCTTACACTTCAAATCAATCACTTATACTTCTCGTGCTTCCTTTCTATTATTTTTTCCTTTTCCTCTACACTTAGAGCCTTGCTCTATTTATACAATTCCATGGTCCATGGACCATGGGTAGGTCTATCTAGTTGACATTACATTACAAAACTAGGGTGGACAACCTTGTGACTCTGTTATACTTTCGTGCCCCGTGCCCGCAATTTGCGGAGCTTTTACAAAAAGATTTGTTTAAAACTTGGGCTTTAAGTGAAGCAAACAAAGTTCCTTCTACAAATTAATTACTCCAAAAGACTTGGAATATAAAGATATCCATGAGGATACAAATATTATATATTAAATGTGTGAATAAGAATAAGAATGATTTACAATGAGAACGAGAGGCTTGCTTATATATCAGGCAAGTGTCTCTTCATGGAGAGTCATGTCCTATTAGACATGCCTCTTCAACCTAACTACTGATTATTATTAACTAATCATTATTACAATTATCCTCATTACTTATATTTATATTATTTATATATATTTTATTCTTAACATTGCCTTCTTCCTAAAAAATCTTTGTCCTCAAAGCTTGTCGATGAAAAAGGATTGATCTCTTTTTCAGCTTCAAATGACTTTCTCTCTCGAAACAATCATCTTCGTCGATACAAGCTGATATGATCTTCTAAGTGACAAGCAAAATTGTTGCACTGAGAAGGGATCAGACCATCCTAGATTAATTTTCTGTGGAATATTATGATCA
The DNA here is from genome assembly GCA_031772625.1 of Pinus tabuliformis. NCBI lineage: Eukaryota > Viridiplantae > Streptophyta > Pinopsida > Pinales > Pinaceae > Pinus > Pinus tabuliformis. Next base: position 948,217,197 of record CM062807.1, read on the forward strand.
CTGGAATTTTGTAACGACTTGACAGCATAAGACAAAATTGATGTTACGTCATTATTCTCTGGAACATCAATTTGTTGGTGGTTGATTTGTCTATTCCCATGATTCAGATGCCGATAGGGAACTTTTTTGGTTTGATTTTCCCTTATTGGGCATGGGTCAATTTTTATATTTTCTTCTGGTGAAGATGTTGTTGAGTTGGTTATGGAACATTCACTTAAGATGTTCATTGTCTGAACTGCAATATCTAAGTGTGTCGTTTCTTCAACTGACTTGTCTTCTTGAGTTGTCATATTCACTGGATCGATATTCATTCCCTTATTTTCAACTTGGACTGTTAAGGCTGGAGATTTCGATACTTCTTCTTGAGTGAATTGTTCCAACTTATCTTTTAATGCTTTCTTACCATCTTTAAGTTTCTTAATTTGAGTGAGTAGACTTTGATTATGGTTTTTCAGACATAAAAGTTCTTTGGTTTCTGATTTATCAACTTTATTTTTAGTGTTTTGAAATTTAAGCTTTTCATCATTTAGATCTCTGATTTTTTCTAATAATTTTTTATTAAGGTTCTTTAAACGCAAGGTTTCCTCTTCTTGTTCTGATAAGTGCTTCTTGAGTTCTTTCTTTGTGATCTTAGTCTTTTTCACTTGTGCCAGTGATTTTTCGATGTGGTCCTTGAGACGAGAAATTTCTTCGTCCCTTTCCATTATTACTTTGTAATGCATATCCACAAGATCTTTATGTTCGTGTTCTAACATTTTCTTGTTTTGTTAGATTTTGGCTATTTTTCCATTCTCTTGATCTTCTTGCACTTTCTCGATACACTGGATTACATTATTATGTGGGAGTGATGATGGACGTTCAACTTGGAATAGGGATTCCATTCTCTTTCTCTGCTCAGCATGTTGTTGCTTAAGTATTGTGATTAATTGTTCTATATCTCTTTTTTGTTCATTACTTAGAGATTCCAATTTTTTCACTTCTTTTATCTCCCTTTTTTTTCCAACAATTTTTTTGTTTTTATTTTTTTTATATATGATATATTCTCTTTTTTTTTTACTCAATTTTTTTTTTTTTTGTATGTATACCTTGATACTTCCCTTAATCTATTACACTTTATGTAGTATAATATTTTTAATGATATTGTATATATATTAATAGATATGAAGTTCCTTCACTTCATATGCAACTTCCTTCCACTTTTTAACACCCCACCTTATATAACCTTGATATGTACGTCAAGTAATTTTATTTTATTTTTGAATACCTCAGGTCAACTGTTATGAAACCAGCTCAAGAAAAGATAGAAAAGATAAATCCACGCCTTAGAATTCAGCCTCTTCGAGGGGGAAACCTCCTTTACATTACATAAATTAACAATTCTTGGATGATACAAATGAAAAGACCTCCTTTCTATATATAGGAGTCTAAGGGGTTATAACATAATCATAGCTGACATAACAATAATAATGTAAGGGCACAATAATAACAATAGTGGGCTTCTATGTGGCACAATAGTAACAATATGGGCACTACATGGGTACATCAATATAATAAGTGGGTTATACTAACAACAATAGGGGGTTACACTAGTAGTATAGGGGCCTAACATCAACCTTTAAAAACTTTTAATTTAATTCTTCCTTTAAATTTTTCTGGATTGACTTGAAATGTAATATATCGAATTATTAATTAAAAGGATTAATTTGTGGATTAATATCAACGTCGTACGAATGTGATAGTACGAAGAAATGCGATGGTCCTAACAACTATTCGAAGGCAATGTTATGATGAGGTTGCAGCAGATGTGGATCTTGGCATGAAAAGTCGAGAAAAGTCTTCTGTATAGCATTGTAGGACAAAATCAACGTGCAACGAGTTGTCTGTTGGAGTTTCAAGGTGGCAGCAGTGTTAACGAAATTGTGGCAGCGAGTGTGGGGTTGCTGCTTGTTGGCTGAGTTGTGGTAGTTTGGACTGGACAATTGGTGGTTTGTCTGAGCTGGAGAATGCGTACAATGGTTGTGTGATCGTAGGGAGGGATACAGTGTCGGGACACACGGCTGGGGCGATGTGTGCGATAGTGGGGTGGCTTTGGTGACGGCTAGTCAGCAGCCCGTGGCTTGCTGTCGGACGACAGCAAAAATTATTTCAATTTTTATTTTTTTTTTTAGTGTAATTCTTTATATATATTTTTTTATATAATTGTTTTTCAATATATATATATATTCTCACTTTTTTTATATATATATATATATATATATATATATTTATAAAACTCTTTCTTTTTTCTTATATATTGTCTTTTTAATAAATTTTATGGCCAAAAGCCTGAATGACGAAATGAAGAGAACAACTTTTCGATGAAAGAGAAGAACAATGGGGGCGTGGGTGGCAGACAACATGGAAGATGGATGGAGCAATGGAAGAAGCGTGCGGTGCAAGGGAAGCAATGGATGTACTTGAGGAGAAGCGAGGGGATATGCAGTGTGAAGGGAGCCTCGGCAGCGATTGGATGGCGAAACAGTGACGCAGGGGCAGTGTGGATTAATGTTGTGGGGAATGAAGACAGTGATGCAGGGACAACAACGGAATGGCACTACAGTGGAAGCGGAATGGCAGAGGTGTGGATGTGAAGGGTGGTTGGGAGTGACTTTGGTAGGGAGGAAGGATAACACCGACTGTGGGGAGTCGTGTTTTAGTATGTTCGTGCCACAAAAAACTTGATGACTTCGATGCAAACACCATCTCACGCTGTTAGGTAAGTTATTGGGTCACTTTTTTTAAGTTATAACTATTTTTTTTCTTGAATAATTCCTCTATATATTTTTTAAAATATTTTAAATGGCCAAGGGCCTAACGACAAATCTAGTGAAATCGAGAAACTCCAAAACTAGTAGCGAAACGCTGGAATAATGACAACAACACAGTTGATGACAGCTTGATGGCCAAAGGCCTAGTGATTAGCCAAACGTGGCTCGGATACCAAATGATGTGAACAAAGTTCCTTCTACAAATTAATTACTCCAAAAGACTTGGAATATAAAGATATCCATGAGGATACAAATATTATATATTAAATGTGTGAATAAGAATAAGAATGATTTACAATGAGAATGAGAGGCTTCCTTATATATCAGGCAAGTGTCTCTTCATAGAGAGTCATGTCCTATTAGACATACCTCTTCAACCTAACTACTGATTATTATTAACTAATCATTATTACAATTATCCTCATTACTTATATTTATATTATTTATATATATTTTATTCGTAAAATTAAGCCCCAAAACATGTCTTGGGGGGATTCCATGCCCAAAAGTCTCTTTAAAGATCCTTCCCTAATGGGTACTTTTACGCTACCTTCACCATATGATTTGGTGGAAGTGGAAAGAGTAGAGACTTGCAACATGATTTCCTCCACCTCATCTGATTTAAGGAGGATTACCAACAATTCTGAAGTTGATAGTAATACTGAAGTTATGCCGCTAAGCCCCATTGAGCTTGCATAGCAATCAATTTTTCTGGCTTGTGCGACAAACCAAAATCCACTTTCATCAATTGTATGGGTAGACTGTTCATTAGAATATGGTACTTCTTAAAATCCTTTTTCACGTATATTTTCTGCAGATGAAGGAATCATCCAATCAATGATGATAGGAGAAGAACCTTGGGAATATTATCACCATCGTTCCCATCTTCTATATGACATTGAAGATTATTCAAATGAACTTAACCACCCTTTAGTTGTTGATTTTCTTTCGAATTATGTTTTCATAGACACAGTAGATTCCGAGCGAAACCTGTCAAATATTGAAGAAACGATTTCTATTAATATTTCGACCAAACCTAATGTTGTAGAAAACATTCATGTCAGAAAATATTGTTCTCCATCATAACTTGATAATTATCATAATCTCTTTTGTGAATTTCGAGATATATTTGCCTGGTCATCCAAAGAAATTCGCTGCCATTAAAGCAGAAGTTGAAAATATTTTACATGCTGCCTTCATTTAGCTTGTACATATTACTGACTGGGTTTCCAACATTGTTCCTGTCATGAAAAAAAAGGGACAATTCGAGTGTGTGTCGATTATAGGGATGTAAATCAAGCATGTCTAAAAGAAAATTATCCTACTTCTTTTATCGACCAGATAATTGATCAATGTGTCAGATGCGAAATCTTTTCATTTATGGATGCTTTTTCTGGTTACAATTAGATCAATATCTGCCCACAGGACCAATCTAAACCAACTTTTATTTGTCCATGGGGCACATTCGCGTATAGGAAACTCCCTTTTAGTTTGAATAATGTAGGGACCACATTTTAGAGGGAAATGAACTATGCCTTTCATGACATCAAGCACATTTTTCAACCTTACCTTGATGATTTTCCTGCTCATTCACGAAATCAGACTGATCACCCACAACATTTGAGAGTAATATTTTTACGGTGCCGACACTACAAGATATGACTCAATCCACACAAATTTGTGTTTTGTGTTGTTTCTGGTTGATTGCTTGGATTCGTAGTGTCTAGAGATGGAATTCGCTCAAGCCATTAAAGGTTCAGGCAATTCTTGATTTGCCTCCACCTTCAAATCTTTTACACTTACAGAGACTCCAAGGGAAGGCTAACTTTTTGAGGAGGTTCACTCCCAATTACGCTGAAATGGCTAAAGTTTTTACATGTCTTTTGAAAAAGTGGATACCCTTCCATTGGAATCAGGTTGCGCAAGCTTCCTTTAATTCTTTTAAATATACCTTGATTAGAGCGTCATTAATGTATTATCTGAATTATCAAAACGACTATTACCTGTATCTTGCCACTGCAGATACAACCATTGGCATGGTTTTAGTCCAAGAGGAAGATGGGATTGAGCATCCGATATATTATTTGAGCCGCAATCTTAATGATACAGAAAGTAATTATTCTCATGTCAAAAAGTTGGCTTTGGCATCTGTGCAAGTTGTTTAGAGATTATGCCACTACATCTTGTTCCGGAAGACCACTGTCATTTTGGATTGCAACCCTATGACATATATTTTGTCACATCAGTTGCTGGGGGCAGATACTCAAAATGGATAGTCATTTTGCAGGAGTTGAACCTGGAATTTATCGAGCCCAAATCAAAGAAATCTTTAGTTTTCATCGAGCTACTTTGTGACCTTCCCTCGACCTCCATTGATTCAACATCTAAACCATCGATTTTGGATGAGTCTCTATTCTTGATATCATCATCTGACCTGTGGTATGGAGATATACTGATCTATCTCCAGACCCAAACTTTTTGGCCTAATACCTCTCGCTCGCAACAACGACGTATCCGATACCAAGCCAAAGATTATCTGATTGGCGACTTTCTTTACTGTTGTGGTATCGATAGAGTTTTACAGAGGTGCCTCACACATGAGGAAGCTGAGAAAACATTGAATGATTGCCATTTAGGTGCTTGTGGTGGACACTTATTTGGTTATGCTACCGTGCAGAGAATTCTCCATGCCGATTACTTTTGGCCTAGTATATTCAAAGATTGCATAATTTCCATCAGAAGTTGTCATGCATGTCAGATCTATGATTGTAAAGTTAGATTTCCACTCGCACCATTACATCCAGTCATTGTTGCTGGACCATTCGCCAAATGGGGCATTGACTTCATGACGTGTAACCCCACCTCGGTCGGGGGGGGGGGCATGGGTATATTATAGTCGTCGTTGACTATTTTACAAAATGGGTTGAGACAGTGCCAACATTAAATAACAGTGGCGAAACAACTGCTCTTTTCTTTTTCAACCACGTGGTTGCTCGGTTTGGTGTACCACAAGCCATAGTTACAGATCATGGGTCGCATTTTGTGTGTGTGTCAGTGTGTGTCTTTTAGAGTTTTTTATTTGGTTAGTAATCCTCTTTTCATTTGTTGCAGATGTTGGGATATTTAGAACCATTTGTTGGTTACGCCGATGGTGCTAGTCATAGTACACAAAACCTATCCTTTGCAACATGGGATATTTTCGCTCCAAGTGGCGAGTTAGTGAGTTTCAAGGGATTTGTATTAGTCGATCGATGAGAAATATCGCTGAGTATAGCACGTTGATCAAACTTCTCTCTAATTCCATTTCACATGGCATTTGCCGAATCATCATTAGGCTAGACTCACAACTTGTCGTACTACAACTTATAAGTGTGTATACCGTCTGAATCCCAACAATTTTTCGTATGTTCCTTAGATTTCGTATTTTGGAAAGGCATTTTGAATACATTAAATATCAACATATTTCCAGAAACTTTAACACATTAACTGATTCTCTAGCGAATTATGTGTTAAATAGACATTTGCAACACATGTAAAAGTAACATTTTCAATTCACATAATTAGTTGAATAGGATTGCACATAACCATAGAAAACTCTGAAAGTCAAAGAGATAGATGTTTTAAAAGGTTTTACAAAATTTGTGTCCAAGAAAAGTTTGGTCATCTGACCCAAAAACTCAAAATGCATGCAAATATCCTAAGTAGACCTAGTGATGCTCATGATAACAGGTCACAACATGTGCTATCATGCGCAAAAGCCTCATCCAATAGCTAGGAACACTAATAGTGTAGCGCTGCAGCCTCATAGGTAACTCCTCGAACTGGACATCCGAAATACCAAGGGTTAATCCCTCTATGTGATTCTACAACTTTGCCAAGGTCTCAGCCAAATCCAAGTCCTGGAGGACCGCTCTCCCAGTGTTTCTCTGCGCTGGCCCACTTGCACCCTATTGGTGTCCCATAGGTCAAATAGTACCCACATATGCATGCATGAGAGTTATTTTAGTTTAGTCTTGGAAACATTAAAAACACAAAAACATGTAGAAACTTGAAAATTAAAAAACACTTTGGTCAAGCAATTTACCTATAGCACCCCATTGTGCTCCAACTGGTAGAATCAAGTCTGAATCTCCATGGAAATCCATCCCTTAGTATGGATGCTCCTTGATGACAAGGTGTTGTTGATCGAGCCAACTGAAGAATGTAGTGGAAAAAATGATTGTTGACTGACCCACATGTCGAGCCATCAATTCAACCCACCTCTACATACGTGGATCTCTAGGACCAACTACACCTAGTGATACATGTTGTGGTTGCATCAATGGGATTCTCTCCAAGGTAAAAGTGATTAAGATCGAACCATAGCAGAAATTATTCATCTTACTACTTTTTTCCTTGTTCAGTTGTTCTTTCAATGAAGAAAGTACGACCTCACACCAGTTGAATACTTTTGGCTCTAAACACTCAAGTGCATACTGCATATATGATCTGTTCGCCAGATGAAGTGTCACACTGCCATCAAAATTTGTGATTGTGAAGAGGACCATTCTCAAAGGAAAATCACCTACATCCCTGATGTTTATTTTCCCATCCTTGCTAGGTTGTGTACGTGGCTGACAAAACTATCGAATGTAATCCCTTACTGATTCACCTCCACGAGCAAATCTAGAAAGTGAGATGGGGGCACCTCACCTCGACAGTCCGGTAATAAAGTAAATATCACCAATGGTAATAGGGACCATTTTGTCCCTTATGTGAAAAGTCTGATTTGTTGGATCCCATGCATGAACTAGGAACTGCAATAGTTCTATTTTTGTCTCATTCTAGACAACATGAAGTATTTGAGTAACCCACAGTTTTTGAGAGCCTCAACTGTACCTGGATTTTTTAGGGCAACCATTTCTTGTTCTTCATGCTCTCTTTCTCGCCATGTAATCGACATTCTGATCCGATGAAAGTCTGAAATCCAATCATAAGCTTAGTTAGGATCCTTTCCATGTAAAAAACAGGACAAATTTTGCAGCAAACTGCTAAATCAAATTTGGGAAACTTGCCCAATGCAGCCCAGGCATAGAGACAGTGCGTTGAAGAGCAGGCAACCTTCTATCAGGTTGCTCTTCAGCACAGTTTTCGATGTGAAAGCCTGCACTGATCCTAGGGCGAAAAACCATAAAATTTGCGTGAAATAGTAAAAGAATGACCTGAAAAGATAGAGGAAGGGTAGATCTCCTACCTGGTCCAGACGGCATGAGAAATGGTCCATAGAATCTCTTGCAATCAACTAATGAAGTTCGAGGTAAAAAACTAGACCAGAGCACAAAACTAAATGGTAAGTATCAAATGGTAAAAATTTCATGGTAAAAACTTGTTTTATGTTTATTTCATGTTCATTAATCAAGTAAACATTAGTATTTTCCTATTTTTACCTATGAAACAAGTATTTTTAATCCATTTGGTGATGTTTTGAGCAGGTTTTGCAGCTGACTTATAGAATTTGATGTGCTCGATTGTAAATTGTACCTTTGACCACAGAGCATACTTTTATCTCTTTTTTGAGCTCTATTAAATAAAAAAAAGGAACCCCCTTGGAGTCCTCTTTAAGCTCTTTTCAGACTCTCTAAACATGAAAAGATTGTTGAGCGCTTGTCCTTTTTAGCTCATTAACGGATTGGAAACGACATCTACTCAGTATAAGTTTAACCCTTTTTCGGGTTGAGATAGATTAACTACGAAAAAGGAATATGTTGACTGAACATGGTCAATAGGTTCTCTCTCGTATTGTTTTTTCTTTTTCGACCTTGGGAGACAATTCAACGAAAAAAAACTTGTGGAATTTTCTTTTTGTCCCTTTTCAAATTCTCTAAACATGAAAAGGACTGAGTTATCTTTGTCGTTAAACTCGTTAAAACATCAAATAGTGACAAACTTGTCCATCTAGACATGACCAAGTTTCACCTTCGCTAGACTCGTTAAAACATCACAAAGTGATGAATTCACCCGAAAGGTGGAATTATACAACAAGCATATGTTATCATCCTCAAGCTTGATAAAAAATAAAGAGGTATTGGTCATCAATGACTAGGGAAAATGGAAAAAGGGGAAAACCACTTTACGGTAGCAGGTCGCTCTTGAACATGACACTTTCACTTCATTGTCGTGACTATTTGGGTTGGGTTATTAGCTTGATGGTTATCATACTGTTGGTCTATCATACCATCCATCACTTTTTTTTGGGGCAATGCTACCAATTCATTTCATTGTCGCCGACATGTTCAAGAGAAGTCATCGAGTTTAAATTCATCCTTTACAGTACCATAAACCTTCATTTTCATGACAACCATTCCTAAACCTTGTGTCGTTAGTCAAATTCTGTCTCCAAAATCATTATACTCATTTCGTGTTGTTAATGTGGGATATATCAAGGCCCTCTTGCGACGAGTCGCTTCTCGTCGACATCAACACATTATCCAAGAAGTTGACTTAGAAACACCCTTCTAGTATTTTGAGACTTGCATACATCAATGGCAAGTTTCTCTGTTTCGGCGATAGGTTGAAATCACTGGCCTTCGACCGAAAGACTTTGTATGGTGTTCGACATCAAATAATCCATTCACACCATGTAGAATATACTGCAATACCTTGAGGATCATTATCATTATCGGTGATTTCTCTCGCGTCTGTTAATGACTTATATCATGGTTGGTAATCAGACAGTGTCTTCTCATGTTTGACTTCAGATCACATATTCACATGGTTAGACTCATACTTGAGTGAATGATTGAATTAGATAGAAAACCCCAGATCTAGTTTCATCCATCTGGGTTGCGACTTCAGGAGTACTAAATCATATGTACAATGGATTTACATTGATGGTCATTCTAATCACGGGTCTACATCTGTAGATGACTGTCTATGTACATGTAATGAAAGTTTATATGTTGAGCATGGGTATGCCTTCCCTTAGAAATTCATGTAAAAATTAAAAAATCATGATATATGTATTATAATTGATGCAGGTCACCTTCCACTTAGAAACCTCCTAATCACATTGTAAAACATTTCATTCGACATTAACATTTTTTCGACTTCATGCTTTAAGGGGCAACTGTTACAAATCCATTTGGGCACATCACTCCCATCATCCAGATCAATGTTTAACCCTAATTTTAGTTGCTACATGCCCTAAACAAATCACCCTTTTGAATGCCTCCTTCCCAGACAGTTTCATGACTTAAAGACATCCTGGAATGACCTCTAAAGGGACCAGTCCAAGTAGACCCAGGTAAGGGTGCTCTACAGAGCACTTAGGCCCTCTTTCACCTGCACTAGGCGAGATTGAGCAAAATTCACATAGGGTTTGGGGAATATTCTTATCTCTTGGAGTCATCTAGAAGTTTCCCTCACTTATCAACTCCTATGATCTTGAAAATGGACGGGGAATGAGTTAAGATGCATCCTGTCCTCTCATCCCTTCCTCCATGGAACAAATTCTAAGTATGGAAGGCATTAAATACCCCCATTTATGACATAATCTCCTTCATCCTCCTATGAATTGAGCACTCATCTAAGTGAATTGTAAGGAGATAATGTTGCTATGAGAATTGACTTTGAGACAAGTATTTTTATGCTACAAGTTTTTCATGCTTTTGATGTGATGTGGATGGGATCCAAGCTGGAGGAGTGACTTCAAATCAGACTTGATGGTTGTAATTCCTTCTTCTATTTTAATAAAGTATTTGAACCTTTTTCCCATATGATTATCTTGTTATATGATGCTTATATGTGTGAATGTATCTCATTCCATTTACTTGTATTCAATAGATCTTTTGCTTTGATCGGTTCTTTGTCTTCTGTTGATGTTTACAAGTACTTCTCAAGCGTGTTAAGTACAGGAAGGAATGACATGATTGATACAAAGGAGACAAGAGGAAAGCGGAACTACAAGTAGCTCTTCTCATCTTCTTTTACTTATCTATTGCTTATAGGAAAGGGCTAAAGTTCTTTAAACTATTGTTCTAGATATGACTACTTATCTAGGGAATTAGTATTTATCTGTAGATACCAAATTCTCCAAAACAAGTAGTGTACTACATATATCAATATGGAGGTTGTTAGATTCATACCTGAGTTGATGCTCACTAGTAGCATACTTTGATTTCCTTTCTGCTTAAAAATTTCCAAAGGAGGCAGTGCTGCAACCTTTAGCTCTGATACCACTTGTAACATACCCCAGTAACCTCACATGAAAATTCAGGGAGTTATTTTTTTTACACAAATTACCCACAAGTAACTATCCAAATCACGGTGCACATGCTCCCAAACAAATTGATTTCAATGTGCAGGTTAAATTTGCTAGGACTGCAACCGAGGGGATGAGCGGAAAACGGAGCCGAAAGCTAGGGTTTATGCGATCCAGCGTTTGAGACAGTGCTGGAACACCACAGACTCAGATTGGCAGCATTGTTTCGAAAGGGGCAATTGCTGTCGGACTAGATGGGAGTAGAGGGGTCCAGTGGGACCCCAACTTTTAAGTAGATTGTCATGCAGAAACAGCAACAGAATATGAAAGAGGGAGTCAGAATAGAGGGAATGAACAGCAAGATGCAGAACGACAGAAAAAACAAGGAAAAGACACCAATGATGCCTGACAAGACAGAAAATACCTCAGAAGTCAGGAATAAAGAGAAGCAGAACCGAGCAGACACAAAAGACAAAACGGCCGCAAAGTTTCAACCCTCAGGAAACGAGGAGGAACGACCAGAAGATGACAAAGAGCCAAAAAACAACAACGAGGTTCAACCGGAGAAGGAGGGGGAGACCAGCGCGAACCCCAACAGGACATCTATGACTAGTAATGCCTGTAAGCCCAAGAAAAAAGACAACCTACGGGTGACAATCACTGACCCTGAAATCCAGGCCTACAGGGAGCACATGGCTGAACATGCCATTATTTGTAAATTTATGGGAGTCTGGCCGTCTGAAAGGACTCTGTGCCAATGGATAAGACAGCAGTGGAAGCCGAAAGGGGATGTGCAGTTGCACCTGGGGGCTAAAGGATTTTTCACAGTAGTCTTTACAAATCTAGAAGATAAAGACAGAGTATTCGAAGGTGGCCCTTATTTTCTAGCAGCAGCAGGCTTGTATATGAGACCTTGGAAGCCAAACTTTGTCCCGGAAAAGGAATCTTTCACTCAAGTACCGGTTTGGATCAGACTATTCTCTCTCCCTATAGACTATTGGGGATTGAATGCCTTAAAGCAAATAGGTGATAAGCTGGGCACCTTTGTTAAAGCCTCGGAGGCAACCATGCAGAAAAGATATACCTCCTACGCTAGAATCTGTGTGGAACTGGATGTATCCGGCGCACTACATGAAGGCTTGTGGCTCGAGTACAGGGATGAGGAATACTTTCAAGCCTTAGACTATGAGAAAATACCTTTCAGGTGTCGGAAATGCCACGAGCATGGGCATCTGATAAGGGACTGTCCACTGAATAGAAAGGAGGTAGAAGACGAGAAAATACAAAACAACAAAGACAAGAACAACTTCACCAAACCAAAGAACAGGCAGCGCGCCAACAGAAGAAGGTCTAATAAAGGTAGCACAGAAAGAAATTACTTCAGTAACCCCTTTGAGATCCTAGATCTTGGGACTGACTCGGAGGAAAAGCAAAATACACCCAATGTGGAGGCAGGGCAAGAAGGACAGGAAGAACCAGCAGGGAAAGGAACCACGGAAGGAGAATTTAATGGTGAAATCCACATGCAGGAAAGAACAGTAGAAACGGAAGAAGAAACAGACATGTTAACAAGTGAAGCGGGGAGCGAGGATCTGGAGTTGGAAGAAACCCTAGCTATGGAAGGAATGGACCTTACGGCGATTGTAGAAAGCTGGAGAGCCACAGGGATTGAAGCAGTACCGGAGGAAGAAATCAGGAAGGTCAATGACCTCTTCATTGCACGACAGAATGCAGAAATAGAGAAACAGAAGAGAAAGTTAGGCATAATCAAAGGAAGCAGCCCACACTACAAAGCAATCCTGGGAAAAACCTCCGGCTCGAGGCATAAACGCCGTAGAGGCCACAAATCAAGCGGAGAACATCTGCAGGAGCTTGGTGAGATGTTGTATAACGCAGGTAAGATCAGGCAGCTAAGTGATTATCCGTCCTTCCAAATAACTGTTTAATTATGAAGATTGTCTCATGGAACGCAAGGGGGATCAACAGCCAGGCTAAACAGAGGATTCTGAAGCGGCAGATGCAGAAATACAACCCGGATATGTTGTTTCTACAAGAGACCAAATGTAATAGAGTTATCATAGATCGCCTACGAATTAAGTTGGGAAGAAATTTTGAAGTCCTAGAGGTCGAAAGCCAAGGGCGAGAAGGAGGCTTAGCTACATTTTGGGACACAAGGAAATACCAGATTCTAACAGCTGAGGCAAGCAAAAACTACTTAGCACTGGAAGTTCAACCCACAGGTAATTCTATATCTTTCCTATGCATCAATGTCTATAGTCCTCAGAAGTTAGAAGACAAGATTAGTTTCCTAGCTTCATTATCCAAATTTATAGAAAGGCACCCTGCTGCTAAATACATATTGGGGGGAGATTTCAACATGATTACCTCCCTCCTGGAGAAAAAAGGAGGCCTTAGAAAACTAAACAGGGATGCAGAGGTTTTCATAAGTTTCATTGATAGTGCCAGAATGGTAGATGTATACCCTAAGAGTGGTAAATTTACCTGGAACAACAGAAGGGGGGGTGAAAGGTTAATAGCATCCAGACTGGATCGTTTCTTAGTCTCGGAAAGCATCATTTTAGATGGAACAGTAGTTGAGTCGAACATCCTCCCAAGTGGAGGGTCGGACCACTGGCCGATCTCACTAGCTGTCGAGCTTCAGGGTACCCCCAGGAATAAACCCTTCAGGTTCGAAAAGTTCTGGATAGAACACCCCAACTTCCTCACGATGGTGGAAAAATGGTGGTCAGAACCTTTAGATGAAGAAGGATCCAAAATGTTCAATCTTCAAAAGAAACTAAAAAACATCAAAATAAGGTTAAAAGATTGGAATAAAACAGTATTCGGAAATATCTTTCAGGAGAAAACTATCATCGAAAACAAGCTGGAACAAATTCAAAAGGATGGTGCGGCAGGCTGCAGAAATGAAGAGACCTTTGAGCAAGAAAAAGAGCTTACTCAACAATGGCACAACAGATGCAAGCAGGAAGAATCATTATGGAAGCAGAAATCAAGAATTCTTTGGCTGAAGGAAGGGGAGCAAAATACTAAGTTCTTCCATAGATCAGCCATGGACTACAGAAGTGCCAACAAAATCCTAGAACTAAAAAATAGTGAGGGAGAACTCCTTAGAAATCACAACGAGATATCAGCTTCCCTATCGGATCACTTCAACTTCATAGCGCAAGAACCAGGGATCAACAGAGAGGAAGACATCAAAGAAATTACCAATGTCATACCTAAATCCATCACAGAGGATCAGAACTGGGCCCTAAGAAGAACAATCACTATGGAAGAAGTGGAGGAGGCAGTAAGAAGCATGCCCAACGACAAAGCTCCAGGACCGGATGGATTTACCATCAATTTCTATAAAGCCTGCTGGAACATTATAAAGCAAGATATATGGGAAATCGTGGAAGACTCAAGACGCTCCAAAACGATCCTAAAATCTCTAAACTCGACCTTCATTGCTCTTATACCCAAAGTGGAGGAAGCTAACAAACCAGAAAAATTCAGACCCATATCCCTGTGCAATGTCATCTACAAGATCATTTCTAAGGTCATAGCCAATAGGCTGAAGGCGGTCCTCCCTGGCATCATTTCGCAAGAACAATCTGGCTACGTGGAAGGAAGGCAAATTCTAGACAATATTTTGCTGGCACAGGAGATGATTCATTCACTTCATTCGCGGAAAGAAGCCGGAATGCTCATGCAATTAGATCTTTCTAAAGCTTATGACAAGGTAAGCTGGTCCTACCTGGAAGCAGTTTTAGAAGCTTTTGGATTCAGCAGACCATGGATCAAATGGGTTTTAGCCCTCATAAAATCTCCTAGATACTCTATCCTTGTGAATGGCACCCCTTCTGCCCCCTTCAGCCCCTCCAGAGGCATCAGACAGGGTGATACCCTGTCCCCATTCTTGTTTGTCATTCTAATGGAAGGCCTAAGTAGATTAATAGCCAAGAAAAAAGCAGAGGGTCAAATTAGAGGTCTGCAACCTATCAGATCCATTCCAGCCACAACTCATCAACAGTTTGTGGATGATACCATGTTACATGGTATTCCAACAGTAAAAGAAGCTTTAGCTTACAGGGATATTCTCAATCTGTTTAGCAGAGCATCAGGAATGGAGATCAATTTTTCCAAGTCTACAGTTTTCTTCTTCAATACGCATCAGGCTATCCAATCTCATCTGTCTCGGCTTCTGGGGTTTAAAATTGGCTCCTTACCTTCGAGATATCTTGGTGCCCCTCTAACTCTCAAACCATGGCAAAAGGTTCATTGGGAGAAAGTTCTAGCCAGTATGGAAAGGAAGTGCAAACATTGGACTAACAGGGCTCTGAATTTCGCAGGTAGACTAATACTAACCAAAGCTGTCTTGCAGGCTATCCCTCAGTATTTGCTATCAATTCTTCCTGCTCCAAAAGGAATCTTAAATCAAATGAGAATCATCCAGCGATCCTTTTTATGGAGTGGAAACAGTGAAAAGAAAAAATGGTCTTTGGTTGCTTGGCAGAAACTGTGTAAACCTAAGGATAGGGGGGGACTAAATTTGGTTGATCCCTCAGTGGTAAATAGAATCTGCGGGGCCAAAATATGGTGGAAATGGGTCTCTGACACAAGCCTACCTTGGGCCATTCATTGGAAGGAAAAGTATATGCCGAATAGCACCACTCTAGAACTTATAAGAATGCAGGACGCTCCCAACGGTTCGCCAATATGGAACCATGCCAAAGACAATAGAAGCATTGTTCAGGAACATAGCTTCTGGGAGATACGAAATGGAACTCAAGCACTTTTCTGGGAGGATGCCTGGCAGCAGTCCCCGAAACTGGACACCCCTCAACTTTTACCCTTGAAGCAAAACAATCAAAATGAGGGCAAATTCAAAGTCAATCAATACTGGAACCCAACCAGTGAAGACCCGGATTGGAGGGAATGGACAGTCTTCAACTCAACCAACAACGAAAACATTCAGGAAACCATTCAAGCTTTAAATCAACAAATCCTCAAAAGAAAAATCCGAATTGCCGTAGAAAATGATAAGCTTAGATGGGGTCCGAAAGGCAATGGTGATTTCTCCCTGAAAGAAGCCAGGAGTATCATAGAGAGGGAAGAGCAGCCTGAACTAGTGCCCTGGTCCGATAAAGTATGGGACAGCCTTCAATGGCCGAAGGTTAGAACTTTTTTATGGCTTCTTATGCAAAAGAAAACTCTAACATGGGAAAACTTACTAAAAAAAGGGTTCAGGGGACCTTCTAGGTGCCCTATGTGCATGGATGCGGCGGAAACAATGAATCATCTTTTTAATTCCTGTGAGTGGGCTACCCAGCTTTGGCAATGGATGGAAGAAGTACTTGGCGCTTCTGATCGGGACAGAGACTCCATTCAGGAAACCATCATCAACTGGAGGAAAAACTTTTCTAGAATTCGAAGAGTTGAAAGTATATGGAAGTGCGTCCCAGGCTTTATCTTATGGACAATATGGAAAGAGCGTAATCGAAGGATATTTCAGGAGGAAGTCAGAAACATAGAGTCTGCTAAAGATTCAATCACAATTAACATCAAACAGCTCATACAAACAAAATGCAAAGAAGAACCGAATGAAAAACCATCGGATCAGGACTTACGCATCCTGAAGAGCTTTCACTTGGAGGCATCCAGCAACCAACCGACTGGGGGAAACAGGTCACAACCTTCATCGCAACTCCTCAGATGGCACTGCCCGCCGGAGGGAGGCCTAAAATTGAATTTTGACGGGGCATCGAGGGGCAACCCAGGTACAGCGGGTATCGGAGGCATAATTCGCAATCAGGCTGGTGAAATTGTTCATATCTACTGCAGGGCGCTTGGCGAAAGCACAAACAATGAAGCAGAGTTTGCTGCGCTCGAACAAGGTTTGAAAATTCTAAGGACAATTCGACAAGGGAATGTTATAGTTGAAGGGGATTCCTCCTTGGCTATCACGGCGGCCAAACGATTACAAGCAGGAACAAGAGCCAGTAAAGCCACCAAACATTGGAGGCTGGCTAAGGCTACTGAGAATATAGCGGAGCTGATCGCAGAAATGAGAGGCTTGGTGTTCCAAACAATCAGAAGGAAAGCGAATGGGTTGGCAGACTATTTGGCAAACCATGGTGTTGACAACCAGAACAAAATTTTGGACAGCTGTTGGCAGGAGGTGGACTGCCCAATCCTCAAGGTGACATGTGCACAGCTGGCAGAGAAGGATTTAATCCAAGCCGATCAAACCTAGCCGGTGACGGTTTTGGGTTACGTTACCGGAAGTCTGAAGATACCGGTAAAAGCAGCAATTATAACCATGGCAATGGGATGATAGGACATCTCTGGCGGTGGAATTCCTGGCGGCGGCAGGCCAGCCAGACGAATGATCATAACAGATCGAGCCACAGAGCACATAGCATCAGCAGTATCAAAATTAAGACACATGGAAGGGTTCCGTATGGGGAAGCATCAATAACATTTATGGTGATCTCAAGAGGAGCGGGTTGGCTCGAGGATCTGCACAGGGAGGCCAGACATGCAGGCAAACAGGGTAATTCAAACACCAATATTCACCATAGCAACAGATCAAACGTACAGGACACTTGGCATAATTTCAATTGGATCATGAGCAGCCACTTTCAAGCCAATTCGACCTGGAGCGGCCTGGCTTGTGCGAACCTCAACCAAATTTATTACAACAGTACGCCCACTACTAGCTGGATTAAGACAGACCTCAGGAGGATTTACAAGCGAAAACACTATAAATCTGAGGGCAGATACCCTGTTTTCTCCACAGTTTCTCTTTCTATTGTTGAGCACGCATCCTGTATCGGCAATTGCATTAGCTGGGAGGAGCACAGTGAGTTAGATATGGACGCGGGAAGTTGCCGATGTGCTGCTGCAAATCGGGACCTTCAAGAGGCGAAGAGAGGATATGAAACCCGAACGGAAACTAAGAACAAACGAAAGGTTGCTGAACTGGAAGCCAAGGCTAAGCAGGAGGAAGAGGGGCGCACGGAGGAGGAGATTGCAGAGGAGGTGGATTGGATGAAGGATCCGGGCACCCCCTCGAAGAGAGCAACTCAGTTTGTGAGAACAAAAGCAGAGAGCTGGCGAACCAAGACTCTCATCGCCAAAGCTCTGGAATCGCTCGAGAAGGAAAAGCAACAAATTGTGACTGAGGTGAACTTAACGGAGGCACAAATGGCAAAAATAATCGACTACAATAGTTCGCTGGACAGCCGAATCACTACTGTGCATGAGGCTGTTCAAACAGTCAACAGGAAGCTTACTCTGCTCATCAGGCTCCTGAGGGACACTGTGAACCCAGCTCCCGTGACTACGCAGCAGGCCACAACTGAGGTGCAGGAGAACGAACCAATCGAAGCCCTGCAAGCAAAAGTGGACAAACATGTTCGGGAGATTGGTCTGGACACTATCAGTCAAATGGGCAAGTTCATCTAGGGTCGTCCCTCATGTTTTCTCCTTCGTCTTTATCCATGTTTCGGCCTCTGTCTCTTTGTGTTAATGTCATGCACTGTAATGTTTTCGATAGTTTCGGGTTTTTAGGTACCAGTTTTGCTCGGGCCACCCTGCGCGGTGTGCATTTTGCAGTCTCTTTTTGAACTCTCTGAGCAGGTGATGAGTTATGGTCTATTGTATATCCCTGCTTCTTGATCTGCTTTTGTGTATTTTTTGTACTATATTTTGTGATATAATATAAACATCTGACTTACACAAAAAAAAACTATCCAAATCACTACTCCACATTCCTCATTAACCATTAGATAAAATGTTCATTAGTACATAAAGTAACTTTCAATAGAAGACAATAATTTGCATAACCATTAACAATCACTGCTGTAATACCGTTGTAGTATATTAACATAAATTGTCTGATGAACCTTGCATCTATTTCATGATTCCCTTAACTAGATTAATTAATCACATACTTGACATTATTATTATCACATCAAATAAGGAATCAACATCATCAAACTGACACAATAATCAATCACATCATTGAACATCAATATACCGTGGAAACCCCATAGGGTGAAAACCAACAAACATCTAATTTTATTATTAAATGCTTGTGAGGGTATTCACCCCTCACTCAATGGCTTATAAGGGAGTCCATCCCTTATCCATTGTTATAAAAGATTATACTGAAATATCATTAAAATACCACATACCTAGCTAAAAGCTATTACAATTGTCATGAAACCATTTACCCACATATCACCACTCTCTACATCCTTGCGGCATGATTTTTCCATCAGTGGACCATCCTGCAAATTAGACTCATCAACATGGAGCAATAGTTTTTATTTGCCACAATGTTAAACATAATTTGTCTTTTCCACAAATCACCATCCTTTCCTGTCATTATTGTCGTCAACAATATTTGGTAATATGATTAGATAAATTATTTATCAATAAATAGTCATTCTTTAAAAGAGACCTTTTAACATCTATTCATGTGCATACATGAGATGTAAATATAATATCACAACATGCTTCTTCTAACAACATTGTGAATGTATAAACAAATATTATCAAGCATGTCAAAATAATTACGCCATTACTAAGATCTTTCTCGCACCAGTACACATTCATATCCAAATTATCATTCCCACACCAGCACATATAACCATCCATTTCACTTAAAGGATACTACAAACTTATCTTTGTTTTTCATGCACATTAACTTATTCTTTGTGCATGCAGCTAATTAATTTTTCCAATATAGTAGATGCTATAAAAATACATGCACCCCTTCTAAGGGAAGGCTAACATGATAGACATCATCATCGTGCAAGCAAATGCAAGTCCCTTTTCGAAAAGAATATTTTCATATATAAAGCTATTTACAAAATCTATTGTATGAACAAAGACATGCATTGCTCTAAACAAGAACTAATGTGTTAATCATTATTTCTTGCATGCGGATATATGTAGTTTACAAAGGAAATTTAGTCCATTTATTCCAAGTAACTACTTGTGTTACTTTCCATAATACTTATTCTTTTCGGCACACAAATCCATATTTCTCTTTAGAAGATCTAACACAATAGTTCTACAAATCTATGTTTCTCTTTGAAATATCTAATACAATAGTTATATCTCCATACATGTAATCAACTATTGTTTCTATGCTTCTGCATATGTGTTCTTCTCACATAGTTATTTTAAAGAACCCATATTTCTCTTCTGTATGTATAAGTTCTTATGCATTTGTTTCCATGAAAGTCTCATAATCAACCTTTCCCTTGGGCATAAGAAATAAGATAATAATAATGTTAAGTTTTTATGCAATAAACAATGCAATTAAATCAAACTGTCTGATTTACAACACGAAAGTCATTTGTTGTTTTACCCATCAAAAGATGTAGCTTTTCCAAACACTTGCAAAGGAATTAACGCAATTAACTTATCTTTGGTTCAACAAATAATTATATCTCATAAAAACATAAGGTAGTTTAAATTTGGAAAGTTTTGAAAGGAAATCCCACTTTCCAAGAAAATAATTCAATTAACTTTTCTCTTTTATTTTTCACCGCCCATGAAATTATTTCAGAAGTTACACTCTTTAATCTATATTCACTTCCAAGAAAATAACTTGGCTAAGAAAAGAGCATGCATCCTATATTTTCTTACATAAAAGACACATGCAATGTTATATAAAGACAAGGTTCAAGGTTACTTACTTTTTAATGTTGCTAATACATATAATAACAATTTTTATCTACATTTAGTAATATATTTTCTCTACCAAAAAAATATATATAATAACAATCTTTATCTACATTCAGTAATATATTTTCTTTACCAAGAAAAATATATGATCACAATGTTTATCTACATGCAGCGATATATTTTTCTTTTCCAAAAATAAACTAGCTTTAACACATAAATCCTTGCATTTTTTTCAATACATTATACGAGACTTCTTTACCCTCTTATGTGCAAGGTTCCTATATAATCTCATTATTACGATATTTGGGTAAGTTGCAACAGCTTAAATAACATTTATATACTTATTATGTATTAAATATTTTTAACCATAAGATCTCATTGCATCTTTTATTTTTGAGAAATAACACATAATTAGCATAATATTATACTTATCTCTCAAAAGGTTACTCTTCATTCTGACTTGAGATTTTCTATTCATAGAATGCAAATGCCATGATACTCAATCGCCTTTTGCATTGGGCTCATATTTTCCCCTAAGTTTTATGCTCGTATTTTCCTATCGTTTGCTGCAAATAACTCTAAAAAAACCTTGGAATCCTCTTTGTATATTTTTTGCTCATATAGTTTGCCACACATAACTTTGGAATAACCTTGGAATCCTCTTTGTATATTTCCACACTTGCAATATAAACTTCCAATATTGTGTTCTCTTTGTAGCGTACGGATATTATTCTATGAATGATCAATAAGAATAAGAGATTGGAAGTACGTTTGTATGTTTTGTTCCCTTGTATAAAGAAATATGACGTGGTTATCAAGAACCAACCCTAACTGAATTCCATTCCAACTATGATATGTATGTATATGTATGTAGACATCGTGAATACCATGTGTGTGTTCCATCATCACTAGGTAATTTCCTTTTTTTCTTTTTACTCCTTATCATTACCGTGTGGTAATCTTTTTTTCATTCGATAACGAATCCTTGATACGTGGTAGTTCCAAACTATTTTCAAAATTGTGATAAGTTCTCAGGATGAACAAATTGGAAGTATATTAATAATTTAATTTATGTTAATTAGATATGTCATGTAGACTGGCTAGGCATATTACATACTTCCCCTATTAAAGAGAACACCATCCCTGGTGTTCATCTATCATTGGGACTTAATTGATACTCGTTATATAAGAATTCAAACAACTGAAAACGAGAATGTTTCCCTTCAAAATGAAGGATTCCATTTCCAACAAATAAAAATATGCAAAAGAAATAATGATGATATATAGTCATAAGCATTTATAACTACAAAACTAGGTAATTTGTACTATTCATAACTTCGCCACTATTCAATTATAACAAAACAAAATCTCTATATCAACTTACTATTACTTACCAATTACTCTTATAAGTCATGGTCTCTTTTACGCAAGAATTTCAATAGTTATTGGACGACCCATCAACACTCCAAGGTAAGTAACCTGTAATGTATGAATAACAAATTCAATCACATTAGTCACAACATTTTTAATCAAATTAAATACTTTTAACTATCAATCAATTATGCAATGTCAGGTGATATTTAAATCACACTACTTTTAAAAGTACTTAGAGAGAACTAACACTCTAATCATCAAAATGATAAATCAATGCACCGCATGCACATTGTATTAGATCCCCCTAAACACATCTACACAGTACTTCTAAAAGTACCCAAAGAGCACCTAGCTCTCTAATCATCAAAATAGTCAATAACTGCACCAAGTGAAAATTGTCTTAGCCCCTACTAAGACATTCACAAGATTGGTAATACAATAAAGGAACTAAAATTCCAATAACTCCTTACTGAGCACTAATCTCCTTTCATGTTAAATGTGCATAACATATTTTACACAACTATATATAAAATTCATTTTTAACACAACACATAACTATTTAATTAATGTGTTCTCCTACGAGAACCATAATGGCAAAGGAATGCTCTTCCCAACCCATGGGAATTGGTTTCCACAACCAGATGGATTCATTTCCACATTGAGACAATTTCTTTGATAGAAACCTTACTAGGTTCAACATGGAATTCCACAGGCCAACCAGATTAATAATTCCAATGACCACATAGGGTCCAATATAGGGTTCCTCTAGCAGTGACCTGCCTATTCCTCTGGCAACGTCCCATCTATGAGGAATTTTTGGCCTCCTCCAACAGGCTCCAAATCAACAGAGTTGCCTCAGGATTTTTACCCTCTTCACCATCTTGGCCAACTCTTTTCCCTTACTGAGATCATTTATCTCTAGGGAGAGGAAATCCAGGTAGGCAAGTTCCATCAACCCCTCCGGGTAGGCAACCGTCATCAACCCAAGGCCTTATGGCCTTTCACAATTGTTGACAACTATCTGGCATGTTAAATTTATCTTTTAGCACTCTTTTCCACAATAATTTACATAATGAACCATATGCACATTAGCATTAACAAAAGAAACATTCATGTACACCATAGATTTATACTTAACCATTAACATGGGTCCACAATATCTAGATTGACAGGAAACATACATGTCGTATTCATTCTGATTTTCCAGGTAACACAATCATGCATATCATATAACAGTATACTTTCTCATTTATGGTTGCAATGTGATTTTACCTTGATAGGTTTTCTTGTGGCCATTAAGCTACCACTACTTAATCCCATCAACGACGTTAGTCATAAATATGCATCATTTAACAAGTATTTACATTCGAAATCATTTCCAATTTCCATAGTGTATTGTTATTAACAGAACGATACATGAAGTAACTACCATAACCACTTGTTTACGAATTGTAATAAGATTAAATAAAATTCAATTCATGCATATAATTTTTATTAGTTATTCATGCAACACTAACCAGTCAGAACTACCAACGATCTTAATGCAGCCATGACGAAACTTAATCAACAACTAGTTATTACAATCATGTCTCACTACTTGACTTATTGTTTATTTTAAATATCTAAAGGGGTTCTTCCAATGTCCTTTTAAAACACTCTATCATCCTTTTCAAGGATGTTCCCCATATTTACATTCATGCATTCACTCATTAAAAGTAGTGCATTGTAACTTCATTCATGTTCATCAAATGTATCATTAATATTTCCATATTTGCAAAATTTGGTAGTTAATTGTCACTTTCCTTAGTGGGTGTTCAAGGTTATTCATAAGTGTGACAAAGGTTTTATTGGCTTTTATCCTCATCAGGATTCAAATGTCATGAACATAGTTTTGCAGCAAACTTTATTACTTACTACTCCTTGTAGTTATAAACATGAATCACACATATCATGTCAAAAGTATTCTACTGCATATATCAATATGGAGTTTGTTAGATTCATACCTGAGTTATTGCTCACTAGTAGCATACCTCAATTTCATTTCTGCTTAAAAATTCTCGAAGGTGCCAGTGCTACAACCTTTAGCTCTGATACCACTTGTAACATTCCCCGATAACCTCACATGAAAATGCGAGGAGTTAGAATTTGTTTTACACAAATTACTCGCAAGTAATTTTCCAAATCACTACTCCACATTCCTCATTAACCATCAGATAGAATGTTCATTAGTACATAAAGTAACTTTCAATAGAAGACAGTAAGTTTCATAACCATTAAGAACCACTATTGTAATACTGTTGTAGTATATTAACATAAATTGTCTGATTGACCTTGAAACTATTTCATGATTCCCTTAACCAGATTAATTAATCACATACTTGACATTATGATTATCACATCAAATAAAGAATCGACATCCTCAAGGAATCTACATCATCAAACTGACACAATAATCAATCACATCATTGAACATCGATATACTCTGGAAACCCTATAGGATGATAAACAAGTTTAGTTTTATTATTAAATGATTGTGAGGATGTTCACCCATCACTCAATGGCTTATAAGGGAGTCCATCCCTTATCCATTGTTATAAAAGATTACAATGAAATATCATTAAAATACCACATACCTAGCTAAAAGTTATTACAAATTTCATGAAACCATCTAACCACATATCACCACTCTCTAGCTATTACAAATTTCATGAAACCATTTAACCACATATCACCACTCTCTACATCCTTGTGGCATGATTTTTCCATCAATGTACCATCCTGCAAATCATACTCATCAGCATGGAGCAATAGTTTTTATCTGCCACAATGTTAAACATATTTTTTCTTTTGCACAAATAACCATCCTTTCCTATCATTGTTGTTGTCAACAATATTTGGTAACATGATTAGATAAAGTATTTATCAATCAATAAACATTCTTTAAAAGAGATCTTTTAACATCTATTCATGTGCATACATGAGATGTAAATATAATATCACAACATGCTTCTTCTAACAACCTTGTGCATGTATAAACAAATAATTATCAAGCATGTCAAAATAATTACGCCATTACTATGATCATTCTCGCACCAACACATGTTCATATCCAAATGATCATTCTCACACCAGCATACATTCGTATCCAAATGAATAATAGAAACTTATATTTTTTTTTCATGCACTTTATCTTCTTCTTTGTGCATGTAACTAAGTAATATTTCCAATACGTAAGATGTTATAAAAATACATGTCCCCCTCTAAGGGAAGGCTAACATGATAGACATCATCATCGTGCAAGCAAATGCAAGTCCCTTTTCGAAAAGCATATTTTCCAAGATAGAGCTATTTACAAAATCTATTGTATTCAAAAAGACATGCATTGCTCTAAACAAAAACTAATGTGTTAATCATTATTTCTTGCATGTGGATATATGTATTTTACAAAGGAAATCTAGTCCATTTATTCCAAGTATCTAATTGTTTTAATTTCCATAATACTTATTCTTTTCGGCACACAAATCCACATTTCTCTTTAAAATATCTAACGTAATAGTTCTACAAATCCATGTTTCTCTTTGAAATATCTAACACAATAGTTATATCTCCATACATGTAATCAACTATTGTTTCTATGCTTCTGCATATGTGTTCTTCTCACATAATTATTTTCAAGAACCCATATCTCTCTTTTGTAGCTGCAAGTTCTCATGCATTTGTTTCCATGAAAGTATCATAATCAACCTTTCCTTTGGGCATAAGAACTAAGATAATAATAATGTTAACTTTTTATGCAATAAACCATCCAATTATGTCAAACTATCCGATTCACAACATGAAAGTCATGTATCTTTTTACCCATGAAAAGATGTAGCTTTTCCAAACCCATGCAAAGGAATTAACACAATTAACTCATATTTTCTTCAACAAATAATTATATCTTATAAACACATAATGTAGTTATTAAAACTACACGTTTCAAAAAGAAATCTCACTTTCCAAAAAAATAATTCAATTAACTTTTCTCTTTTATTTTTCACCACCCATGAGATTATTTCACAAGTTACCCTCTTTAATCTATATTCACTTCCTAGAAAATAACTTGGATAAGAAAAGAGCATGCATCCTATGTTTTCTTACATAAAAGACATATGCAATGTTATATAAAGACAAGAAATGTTACTTATCTTTTAATGTTGCAAATATATATAATAATAATCTTTATCTACATTTAGTAATATATTTTCTCTACCAATAAAAATATATAATAACAATCTTTATCTACATTTAGTAATATATTTTCTCTACCAATAAAAATATATAATAACAATTTTTATCTACATTCAGTAATATATTTTCTTTACCAAGAAAAATATATGATCATAATCTTTATCTACATGCAGTAATATATTTTTCTTTTCCAAAAATAAACTAGCTTTAACACATAAATCATTGCATTTTTTCCAATAATTTTACAAGGCTTCTTTATCCTCTTATGTGCAAGGTTCCTATATAATATCATTTTTAAGATATTTGGGTAAGTTGCAAAAGCTTCAATAACATTTATATACTTGTTATGTATTAAATATTTTTAAGCATAAGATCTCATTCCATCTTTTATTTTTGAGAAATAACACATAATTAGCATAATGTTATACTTATCTCTCAAAAAGTTACACTTCATCTTGACTTGAGCTTTTCTGTTCGTAGAATGAAAATTCCATGATACTCAACCGCCTTTTGCATTGGGCTCGTATTTTCCCCTAAGTTTTCCACTTATATTTTCCTATAGTTTGCTGCACATAACTCTGGAAAAACCTTGGAATCCTCTTTGTATATTTTTCCGCTCGTATTTTCCTATAGTTTGCCACACATAACTCTGGAAAAACCTTGGAATCCTCTCTGTATATTTCCACACTTGAAATATACACTTCCAATACCATGTTCTTTGTGTAGCATATGGATATTATTCTATGAATAATCAGTAAGAATTAGAGATTGAAAGTACGTTTATATGTCTTGTTCCCTCTTATAAAAAAAATGAGGTGGTCATCAAGAACCAACCCTAACTGAATTTTATTCCAACTATGATATGTATGTATATGTATGTAGACGTCGTGATTATTATGTGTGTGTTCCATCATCACTAGGTAATTTCCTTCTTATTTTTTTTTTACTCCTTATCATTATAGTGTGGTAATTTTTTTTCATTCGTTAATGAATTCTTGATTCGTGGTAGTTCCAAACTGTTTTCAAAACCATGACAGGTTCTCAGGATGAACAAATTGCAATTATGTTAATAATTTAATTTATGTTTATTAGATATGTCATGTAGACTGGCTGGGTGTATTACATACTTCCCCCCTTAAAGAGAACATCATCCCTGGTGTTCATCTATCACAGGGACTTAATTGATACTCATTATATAAGAATCGAAACAACTGAAAATGAGATCATTTCCCTTCAAAATGAAGGATTCCATTTCCAACAAATACCAATATGTAAAACAAATAATGATGATCTATAGTCATAAGCATTTATAACTACAAAACTAGGTAATTTGTACTTTTCATAACTTTGCCACTATTCAATTATATAGAAGCAAAACAAAATCTCTATACCAACTTACCATTACTTACCAATTACTCTTACAAGTTATGGTCTCTTTTATTCAAGCATTTCAATAATGATTGGACGACCCATCAACACTAAATGGTAAGTAACCTGTGATGTATGACTAACAAATTCAATCACATTAGTCATAACATTTTTAATCAAATTAAATCATTTTAACTATCAACCAATTATGCAATGTCAGGTGATATTTAAATCACAGTACTTTTACAAGTACTTAGAGAGAACTAACATTATGATCATCAAAATGATAAATTAATGCACCGCATGCACATTGTTTTAGCACTCCCTAAACACATCTACACAGTACTTCTAAAAGTACCCAATGAACACCTAGCTCTCTAATCATCAAAATAGTCAATAACTGAACCAAGTGAAAATTGTCTTAGCCCCTACTAAGGCATTCACAAGATTGGTAATACAATGAAGGAGCTAAAATTCCAATAACTCCTTATTGAGCACTAATCTCCTTTCATGTTAAATGTGCATAACATATTTTACACAACTATATATAAAATTTGTTTTTAACACAACACATAACTAATTAATTAATGTGTTCTCCTACGTGAACCATAATGGCAAAGGAATTCTCTTCCTAACCCATGGGAACTGGTTTCCACAACCGGATGGAGTCATTTCTACATCTAGACAGTTTCTTTGATAGAGACCTTACCAGGTCTAACATGGAATTCCACTGGCCAACCAGATCAAGAATTCTAATGACCACATAGGGTCCAATATAGGATTCTTTTGGTAGTGTCTTGCCTATTCCTCTAACAACGTCCCATCTATGAGGAATTTTGGGCCTCCGCCAACAGGCTCCAAATCAACAGAGTTGCCTCAGGAGTTTTACCCTCTTCACCATCTTCGCCAACTCTTTTCCCTTACTAAGATCATCTATCTCTAGGGAGAGGAAATTTGGGCAGGAAAGTTCCATCAACCCCTTCGGGCAGGCAACCGCCATCAATCCGAGGCCTTATGGCCTTTCACAATTGTCGACAACTGTTTGGCATGTTAAATTTTTATTTTAGCACTCTTTTCCACAATAATTTACATAATGAACCATATGCACATTAGCATTAACAAAAGAAACATTCATGTACACCATGGATTTATACTTAACCGTTAACATGGGTCCACAATATCTAGATTGATAGGAAACATACATGTCATATTCATTTTGATTTTCCAAGTAAAACAAACATGCATATCATATAACATTATACTTTCTCATTTACGGTTGCAATGTGATTTTACCTTGAGAGGTTTTCTTGTGGCCATTAAGATACCACTACTTAATCCCATCAGCAACGTTAGTCATAAATATGCATCCATTAACAAGTATTCATATTCTAAATCATTTCCAATTTCCACAGTGTATTGTCATTAACAAACTGATACATGAAGTAACTACCATAATAAATTGTTTACGAATTATAATAAGATTAAATAAAATTCAATTCATGCATATAATTTTTATTAGTTATTCATGCAACGCTAACCAATCACAACTACTAACCATCTTAATGCATCCATGGCAAAACTTAATCATCAATTAGTTATTACAATCAAGTCTCACTACTTGACTCATTGTTTATTTTCAATATCTAAAGGGGTTCTTCCAGTGTCCTTTTAAAACACTCTGTCATCCTATTCAAGGATGTTCCCCATATTTACATTCATGCATTCACTCATTAAAAGTAGTGCATTGTAACTTCATTCATGTTCATTAAATGTCTCATTAATATTTCCATATTTGCAGGAGTTGATAGTTAATTTTCACTTTCCTTAGTGAGTGTTCAAGATTGTTCATAAGTGTGACAAAGGTTTTATTGTCTTTTATCCTCATTAGGATTCAAATGTCATGAACATAGTTTTGCAGCAAACTTTATTACTTACTACTCCTTGTAGTTATAAACATGAATCACACATATCATGTCAAAAGTATTCTATTGCATATATCAATATGTAGGTTGTTAGATTCATACCTGAGTTGATGCTCACTAGTAGCATAACTCGATTTCCTTTCTTCTTAAAAATTCCTAAAGGCGCCAGTGCTGCAACCTTTAACTCTCATACCACTTGTAACATACCTCGGTAACCTCACATGAAAATGCAGGGAGTTAGAATTTCTTTTACACAAATTACCCACAAGTAATTATCCAAATCACTACTCCACATTCCTCATTAACCATTAGATACAATTTTCATTAGTACGTAAAGTAACTTTCAATAGAAGACAGTAAGTTGCATAACCATTAACAGTTGCTATTGTAATATCATTGTAGTATATTAACATAAATTGTCTGATGAACCTTGCATCTATTTCATGATTCCCTTAACCCAATTAATTAATCACATACTTTACATTATTATTATCACATCAAATAATGAATCAACATCATCAAACTGCCACAATAATCAATTACATCATTGAACATCAATATACCCTTGAAACCCCGTAGGGTGAAAACTAGTAAACGTTTAATTTTATTATTAAACACTTGTGAGGATGTTCACCCCTCACTCAATGGCTTATAAGGGATTCCATCCCTTACCCATTGTTATAAAAGATTACAATGAAATATCATTAAAATACCACATACCTAGCTAAAAGCTATTACAATTGTCACGAAACCATTTACCCACATATCACCACTCTCTACATCCTTGTGGCATGATTTTTCCATCAGTGGACCATCCTGCAAATCGTACTCATCAGCATGGAGCAATAGTTTTTATCTTTCACAATGTTAAACATAATTTTTCTTTTGCGCAAATCACCATCTTTTCCTGTCATTGTTTTTCGTCAACAATATTTGGTAACATGATTAGATAAAGTATTTATCATTCAATAATCATTCTTTAAAAGCGATATTTTAACATCTATTCATGTGCATACATGATATGTACATATAATATCACAACATGCTTCTTCTAATGACATTGTGCATGTATAAACAAATAATTATAAGGCATGTCAAAATAATTATGCCATTACTATGATCATTCTCACACCAGCACACGTTCATATCCAAATGACCATTCTCACACTAGCACACATTCGTATCCAAAGGAAACACCTGTAACCATCCATTTCACTTAAAGGATACTAGAAACTTATCTTTGTTTTTCATGCACTTTAGCTTCTTCTTTGTGCATGTAACTAAGTAATTTTTCCAATACAGTAGATGTTATAAAAATACATGCCCCCCTTCTAAGGGAATGCTAACATGAGAGACATCATCATCGTGCAAGAAAATGCAAGTCCCTTTTCGAAAAGCATATTTTCTAAGATAGAGATGTTTACAAAATCTATTGTATGCACAAAGACATGCATTTCTCTAAACAAAAACTAATGTTTTAATCATTATTTCTTGCATGCGGATATATGTATTTTACAAAGGAAATCTAGTCCATTTATTCCAAGTAACTACTTGTTTTACTTTCCATAATACTTATTCTTTTCGGCACAGAAATCCATATTTCTCTTTAAATGATCTAACACAATAGTTCTACAAATCCATGTTTCTCTTTGAAATATCTAACACAATAGTTATATCTCCATACATGTAATAAATTATTGTTTCTATGCTTCTACATATGTGTTCTTCTCACATAGTTATTTTCAAGAACCCATATTTCTCTTTTGTATGTACAAGTTCTCATGCATTTGTTTCCATGAAAATATCATAATCAACCTTTCCTTTGGGCAAAAGAACTAAGATACTAATAATGTTAAGTTTTTATGCAATAAACTATGCAATTAAATCAAACTATCCAATTTACAACATGAAAGTCATTTATCTTTTTAGCCATCAAAAGATGTAGCTTTGCAAACCCTTGCAAAGGAGTTAATGCAATTAACTTATCTTTTCTTCAACAAATAATTATATCTTATAAACACATAAGGTAGTTATTAAAACTACACATTTCAAAAGGAAATCTCACTTTCCAAGAAAATAATTCAATTAACTTTTCTCTTTTATTTTTCACCACCCATGAAGTTATTTCACAAGTTACCTTCTTTAATCTATATTCACTTCGAAGAAAATAACTTGGATAAGAAAAGAGCATGCATCCTATATTTTCTTACATAAAATACATATGCAATGTTATATAAAGACAAGAAAGGTTACTTATCATTTAATGCTACAAATATATATAATAATAATCTTTATCTACATTCAGTAATATATTTTCTTTACCAAGAAAAAAATATGATCACAATCTTTATCTACATGCAGTAATATACTTTCCTTTTCCAAAAATAAACTAGCTTTAACACATAAATCTTCGTTTTTTTTTCAATACGTTATACGAGGCTTCTTTATCCTCTTATGTGCAAGGTTCCTATATAATATCATTTTTACGATATTTGGGTAAGTTGCAAAAGCTTCAATAACATTTATATACTTATTATGTATTAAATAATTTTAACCATAAAATCTCATTCCATCTTTTATTTTCGAGAAATAACACATAATTAGCATAATGTTATACTTATCTCTGAAAAAGTTACTCTTCGTCCCGACTTGAGCTTTTCTGTTCGTAGAATGCAAATGTCATGATACTCCACCAACTTTTGCATTGGGCTCGTATTTTCCCCTAAGTTTTCCTCTCGTATTTTCCTATAATTTTCCGCACATAACTCTAGAAAAACCTTGGAATCCTCTTTGTATATTTTTTCGCTCGTATTTTCCTATAGTTTGCCACACATAACTCTGGAAAAACCTTGGAATCCTCTCTGTATATTTCCACACTTGCAATACACACTTCCAATACCATGTTCTCTGTGTAGTGTATGGATATTATTCTATGAATTATCAGTAAGAATCAGAGATTGGAAGTACGTTTGTATGTTTTGTTCCCTCTTATAAAGAAAGATGAGGTGGTTATTAGGAACCAACCCTAACCGAATTCCATTCCAACTGTGATATGTTTGTATATGTATGTAGACGTATTCAATACTATGTGCATGTTCCATCATCACATGTAATTTCCTTTTTTTTCTTTTTACTCCTTATCATTACTGTGTCGTAATCCTTTTTTTCATTCGATAACAAATTCTTGATTCATGGTAGTTCCTAACTATTTTCAGAACCACGATAGGTTCTCAGGATGAAAAAATCGAAGTATGTTAATAATTTAATTTATGTTAATTAGATATGTCATGTAGACTGGCTGGGTATATTACATGATTCCTGCACTTGTAGAATTCCTACACTAATTGATCACCTCTTTGATGCACTTTGAATTTGATCAAGGAACTTAGTTTCTATCTTGTTTTATGTTCTAATATTATGTAAAAAATCCTTGAAACCTTATGACTAATAATGAGAGAAAATTAATCACAAAAGACACAATAGTTCTCTAATGCTGAAAGAAAATAATGAATAGAAACACAATCACACATAGAACACAATAATTTATCTAGGGAAATAAACTTGGAAAAACTCCTTCTTGCTTGTATTGAATCAATTGAGTAATATGATCTATTACATAGAATCCACTTCAAGCCTAAATCTTCCAGCAATATTGATCAAGCCTCTACAAGACTTTCCCAACACTTAGGAAAATAAGGCCTGCTAGGAGCTCCTTTTTCCTAGTGCAATTTTACCCCTAAAAGAAATGCAATTTCGCCTATTTCCTTATTCAATTACCAAGTGAATTGCTCATCTTGCTTCTGAAGGTATCTACAGAAAAACCTGTGTACAATGAATAAATAGATTTGTGCCTTCATTCAATCTCAATATGCGATTCAAATTGCATGACCTACTAGGGCTAAATTTAGTAGTTACAGCTAGTTAACTAAGAGTAGGTTACGTTAACGAAATTCAAAGTACTCAACTAAACTCAAGATCTCAAGTTTATCTTTATTCTATAACTAAATATCAGTTAACTGACAGACACTAGAGTCTATCTCCACTAGATATCTAAATTTTAGCCATTAACTAGTCCACAACTCACTAAAAACAATCTAACTCGAATTAATTGACAATAACTCAGCAATAGGCCACATCACACATGTTAACTAATAGATAACTCGAGCATTTATGATATTTAATTTGAATTGGCATCTTTGACTAATGCACAACTCAAAGAATCCATTCCTTGCTACATTTTCAACACATTCAAGGAAATGATTCAAAAGATACATGAAATCCCCAAAAAATATTATAAGTGATAGAGATCCATTTTTCACTAGTAAAAATTGTACTAAATTATTTTCTTGTTTGGTTGCTCAATTGGCTCACATCTCATCTTCCCATCCTCAGTCTAATGGGAAAATTATGAAACTTTTGCATATGATAAAGAAACAATCACAGTTAAGTGGTTCCCCTCAGTAGAACGGTGGTACAACACATCCTTCTATAGTTCATAAAAAAATTCCCTATTTCTGGAATGTTATTTATATAATCCTTCATCCAACACATCACCCTTGAAATGGATTTCAAAGTTTCAGGTAGTGGAGGAATACATAGGGCATTAGAAATAGGTTCTTAAACTTTGAAGATAAACTTGGTTATAACACTTAATATGTTGAAACAAGTAGATCAACATCACAATGAAAGGGAATTTGAAATGTGGGTTTGGGTATTTTTGAGGCTACAACCATATAAACAAATTTCCTTCAAGAAAAAAATGGTCAATAAATTAGAACCCAAGTTGTTATGAAACTAGCTCAGAAAAATATAGAAAAGATAGTTGAATGCCTTAGAATTCAACCTCTTCGAGGGGGCAACCTCCTTTATATTACGAAAATGAACAATTCTTGGATGATACAAATGACAAGACCTCCTTTATATATATAGGAGTCTAAGGGGTCATAATATAATCAGAGCCGACATAAAAATAATAATGGAAGGGCACAATAATAACAATAGTGGGCTTCTATGGGGCACAATAATAACAATAGTAGGCTTCTATGGGGAGTACATGGGTACAACAATATAATAAGGGGGTTGTACTAATAATAATAAGGGGTTACACTAGTAGTATAGGGGCCTAACATGCCCCTCTCCTTCAAAAAGTGTTGTCCTCAATTCTTGAGTAGTTCTTGATGCTTCTGTATAAAATTCTTGTCCTTCCATGTGAAATCTTCAACAGGTAAGTTCTTCCACTTGATGAGATGCTTTGAAATTGATCGATTTCATAGCTATCGACTTCTTGGTTCTGTAAATGCTTCAGGTAGACTTCCTTGTTGCCATAATTTTACTTTCCACTATGTAACAAAGCCCTTTTACTATTTCCAATTGTTGTGGTGTTGCTCTTTGTATCCTCATAATGTGCTATCATTTCCTCTGTGATAATTAACCACGTAACAAGTTGTTTACGAGAACAAAGCCCTTTATACCATAAAAATTGATCTGGTTCTAAATATGAAGATGTAATACATAACTTTTGTAATAGTGGTACACCATGTAGATCAAAATGTTGCTCCATCTAAAGTATCCAATTTACCAGATCCTTGCCATCAAACTTCCTCATATCGCATTTTCTTGATTTTATGAGCTCGATCTTGAAATAACTACAACTCTGTAATTTTGGTTCTTCCAGTTCTAAAATTGCGAACTACAGTAGCCCTCTGTGTCCTCTTTCCAATGCCACTAGTCTGATCAAAATTAGATTCTCCAAGAAAGAGTTATGCACAATCTCCCAAGATGACCTGATTATACACCTTTTCCAAATAGTGAACTTGTATATCTTGCCACGTGTCACTGTTTTGACCTTCGGATTTGAAAAATACACACAAAAAACTACAGTCTGTCCTATTTCTGTAACTTCAAAAGAAATTTCAATCTGATGCTCAGAGAGAAGGTTATGACAATTTTCCCAATGTGGTCTGTTTGGAATGTAATTCGGGGGTTTGCAAAATCCCTAACTTCCTCAGACTATATCTCTGAAAATACAGTGATACAGGATCTGAAATTTGGAGCGAAGGTTCAAACCAGTTTCGTCTCAAATGGGTTTTTTTCTTAGCTTCTGAAATGTTGAAGAGAAAGAGTTATAGCAAAAATTCCACGATGACCTGTTTGGAGCAGCGAAACCCTAGAATCCACAGCTCTGATACCAAATATTATGAAACCAACTCACAAAAAGATAGAAAATATAGTTGAATGCCTTAGAATTTAGCCTCTTCGAGGGGGAAATCTCCTTTATATTACACAAATGAACAATTCTTGGATGATACAAATGACAAGACCTCCTTTCTATATATAGGAGTCTAAGGGGTCATAATATAATCAGAGCCGACATAACAATAATAATGTAAGGGCACAATAATAACAATAGTGGGCTTCTATGGAGCACAATAATAACAATAGTGGGCTTCTATGGGGCACAATAATAACAATAGTGGGCTTCTATGGGGACTACATGGGTACAAAAATATAATAAGGGGGTTGTACTAATAACAATAAGGGGTTACGCTAGTAGTATAGGGGCCTAACACAAGTATTTTTACCTTATAAGGTGTTAAAGAGGATTGGAAGTATAGCTTACAAATTGGAGATTCCTCTCTTTTCATGTGTACATCCAATATTCCATGTTTCTTATTTAAAAAAGGTAATTCATAAACATACTAAAACAACAAAAAAAATCCTTGAAAGAGTATCAAGAAGCTACATAATCAAACAGTTACTGAGTACCTCATCAAATGGAAGAAGCTACTAGTGGAAGAGGAAACATAAGGAGATGAGTTACTTGTGCATAAACACCCATAGTTAGTCAAGTGTCGAGAAATTTTTTTTTGAAGGGGAGGGGCATGCTAAGCCCTAGATAAAGCCCCATATAAATCCCTAGATGGTGAGCTATATTTCAATTATTACATTAGGGTGGTCAGTTAGACCCTTTAATTGTATTTGTACCCTTTGTCTCCCATATATATTAAGTAACCCAAACTTTAGAATCATCTCACCTTGTATTGTACATTAATTTATTATAAAAGGAGGTTTCCCCCTCAAAATGGATTCTTATTCATTGACTTTTATCATTTTCAAGGACTTTTTATAATAACAAAAGGATACTAACTTGTTGGTGTCTAGGGCCCCATGCCATCATGATTGTTGCCACTCCTTCATTGATATGAAATCATAAGGCAAGCATATGAAATGTAAATTTGCTAGGTATTTTTACTTTTTGTTAAAATAAATTTATGATATATTTAAAATATAGAAACATGAGACTTCTCCTCAAGGGTAATAAAAGAATCGACAAGGGAGGAGAAATGAGCTTGAAGAAGTTGCCAGGTTAGAGACACTTGACCTTCCAATAATAATGGAATAAACAAGGGAGGAGAAATGAGCTTGGATAAGTTGAAGGGTTGTAGAAACTTGACGTTCCAACTATCCCCCAACTGATTTCTCCTCCTATATACCATTTCTCCATGAAGAAAATATTGCCTAGACTTTGTTTTGGGGTACGAAGACGAACTAGAGAGATTTTAACCTGCATGTTATCAAATAATAAAGAGCTTGATCAAAGCCAATTCAATGCTAGTTTCCATTTGGGTTTTTATGGTAACTAATATCTCCACTTGAATTTATTTATCTATATATGTTTTTCAATTTTTTCTCTTAACTTTCATTTGTAGATCAATGGAGATACTTTTTGTTTTTTATGGTTGTTTTGAAGATTTAATGGTTGTGGTGTTAATTTATTGAGTGGATATTTCATTCATTTTTGTAATGTTGCAATTTTTCTTCAATTTGTACTGTTTTAAGAGTAAATGTACAACCCAAAAACATGTTACCCTCCATTGTTAACCGATTTATGAGGTTGGATATTTTTGGACAACATTATTTTTTTGTTGAAATCTTGTAAGGAGTTTCTAAATTGGTTGTTCTTGTGAATTTCTCTATTAGAACTAGAGAAAACACGATTGTGATTTTCCATGGCTACTATGAGCTACTTGTCAAGCTTTGAAGCTTTATTTGGATGAATGTAACTCTCCATGGGCCAATGTAAAACATAATAAACCTTATGAAGTCATCTTGTAGCTAGTAAACACGTTTTTCAATAGCTATAGGTTTTATGATTGTTTTTCCCACTAATTAACAAGGTGTATAAGGACATATGAGCCATACACTTTGGTTTGGCAACATCTTTGTTTGGGAGATCATTCTTAGATGTTTAATTAGGGGGTATTTTAGGTCCAAAATGGGTCTCTTAAGGAAAATAAAACAAAATAAGAGATGATTTTTAAAATAAAAATAAAGGAAACTACTTTTTTTATTATATTTTTGGCTTATATCCTTATAGGTTTACTCAAATGTAAAGTCTAGACACTCATTGGATGTGGAATTATATTCCACATCCAATGAGTACCCCTCCTGCATACTTCTAAGAGGACCCACATCAAAAAAAAATTGAACATACATTAAAAAAAACATGTTTAACACGATTTTTTAAGACAATGGAGCAACTACCTCGAGATGAAAAGAGACAAGCTCACACAACATGCATAGAAAAAGACTCAAGTGAGAAATAAGTTGGGAGCACATGGGTAGAGGGAGGAAAAAAGGGAGTGGTCATAGAGTGACCTGGTAAAATCCTTGTAGACAGATAGAGCAAGGAGCTACTAGAGCATTTGAAATATTGAATTGGACTGGGTTGTCCCTGTGCTAGTGCTTTAATATTGGGGGTGTTATTCCCTATTTTGTGAATAAAAGGCCCTTTACTATGTTCTTAAGCCCAAATGTCCAATTCAAGTCTCAATAGTGTCTGTGCTTGGATGCTTTGAGTGGTTTGTGTGTTTAAGTGTTTGGATTTGCATGGTAATGTTTGTAAATGTTATAGTTTTTTTGTTATATTTCAATATTTGTATGTAATTATCTATTAGTAATTAGTTGGTGATGAAGAAGGAAGGTAATATTTTCAATAACTTGAAGGAGGATTCATTACAAGAAAAAAGGACATTGGTGAGGGGCCAAAAATGTCACCATAACCTCATTGGTGACTGTCAAAAGAGCCTTCGTCACCAAAAATTGAACGTCACCAAAGGTGGCGTCACAAAAAGTATAGGTGTTGTGGTGACATTCAAATTCCATCACCAATAATGATCTATAATGACAGATAGTGACTGTCACCATTTCATATGAGAAATGGTGACGGGCCCTAGCCTCGGTCACCAAAAATTAAACGTCACCAAAGGTGGCATCACCAAAAGTATAGGTGTTGTGGTGACATTCAAAGTCCATCACCAATAATTATTTATAATGATGGATAGTGACCGTCACCATTTGATATGAGAAATGGTGATGGGCCATAGCCTCGGTCACCAAAAATTGAATGTCACCAAAAGTGGCGTCGTAAAAAGCATAAGTGTTATGGTGACATTCAAGGTCCGTCACGAATATTGATTATAATGACAGATAGTGATCGTCACCATTTCATATGAACAACAAAGATTTATTGTGATAGATATTTCATGGCCGTCACTATTGGTGCATATATATGGTGATGTTCATTGACCATCCAAAAGCTGCATTGTTAAAAGTATAAGTGTTGTGGTGACATTCAAGGTCTGCCACGAATAATGACTATAATGATGGACAGTGACTGTCACGATTTATTATCAACAACAACGATTTATGGTTACAGACCTTTCATGGTCGTCACTATTGATTCATATATATCGTGGCATTCGTTGACCATCAACATTTCATATTTTGGTGAGGGTCGAAAAACGTCACCATGAGCTCATGGGTGATGGTCAAAAGAGCCTCCGTCACCAAAAATTGATCGTCACCATTCCATATGGATATCAGGGCATGATGGAATTGAACCACCAACCTCTTGCTTGTAAAGTAGGTGCTCTTCCATTTAGCTAGCACCCTTTAAAGAATTATACTTTTAAAAATTAGACGTTGACACATCACAAATTGTAAATTCTACAACTTTCAATAAATTAAAGTTTTCACAATCTTTTACTAAATAAGCAAAGCAGCATTGAAGTTTCAAGTCCCTACCTAATGGTTATGGAAGTTATGAATAGTGGGTGGAGGGAAAAATATATAAGCTTCCAAGGAGGAGGACATGCCCTAATGAGGTGGACTTCTTATCTACCAGACCAACTTGGTCTTAGAAGGGTATTTTGACACTTTATACACAAAATTAATTCTTTTGACATGTTACAAGATTCTCAATGGGGTCTTTTTCATGTGAAAATGACTCTATTGACTTCTTGACTTCATGACAAACCCTAGAAGCACTCAATGGGTGCTTCACTATAAATAAAATGACCTTGAGCATGAAACCCATGCTAAAAAAATAATAATAATTTTTCTTTTCTTTTTACAACATAAAAGAATCAAGAGTACATTTCATATTTATGAAGACCGAACCTAGTTACATATTTCAACATATCCCCCCTCTACCTTTATAGAATAGATCTAGGGGATAACAAAAAGATCCATAGAGAATAAGATTGGGGTGGGAAAAATAAAGATGATAAGAAAAAAGACAACAAGCAACGAAATCTACTAATTTGAACATGTGTCCACATGTACTCAAAGATTAGAGGAAACAAAAGAACCCAACGTGATTGATTATGCACTTGATAAAATGGCATTCACTTCTTTAGTAAAAAGGAAGAAAATCATAGCCTCTTTTCTATTGTCCTCTAGAATAAATCATCTATGTATGGCATTGGGGTTTTGTGCTACACTCTATGCTTACAATCCAACATTAAAGTAAGAGTTCCCAAATTTGTTTCTAAATGTCTAATTTGTTTGAGTTTGGGCCAAGCTTAGTCAAATCTTGTCAATTTTGGCCAAGATGTAATGAGCTTAATTATGTTTTCCTGAGCTAGTCAACAAGCTTGACCCTAGATTTTGAAAAAGAAGTTTGATAGAGATGACTACTCTAACATATTTTGACAAATTTTCCCTTTTTGTATGTCTCAAAGAGAGAATCTAAACTAGCCTCCTCTTACCACAATGTGGCTAGATAAGCAAGACAAATCAGAACCAATAGTATCCACTAAGAGATTGTGAGTGAGAGTTGGGGGGGGGGGCACGGAGCGGGGGCGTGGGGTGGGTGGGAGAATTTATTTTCCCAAAAGATGCTCAGAACTTGCATCTGACTCCAACCATTTTTTTTGTATTGCTACATCCATAAGCACAAATGCAATTTTGTCATCAAAGAGGCTTGAACACTAATATGGGCAATTTCAGCATCTCACTTTTACCAACTGGGAAAACCACTATTTTAGAATTTATTTTAATTGTGGAATTTTATGCCAATTTTCTATTGGGGAATCCAAATAGGTCTTCTTTTTTAGACTTTTCCCAATGTTTCTTGGGTCCATGTCTTGTGACTATGCTCTCCACTGGGATATAAAATTTTGAAAACTCATCTATTTGAATCAAAAACTTGTACCATAATATAAATAGGCAACTCGTGTCTTCCAATTTAGAGGTTACCCTAATTAAATATCTCTCTCCACATTTTGTCTCAGATATGAAGTTAAACATGTTAACTAGGATTGGTCATAGAGTTTACAACAGCTAAGAAACCTTTTAAAGGTTGGTCCCAATTTGAATTCATATTCATAGCTAGAGGCTTTCTAGCTATAGGGTGGTTTCCCATCATTTCTGATATGAAAATTTGAGTTCAAATGCAATATTTTAGATCACAGAACAAGGTTTTGAATATATCGATGACTAATAAGATGGATCTCAATTAGGACTAGTCATTTCTCATTGGGTGATGGATTCCTTTACTTGCACATAGATGCCAAAGTTATTGCAAATGATGGAGAGGTTCAGTAGGGAATTCTAATTATAAGAATATATCCTCTAACTCAAATCAACAAAATTTCTATATTAATGTGGAATAAAATTGTTTAGGATGAACCAACTTTCACTTCAAACCATAATCATCAATGGACCATGTAAGCAAAACAACCAAGAGCTTGATTAACCAAAGCTTCTTAACAGAGTATTCTAAACATGATATCTTGGATTGTTTTAAACTTACAAAGAGTAGTAGAGGATACACAACGAATCATGACTCACTTAAAAGTATAAAGGGAAATAATTCTACTGCATGAAATATAGATACAAACTAATCAATAACAACTTCTAGTTTTAGCATTAACATATAAGCCTGATCTATAGAAAAGGGAAAAGGATGAACGACACAACCATGGCTACCCATATGTTTCACTGTCCTCGGAGATCATTTTTTGTCTTATTGCAAACTTTGGAGGATTAAACCCCAAAAAATCCACGTCTTATAGATTTTACAATATCCTCAATGTAGATTGTTTTTACAAAGTATAAAATGATTATCTAATTTCTAACGTTGACCATTTGGCAAAGTCAACGTTTGTTTTCCAATAAATACATATTATCCCTTTGATCAAGTCAAAGATGATCATCATTCCTCTCATCTAATTGGTGATCAAGGAAGTAATTTGCAGCCCTCAACATTAATCTCTTTTATAGTGTCAAAGATGACAATCCTCCTCCTGGGCCTTAATCGTTAAAAACAAGTTCCCAAACCATTAAGTATCCTACCATGCAATATGTCATCTTTGAGTTTGACAAAGTCAAACTTGATCACTAATCCCATACTTGGAGGTCTTTGGAATGGGTAATTTGCCAAGTTAGCCTTTATGATGATTTTTTGTCATGCCACGTCTAAGGGGAAACCTACTCATATTTCTCACCGACACCATCTCCTACCTTGATTTATACTCCCATGGGCCAAAATATGCTTTTTGTAAGACCAAATTTGCTTTCTACCTATTATTTTCATAGTGCCAAAATGTCCACTTGCATTAAAAAATGCATGCCATGATCATAAATTGCAAACCTGATGGATGATAAGGAAAAGGGGCTATCCTATATCCCATGAAACATCATATTCCATACTTAGAATGCACTCCAAAGTGTCAAAATTGCATGCCAAGTGGAAAAATTGCATTTCTCAGGTTAAAATCTGTGTTACAGCCTGACCTGATTGCACACAACCTCCTGCACATGTACCTATGGAGAAGCCATAAAATATAGTGCTATATTATTTCTCCTTGTGCATCTTCCTACACTTCCATAATTCTAATTTACATCTTCGAGTGAGGGTACTAAGTCTCCCAAAACAATTTCACTGATTTACCTCATCTTTGGCTAAATGCAAATAGTCTTTAGTAACATGCATGTCCAGGGCTCACTAAAGATCAAAATTGAGATTTTCAAATTTCTTTGTGGTTCTTAGAACATTATTGATCTTTTTACATTGTTAGAGTTTCACTTCCAATCCAAGAAGTCACTATTGTGCAAAAATACCATGAAACTGCCAAATTACACAACACGACAAATTAGGCTAGGGTGCCTTCATAATTTTATATGCCAAAACATACGTGAGCACATATGGTGAAATATAGAGATTGATAGCTAGAGTATCTTATGGTATACAACAATACATGATCAAATTCCCAAGAACAATCTCCAATTGTTAGTTATTAAGCATCAACCATAGCAATTTGTTTGGTTTGGCACTTTTCTCCAACTCTAGAAACACTCTCAAGCTTAAAATAAATTGCATACACTGTTCTTATTATAAATCCAAATGCTAATTCTTGAAGTCTATGGTCAACTCAAGAAACCAAACACAAATAAGAGGAAGCTTTACATTGAATCAAAGGTCTGAGAATTAATTATCTTATTTGCAACCATGGCATTACCTCAACAACAAAGCGGGCCCAGATCTTGTCACTGCGAGCTTCCATGATTCCCTTTAAAATCATATGCCCCAAGCATCGAATGATGTTAGCTATTTCAAGGAAGAGCCCCCACTCCTCACAAAGCATCTACAATATTGGTGAAAACCAGCACAAAATATCATGACAACGTTAAACCATGTCTCAAAATAACAAAAATGAGTTATTGAGTGGATATAAAAACCCTGTTAATATAAGAATTTAACTGGCCTCTATAAGAAATTGTTGGGGTTGACTCATACTCTCCACTATGACACGGAACCCCATGGTTTGACCACCTAATTCCACTGCCCAGCTTACCTTTTGAAAAA
The DNA here is from genome assembly GCA_031772625.1 of Pinus tabuliformis. Classification (NCBI taxonomy): domain Eukaryota; kingdom Viridiplantae; phylum Streptophyta; class Pinopsida; order Pinales; family Pinaceae; genus Pinus; species Pinus tabuliformis. The sequence continues at coordinate 948,260,994 of CM062807.1, forward strand.
AAATCCACCATCCTTATCAAGCACCTACATAGATTCCAAGGAAATAAAAAATTAAACTTGAATGGCAATTTTACAGTGGTATTTTTTTAACTATTGGAAAAAGCAATTTATCAGCTGGAGCAACACAATCACTACAAGGATGGATAATACATAAAGAGGCATATGAAGATCAAAATTGTAAACATAAATCCCTAGTATATCAGAATGAAAATGTAATATTTTAAAGCACCAATTCATATTCCCCTTTGTATGGGTGAAGTAGAGAATTCAAATAAGATAAAACTAAAAGGATAGTTGTAAGGATAAGATGTTATGATGCTCCCAATCATATCATATCCATAAATTGAAATTTGGTGTGTGTGTAAGTGATTAGAGCATATGGCTACATCTTCCTTCTTAAATAATTGAAAATTTTAGGAAAAGACAGTAACATATTGCATGCAAAAGCCCCTGTGTTTCATAAATATGTTTGCACTAAAAATTCAATTGGAATATATATTACACTTTCCATAGTATTGATTTGTAACAAAATTCTCTCTTTTCTCAAGAATGATTTCCAAAATAATTGGACCTTTCAAGTTCCCAGAATAAGATTGCTAAATATTAAATTTTATATGTGAGGATGGAGGGGAGAAAATCATAAAGATGTATACAAAAAGCAATCGCTGATGTCAGCAAAACTTTAGAGAAGTCTGCTTGGAAATTATTTCTACAAAATTAAGGTGCACAATTTACATAGGGAATGGTGTAGAGAGGATAAATAATAATTGATTTAAAACACCTAGGTGACATATTCATATACCATCTAGTTCAAAATGCATGGAAATGAACATATGAGAGTGTGTGATAGGGAGTGTCAATGAGTTCCAAGTGTGTTAAGGATGGAGTGACAAGGTTATATCCTAGGAAGTGCCAAGGCTTGGTAGAGTTCTAGGTCATGTCAAGGAGTGGTAGGGTGTGCTAGGAAGTGCCAGAGCATTCCAAGGAATGTAGGGGATGCTAACATGTGCCACATAGTGCCAAGGGATTATTAGATGTACAAGGTTCTATGGCATGTCAAAATGTAAACTATGTTGCTTAGTTTTTTTATGGCCACGGTTGGATGTGAGCCTTGACTTGGTAACTTGCTAAGTGGGGTGAGTTGAGATTGGACATGAGTAGCTTGAGATGAGTTATAGGTAATTCTTAGGTGAACAAGGCATAGTATAGTTGTAGTAATTGTAACTTGGTCAAGTTTTTGTAGTCGAGGCAGGACTTGGTTGGGTTCCCAAGTCTAAAAAAAATTAAGGGTAGTGTGAGGGCATGATAGCTAGAGAGGGTCAAGACATGCCAAGGAATGAAAATGCATACTAACACATGTCGGAAAATGTCAATGCATGTTGAGGAGTGTTAGGCAGTTCCAAGGGAACACAAGGGAGAACTATGTCAAAATGATTGGAAATGAACGAATAAGAGTGTGTGTCAAGGACAATTAACAAATTCTAGGTGTCCCAAGGACGAAGTGTTTTAGGAGAAGTTTGGATTAGGACTTGTAGGAGGCAAGCCTATGGTTGTGATAAGGTGTGGAAAAATAAATTGTAGAGAAAGGGAGACTTGGGGTTGGGCACAACATTGTTTTTCCAATGACTTGGTTGGGTTCCCAAGTTGCAAAAGAAGTAAGTCTATCTATGAGGGCATGAAAACTAGGGAGTGCCAAGGTGTTCCAAGGAATTCCATGAAGTAATAACACATGCTAGATAGTTCCAAGGAATGTTTTTCATGCCAATACATGCTAAGTTATAAGGCATGCAAATATGTGTCAGGCGTCAAGGTGTGGCACCAACACATTCTAGCATTTGTTAGGGCCAAGTGTGAGGGAAACACAAGGGAGCACTAGTTTCAAATGCATGGAAATGAATGAATAAGAGTGTGATGGGGAGTGTCAGTGAGTTCTAGGTGTGATAGGTGTCAGGGAGTGCTAGGATGTGCTAGGGAGTGCCAAAGCATGTTAAGGAATGTAGGGAATGATACCATGTGCCACATAGTGCCAAGGGATTGTTAGACGTGCTAACATGTCAAAATGTAAACTATGTTGCTTAGTTGTTTTATGACCATGGTTGGATGTGAGTCTTGTCTTCATAACTTGTTAAGTTGTATGATTTTAGATTTGACATGAGTATTGTAAGAAGAGTTATAGGAAGTTCTTAGGTGAACAAGGAATAGTTTAGTTGTAGTAACTATAACTTGGTCAAGTTGTTGTAGTCGAGGCAGGATTTGTTTGGGTTCTCAAGTTGCAAAATAAATTGAGGGTAGTTGTGAGGGCATGATAGCTAAGGAGTGTCAGGGCATGTTAAGGAATGAAAAGGTGTGCTAAAAAATTCCAGATAGTGTCAATGCATTTCGAGGAGTGTTGGTGAGTGTCAAGGAATCACAAGGGAGAACTAGGTAAAAATGCATGTAAATAACAAATAAGAGTGTGTTCCAGGGAGTGTCGGTGAATTCTAGGTGTCCCAAGGACCAAGTATGTTAACAGAATTTTATAATAGGACTTGCAGGAGGCAAGCCTACAATTGTGATAAGGGGTTGAACAAGAAATTTTAGACAAAGGGAGACTTTGGGCTACGAAAAACACTATTTTTCAATGACTTGGTTGGGTTCCCTAGTCACAGAAAAAGTAAGGCTATCTATAAGGGCATGACAACTAGGGAGTGACAAGGTGTGCTAGGGAATGCCAAGAAGTGCTAACACATGCTAGACAATTCCAAGGAATGTTAGGCATGCCAATACATGCCAAGTGTTAAGGCATTCCAATATGTGTCAAGTGTTAGGGTGTGGCATCAACACATGCTAGGGAGTGTTAGAGAGTGCCAAGGAAACACAAGGGAGCACCAATTTCAATTGCATTGAAATGAATGAATAAGAGTGTGTGATAGGGAGTGTTAGCAAGTTCCAACTGTGCTAAGGAGGGAGTGACAAGGTATGTTATGCAGTGCCAAGGCATGCTAGAGTGCTAGGGAAACATGCCAAGATGTACCAAGTTCCAAGGTGTGCATATGCATGGTAAGGAGTTCTAGTGAGTGCTAGTGAAACTCAATGGAGCACTAGGTCAAAATTCATGAAAATGAATGAATACGAGTGAGTTACAGGGAGTGTCAACGAGGTCAAGGTGTGGTAAGGATGGAGTGACATGGTATGCTAGGAAGTGCTAAGGCATGCTAGACTGTTTGGGCAGCATGCGGCCAAGACATGCTATGTGTCAGGGTGTGCCAACGCGTGCTAGGAAGTGTTAGGGAGTTCTAGGGAAACACAAGGGATAACTAGGTAAAATTAATGCATGGAAATGAATGAATAAGAGTTTGTGACAGGAAGTGTCAATGCATTTAGGGTGTGCTAAGGAGGGAGTGACAAGGTATGCTAGGCAATGCTAAGGATTGCTAGAGGCTAGGGAAGCATGCCAAGATGTGCCAGGTGCCAAGGTGTGCCAATGCATGCCAGAAAGTGTTTAGGAGTGCCAAGGAAACACAAGGGAGAACTAGTTTCAAATGCACAAAAATCAATGAATAAGAGTGTGTGACAGGGACCAAGGGTTATTTCTTTCACACTCCTAGGCCTATCCAAGCTTGTCTTTCTTGAGTTGTGGGTTTTTCAATTAGATATCTCCCTTCTAAATATTTGGGGGTCCCCCTCATTTTCAACCCCCTCCACATTGCCCCCTGGAAAGACCTCTGCAATAAGCTCTCCAAAAAGTATTGACCTGGACCTTACGTGTTCTTAACCTGGCAGGGGGGCTGCCCTGAGGAAATATTCTCTATAAGCTATGTCGTTATATCAATTATCTTCCCTCCTGGCCCCTAAGAGAATCTATGCCGAGTTGGTTGCTGCGTTTAGAATATTCCTTTGGAGTGGGGCAACCATGGAACGAAAGTGGACATTAGTAGCTTGGAATAAACTTTATCTCTCAAATACCATGGGAGGGCTCGGTTTGCACGATCCAGATGTCTTAAGTGATTCCATCAGATAAAATCTGTGGTGGCACTAGATACAAGGAGGGAATGAACTCTGGAAGACGATTTGGTCTCAGAAATATGGACAAGGAAAATTGCAGGAAGCCTACCTTCACAAACCTCTTACAAGCACTGGATCTGCAATATGGAATCGCATTAATAATAACAGTGATCTAATTCGAGACTACTTCTTTTGGGAAGTAAGGAATGGGAAATCCTCCCTCTTCTGGCAGGACTCCTGGAAGCATCTCCCCCGACTTGCTCAAGATCAATCGCTTTCTAACCTGATACCCCTCTTCCACTCAATCTCGAACCTTTTCATATCATATTACTGGATGGAAGATGTGGAACACCATAGATGACAGAGATGGAAATGTAGTGTTGATTGGCCAAGAGCGATATCACAAGAGGTCAGTGAATGCCTAGGGACTTATCTCTCTCAACATTGGGTCCATATATCCCAAGAGATGGACAAACTAAGATGGGGTCGTTCTATGACAAGAACCTTTTAAGTGAAAGAAGCCTATCTCATCCAGGCTAATGGTTAGGCTCAATCGAATCACCTCTTCTGGCGACACATCTGGAGAAGCAACCTGTGGCCCAAGGTTTCTCACTTCCTCTGGCTAGTGGGCCACAAGCAAATTCTTACCTAGGATCGCCTCCAAAAATGGGGTTTTGTTGGCCTGTCAATATGTATCATGTGCAAGCAAGCGGAAGAATCCCTTTTCCATCTCTTTGGAGACTGCCCCATAACATGTGAAGTTTGGAATCATACCTTTGACCTGTTTGGCCCAATAGATACCCATCTAGATGACATCCACGATCTCCTCAAGAACTGGAAAACTAACCAATTCTCCAATTCGGTGGTGAACCAGGCCTCGTGGTTAACCTTGGGTTTAATTCTATGGAACACTTGGAAAGAAAGGAACCAGGTCCTGCTTAATGGACAAACTCTGTCTACCATGCACATATGGATCTTGATGATGTCGAATATTTGGGAATCAATCGTTTTTGAATCATGGTCCCTTGATAATTGGAACCCTGACCCATCGGAAGCCCGGATTCTTTCCCATATGAACCTATCGTTTTCTTTGATCTACCCGAGAACGCCTATCTCGTGACCCCCCTTTACCGATCCCCCTCTTCATTCCTCCCCCCTTGATAGATGCCTCTAGATTAATTTCAATGGGGCTTCCAAGGGTAATCCTGTACTGGCAGGTTTTAGTGGAATCATTCATTACTCAGTAGACTCCCTAGGGGGAGCTTACTCTGGCTTCTATGTTATAACAATGAATAACGTGGCTGAGATGACAGGGTTGGAAGTGGGCCTGAGCCTGGAATCCAACCTTCAATATCAGAGAATCAAAATAGTGTGTGACTCACACCTTATCATAGATATGGTACAAAGGATTATCAATAGATCTTCCCCCCATAAGGTGGCTTAGAGGAGCTGGAGATTGGAATCTCAACTTTCTCACATCTAGCAAGCCCTGACAAACTTCGAATACGTTTGTACCAGTTATGTACTCCATGAAGGCAATAAAGTCGTAGACTAGCTAGCCAATTGTGGGGTGAGCCCACCACATAAAAACTTCAGGGTGGCTTGGTCAAATCTTCGCATCAAAGTGTACCTAGACCCTGCAGAAATGTAGGATCTGTAGTAATTCTCTACAAATCCATCTCTGTAGAAAATCTGCCTGTAGTTTAACCTGATAATGCAATACAAATCAAAGCAGAATACTATAACCTACTTCTACTATCAATTTGCAGAAGCTTAAAGATCGAGCTGAACACATATAACCAGAAGAAGAAGAATCAATTTACAATACACATGAAAATACTTCGGGGAAATCCTCAGCTAAAAACCCTACTATCTATATTATCATACAAGGTGGAAATACATAGGAATTATACAAAGCCTTAGCTCTCACAGCTAGCCATCTCTTAGTACAATCCTCACAGATTCTCACATGCAAACTTGGCTTCTCACAAGCCTTCCTCTCTACCCTCCAAGATCCTATTTCCTTGTGCTATTCCTAGTGGATGATTCTTCTGTTACCAAGTGTAACACTGCTCTCACACACTGTCATAATTGTGCAATCCTCAAGGAATGATTCCTGTCTACATGCATGAGTTTTCTTTATAAGAAAACACATGCAACTGATAATACACTTTCCTTGTATTTAATCTCAACTGGGTCTTTCTTAGAATAGACATGCATGAGTTACTGATGAGGGACTCTTCAGTTAACTAGAGTACATTAGTTGAGTGCATGCATGCATCAACTGACTGTTAACTCTCTATTAGTTCCTCAAACAGATTGGAACTAATTTACTTGGACTTAACTCAGTAAACTAAGTTAACTAATTACAACTCAACTATAACTCAATCTTATCTCCTTAATTTAAGGGATAATTGTTGCATGACATCAGAAAGACTTCTAACTTGAATTTCTCCAACTAATTAATTCAAAATGAATTAGTCAATTATTTCCAAGTAGCTAGTAAGACTAAATTTGATTTTAATTCACAATTTTAATTCAAGGACAAATTAAAATTGGAATATTCTTGTTTCCACATTTCAACACTCCCACTCAACAAGAAAAGGATTATCTGCCACCTCGATCCTGTCTCTATAAAACTCGAATTTACAATTTGACAATGCCTTTATCAAAATGTCAGCATCTTGTTCCTCTGTCAAAATATATTGTAGCAACATGATCCTCTTTTATGCATCAGTAGCTTGATTTACCTTGTAAAGCCAACGGGAACTCACAACTGACTTTTTCTCCAGACTTGGAACCACGTCCCAATCACTCTTTTGAACTATGGAGTCATACTCCTCCACCATGGCATCAACCCAAATTGGTTGATGCACTTCTTCCTCAAAGGAATATGGCTCAATCTCAACAAATTACCTAGCAAGGGCCACATATCCAGTGTACCTCTTAGGTGACCTCCTCTGTCTGCGCTAAGAAGATGGTTCTCCCACATTTTCTCTCGCATCCTTCAACAATCTGTCAGCTTCTCTTGTGTGCTTTTGTCCATCTCTAGAAGATGTTGCTTGAGTGGATGTCTCCACTCTTGGAACCTCTGCATGTGGCTTCTCCACATCAATCTAAGGCTCCTCCTCCTTAGGAACCAACAGTTCCTCAACAGCCCGTAGTTGGAGCTCCCTCTCAAGGGAAACTTACATGGGCTTTTGCTCATCAAACTTGAGATCTCTGCAAACCACTGTCCTCCGACTGGTAGGTAAGTACACCTAATAATTGTGAGGTGTATCAGTGTACCCCAAAAATATCCCCAACTCTGCTGTTGGCTCAAGCTTCTTCCATGCATCCTTTGTCACATGGCAATATGCCGATGATCCAAAGATCTTGAATTGACCCACTTCTGGTTTCTTACCAGAGAAAACTTCCTCTAGTGTCTTCAACCCAAGTATGCGATGTGGGATTCTATTATGCAAATAGACCACTGTGTTGCATGCCTTAGCCCACAAGTGAAGTCGTAGGCCTTGGTCATGCAACATCGCCCATGTTGCCCCTACAATAGTTCTATTCTTCCTCTCGGCCACCCCATTCTGCTATGGGTTATGAGTTGTTGTCAACTCTCATTTAATTCCTTCCGCTGCACAAAAGTCATTAAACTCTTGAGAGACATATTCTCCACTATTGTCACTTCTCAAGGCCTTGATATTCTTCCCTGACTCTTTCTCGACCAAAGCTTTGAACTCACAAAACTTTGTGAATGTTTGGTCCTTCTTCTGCATAAAATAAATCCAGCATTTATGAGAATAATCATCAATGAAAATCACATAATATACCTTTTCTTCACTGTAGATGCTGTCGAGAATGGTCCACACACATCAGTATGAACTCGCTCTAAGATAACCTTTTCACGACTGTCTCGATCATGAAAGGAAGACTTGGTGTACTTTCCCAAGGTGCAACCTTTGCATGTGTCAAATTGCTCAAGTTTACCTCTGGGAATTCCTGCAGATATCTGCTGCATTATATTCAAAGCCCCATGATGCAAGTGACCCAACTTCCTGTGCCACAACTCACCAATGTCTTGGCTTTGCACCAATTCTACTTTCATACTCAATGCTGCACAATCATCTACCTCTAGTTTATAAATATTCTTCACCTGAATCCCTATCCTCTTGGTCTGACCCATGGCTATGTGTCTTAGGAACACCTTTCCTTTACTGAAGACAACATCGTAGCCTTTGTTATCCAACATCGTGACCGATACCAAGTTCTTCTAAGTCCAGGCACATACTTCACATATGTCAAGGTGAGAGGAGCTCCATGCTCCCTCTGAAAAGAAATGGTGCCCACTCCTGAAACATTATACCTTCCATCGTCACCCATCTCTATGCACATATTGAGGTCTTTCTCCTCCAAGACACTGAATAAACTTTTATCACTGGTCATGTGGAATGAAGCTCCACTATCTAGATGCCAGACATAACCCATCATCGATGACACCATGCATGCAATGAGGGTAAAGTCCATTTCAAACTGAGAGGCTAATGCCTCACCTTCCGATCCTTCTGAGGATCCCTTCTTAGACTTCTTCAATGGGAATTTAGTCGCATAATGTCCCATCTCATGAAAATTAAAGCATCTAACTTTAGACATGTCACCCTTCTTCCCTCCATGAGAAGAATTCAATTTGGAATGGGAAGCCTTCCCCTTCCCTTTACTTGCCTTACCTGCTAAGGCCAGATTTTTTCATCATCATTCTTGGATGAAGAACCATCTCATGTGCTCTTCCTGGTCTCCTCCTGCATAAGATCCGACCATAGTTGTTCCCAATCTGGCAGTTTCTCCCTTCCATTCACAGAGCCTTGGTATATATTCCAACTCTTTAGAAGGCCAAGGAGAGCGAGGCTCACCATATCATTATGGGCAATAGTTATTCCCACACTGCCAAGCTCATCTCTGCGGGTGGTGAGCTTGTTCAGATATGTAGAAATAGTATTTCCCTTCTCCATCTTGATTCTTTGAAGCTTATCCTTGAGCGCCAATTTCCTCTGGTCGCTACTGTTCTGGTAGAGGTCCTTCAATGTCTTCCACATTGAAAATGGAGTATCCTTCCCATGAAGACTCGAGACAATATGGTCTCAAACTCCCTCAAGAATGAACTGTCTTGCCTTTACCACACACTTCTTCCACTCAGCCAACTCTTGTGCATTAGTTGTAGTTGGCTTTGGGATTTCTTGATCAATGAAATCCTTCAAGCCATTTTCTAATACAGCCTCCATTCTATCTTTCCATGCTATGTAATTCGAGCTATCTTCCAAGGCATACTTGAGTCTCAAGCCATAGAACGCCATTGGCCAACCTTGAAGTATGATATGAATTCGATTTTCACCTGCAACCTCGAACTTCAAAATTTGAATTCTCTTCTCAGTATGTTGTTCATAGCTTCGATAAACTTGGCTCTGATACCATGTAGAAATTCTCTACAAATCCATCTCTGTAGAAAATATTCCTGTAGGTTGGCCCGATAATGCAATATAAATCAAAGCAGAATACTATAACCTACTTCTACTATCAATTTGCGAAATCTTAAAGAACGAGTTGAATAGTGAACACATATAACCAGAAGAAGAAGAATCAATGCAAAATACACATGAAAATACTTCGGGGAAAGCCTCAACTAAAATCCCCAATATTTGTATTATCATATAAGTTGGAAATACATAGGAATTATACAAAGCCTTAGCTCTCACAACTAGCCAGCTCTCAGTACAATCCTCATAGATGCTCACAGGCAAATTGGGCTTCTCACAAGCCTTCCTCCCTTCCCTCCAAGCTCCTATTTCCTTGTGCTGCTCCTAGTGGATGATTCTCCTGTTACTAAGTGTAACACTACTCTCACACACTGTCAGAACTATGCAATCCTCAAGGAATGATTTCTCTTTGCATGCATGAGTTTTCTTTATAAGAAAACACATGCAACTAATAGTACATTTTCCTTGTCTTTAATCTCAACTGGGTCTTTCTCATAATAGACATGCATGAGTTACTGATGAGGGAATCTTCAGTTAACTGGAGTACACTAGTTGAGTGCATGCATGCATCAACTAACTGTTAACTCTCTATTAGTTCCTCAAACAGTTTGGAACTAATTTAACTGGACTTAACTTAGTAAACTGAGTTAACTAATTACAACTCAAATATAACTCAATCTTATCTCCTTAATTTAAGGGATAACTGTTGCATGACTTCAGAAAGACTTCTAACTTGAATTTCTACAACTAATTAATTCAAAATGAATTAATCAATTATTTCCAAGTAGCTGGTAAGACTAAATTCAATTTTAATTCACAATTTTAATTCAAGGACAGATTAAAATTGGAATATTCTTGTTGCCACATTTCAACAGGATCTTCAGAAACTAATACATACGGATCTAAAAGACCCCAATGGGGGTGTCCAATCAAGAAATATGTGGCTACAGGTTGGAGTGTGGAGCCAATTGGGCCTCCACGCGCAACATGGCCAACTTAATCGCTATTGGGAGTCTAGCTCTCCCGCGCGTGTTACTTAATGGAGGAAGGAGATAGTAGGGTGGTCATTTGTAAAGGGTGGGCAATGAAGAGGGAGTGGTGGGTGAGGGAGAGAAGCAAGGTATTGGCATCCTGGCTCAGGCAAAGGCTTGGGACGATGGTGCAGGACGAGTTTGGGATTGAAGGGTATGCAGGGGACTAGAACTTGTAAGCTCTTTGGCCATGCGATTTGAGAGAGCACATTACAAACTATAGCGAAGAGAATTATAGTCCCAGGGCTGGTGTGAGTGGGTGGTGGGCTCTTGCTTCCCCTATCTCACTTTGGGTCTTCTTCTAGCAAGGAATTGCTCCTTTGGAGTGGCAGTTAGGCAGAGAACGTGGGGTGTGGCTCTTCCCTGGGAGTGGTTGGTCTACCTTCGTGACCTACAATGCGCCACCCAGCTTGTCAGCAGACAGTGGGGAGGTGCACGGGAATTGCACTGGGAAATCTGAGAACTTTGACACAGGGGAGGTAAGCCATGTTTTTCTATGTTTAGTTCATATTTGATTGGTGTGGTGGGTTGCTCTGGGCAGTGAGGTTTGTGCAACAGGTGAAGGAGGAGTCGACTGCATTCCATGGTAGTGAGGTCGTGCCCGTAGAGGAGGAGTCAGTCACCGTATGGAGAATCGTCCACCACAAGACATACCTAGCTCGAGCTCAGAGTCGACCGAGAGTTGCCACTTTGATGCAAAGGCATCCATATCTCCAGATCGCTCCCAGGGTCACATAGAGGCCTCGACTACCTTGGACTCCATAGAGGCTCAACTGAACAATTGGGACTTCTTACCGAGGAGATCCCCTTGACATGTTGGCGGGTCCAGCACCGTCAACAGATCCTCAAATGATGATTTTTTTCCCTAAACCATAGATTCCTTGTTCGTACACGTCTGTTTGCAGCTAATACACCATTTCCATCCATCACAATGCCTTATCCCCTCATTTTCTATCATTTTCCTCTAAACCTTAATCTACCCCATCTCTTTCTAGGATAGGCCTATGTTTTGGCCTTTTCCACCTGTTCCCTCACTCATTTCCCAAAATTCCTTTTCCCCTACTCACTGATATCATCCCCTACCCTCCTAAATTTCGTTACAAATTTAGTCAACTCCTAAGTCCATCATACCACCTCATTCCCTCACAGCAACAAATTTCACTATTTTTGCTTGCCTTTCAACTAGGGTTTGAAGTGTGGAGCCTAAATCATCACCATTTGAGAAGAGGAAGTACAACAAGGGGGGAAAGATATTGAGGCTTGAGCCCTCTAATTGCAATGAAATCACCTCCTCCCCATTTGTCATGAAATTCTTTGAAGATGCCAATTGTTTAGGGTTTTGTCAAAGAGTGCAGGAAGTAGCTTACCATGAGAATCTCACAGGTATAGTTTCCCTCACCTATACAAGATCCCCATTGCATGGATTTTTTTCATTTTTTCATTGGATTCCATCTCTCAAGCTACAGGCATACCAAACCATGGTGAAAATTGGTTCAAAGGCATGAACCTAGACCTAGAAGAATACAAACCCTACTCGAAATCACAATACAAAAGAGCTCACTTACATGTTTTCCCATTTAGATACTTTTTGGAGAGATATGCACCATTGATGAAGGCTATCATGAAGTCCTTCACATGTGAAGGTAGATTTTCTAGGATAAGACTGCTCGTGCACTTTATAGCTGCCAAGTCTCTAAATTTGTCCAGCTACTTGTATAGGAGCCTAAGCAAAATGTATGAAATGGTTCAATTGAAAGGCAAAGTGAATTATCCCAACCTCTTTCACCATAGCTTGATAAAGGTTATAGTACTCCATCAGTTGAAAGAGAGTAACATGACATGGGACACCTTCATTGAGGCAGCCTTGAAAACAAATATAACCACTTCACCAAGCCAGCACCAAACCATGTCAGTACAACCGATAGAGGTGGGGTCATCAAGAAAACATGATGAGGTTTACAAGGCACCTAGGTGTGAGGTGACCAAGACATATCAGAGAAGCATAAGCCTTGTGTTTTCACATCATGAGCCTTCTTTGCATGATTGAGGAGTCGATTGAGAATGAATTTGACCTAGTTGACTTGGAGGCACATGATGAGAATCAAACCCTACAACAAGTCATCAAAGATAAGGATTCTCAAATCACGGAGATCAAGGACAATTTGGAAAGGGTCAAATTCATCATTTCATTCCTTGAGCAAGAAAACAGTCAACTTAAGGAAAAATGACTATTCATGGAGAAAGAGAAATTCAATGCCAAGAAAAGAAAGATGAAAGGAAAGGAAGTGGCTGACCATGAGGACACTGAGCATCATGAACAACATTTGGAAAGGAAGATACCAAGGAAAATGGGTCTTAGGAAGGCACTTCAGAGGGAAAGAGAACAAAAGCAACCAATGGAAGAATTAACCTTTGAAGAGAGGATTGCCATGGAAATAAATGAGGACAGGGAGTTTGGCTTGAAAAATTCAATTTCCACTTTGAGAATCTCCTTGAAAAGGCCAACGTGGATAAAAATTTTCAAAAGAAAATTGCCATCCATTATTACACAAGGAATCAGGTTGGCACAGTCAAAATCAAGCAGTTGAAGGAAAAACTCATGGAATCCCTAACCAGCCAAGAAGAGAAGGGTAAGTTATATTTTTTTACTGATGCATCCATGATTGCATAACATATCTCATCAGGCATCTCTAGAAAAATTTTGGGAGGATTTGGAGAAAATGTTGTGTTTTTGTGCAAACTCATGCAAACTTGCAATTTTTTGGCAATTTTCTGTTTAGGAGCATAGTGAGCTCTCATTGATCTTCTTCCTCAAGGCTCCAAATGATTGAAAATAATTTTTTTTTGAAATATTATGACCCCTCTCAAAACCCATTTTCCCACTTTCCTGGTCTGGGGCTCAGTTTTTGAGAAATTTGCAAAAAAGAGGCCAAAAATCACCTTTCTGCCCCTCTTTTTCCATTTCGTTGCGCACCTAGAGATACCTTGGAAGAATGGCCATATCTCAGCAAAAAATGGGTCATTTTGAGTGATAAAATACTATAAATACATACAAGCTATCCCATATTCCCATAAAAGGATTCATATCCAGATTTGGACTTCAGAAAGGCACTCAAAAATGGCCTCCAACAGCTTGCTACACACTCGAAAATTCCTGAGATTTTTGTAAAATTTTCACTGTGTAATTTTTTTGTAATTCCTTGTTTGACTTTGGTAAAAGTCAAAATGGTGAAGTAGATGAATGTGAGGGGTAAAAGTAAATGTAAATAATGGGTGCTTAGTCTTTTTAAATTGTTTTGATTTAAATTTGACCTTATTTATAAGAGAGTTTGGAGTCAAAGTTAATTGTAGAAGTTGTTTTTAACTTCCCTAGACATTAGGGTTTGGTTAGAACACCTCATGGAATAGTTCCTAGAGTCATGGATTTGACCCCTGAGAGTGGGGAGATGTTGTTTTGGTATTTATGTATTATTTTCTCAGTGATAGAACAGGTTGGACTTCAGAGGAGAGAACTATTGTAGCTTGTACTTCAACATTTTCTGGAAATCAAAGGACACAATTTGCAACTATTATCTAGGAATTCATGTGCAATAATTTTGTGATGTTATTATTTCTCTGTTACAATGTTATATGAAAGATATTCATCTTCTCTTTCCATTCATCATTTCTTTAATGGTTTTCCTTACATTGTATAAACAAAATTCTTTGCATAAAGCTCTGTTTTGATGGAAAAATCATTATGTGTTACTTTCTTTCTTGCTTAATGAATTCATGCTTCATGGTCATTAAGACCTTTTTCTTCTTCTAAATGCTACACTACACTGAAAATACCTAAGATCCATCACAAAAGGAATGCTACCTTTCTCCTTTATATCTTTGTTGTTGTAACCCTTTGATCCTCTGACCTAGCTACCTGGTTTTTCTCCCTTATCCAACAACAAAAACCTAAATTTTCGAAAACCGACCTAAGCCTAGCTATCTAGCCTAAAATTATTTACATTCCAATCATCTATTAGTTGTGATTTCATAGGGAGATCCCTCTCTAGTTTAGTAGGGATAGCTACCAAACTAAAATCTTGGTCTGTGGTGTTATTGGGAAAACTTGTGTCCATTCAGAGCTGCTAGTCCCAGTAAGACGGGTAGCTATCTTAGAAACAAACAAACTAAAGTTACTTGCTTTTTCCTTTATGAGAGATAGATGAGGGAGAAGAAGAGAGTACCAACCTCAGTGTCTCGCTTGTATCCTTGCTTGTTTCCTCCCTCCTTTGACAGAGTTTCGCCACTCCTTCCTCACTTGTCCCGCTTCAAAGAACACTTGTAGAGTCAAAGCAGCATAATACCATCAAAGCATAGAGATCTATAACCATAAACAATATAGGATCAGATGTATATTAACCATACAAATGCATACACCAATACAAGATTCAGAAATATACAAGTATATGGAGGAAAACTCAAATAGCTTTATTGATAGAAGTAGTAGAAGAGAGGATTACAACCCAGCGGTCCGATCTAGTGCCATCCTCCCAGCATGAAAGCCCTCTTCACCTCATGAAAAGCTAGATCACCTAACACTATAATGTTTCACAGAGAAACCAACAGCACTTCCTTACAAAATACAAAATTCCAGCCTCTGGATCTCTAGGATGAGGGATCTATATATAGATATTTGCAGGTGGGTGAGTTAGCTTCTGGGATTTTGATTAGTGTCATTTCACTGATAGTTCTTGGTTCCACTTGGATATTTCATGATCTCTTACTCATCCCTGGGTGAATTCAGAGAGGCAAGTGTCAAATGAGCAGTTTCTAGAAGATTCTATGGGTTTCCACCTAGCAAACTGCCTCTGCCATTTGTCTACTCTTGCTCATTGCACCCTAAAGAAGGGATTTCCAGTATGCATTGCACCCTTTGCATGTGATAGGTGAGACGCATTGCACCCTCAACATGGAGCAGTCTGTATGGTCCAGTTTTGACCAGTTCTGAGCAGTTTTTCAGGGAGAACTTCTGGGAAATGATGTAATCAATTGACCTTGTTCCTTTAGGGTATGAAACAACACTTTTAAGGGTTTAGAAGCCTTTGGTTTATGGACATATGTGATTGGGGTTGTAGTGCCAAAATATGTCAATAACAGTTGCCCCCTAAAGCATGAGGTCGTAAATCTTCTGATGTCGGGTGAAATGCTTTATCATGAGGATCCGAGGTTTTTCCAACTGGAAGGTGACCTGTAATAAGATATAATACAATACATTATCTTCATAATATTTTCATGATCTAGCTGAGGCGAGCATTCCCATGCTCAACTTTATAAATTCATTTTCATGTACATAGGATAGACAACTGTCTGTGTGGCAGACTGATGATTCTAGTAGAGCTATCATCCCTTGGCTTGGATGATTATCTGTGCAATTATGATGTACATTTTATGTCTTTATTTTCCTGAATATATCGCAACCCAGATGGATGAAACTAGATCCGGGGGCTTCAAACTCGTTCAATCTTCGCCTGGAGTATAAGTCGATCCATGTGAAAAGATGTTCTGGTGTCGAACATGGAAAGACATCACCTGATTACCAGCCAATGATGTAAGTTGTTAACAGGCACGAGAGGAATCACCGATAATGCTAATGACCCTCAAGGTACTGCAGTACAATTCACATGGTGTGAATACATGAGTCTATTTCGAACACCATGCAAAATCTTTCGATCAAAGGCCATTGATGTAAACCTATCGCTGGAAGTGAGAAACTAGCCATTGAGGCATGCAAGCTTCAAAGTACTGAAAGGGTTGTTCCTAAGTCGACTTCTTGGATAATGAGCTGATGTCGACAAGAAGTGACCCATCGTAGGAGGGCCTTAATGAATCCCACATCTATGACATGGAACGGAGCAAATGATTTTGTGGAGGTGAAAACAATCTAATGATACAAGGTTCAGGGTGGCGGTCATGAAAAATGGAGAGTGAAGGTATTGCAGCGGATGAGGCGTAAGCTAGGTTGGTGAATTCTTTGAGCGACTTCTCTTGAACATATTGGCGACATTGAAAATGGATTGGTAGCATTGACCCCAAAAATGGATGGTATGGAGGACCAATGGTGATATGACCAGTGAACGGAATAACCCAACCCGACTCAATCATGGTGATGGAGTGAAAGTGTCATGTTCAAGAGCGACTTGCTACCAATGAAGTTCTTCAAGTTTTCTTCCCAATTTTTCCCCAGTCATTACTGACCAGTACTTCTTTATTTTTGTCAAGCTTGAGGAGGATAACATATGCTTGTTCTATAATTTTCCCTTCGGGCAAACCTGTTTCTATGTTTTAGCGAGCCTAGCGACAATGAAACTCGCTCTTGTCTATAATGGACAAGTTTTTCGCTATTGTTTTAACGAGTTTAATGACAAAGATAACTCGGTCCTTTTTAGTTTTAGAGACTTTGAAAAGAGATGGAAAGGAAACTCTAGTAATCCTTTTTAGTAGTATAATTCCTTAAGTCCTAAAAAGTATAAAATAATACGAAAGGGATGACTTTTTTTATCACTTTAACGAGCCAAAAAAGACAAGCGCTCAATATTTTTGTGTAATGATCCCTAAGGTCCAAAAATATTAAAAAATAGAGGAGGGATGGCACTTCTAATCACTTTAACAAGCTAGAGAGGCCAATTGCTTGGAAATCTTTTTATATTTTATGAGTCTAAAAGGAGCTTAAAAGAGACTCGTCTTTGAGGAACAAATGATATTTTCAGGTAGCAGCTGGTTCCAGGTAAGGTTTGGAACTTTTCAATCATGGCAGTGTAAAGAAGGTGGCTAATAGAATCACTTGTCGTAGCTGTTCCTCAAAAGGGTAAACAATCAAGTGGAGGCGTATGATCGGCTATAAAGTGGAGGTGATGGCATGAACATGACCAAGGCTCGAAAGCTGATAGTAATGTGATCACAAAGGTTATTTACCGAAAGTGGGTTCATTTTTTAATGAGCTTGAACTCTGGGGGAACATATGCTCATATCTAGGTTTATTTTTTAACGAGCTTGAACTTTGCGAAAACATTGCTTGTGCCAGTCATATAATAAGGATGTCTCTCATTAGTAGGTTCATTTTTTAGGGAGCTTGCCTCATGCACAACTTTGCTCCAGAGCCTTTGTATGAAAACTAGGAATGACCAACTACTATCCTAGGAGTTAAAGAACCACTGCCGGTGCCATTTGGCCCTTGCAAAGGTGAATGGTTGATCAAACCAATCACCTAACTTAAGCAGTTGAAGTTAGTAAAAAACTACAAGGTTAGAGTTACACTGGTTTCTTTTCACTTGCGTACAAAAGGTTTGCATGGCCCCAGGTATAAAGAGAAGTAGAGTTTCTAGGTTACCATATGGAAGTTCTTGCATTAAAGCAAGGTTGTTTCGTCCGCATTTGCAGACAAAACACTTCCTTGGCTCTGTCCATCGAAATAGACAAAGGTGAATGGTGGGAGCTTCCACTCACATAACCTTTGACGAGCGAACCCTTTTCCAGTCTAATCCCATTTTCCTAAATGGACGGGTGTGTCAGACTAGTCGTATATCCTATGCGGAAACCTACCTTATACCTGGGGTTTTCCTGCTGAAGCAACCCAGGGTGCATGTCCCCTGGGTTTAGTCACATTCACTGAATCACTCGCGCTCATCAGGTGGACGGATTGGAGGTTGATGAGACATTCCTTGTGCAAAAAGACTAGTTAGGGATGGCATTTGACTAGAAGTCGTGTTTGAACCAGGGAATGAAAGTTGGTCAATGAGCTGGACCATTCTGGCTTCATACAAGAAACACATCACTCGAAAGAGTGAGGAAACAATAGCTCCCATGCTGTAAATGTAGTCACACCCAAGGAGTAGATTGTAATCTATAGGCCCTTGGACTACCATTACATTTAGATGAATGATTTTCCTTCTCAAATTTATAGGCAAATTTGGAAGGATCTCTAAAGGTCGACTGGTTCCTTTGTTGAAGCTTGACAAATTTTGAATCTCAAGCAGAAGCGATGGCAAACCAAGCACTTTCCAAGCAATTGAGGAAATGATACTCACAGAAACCCCTTCATCTATGATAGTACCAGCCATGATCATTCTGTAAGATTGCACTATGATTTGGAATGGTACATTAGATGGCAGGCGGGGTCTCCCTAGTAGATTCCAATCAAAGGAAATGACTAGATTGCTTGGAGGAGGGATTGAATAAACAGTCGGATGAATCTCTGATGAACTTCCTTCCTGCGGTAAAGGAATAGGTAGATTGCCCCCATGTTCATCAGTTCTATGTTAACAAAAATAATTTGAACGGTGTTGTTCTCATTCTCTTTGATGACTGTATTATCTGAAGGTAGACCTTCTGAAGACAAGACTAGGTCAACTGCTGTCTCGTCCTGTTGACTTTGGTCCGATGTGGACTCAGAGGGTTTATCTTCAATGATAGGTGCTTCGACCGACAACAAAGGTGTGTCAATTGGATTTTCAACTAGCAATGGACTCGGCAAGAGTTTCTTGTATCCAGGAGGAAGTCGCTGCGGTGAAGCAGGACGGTTATCCAAGACTCTTTTAGCTTCATCCAGGAAAGGACAATGGTGGAGGGCATGATCGCCTTCACACAGTCTACAAGGAAATTTAGATCTTCCTTTCTGTCCATTGACTTCGTTTTCACTAGTTGATGGTGTGCTCTCAACATGATCGTTAGAGGTTGAAGACACCGGATTGTGCATGCGGGGAGAACAGTCTCTTAAGATCTGTGGGATGCAAGGACAATCTTGATGATAGTGGTCTCCTCTGCAAATGAAACATGGAGATTTAGGTTTGGATGGTGCAGTGTGTGGGTTTTCGCCAGACGATGCATGGTTGCCCCCTTTCGCCATTGGCTTCTTCTTCTTCTTCTCCTTCCCTTTCTTCTTCTTCTCAGTTACTTGGTTTTTAGTGTTACTAGCTTCACCAAGCAAAGAGGAAGAAGGAGAGGGAGAAACAAATGAAGTAGAAGGTGAGGGAGCGACTTCAGTATCATCTGGTTGCTGATTTGATTGCTAAGGAATTACGGTGTTTTGAACGACAGAGGTCGAGAAAAGCCATACTGGCAGGCCAATTGTGAGTCCTGGAAGGGACAATGTAGCCATGTGTGGAGCACCAACATCTCCCTAAGAAGAGAAAGGACTAGGATTCCCCCCAAGGGGAAATCCTTGATTGGTGGACTCCATTTTCTCAACCTAAGACCAACGAGGGAACAGTGATGTTATTCCGATTAAAATAAATTTTATGACGCTTTGACACAACTTTCTTTTTCAATTTTTAAGAGTCGAGAAAAAGCTAAAGATGACTCTAGTCGCCTTCGATTTTTAATGAGCCTGAAGTGACAAGTGCTCAGATGGACCTTTTCTTTTAAGGAGTTTGAAAAGGAACGCAAGTGACTACTCTAGAAATCTAGACAGATGGATTATCAAACCAATCACAAAACTACAGAATACTTTTTATGTACGGCAGTCAATCTTCTCGAATGTTGTGTTCAGTGCATTGCGATCGATAGGGCAGCAGACACGGCTTCCTAAGGATAAAGGATATAGCCTATTGTGGTCTCCCAATATATACTCGACGATACATGGGAGCACAAGTCTGTACTGGCACTTGTCATATCAAAGAGGAGGAATCACCCAACCTACGATGAAAACGATAGTTACCAGGCTTTACGACGCCAAAATACGTCTCTAGGCCAGACTTCTATATGTTGTGCGTTAGGTTCCAAAGAATTTTTATGTTCATTGAGGTTTATTTTACAGTTGATATTTCTTAAGAAGTTTTCCTTTAAGGTTCACCATGTGATGTAGATATACAATTCCTAAATATGCATTCTCAGATGATAAACAGTTGTTTACTTTCTTTTAGCAATGAAAATCCTAGCTACTAAGGAAAGAGAAGTAAAATTCTTTGAACATAGAGCAGAGAGCACACACTAAGATGCACTATCATAAATCAATTTTCACATACACTCTAAATGAAAATGCACATGCATGTATTTGTTTTTCAGTTTCCTTAATGTGAGAATGACAAAAGAAAACTAAGTACAGATCTGAACTATCTTTCCTCAAAGCGACACTTTAGCAATTTCTTTTCAAAAAGAAAAGGAAGATTTAGATGACACTTTCAATTTCGACTTGAAAACTGCTTTTGACACTTCAAAGAATTGATGATTCAAATCAAATACAATGGAAAAATTGTAATAGACTATCTAAAAGAGGAAGACTTTATGACACTCCTTTCTTTGACTGAAAACGACACTTGCGACACTTTCAAATCACAAAGACGATAGTTCGATTAAGCTATTGTTTGCAAAGGAGAACTGTAAATGATGAAAAATACATAAAAAAAATCACAATTATTTATCAATGGAGGCTAAATAATGCAAAGGAAGAGAGTTTCAACAGTGATATACTGATCATAGATAGCAAAACTACTGAATAGAGCTGGAAATGATGAAGGAAAAACCAAAATCTAGAGGCAGAAATAGTCTCATTCAATCATCGCACCTGTAAAATAGGGAAACAAGGATGCATCTCACTTGCAACACATGGGAGGTGCGATGCATCCAAGTTGCCAATGAGAGATAGTGCGATGGTCCAGGGATGAGACTGAGTTTGGTTTTCACTCACAGTTTGCAGCTAAGTTCAGGGATTTAGGCTAAGCTAATGATAGACAGTAAACACAAAGTATAGGGGCTAATCTAATGAGGTTATTTGAGCTACCACCAGGGCACTTAGGATGTTTTCAAGCCAGATGTTCAGTTCATAAACTAACCCAGAGATTGACTGAAGCAGTGTTGATCTACTTTTCAATTGCATAGCAAAAGCATTTCGAAGGCTAGCTGGCTTAACTTCAGGCTCCATCTATAGTTTATAAAGCAAACAACAGTGACTAACAATCAAACTATTCGCTCCCCAACGGAGTCGCCATTTTGTTATCGGGAAAACTAGTGTCCATTCAGAGCTGCTAGTCCCACTAAGACGGGTAGCTATCTTAGAAACAAACAAACTAAAGTTACTTGCATTTTCCTTTATGAAAGATAGATGAGGGAGAAGCAGAGAGTACCAACCTCAGTCTTTCGCTTGTCTCCTTGCTTGTTTCCTCCCTCCTTTGACAGAGTTTCACCACTCCTTCCTCACTTGTCCTACTTCAAAGAACACCTATAGAGTCAAAGTAGCATAATACCATCAAAGCATAGAGATCTATAGCCATAAACAATATAGGATCATATGTATATTAACCATACAAATGCATACACCAATACAAGATTCAGAAATATACAGTATATGGAGGAAAACTCAAATAGCTTTATTGATAGAAGTAGTAGAAGAGAGGATTACAACCCAGTGGTCTGATCCAGTGCCATCCCCCCAGCATGAAAGCCCTCTTCATCTCATGAAAAGCTAGATCACCCAACACTATAATTTTTCACAGAGAAACCAACAGCACGTCCTTACAAAATACAAAATTCCAGCCTTTGGATCTCTAGGATGAGGGATCCATATATAGATATTTGCAGGTGGGTGAGTTAGCTTTTGGGATTTTGATTAGCGCTGATAGTTCTTGGTTCCACTTGGAGATTTCATGATTTCTTACTCATCCCTGGGTGAATTCAGAGAGGCAAGTGTCAAATGAGAAGTTTCTAGAAGATTCTCTGGGTTTCCACCTAGCAAACTGCCTCTGCCATTTGTCTGCTCTCCCTCATCACACCCTACAGAAGGGATTTTCAGTATGCATCACACCCTTTGCATGTGATAGGTGAGATGCATCACACCCTCAGCATGGAGCAGTCTATATGGTCTAGTTTTGACCAGTTCTGAGAAGTTTTTCATGGAGAACTTCTGGGAAATGATGTAATCAGTTGACCTTGTTCCTTTAGGGTATGAAACAACACTTTTAGGGGTTTAGAAGCCCTTGGTTTATGGACATAAGTGATTAGGGTTTCAGTGCCAAAATATGTCTATGACATGTGGTTAACTCCATTGATCTCCTCATTAGCCTGGGACATTATGGACGATAACAAAGAGCATGACAACCAGGGAGTGCCAAGGTGTTCTAGTGAATGTAAGGTTCCCAATTCATGGAAAAATGTAATGCTAATTGTGAGGTCATGAATGACAAGGTGTGTTGGGGAATTTTAGAGAATTCTAACATGTGTGAGATAGTATGAATACATGTCAAACAAGATAAAATGTGCCAAGT
This sequence comes from Pinus tabuliformis, assembly GCA_031772625.1. Taxonomy (NCBI): domain Eukaryota; kingdom Viridiplantae; phylum Streptophyta; class Pinopsida; order Pinales; family Pinaceae; genus Pinus; species Pinus tabuliformis. The sequence continues at coordinate 948,283,758 of CM062807.1, forward strand.
GCTAAGGCATGCCAAGATGTACAAGGGTGTGAAAATGCATGCCAGGGACTGTCAAGGCAATAAAAGGGAGAAAAAAGTTAAAGTACAAGGAAATGAGCACATAATAGGGTTAATAAGTCATCCATTTACCATTTTCATGAGGGGCATGCTAGGCACACCAACACTAGGTGCCAATAGGTGCCAAGTGCCAAGTGTCAATGCATTCTAAGTGCCAAATCTTCCTTTGTTTCTTCTCATCTAGTTTCCAATAATTGATCTCAAATAACTTTAATATTAAACCTTTCCAAAGCATACCAAGTCATCTCAATGCATGCCAGACATGTTAAGACTTGCCAAGTGCCAACATGTGCCAAGTGCCATTGTGCATCAGGGAGTGTGATGCATGCTGTGAAGTGGCAGAGAATATCGAGTGTGCTAGAGAGTGCCAATGATTACTGAGGAGTGTTAGGGAGTACTAGGAAAACACAAGGGAGCACTAGGTCAAAATGCATGGAAGTGAATGAATATGAGGGTGTGTTAGGGAGTGTCAATGAGTGCTAGCTATCATGTGAAGGAGGGAGTGACAAGGTATGCTAAGCATGGGTAGCGCATTCCAGGGAATATCAGGGAATGTCAAGAATTGCTAAAGTGTGCTAGGTAGTTTTGGGGTGTGCTAACATGTGCCAAATAGTGCCAAGGCATGTTAGGTGCTAAGACATGCTAGGATGTGCATGGTTTTAGAGTATGCCAATATACGTCAAGGAGTTTCAAGGAAACAAAAGGAATAACCAAGCTAAAATCTAAGGAAATGAACAAATAAGAGGGTTAATAAGTCAGGACTTTATCTTTTTCAAACGTGGCATGCTAGGAACACTAATAATATGTTCCAATAGATGCCAAGTGCTAATATGTTCCAAGTGCTAATGTGTGCCAAGTGTTAATGTTTGTCAATGCAATATTATGCCATGCTATTCTAGGGCATGCTAGGGACTACATGGAATGACAACAAATGATAAGGGAGTTCTATGCTATGCTAGGGCATGCCAACATGTGCTTGGGCATCCTACTCATGGAAAGATGTTCTAGGTACAAATATGTTCGAGGTACAAAGATGTTCCAAGACATGAGAGGTGCCAAGGAATGTTGGTGTACTGTTCCAAAGCATGTTAAGGCATGCCATGAGTGTTGAGGAGTACTAGGTCTCTCTCATTAATATAATTGATAGAGTTTGATTATGTATTAGATAATATAGTTCCTACACACACTAGTGGAACTTTATTTCAATGAAATTTGCTAGATAATAAACCTAATAGAGATGAATCATGTGTTGACTCATAGGAAAACTATATTCTTATGACTTGAGGGAAATGATACACACTAATTACTTCTTAAAAAATTGATTGACTATTATAACCACTGACCTTGGACACATAATGAAAAAAATCCACAACAATGGTCTTAAATCGTTATCTTTTGACAACAAATATAGTAACAGGTACATAGCGTCATCAAAAACTCATTGGAATGATCAATGATGAAGAAAATTTTTTGACCATCACCAAAAGTAACCAAAAAGAGCATTGGCGAGGGTCAATAAAAGATCGTCACTAGAAGTGTCACCGAAAGGAGAATTAATGATGGGCCTTTAATGACCCTCACCAAAAGTGTCATCAAAGGGAGAATTAGTGATGGGCCTTTAACGACCCTTACCACAAGTGTCATTGAAAATGGCTTTGGTGACAAACATTAAGGGACCATCACTATATACACTTACAACAACGATTTTTTAAAGACCGTCACCATATGCTACATTAGTGATGGACCTTAAAGTTCTGTCACAGGCATGAAGCATCATCAAAAACTCATTGGAATGATCAATGATGATGAACATTTATTGACCATCACCAAAAATAACCAAAAAGATCATTTGTGACGTCCAATAAAAGATCGTCACTAGAAGTGTCACTAAAGAGAGAGTTAGTGATGGGCCTTTAACGACTCTCACCAAAATTGTCACCAAAGAGAGAATTAGTGATGGGCCTTTAACGACCCTCACAAAAAGTGTCATTGAAAATGGTTTTGGTGACAAACCTTAAAGGACCATCACTATATGCGGTTACAACAATGCTTTTTAAAGACCGTCACCATATGCGACATTGGTGACGGACCTTAAAGGTCCGTCATAGGCATGATCCTCACCAATGATCTTTTTCCTTGTAGTGATTGATGTTGCACATCTATTTCATTTAATTTTAGGTATTAATTTTTTTGACAATTAATTAATTGTCAATAGTGTCCCTTCAGGTATTACTAAAGATATCTTGAAGAGTAGTTTTAATTTGAAATTTTCTCAGATACCTAAATCTATTGAGATGATATATATTGTTAATAACTTTAATTATGAAAAATGATGAAATAAAAATTTTGAATGCAAAGTGACAATGTAATAGGGTTGAATGGAAAAAAATGTGAATAATAAGGATGGAGTCAATTAAAAATATTATTCATTGTGATCAATCTCAAATTATTTTCTTCTACTATTCTTATTGTCACCACTATTAGTTTTGCTATTTTTTCATATTGATTATATGAAAAGTGTAGTTGAAATTGTAAACCATTCAAATCTTTAACTAGAGCTATTGTATTAAACATCTTACCTATTCTCTCTTGCTCTCCAATGTTAATAGGTTAAATTACTATAACACAAAAATAAATGCACACTGTCAATAGTTTTTTTTTGCTTACACTAAAATCAATCACATTGTTAATTCAATCACTTTAAAATTAATGTACCATCATACATCCAGTTACATCAGATCAGAAATCAACATCTACACTGAAATCAATGCATTTAATGCAAGCAATCAAATAGGATTATAAATCAATATCTACATGGAAATCAATGAATCTAGTGCAAGCAATCAAATATAATTAGAAATGAACATCTACACTGAAATCAATGCATCTAGTGCAAGAAATCAAATAGCATTAGAAAACATATACATTAAAATCAATGCATATAGTGCAATCAATAAAATAGGATTAGAAATCAACATTTACACTGAAATCAATGCATCTAGTGAAAGCAATCAAGTATCATTAGAAATCAACATCTACATTGAAATCACCTCATTAAATGGAAGAAGCTACTAGTGGAAGAGGAGACATAAGGAGATGAGTTACTTGTGCATAAAACACCCATAGTTAGTCAAGTGTCTAGGACAAAACATTTTTCAAGGGGAGAGGCATGTTAAGCCCTAGACAAAGCCCCATATAAATCCCTAGATTGTGAGTTATATTTCAATTGTTATATTAGGGTGGTCATTTAGACCCTTTAATTGTAATTGTACCCTTTTTCTCCCATATATATTAAGTAAACTAAACTTTAGAATCATCTCACCTTCTCTTGTACATTGATTTATTATAAAAGGAGGTTTCCCTCTCAAAATGGATTCTTATTCATTGACTTTTTATCATTTTCAAGGCATTTTTCTAATAACAAAAGGATACAAACTTGTTGATGTGCAGGGCCCCATGCCATCGTGATTGTTGCCTCTCCTTCATTAATATGAAATCATAAGGCAAGCATATGAAATGTAATTTTTCTAGGATTTTTTCTTTTTTGTTAAAATAAATATATGATGTATTAAAAATATAAAAACATGAGACTTCTCCTCAAGGGTAATAAGAGAATCGACAAGGGACGATAAACAAGCTTGAAGAAGTTGACAGGTTAGAGACACTTGACCTTCTAAAAATAATGGAATTAACGAGGGAGGGGAAATGAGCTTGGATAAGTTGAAGGGTTGTAGAAACTTGGCATTCCAACTATCCCACAACAAATTCTTCCTCCTATATACCATTTCTCCATGAAGAAAATATTTCCTAGACTTTGTTGTGGGGTATGAAGATGAACTATAGAGATTTTAACTTGCATGTTATCAAGCAATAAAGAGTTTGATCAAATCCAATTCAATGCTAGTTTCCATTTGGGTTTTTATGGTAAATAATATCTCCACTTGCATTGATTTATCTATATATGTTTTTTATTTTTATTTTCTTAACTTTCATGTGTAGTCCAATGAAGAAACTTTTTGTTATTTTATGGTTGTTTTGAAGATTTAATGGTTGTGGTTTTCAATTAATGAGTGGATATTTCATTCATTGTTGTAATGTTGCAATTTTTCTTCAATTTGTAGTGGTTTAAGAGTAAATTTAAAACCCAAAAACATGCTACCCCTCCACTATTAACCAATTTCTGAGATTGGATATTTGTGGACATCATTATTTTTTTTTTGTTGAAATCTTGTAAGGAGTTTCTAAATTGGCTTCTCTTGTGAATTTGTCTGTAAGAACTGGAAAAAACACCATTGTAATTTTCCATGGCTACCATGAGCTACTTATCAAGCTTTGAAGCTTTATTTGGATTCATGCAACTCACCATGGGCCAATGTAAAAAATAATAAACCTTATGAAGACATCTTGTAGCTAGTAAACACATTTCTCAACAGTTATAGGTTGTATGATTGTTTTTCCCACTAATTAGAAAGGTGTATAAGGACATATGAGCCATACACTTTGGTTTGGCAACATCTTTTCTTGGGAGAGCAGTCTTAGATGTTTCATTAGGGATTTGTCAGGTCTAAAATGGGTCTCTTAGGGAAAAAACTTAAAATAATATAAAAAATAATAAAATAAGAGATGATTTTTTAAAGGAAAGCAAAGGAAACTACTTTTTTATTATATTATTGGCTTATTTCCTTATAGGTTTACTCAAATGTCAAGTGTATACACTCATTGGATGTGGAATTATATTCCAAATCTAATGAATACCCCTTCTACATACTTTTGAGAAGACTCACATTGAAAAAAATTGAAGATACATTAAAAAAACATGTTCAACATGGCTTTTTAATACAGTGGAGCGGCTACCTTGAGATGAAAAGAGACAAGCTCACACAACAGATAGAGTAGAAGACTCAAGTGAGAAATAATTTGGGAGCACTTGGGTAGAGGGAGGAAAAAATGGAGTGGTCATAGAGGAGCAACCTGGTAAAATCCTTGTAGACAGACAGAGAAAGGAGTTGCTAGAACAATTTGAAATATTGAATTAGACTAGGTTATCCCTATGCTATTGCTTTAAGATTGGGGGCGTTATTCCCTATGTTGTGAAGAAAAGGCCCTTTACTGTGTGCTTAAGCCCAAATGGGTAGGAGTCTCAGTAGTGTCTGTGTTTGGATGCTTTGAGTGGTTTGTGTGTTTAAGTGTTTGGATTTGCATGGTGGTGAGCTCCAGTATTGCAACAATGAAGCTGCAACTCCTGGGACTCCCTACTTTACTTTTATCAACCCGGTAGTTCATAACAAACTTGGAAGCGACAGCGTTGTATGCACAAGTACTAACTCTTACTGCAGGCTGTCACTTGATCAGCTGGCACAAGTTCGCTAGGAGCTTAAGCCAACTTCTATGAGTTTTTAGAAGAAGCTTTTAATTGTGATGGAATAAAGCTAACTCAAAAGAGGCTATTCTACTTGCAGAAAGAAGATGAAAACTGAAAGGAAACGTAAACCCTAGCTTTACCCACTAACCCTACTTTTGCAAGAAAAAGAGATGAAACTATTGAAATGGATGCCATTGACTACTGAAAAGGTAAAATGCATGTATTCAAGCTACTTCTAAAGGAAAATGTGGAAAAATCATCTTTTTGTACTTTTGAGCAATTTTATGCAGAATTATTATGCTTGTGTTTTAACTATTTATGATTGTGCAGAGGTTTGGTGGCGAAGGGAGATGGAGTTGGCTTTGCAGGAGGTTGGGAAGGTGTGCAAAGGACCTAAGGAGTCCCTAGTACCCTTCTGGAGACTACCACTGCAATCAAACTTCGAAAAATCACTCGCATGGACTTCTACAGGAGGTTGCAGGGGATCTACAGGAAGTTCTACAGGAGGTTCTACAGGAGGAGGGCGAAAGTGGTTTTTGGAGGTTTGAAGGTGGGAAAATGGTAGAAAAAAGGAAATAAAGGCTGGATGGAGGTGTCAAAGGGTCTAGGAATTTGTCAATTAAGGTCAGACATGAAAGATATGGTTGGATTTGTTCAAAGGTCAAGGAAGCAATTTTTCACATGAACGTAGAAATTAGGGCAGTTTGGGATAATATGGCGAATGAGTGGAGGAAATATCGAGAGATGGAATAGAGTAGGTTGGGCGATGGAAGAATGATAAGCTGGAGGGTTCTACAATTGAGCTACACACTTACTTTTCAAAACTGTCCCAAGCAATAACTAAAAAACAGAGTCTTACCTACTTTAACCTAATTCTGACCTAAAAACCAAAAAAGTGTTGAACAGAAATTTATGGGCAGGAATTTATGTAAGAAATCCATGGAAACTAAATAATAACAGATCTAAGCATGTAAATACAACTTATATCATCTTCTCCAACTCGAAATCTCACACTAGCAAGTGCATTGGAAAGCAAAAATAGTGTTTTGGTGGCAGCAAGAGTGCCTTGGTCTCAATTCATGGTCCCACGGGGGGAGAAAGGAGATCAAGGCCTGCTTGGTAGCCTTTTTGTGGATCTTCTTCTATTATTTCAGTAAACTATCTAATCAACTTGAAGTTAGAACAACTATTCTAATCATCAAAAACAACCTAAGTAACAAAGCAAGATTTAATCTAAACAACAGAAATTATTTCATGAATGCAAGAAAAATAACATATAAATACACAAAGGAGGTGTTGGGCACTTGGGTTGGGCCCAACCCCAAGAGCTATAGCCCCCTTAGAAAGATTAGTGCTGGTTCAAGGCTGGATTCATCTTCATTGATCAAAAAAATAATAGTTACATCACAAAACTGTCTACAAAAAGAGCTCGAAAATGAGCTGAATACAAGGCTGCACTAAAGTGCAAAAATAGACTATCAAATGGCTAAAATCTAACTAAAAAAATTGAGGCCCTAAGCCTTCTTATTTATACAAATGGGGACTCCCAACAGTCCTCCTAAAATTAAGGAACTCGGCTTCCTAGAACTGAAGATAACAGCAGTCCTACTTGACTTGCTCGGCTGCCCCTTGGAATCATCAATGTGGCTGCTTGTGCTCCGAGTTTCTGATGGAGAATTCAAGGTAAGGGTTCATAAATGAAGGGGACACCCTCCTACAAATCCTCTCCCTTGTTCTTCCTCGAATTTGGTTGCCAAATGCCCATTAAACCTTTGATTTTGTCTCAAAATTAACCAAAAATTTGCATAAAGCAAACATTAGACTTTTTGGCATAATGACTAACCTAATTCACTCTATTAGCATAAATATAATAAAAAACATGCAATAAACTAATGAGAATGGTGGACAGGGAAAATTTTAAGAACCACCCTAAATTTATATGTATAATAAATGGGCTAATCCTCATGATACATAGGAAAAATGGGAGGCAATTTTATCAATAATATAATATGTATATATAATTTTTTTGGCGAATCTCTCACCAGATTATATTATCTTGTACAATGATGGAGAATATTTCACTGAATTATAAAATCTTATAAGATCTTGGCAAATCTTTTATTGAATAATAAAACGTTGTGAAGTCTTGGTGAATGTTTTGTTAAAGTATGAAACCATATATTATAATAAGAAATCATATTCATTAAACTGTAATATACTAACATACATATTTGGAAAAAAGAAACATAATTTTCTCTTCGTACAAACAATGTTCCAAGTTTCAGTGGCCGTGTTTGTCAAGGTGCTTACAATACACTCTTTCATATCCTTCTATTAGTTTTGATAATATTCCACAACAAAGTTCTTGTAGGTGTTGATATTGACAACGAGTTCTGTCAAGGTAGGAGATATTAATCTTTTCTCTACAACTTTTGTCAAGCTACCACTTTTTTCAAGTTATCAAATTTCTTTCTTATTCCATAGACTCCAACTGCGAGATAAAAAAAAAAAAAAACACATCAAGTTTGTTTACCCCAACACGCCAACAAGTAGCAAGCCCCAACTATATTCTATAAGAAAGTATTAGGTATCCCAAAGGCTTGAAGGGGATCTAATTGAAAGAAGTGATCATTGTGAGAATCCTTCCAATCAATATATGAATATATAAATGTAGATTTATTATTATTTTAATTGGAAATCTTCAATTAAATAATAAAATTTAATTACATATCTCCCAATCTAAATTTCTTATTAGCATAATTCACTACCCTCATAGGTCTCACATTTTTTAACAGCGTTGTAACATGTAGATTAATTTCCTTTTTGGTGAACAATCTCCACCTTTTAGGAAAATATGGTGCAGTGGCTCCAACCCCTATAGATCATTAGGAAAAACTAAGAGTAGCACAGAAGATGAAAGGTTGTACAAACCAGCTTATTTTTCAAACAACTAATCCAACATCAGTACCTAAAATTTTTCATGAAGATATCATATTGAGAATGTTTGAAAAATGGTGAGAAATCTTCTGTGAGGGTGATGAGGAAAGAGTGATAAGGTTTCATTGTTTTGAATTTTTTTTGTTAAATAAGAAAAAGTTAAAACCAATATTAATGGAGATATTGGTATTTTTTACTAAATTTTGTGAAGTGACTAAATGTACCTTTAACCATTCACCTTAAGATGTTTCTAAAATATAATTTCCTAAGTCTATTTAATATCTTCATTATCATAAAAGCCAATCTATATCCATGTGAACTCCACATCTACCACTCTTACAGGGATGAAATTTATTTATCCCTCTGAGCACTTGGTAGACCGAATTAAGATGGATCTAAGATGATAGAATTTCCCCTTTAAATAGTCTATGCTCACATGAATACCATGGTATTACCATGGGTCAATACCATGGGTTATCATAAACCTGGAGCTTAAAAATTACTATTAGTAATTTATAAAAATTAATAAAGTTAATAATTGATTTTTATTTTAACTAAGTTAAAATGTTTAACACACATTAAATTACAACATCCATTTTTACTGTTGATCCACCAAGCCCCGAGAGGGATCAAATATTTTTTCACTCTATGCTAGTTTGCATATCACGATATTTGATCCCTCTGGGGGCTTAGTAGATCTAGAGTAAAGATGGATCTATGTTGGTTTAATTCCCCCATTTAAATAGGCTACATTCCACATGAATACCATGGGTCAATACCATGTGCCATTTTTATTTTTATTAACTAATATCAGGGATAATAATGTTTTTTTTCATGGTATTAATAATAATCTAGCCCATGGTATTTGGCCCATAGTATTTTGCCCATAGGTTTCACCTAAATATAACGCATTTTTTGAGTGTTCGTAAATATAAGGTGACTTATGGAGTAAATATAAAAAAATTGTTTTATTTGTTTAGCATACCTCTTGTTTATTTATATTTTTATTAATTTACCATACCTCTTTTACAAATATGGTATTTGGCCCATAGGATTCACTTAAATAAAATCTCTTTTTTGAGCCTTCATAAATAGTTAGAGGGTTATGGACTAAATATAAAAAGAGGTTTTATTTATTTATCATAGTCTAGTTTATTTACATTATTATTTATTTACCATACCTTTTGAGTAAGTATAAAAAAAGGTTTTATTTATTTACCATACCTCGACTTTATTTATGTTTTTATTTGTTTACACCCTTGCATGTATATAAGGTGACTTATGGAGTAAATATAAAAAATGTTTTATTTATTTACCATACCTCTCATTTATTTATATTTTTATTAATTTACCATAACTCTTTTATAAATATGGTATTTGGCCCATAGGATTCACTTAAATAAAACCTATTCTTGAAAATTAGGGCGAATGGAAGGTTGTAACTCCTAATTTCAAGGGCTAAATTTACATTTTTTACCCTCTCCCTTAAAATAAGGTGGGCTATTTGAGGCGATTTGTAAAAAAGTACTATGATACAAAATATTTGCCCACTAAAAATTTAAAACCCCTTAATTTTGCCTACGGGCGAACATTTGCCCCTAAAATTTTCCATGATGGTGGATTAAGTTGAAATAAGAGGCAAAATGAGCCCATATAATTATCCATTTCTGGGGCTCATCATCACCCCCCTATTAAGCAACTAATCTATCTTGTTATCCTTGATGGCTTTGATAGATTCCCTCACATCCCATGCCTCTGATGTCATATCCTCCTCTTTATCATGGAATTTTGCCTTTCTATCCACCCCCTCTCACTGTTGTCTTTCTTCTTCCTCTTTTTTTGTTTCCTCCTCATCTTCCCCTACTATATTTCTAAAAATCTCCCAGGCTATGAAGGTGTTCTTGGCAACTTGACCCAGTGGTTTTTCTTCTTTGCTCCAGGGGAGTCCAAGTGGGAGGCTTGTAATCATGCTGATAAACTCTGGTGTAAGTTCTATGGTTGGACCCTTGAAACTGACTGTGGCATGGGTTTTTGAATGAGGTTTTAAAGACAATAAAAATTCTTCTGTCACCTCCTCATCATATCCATGAATTCTCTCAAAGAAAGATATCTAGTTTGCCTTGGTGAAAAGGGCCACCACTTCTGGGTGCTCATGCAATTTGTTGAAGTTCAAAGGCTCCTTTCTCATAAAACCTCTTGGCATGGTGTTTTGTGACCTCTGAAAATGCCCAGGTGAGGAAGAAGGCAGCAACTTTCAAAACTGGAAACAGAGGAATAGCTAATGTTTGTCTTTTGGAAACTAGAGAGGGAATTTCTCATGTTCCCTTTTTTTTCACATAAATTCTACAATTTCTCCCCTTTTTCAAACTGTTTTTAACCTAAATTTGATTCTCAATTTTTGGAATATATATATATATATATATATATATATATATATATATATATATATATATATATATATATATATATATTAACAGAACAGAGAATAAATAACACAAGGTTTTTTTCTTCAGAGAGTAGACAGACTTGCAAATTCGGTTTTTTTCACAGGTTGGTTTCTATGGTTGCATATTTTTTTCTTTACAGTAGAATGTGAGGAAGAAGAAGACAGACTTTGAACGCAGAGAAGAAAACGGGGAGACTGTGTAGAACTCAGAAAAATACAGGCAGACTTTTAAGCTTCACTTTCCTTTTTTTCAACCCAATACTGTGTTTTTTAATTGACTACCTTATATAAATATATCATATGCAGAGCGATTTCCTGAGCCTACCTCTTTTCAAGTTGAAAATTGACATGAAATCCCGAATTTTCCTCTGTGGAGTTGCTCACTGGCCTTCCTGTAGAACTGTTACAACTTCCTATAGAATGTCGATAGCAGAAAATGACAGAGAACGATGGTTTCGAGGCTATGGAGGTGGTATAGAGCTTGTTGCAGCTACAGGGACGATGATAAAATGGAAACAAAGGTGGTGAATGAGTTCGAGGCAGAGTACTTATGTTTTCTGTGAAATATTTCCGCTGATGGTGAGCTGGCAAAAATGTGGGTTGGCATTATTTGGACTGTTGGTCCCTATTGCAGTGCCATCATGAGACTTTACGCTTTCTGCTTGTAATCACTTCCCATTATCTGCGCTGGAGTTCAAAACATCTGCCACTACCTATTTTTTTAGATTTCCCATGAGTTGACTAGACACGTGTGCTATATGATTTCTGATTGAGCGCTATAGAACTGGACGAGGTGTTGTCTGAACTAGACGAGGGTGGCTAGTTAGCTGGCCACCGATCTCATTCAATCACAACCGTCTCACTGTCCATGCAGTTTTTAAATTACATTCATGCAACAGAGGGACAAGTTTAGTCACTTACCTGGAAGTCAAATGCGTTTGCTCTGAGGTGTTGTGCCCTTTCCTTCTGTTGCATGCCTTTGTTTCTATGGATTCATGCTTGTCTGGTTGCTGATATGTGGTTGTGCTTTGTGCAGGTTCCTTTCTGGCTGGATTTGATCTTCAGGAGTCTACTTCAACCTTCAAATTTGCACCCTCATGCTACTGATGCTAGATTTTTGCAGGACAGTGACTTGTTTTGTCCATAGCTCCCAAACGGTAGACTAGATTGACCTGAAATTTTTTGAGCATGTTTCCATCATCATTATGCACCTCCCATAGAAAAATTGTGGTCAATGGATGCACGGATTTCGAGAAAAATTGAAAATGGCTAAAGGTGATGGAGGTCAATTTCTTGGAAACCATGCACTAGAATTGGCTGAAATTTCTTGGGTAGGTTACTATAACCCATATGCATCTCCCCATGAAACATGGTTTTAAATGGATGCACGGATATGGAGAAAATGCAAAAATGGTTGAAGGTGATGGAGGTTGATTTCTTGGAAACTGTACATTGGAATTGGCTGAAATTGCTTGGGCATGTTGCCATCATCCCTATACAACTCCCCATCAAACAGTTTTTAAAATGGATGCACGGTTTTCAAGTTAAGAAAAAAACAAATTTCCATTCTATGTATTTTTGTATCAGAGCATTCTACAGTTTTTGCACATTAAGAAAAATGAGCTTGGGCTGTAATGCAGACTTGGAATTGATGGGAGAGACGTTTGAAGATTGCAAGGGGATATATAAATCCTTTATCAAGCTTCCCTATTTCCCAAACTGCTTTTGAAGTCCATTTCTAGCTCTTTGTAATTTCTACAAGAGCCTCCTGTAGAAAACACAGTTTTCAGAAAAGAAGCACAGTGAGGTGGAAAGAATGTTGAAAATGATGGACAAGGGTGAGGGAAGGTAGGATAGGTGTTGTTATTGATTTCAGAGCTTTCTTGGCACTTGCTACTGCTTCCTGAAGTTCTCCTGCAATACAATTGGAAATTCATTTTTCTTTTTCTTTTTCTCTTTTTTCTTTGGAAACAACTAGGGCGCCTCAAGGATGTTTTCACCCTAATTTCTTGCCCTGGGTGCCTCCAAGGGAGGTTTTCAACCAGGGATCTTATTCTCTTTTTATTTTCTCTTCTTTCCAACCCATTGACCGCCTCATGGAGGTTCTCAATCAATGAGCCAATTTGAGGCACCTCCGAGGAGGTTTTCACCTTAGATTTTTATTTTTCCCTTTTTTTTCATTTTTTCTCTCTACCCTACCCTACTTGAAAAATAAAATCATTTTCAAGTACAAGAATACTTCCAATGGAGCCATGTGCACATCAAGATGAGAGACAAAATGATGTGGAGGCTTGAAATGCATGCTTTGACAGGTATCCGGATTTCAGAGACCAAATGATTTGACTTTGAAGGGATCAAGCATAGTCGAGGAAGATAGTGATGCTGCACCTTAGTGACCATCTGGAACCTTATCTAAATATAGCTATGATGTCCTTGGCCTTTCTGCTGATCTGGATCATTCTTCATGTCTTCTTCTACCATGACCTTCATATCTTCCTCTTTTTTCTGATTCTTCTCTTGAATACATGGAAGATTTGATGGTAACTATGAGGGAGCTCTCTTGATCTCTAATTCTATTATCTTCTCTTTATCAAGTGGAGCCAATGGTTCTTTGACCTTCTCTTTTGCATCTTCTTCTGCTGGATGTGGTCCTTCAATGATATCAATATAATTTTTTTTTTGCAATACTCTTCCTGAGCTATGGTGAATATCATTGAGCTCAAGAGGGGTTGTTTGGAAGTGTTGTACCTCAGCTTTGGAATTGGGTTGAGCTACTCCAATGTGCAGGTTTGGAAATGATGGTTCCCCACTATATACTTGTTGGGCCTGTCTGTTATTCGGGTTCGGGTTCAGTTGAGCAGGTATCTGGCGTTGTCTTGATGGAGTAGGAGGTAATGGTTGCGGTTGAGCAGGTGGTGGAGGAAAAGGAGTGGGAGGAGAGTTGTACTAAGGCTTCCACCCCTGATGAGATGCATTCCACTGAGGTTGTGGCTGAGCATAGGGGTGAAATGGATAAGTAGTTGGTTAAGCATGATATTGAGGAGGATATGACCAAGGAGGGGGTGTGGACCAGGAAGGATGAGCAGGGGGACCCAAAGAAGGTATGAATGTGACTTGGTTGGGGTTGTAATATGCCTGAGATGTCCCTTGCATCCCCTTCTGGTATGGTCTGGGTCCATGTGACCTCCTTTGGTTTATGAAATAGAGTGGTTCAGTGGCACCTTTGGCCCTTTGATATGCAGTTTTAATTTCAGGCAAGGAAGGGCACTGATTCGTAGGATGGTCTTCTTCACAGACAAAACACACTTCTATGGAGTGCAATGGACATTCGTTCCTAAGATGCTTTCTAGTGCACCTGGGACAAAAGATGGCCAAAGCCCTCTCGGCTTCCTCTTGCTTCCTTTGGATCCACAAGGTATCCATTTGCATTGCAAGCATCTTCCTCATCTTGCTCTTGAAATCTTCCAGCAGATTTTCACATTCACCTCTAAGGGATGAGTTGGAAGAAAAGGTATTGCTCCCAACATTTTTGTTTTCAGCCATGGGCTCCAGAGGAATGTTTTCTTCTTCTTCTCCCCTATAGGTTCTTCAAATATGTTTTGCTATCCACCTAAGGGTTCATCTTGATCACAGCCATTGAAGAAGAGAGAAGGTTGGTTGTGTGAAGCAGTGGGGGTGTTGGGCAAAAATTTCCCTGAATTATCCCTATTCCTATGAGGCATGAAAGGAAATATTTTTGGTTGATTTTGAATTTTGATTTTTTTTTTTTTTGCTTGTACTTGCAAAACTGAAATTGATTGAACAAAAAATTGTAACTAACTGAAATGAATCTTGCTGAAATGGAATGGCATGGAAAGCATCTTCCTTTGGATCCGTAAGGTATCCATTTGCATGGCAAGAATCTTCCTCATCTCGCTCTTGAAATCTTCCAGCTGATTTTCACATTCACCTCTAAGGGATGAGTTGGAAGAAAAGTTACTGCTCCCAACATTTCTGTTTTCAGCCATGGGCTCCAGAGGAATGTTTTCTTCTTCTTCTCCCCTATAGGTTCTTCAAATATGTTTTGCTATCCACCTAGGGGTTCATCTTGATCACAACCATTGAAGAAGAGAGAAGTTTGGCTGTGTGAAGCAGTGGGGGTGTTGGGCAAAAATTTCCCAGAATTATCCCTATTCCCCCGAGGCATTAAAGGAAATCTTTTTGGTTGATTTTTTTCTTTTTCTTTTTCTGCTTGTACCTGCAAAACTGAAATTGATTGAACAACAAATTGCGACTAACTGAAATGAATCTTTTTGAAATGGAATTGCAGAACTGAAATGAAAGCAGGAATGACTAATTTACGCTTACTGAAATGGAAATTGCATAATTGAAATGAAAGCAGGAAATGACTAATTTACGCTTGCTGAAATGGAAATTGCAAAATTTGGAATGAAAGCAGGAAATATCTAATCTATGCTTGCTGAAATAAAAATTGCAGAATTTTAAATGAAAGTAGGAAATGTCTAATCTACGCTTGCTGAAATGAAAATTGCAGAATTGAAATGAAAGCAGGAAATGTCTAATCTACTTTTGCAAAAAGGAAATTGTGGAATTGAAAATGCAGAATTGAAATGAAACAACTACTCTACTCATGCTGAAATAAACTACTTAGAAGAATGTTGCAGTAGAAATTAGAAGAAAAACAGTAATCACAAAATACTCTGACGCTTCCCCGGCAAAGGTGCCAAAAAGATGCTGAGCTCCAGTATAGCAGTAATGATGCTGCAACTCCTAGGACTCCCTACTTTACTTTTATCAACTAGGTAGTTCGTAACAAACTTAGAAGTGATGGTGTTGTATGCACAAGTACTAGCTCTTACTATAGGCTGTCACTTGATCAACTGGCACAAGTTCACT
This sequence comes from Pinus tabuliformis, assembly GCA_031772625.1. Taxonomy (NCBI): domain Eukaryota; kingdom Viridiplantae; phylum Streptophyta; class Pinopsida; order Pinales; family Pinaceae; genus Pinus; species Pinus tabuliformis. The sequence continues at coordinate 948,299,456 of CM062807.1, forward strand.
AGGAGCTTAAGCCAACTTCTATGAGTTCTCAGAAGAAGCTTTTAACTGTGATGGAAGAAAGCTAACTCAAAAGAGACTATTATACTTACAGAAAGAAGATGAAAACTGAAAGGAAATGCAAACCCTAGCTTTACCCACTAACCCTACTTTTGCAAGAAAAAGAGATGAAACTATTGAAATGGATGCCATTTACTACTGAAAAGGTAAAATGCAAGTATTCAAACTACTTCTGAAGTAAAATATGGAAAAATCATCTTTTTGTACTTTTGAGCAATTTTATGTAGAATTATTATGCTTGTGTTTCAACTATTTGTGACTGTGCAGAGGTTTGGTGGTGAAGGGAGATGGAGTTGGCTTTTATAGGAGGTTGGGAAGGTGTGGAGAGGACCTAAGGAGTCCCTAGCACCCTTCTGGAGACTTCCACTATGATCAAACTTCGAAAAATCGTTTGCATGGACTTCTGCAAGAGGCTGCAGGGGATCTACAGGAAGTTCTATAGGAGGTTCTACAGGAGGAGGCCGAAAGTGGTTTTTGGAGGTTTGAAGGTGGGAAAATGGTAGAAAAAAGGAAATGAAGTCTGGATGGAGGTGTCAAAGGGTCTAGGACTCTGTCAATGAAGGTCAGACATGAAAGAGATGGTTGGATTTGTTCAAAGGTCAAGGAAGCAATTTTGCACATGAACGTAGAAATTAGGGCAGTTTGGGATAGTATGGCGAATGAGTGGAGGAAATCTCAAGAGATGGACTGAAGTAGATTGGGTGATGGAATAATGATAAGATGGAGGGTTCTACAAGTGAGCTGCACACTTACTCTTCAAAACTGTCCCAAGTAATAACAAGAAAACAGAGTTTTACCTATTTTAACCTAATTCTGACCTAAAAACCAGAAAAGTGTTGAACAGAACTTTATGGGCAGGAAGTTATGCACTAAAGCCATGGAAACTAAACAAAAATAGATCTAAGCATGTAAATACAACTGATATCAACTTCTCCAACTCGAAATCTCACACTAGCAAGTGCATTGGAAAGCAAAAACAATGTTTTGGTGGCAGCAAGAGTGCCTTGGTCTCAATTCATGGTCCCACGGAGGGAGAAAGGAGATCAAGGCCTGCTTGGTAGATTTTTTGTGGATCTTCTTCTATTATTGCAGCAAACTATCTAATCAACTTGAATCTAGAACAATTATTCTAATCATCAAAAACAACCTAAGCAACAAAGCAAGATTTAATCTAAACAATAGAAATTATTTCATGAATGCAAGAAAAAAACATATAAATACACAAAGGAGGTGCTGGCCACTTGGGTTGGGCCCAACCCCAAGAGCTACAGCCCCCTTAGAAATATCAGTGCTGGTTCAAGGCTGGATTCATCTTCATTGATCAAAAAAATAATAGTTACATCACAAAACTGTCTAAAAGAGCTCGAAAATGAGCTAAATACAGCGCTGCACTAAAGTGCGAAAATAGATTATCAAATGGCTAAAATCTAACTAAAAAAACTGAGGCCCTAAGCCTTATTATTTATACAAATGGGGACTCCCAACAGTCCTCCTAAAATTAAGGAACTCGGCTTCCTAGAACTAAAGATAACAACAGTCCTACTTGACTTGCTCGGCTGCCCCTTGAAATCATCAATGTGGTTGCTTGTACTCCAAGTTTCTGATGGAGAATTCAAGGTAAGGGTTCATAAATGAAGGGGACACCCTCCTACAAATCCTCTCCCTTGTTCTTTCTCGAATTAGGCTGTCAAATGCCCATTAAACCTTTGATTTTGTCTCAAAATTGACCAAAAATCTGCATAAAGCACATATTAGACTTTTTGGCATAATGACTAACCCAATTCACTCTATTAGCATAAATATAATAAAAAACACGCAATAAACTAATGAGAATGGTGGATTAAGTCGAAATAAGAGGCAAAATGAGCCCATATAATTACCCATTTTTGGGGCTCATCACATAGTAATGTTTGTAAATGTTATAGCTTTTGTGTTATATTTCAATATGTGTATGTAATTATCTATTAGTAATTAGTTGGTGATGAAGAAGGAAGGCAATCTTGTCAATAGCTTACAAGAGGATTGATGTTGCACATCTCTTTCATTTAATTTTAGGTATCAGATTTTTGACAATTAATTAATTCTTAATAATGTCCCTTTAGATATTACTAAATATATCTTGGAGAGTAGTTTTAATTTTAAGTTTTCTCAGTTACCTAAATCTGTTGAGATGATAGATATTGTTAATAACTTTAATTATGAAAAATTATGAAATAATAATTTTGAATGCAAGGTGACAATGTAATAGGGTTGAATGGAAAAAAATGTGAATAATAAGAATGTAGTCAAGTAAAAATATTATTCATTGTGATCAATTTCAAACTATTTTCTTCTACTATTCTTATTGTCAACCCTGTTAGTTTTGCTATTTTTTCATATCGATTATATGAAAAGTGTAGTTGAAATTGTAAGCCATTCAAATCCTTAACTAGAGCTATTGTATTAAACATCTTACCTTTTAGCTCTTGCTCTCCAATATTAATAGGTTGAATTACTATAACACAAAAATAAATGCACATTCTTAATAAAAAAAAAATTTGCTTACACTAAAATCAATCACATTGTTAATTCAGTCACTTTAAAATTAATGTACCATCATGCTTCCAGTTACATCAAATCAGAAATCAACATCTACACTAAAATTAATGAATCTAGTGAAAGCAATCAAGTATAATAAAAAATCAACATCTACAGTTAAATCAATACATCTAGTGCAAGCAATCAAATATAATTAGAAATCAAAATCTACACTGAAATCAATGCTTCTAGTGCAAGCAATCAAATATAATTAGAGAACATCTACATTAAAATCAGTGCATCTAGTGTAATCAATCAAATAGGATTACAAATCAACATCTACACTAAAATCAATGCATCTAGTGAAAGCAATCAAATATCATTAGAAATCAACATCTATTGAAATCAGTGCATGTAGTGCAAGTAATCAAATAGAATTATAAATCACCATCTACAATGAAATCGATGCATCTAGTGCAAGCAACCAAATGAGATTATAAATAACCATCTACACTTAAATCAATGCATTTAGTGCAAGCAATCAAATAGAATTAGAAAACATCTAAACTGAAATCAATGCATCTAGTGAAAGCAATCAAATAGGATTAGAAATCAACATCGATATTCAAATTAATGAATCTAGTGCAAGCAATCAAATATCATTAGAAATCAACATCTACACTGAAATCAATACATCTAGTGCAAGGAATCAAATAGGATTAGAAATCGCTATGTACGCTAAAACGAATGCATCTAGTGCAATGAATCTTCTTCTCTCTCTCCCCCCTCCATCTATATCTATATCTTCCTCCATATCTCCTTCTTTGTCTCTTTATCTCACCCCCAAACATACATACACTCTCTGCATCTCTCCCTTGTCACTCACTCTCTCTTTCTCTACTTCTCTCTCTATTTCTTTCTTCTTCCCTCCCTCTCTCCCCTTCCAACTCCATCTCCTTTTCCCTCACTCTCTCTCATCCTCTCTCTCTCTCCCCCTCTCTCTTTTCCCTCCAACCTTTTCACTTTCTCCCTTCCTCTCTCCTTCTCTCTCTCCTCCTCTCCCCCCCCCATATTTGTGTCTTCCTCTCTCTCTCTTAGCATTCTCTCCCTCTATTACTCTCCCCTTCTCTCTCTCTTTATTCCTCCTCTCTCCCTCTAATTTAGTTTATCTCCTTCAGTGCAAGCAATCAAATAGGATTAGAAATCACTGTCTACACTGAAATCAATGCATCTAGTGCAAGAAATATTCTTCCCTCTCTCCCCACTCCATCTATATCTATATCTCCCTTCATATCTTCTTCTTTGTCTCTCTATATCACCTCCCTTCCCCCCCGAAATACACATGCTCTCTCTCTCCATATTTATCTATCTATCCCTCTCTCTATTTATCCCTTCTTCCCTCTCTTCACTTTCCATCTATATCTTTATCTCCCTCTGTCTCTCTTTTGTCTTTCTATATCAACCCAAAACATAAACACTCTTTCTCCATATCCATCTATCTCTCCCTCCCTCTGCCTCTCCCTCCCTCTCTCTCTTAGCCTTCTCTCCCTCTCGCTCCCCTTCTATCTTTCTTCAATCCTTCTCTCCTCTCTCCCTCTCTCTCCATCTCCCTTATCACTCACTCTCTCCACCTTTCTCTCTATGTGTCTTTCTTCTTACCTTCCTCTCTCCTTCTCCCTATTACGTCCTCACTCTCTTCCTTCCTCTCTCTCCCTTTCTCTCCAAACTCTCTCTATCTCTCCCCCTCAACTCTCTCTCTCTCTCTCTACCCTCCAACTTTGTCACTATCCCTCCCCCCTTCCCACTCCCTCTATCTCACCCCCAAGCATAAACGCTCTCGCTCCATCTCTTCCTTATCACTCTCTCTCTCCTCCTTTCTCTCACTGGCTCTATCTCTCGAGCTCTATCACTCTATGTCTTTGTTCTTCCCTCCCATATATATCTAGAGTTAATATATATCATGATATATTAATATATATTATAATATAAAAAATTTAATATTATGATAAATTTAAAATAGTATTAATTAAAATTTATTAAGTTGAATAATATCAATATGAGATTTAATGATGTTTTTTACATGGCATGATAACAAATTTTATAATAAAACTACATCAAATGAATATTTTCGAATATTACAACTTTGATATGGAAATATTTGTGTATAGAGATTTTAATATATCCATACGATATGGTATCAAATTTTATTATCTAGATATTAAAGGGTTCTCTATCTATTGATAGTAATATATATCATGATATATTAATATATATTATAATATAAAAAATTTAATATTATGATAAATTTAATATAGTATTAAGTAAAATTTATTAAGTTGAATAATATCAATATTAGATTTAATGATGTTTTTTACATGGCATGATAACAAATTTTATAATAAAACTACATCAAATGAATATTTTCCAATATTACAACTTTGATATGGAAATATTTGTGTATAGAGATTTTAATATATCCATATGATATGGTATCAAATTTTATTATCTAGATATTAAAGGGTTCTCTATCTATTGATAGGGTTCTCTATCTATTTTATATATTATTGTAAATATATCCGTTGCTGAAGGCCATAGGTTCCTGATACTTAGTAAATAAGTAGTTTATAAACTTAGTAAATAAGTACTAAATTTCTCTTGATTAAAAGTATGATACTTCGTCAATTTCTCTTTCGTGATCTGAATTCCGAGTTAGGTTTCATTTCATTCAGCCACATGTTCTCAAATAGGGCCTTCTATTATATTCCCCTTCACCCCTATAATCTATCTCATTGTAGCCGAAACTTCAAGCTTATAATTTTATAGAAGGCTACTACTATCGCTGAAGGAGGTGCCTCATGAGGGCTGGGAAGATAAAAGGTTTGGGGGAAGTGGGAGATTAGAGTGAATTCGGAGCAAGATTTTGGATTTTGTGTTGAATTAACCTTTTAACTTTGATTTAAGAAATGGTAGTGGTTTTAGTAAAGAGTAAATATATTTAAAATTTTACTTAATTTGGAATTTTAATGTGGTAAAATCTTTTGTTGAAGGCAAATTTATGATCCATTCAAATTTAATGATAAAAGAACTATTGAAATTGTATTGTAATTTTTTTTAATCTAAACGCATGATATAATTGTATTGTAGTTTTAGGACATAAACATTATTTAGATTTCTAATTTTTTACTTCTATGTTGGCCACTGAAATTTAACTTCGAGTATGGACATACAATCAATGGTTTTATTTTTGCAATATCATGGGTCAATACCACTTCTATCAATACCCCATGTTTAAAAGAATATAACTCATTCCATATAATACTTTTTCATATGACATTTTTTTAATTAATCAATCGAATTAAAAAAACAAAAAGAGCATCACGGTGTAGAGTTAAATCTCAACTTTTGATTTGTGTACACTACCAAGAATATCCTAAAAGTTAAATCTCTACCTTCCATCTAATAATTATTGATAATTAAATTAAAATTATGTAATCCCTATTTTAAAATAGGGACATTTTATCAACATAACAAGTGTCCTATGGCACATGATATTGTAACAAAGATTAAAAATTCCCAGAATTAAATAGGAATTAATCTCAGCTATTAAAATATTTAGCTCATATATTATTATTATTTTTTAATTATTGATAATAATAATTTAAAATAAAATTTATTTTTTAATAATATAAAATATAAGATAAAATAAATATGTGTATACATACTTATTCAAAACTACCAACAATTTAACTTATATAATTAAACAAATATTAACATTATACGTAATGCCAAACCATATTACTTCAAATAAATAAATCTATTTAAAACATAATGCTATAACGGAAAAAACAAAACCCTTAACCAGTGACATTGATATTTTAAATAAATAATTTTGATATGAAAATAAATATTATAGGAGAAAAATAGGTGGTCTTTTTTTTTATTATTAACTATATGGTGAATCCGTAACTATCAGTCTTAATCTATGAGGGACCAAAAATTTATGAGAGACCCAAAATCAATCCAAAAAATGAAAGTCTTAATCAATGACCAATTCCAAAGTTGAGTATGAGACCATCCGGAGTATTTAAGCAACGCCTTGGGCACGTGTCTATGATGGACCAGAGCCTGAAATATTGATAAGGGAGTTGTTGTAAAGAAGTTGGTTACACCTAAAATGGAGCTGCGTGCCAGTAGAACAACATATCTGCGGTTGTTTTTTATTCAAGAAAATCTGCATGGAGAATCAATGACTAATGAACAAATCGATGCGTACATTATATATATTTAAAGATTGTGGCCCATAAAAAGACGACCGCATTGGAAGCTGGTGCATTCTAAATCAGAAATAAGGAAAAGGTTAAGGTTTCTAATTGACCACGGTAAATAAACAGAAAAGAAAAGAAAACCGTATTTGAAATCTTCGAAGTTTGGTTTTACGATGTTTGGATTGAAATGGGTAATACAATTTTTATAATTTAAGTATTGGTTTTTATTACGCTAAGTTTATTTATGCATTTCTATATTCTAAATTATTAGAAGTTTACAATCTTATTCACGGTTATATAATTAAATTCCGAAAAAAACCAATGTAGATTGTCTTACCAAATTCACCTAAAAATGGTTAACTGGGCCAAAAGGAAATACTGAAATTCCACGATAAATAAACTGAAAAGAAACACCGAGGTTACGTAAACGTTGGCACAAGTAAAGAGGCGGCGCTTCCATATCCAGTGAAGAAAAGTACGGAAATTACGTGAACCTGAGCACAAGCAAAGTGGCATCGGCTTTAGATGGATTTTGATGGTGTTGTTGGAAATTGTAGCCAACCAATACCAATGTAAAGCTAAAGAATTATCCAAAAAAACCAATGAATGTCTGACCTCTTCTCAGCTATATATGCAATTTGTTGTTAAAGTCAATTAAGCTCAATTTAGTGGAACAACAGTAGTTGAAGTCTTCTCAGCTATATATGCAATTTGTTGTTAAAGTCAATTAAACTCGATTTAGTGGGAAAACAGTGGTTGAATTGTTTTTAGCTTTATTAATGAGATGGTAAAGAAATTTCAAGAAAATTGAATGAATGTGAAATTTGTGGAAATTGAGAGATGTATGACTCAAATTTCATTGTTATGATTTGGTTTACAGGCAAAAAGATAAGTAATAGATCTCAGAAATTTACTAATAATTATTTGTCAGCGTGCTCTCAGGTATATATAACAATTTTTTTAAGAAATTATATATATATATATATATATATATATATATATATATATATATATATATTTTAAAATTAAATTAAATCAAATCAGGGCAAAATTTTATGGTGAAAGTTTTGAAACCATAACTTATGATAAAAGAAATAATTAAAAAAAATGGTTTTATTTAAATATTAATTTATTGCAAAGCAAATAGAAAGTTAATAGGTAGATTATCTCATCTTTTTCTTGTGAATTTGCTTTGAGGAAGTTGAATATTTGTATTTATTAAGTTAATAGGTAGATTATCTCTTCTTTTTTCTTGTGAATTTGCTTTGAGGAAGTTGAATATTTGTATTTATTAAGTTAATCCAAATAAAATTAAGTTAGGTAATAAATAGATAATTTCAAATTTTTAAGAATTAATTTTTTATTTGAAAAGTAATTATGTGTTTTTTTGGTTTTAATTAAATTGATTAATTAAAAAAAAAAATTATATGAACAAAGGTTATATGAAATAAGTTGTGGTTTTTTTAGCATATGGTATATATAAGACTTGGTTTTGTAATAAAGCCTATTTAAAAGTTAAGAATATTTATGGTAAATTAGGGGTGGATTTCTATGGTTAAGAATATTGTTATATGTTTTTTAAAATGTTTAATTCTTTTTATAATTAATAATAATAATATTTTAAAATAAAGTTTAATTAGTTAATTTTAATGATATTTTCTAAAATCTTGAATATGTAAGATATATCATGAAGTTAAGCCATGGTATTGTAACAAAGCATATTTACATATTTAAAATTTCAATGGTAAAGTGGGAATGAATCTTAAGAATATTATTTAATTCTTTTTATAATTAACAACTGTTGCAAGGTATGTTAGTCCCTACCACTCTAAGTTACACATTATGTTATGGGAAAATAGCATAAAAAAATTATAACCTACATTGGTCAATGTTAGCTAAATTAATAGTAGTTAATAGGCAAATGGAATCCTATAGTCATGCTTTGGGAGGAACTAATAAATTGAGATGTGAAGTAGATTGATTAATTTTGTACATGAACTTGCATAAATTTTGGTGGGTAGTAAACACTAGTAAGTCTACACATTTATAGTTTTACTCCTACACGAGTTTTAAAGAAAACATAAATAATGGTGAGAAGTAAATCCTAGTAAATATATTTGTTTACATCTTATTCATATCCATTTTTTAATGCAAAAACTCACTTAAATTATGGTGGGAAGTAATTGATGGTAAATATGTTATTTTCTTTCTTCAAAGGTTAAGAATAAAAAATCACTGCACACGTATCTAAAAATAATGCATGAATATTGCAATGATATCCATAAATTATGGCATGAAAATTATGAGGCAACTATCCACATTTCATTATTTGCAAAGACCTTCAAGTTATGGTCCAATCAAATGTTTGAAAATTAAGTTTTTTTAATAATATTGAAAAATAAAGAGTTATTTTTCGAGGTTAAACATTATAAATTGCATTGGTCAATGTTAAACTAATAGTGCTCAACAAACAAAATGATACTTTGGACTAATTGAGGGTCTCAATTGATTCTCAACGGAATATTCTATGCTTAGCTTACCATTCTTCTTAATGTTTATCAATAGTTGTAGTGTATTACAAAGTTTATTGGGTTGCATTGACTTTTAATAAATTTAAAAAGCTAGATTTGTGCCACTTGGCCCCCCACCCACCAATTTCCTAGGGATTTGAGATTATTCCATGTTGACATTATTCCAATTCTAATAAGTTGCTCATTATTATTTATAACATTCATTTATATATAAGAAAAAGTTATTTAGCAAAATAGTCCAGTACTTTTAATAAATTTAAAAAATTAGATTCATGCCACATGGCTCCCACCCACCAATTTCCTGGGGATTTGAGGTTATTCCAATTCTAATAAGTTCCTCCATGATAAATTCCTCGTTATTATTTATAACATTCATTTATATATAAGAAAATCTATAAAGAGGTATTTTCCTATGTCTTCACTATGGTGCAAATAAATTCCATCCATTTTTGGATTAAGATGTCCCTCAACGTGTTCGAAGATCATATTGTCTACTCCAATCTTCTGCTCTTGCTAGAAGAATGTGGGCTACAAGTTGTGAATTACATCAAAGTGTTTGAAGATCATATTGTCTACTCCAATCTTCTGCTCTTGCTAGAAGAATGTGGGCTACAAGTTGTGAATTCCATCAAAGTGTTCAAAGATCATATTGTCTACTCCAATCTTCTGGTCTTGCTAGAAGAATGTGGGCTACAAGTTGTGAATTCTACATCATCTTTGATTAATAACAAAGTTTTCCATACCATATATAACAAGGTATTTTCCTATAATCATGGCAACAACTTACTTCCCTATCTACTTTACTAGTATCTGAACATACATATATTTGTACGCTACCACAGGTGTCTGATAGTGGAAAATTTAACGTGGACAACCTCTATGAGAAGTTTAGGCATTTTATATTGGATCACGAGGCTCACTTACGTGACCTTGACTCTTAAGAGGAAAATGTGTCACCGCACAAATGAGGAATACAAAGTTTGACCATCTTATGCCACAAATATCCACGAGATCAATTATGTGTCCACCATAAATTTAGTAATTGAGTTTGGTGTAGAGGTTAATGATTTGAAGGAGTGTTCTATTGAAGATTGCTTTAATTTTCAAATACAAATGTATAAAAGTAGCTCAGCTATGAATTTGGTATGTCCTAGGTTTTCAATGTAGGATTATTATAGAATTAGGTAAAGTAGCATGAATGAATCTGTTCTCTAAAATTAATTAGCAATCATTGAAAACAAATTTTCAAAGTGCAAGTTGATCTGATTAGTTTTTTCTTTAAAGATAATTATTGATCTATTTTAATCACAAATCTAAGAAGTGTTTAGAGCGATATAATTTCTTCTTATGTAATTTTTTTTTAAATGAAAATTTTGAAAAAAAAATGTTTGCATCTCAAAGATAAAATTGACAAAAAAAAAATATAGCCCCAATATAAAATAATAACATTACTTGAAATGCTTAAAAATGTTTTAACCATGAAAATCTATTTCTTTTCATTATACATATTAGTTGACATTGAAATATTTTACTTATGAAGTACATTGTTTATATTAATAAGTTCCATGATAAGCTCCTCCATGATTAATAAATTATGAAATTTAGAAATTATGTTTGATTTTTTCCCCTTGGAAAAATCGTAATTTTCATTGATATAAGAAAATTACATATTGTAGATGTAGTTCACATATGCTATATGTGAGGTTGTATGCCTATCAAAAAAGAAAGTATAAAAAATGATCAATGATTCTCCAAGCAGGGAGAATATGTCTTCTGTGTTGTTCTAAAGAGATAAAAAAAACTCCTCGCAGGGAGTACAGTTGTGTGTCATATATATGCATCAAGTAAAATGGAAATATACAAATGTGCTGATAATTTATGCAAAAACTATCAACATGAGAATCAGGCTCCTCTTGAGTTAGTTATGCTATGTAATCCATGTATGGACAATGGTAGTACTGATATTGTGCACCATCCCTCTATTTCTGGATCAACCATGTACCACGAGGCTGGTTCGTAGCTTCCTTGGATAGCTGGACAACAGTTTGGTTGCGCTCCCTGTAGATATGGAACAAACAAAGTGATCAAAATGTGCAATGAGTCTATGTGCCTCTTCCAAAATAGGTCTCAGTGAATATGCAAAACAATTTGATGTATTGTTTATCCAGTTGCAAACTATTTTGGAGTCCCCAAAGATTTGTATATTCCTGCATTGTTTCTCCATGGCAAAGTGTAGGAGGTGTTTAAGAGTGATCAGCTCTGCATAATTATTAGTACCCCTTCCCAGACCCATTTGTATTTTATAGTAGTGAGAGTCAGAAAGGTATAGTAAAGCACCCCCCCTCCATAACCTACATCCTATGCAGATCCATCGAAATATGCCCAGGGTTATTCTCGGTTGATGACCTTAGGGAAAATTGCCCTAGTGGATAGTGCAGCATCATCGTCAGGGATGGAGTTATAGTTAGACAGAATGCGGACGATAATGGAGGGAAAATAAGGGATGGTATTATGGAAGATGTAATGGTTTCGTGCAATCCCGATCACCCAGCAAGTGAGAAGGGGTAAGTTCCTGGCCTTATTCGAAGCCGCAGAAGACCACCATGTTTCCCATGCATCTACAACAGATGTGCCCTGCCATTGACAGTGGGGATTGATGGCCCTAAGGGTGGTATTCCAAAGGTCCATAGTGACCAGGCAAGTAAGGAAGAGGTGATCGATAGACTCTGTGTTGTTCTTGCAGATGCAACACTAGGATGGTCCATCTTGTTCAGGTTTTCCCCTGTGGGGGCCTTGTTTTTAAGTACCTTCCACATAAACAATCTTGTTCTGGGAGGCACCTTCAGTTTCCACAGGTGTTTCCCCCAATGTTCAATAATTGGTGGTCAATGGACAGCAGAGATACAGAGGTATCCTTCCTTTGGAGAGTATCTACCATTTTTTGCATGGGCCCATATGATTTCATCTTCCCCCTCAATAATCCTGATGTGTGATTCTGTCAGGGCAACAATGTATTCCCCCCATTGATGATGCCAAAGCTGAGGGAGGTGTAGTCTTCGTGCGATCTTCCATGCCTGCTAAAAAATGGTGGTGTGCTTAGGGTCTGCAATGTGGTTGATATGGATGATGCCTGAATTGTTGATATGGAGCATTAGATCCTATGGGAGTCTATGTGTGTTGCCACTATCGATCCAGGGATCTAATCCAATGCGGACCAATGAGCCAGACTATATTTTCCATGTGATCCCATCTCGGATAAGAGGCAGGGAGTTTATCACTGCTTTCCATATGATAGATATCCCAGTCTTGTTCCAGTTGGGTCGACGGATCCAACCCATCAAGTTTAGGGGAGATATATATTTCGAATATGCCACCCTTATCCATAAACTGCTGGTGGTAATCAATTGCCATCCTATCTTAACAGCGAGTGTAGTGGAAAAATAATCCAATCTTTTAATGGCCCATCCTACCCATTTCTTTGGAAGTGCTGGTAATTCCCATCTAGCCCAGGCAAAGATTCTCCTGGACTGTTTACCCTTCCAAAGTAATCTGTAACTGAGATTTTGTATTCTAGAGAGAATTCCCCTTGGAATCTAGGCTAGAGACATCCAGGGAAAATTTTAAGAACCTCCCCTAAATTTATAAATATAATAAATGGGTGAATCTCCATGGTATATAGGAAAAATGGAAGGCGATTTTATCAATAATATAATATGTATATATAATTTTTTGGCGAATCTCTCACCAGGCATGGCGAATATTTTACTCAATTATAAAATCTTGTAAGATCTTGGTATTACCATGGGTTATCATAAACCTGGAGCTTAAAATTTACTATTAGTAATTTATAAAAATTAATAAAATTAATAAAAAAAATTATTTTATTTTTTATTTTAACCAAGCTAAAATGTTTAACATACATTAAATTACAACATCCATTTTTACACTTGATTTACCAAGCCCCAAGAGGGATCAAATATTTTTTCACTCTATGCTAGTTTGCATATCATGATATTTGATACCTCTCGGGGGTTAGTAGATCCAGAGTAAAGATGGATCTATGCTGGTTTAATTCCCCCATTTAAATAGGCTACATTCTATGTGAATACCATGTGCCATTTTGGTGAATACCATGGGTCAATACCATGTGCCATTTTTATTTTTATTAATACTAATATTAGGGTTAATAATGTTTTTTGGCATGGTATTAATAACAATCTAGTCCATGGTATTTGTCCCATAGTATTTTGCCCATAGGTTTCACCTAAATATAACGCATTTTTTGAGTGTTCTTAAATATAAGATGACTTATGGAGTAAATATAAAAAAATGTTTTATTTGTTTACCATACCTCTCGTTTATTTATATTTTTATTAATTTACCATACCTCTTTTACAAATATGGTATTTGGCCCATAGGATTCACTTAAATAAAACCTCTTTCTTGAGCCTTGATAAATAGAATGAGGGTTATGGACTAAATATAAAAAGAGGTTTTATTTATTTACCATACGTCTAGTTTATTTATATTTTTATTTATTTACCATACCTTTTGAGTAAGTATAAAAAGACGTTTTATTTATTTACCATACCTCCAGTTTACTTATATTTTTATTTGTTTACACCCTTGCATGTATATAAGGTGACTTATGGAGTAAATATAAAAAATATTTTATTTATTTACGATACCTCTCATTTATTTATATTTTTATTAATTTACCATACCTCTTTTATAAATATGGTATTTGGCCCATAGGATTCACTTAAATAAAACCTATTCTTGAAAATGGGCGAATGGATTCACTTAAATAAAATCTATTCTTGAAAATGGGCGAATGGAAGGTTGTAACTCCTAATTTCAAGGGCTAAATTTACCTTTTTTACCCTCTCCCTTAAAATAAGGTGGGCTATTTGAGGTGATTTCTAAAAATGTACTATGATACAAAATATTCGCCCACTAAAAATTTAAAACCCCTTAATTTCGCCAAAGGGCGAACATTCGCCCCTAAAATTTTCTATGGAGACATCCAATATACAGGGGTAGCTTCGAGTACTGCTTTAATAAGAACTAGCTGACCTGCTCTTGAGAGGTACTTGTGGTGCCATATATTAAGTCTTCTCTCTAGCTTAGAGATTAACCATGTCCAGTCTGCAATCTTGTATCCGAGGGGTTTCAACCAGTATCCTAGGTACCTAAGACCATCATCCAGCTGCAGAAGAGTGAATGGGAATCTGTGGAGGGCAAACTGTATCTCATGAGGTGTGCATCCTGAAACCATTATAGTGGATTTTAGACTGTTGATTTCCATGTTGGTAACAGTTCGAAATATTGCCATGATATTCTGTAAGTCGGTCAAATCCCCAATGCCTCCGTTAAGGAAGATCAACACATCATCTACAAAGAGTAGATGGGTCAATATGCATCTGTCTATAATCCTGATACCCTGAAGTCTGCCCATCATGTGTTCTTCCAATATGAGTCTGCTGAGGCCTTCCATAATGAGCAAAAATAATAGAGGGGATAGAGGGCATCCCTGCTTGAGACCTCTTTCTGAGTGGAAGAAAGGATCCATTGATAAGGACACTGAAAGTTATGTTTGTTATGAAACACATGATCCACTATATAAACTCTATGGGAAAACCAATATGAGTTAAGAGCATTCTGATATATAACCAACTAGCATGATCGAAAGCTTTTGAGAGGTCTACCTTGAGGATCATACCTTTCAATTTCTTCATCTGTACAGAGTGCAACACCTCTTGTGCAGTTCCTACAGCTTCATGGATCTATCGATCTTGGAGAAAGGCAAATTGTTTTGAGGAGATATGTGAGAATAAAATGGGATGAAGGTGATTGGCGATGATTTTATAGATACAGTTACAGAGGGAGATGGGGCAGAAGTCATCGAAAGAGTCAGGATTATCAGACTTAGGAATGAGCACAATGAAAGTGGTGTTGAATGCCTCATACATCCTCCGAGAGGTTTAATAGTCGTCAATGACCTTGAGAACGTCATCTCCTAGGAGTTCGAAAAAAGCAGTATAGAACTCGACTGCTCAGTGTTGAAATATATTTTTATTTTTAAAATTTGAAATGCATTGTATTGTAAATTGATTATAAGTAAAATAGATGAAGTAAAAATATAGAATTCGTTTTTTTATAATTTAATTATCATTTTTTGAAATATATCATACATTAAAAAATTCTAAATTTGTAGATTTAAAATTCCATCAATAATGTTTCACATGATATATTTTTTATATTTTTATATTTAATATATTTAATTGAGATTATAGTAAATAAATTTATGAATTTAGAAATGCTTATTCCATTTTATTTTATATGAATTTATTTTTGAAAAATTCATTATCTAGTATTCATTTGTTTTTAACATTTTGCGTTATATTTTGAATTTTGTTTTCATTAAAAATGCATATAAAATAATACTTTATAGGATTTATTAATTTAAGGCTTCATATTCCTAGTGTATAATATTATTCATAGGGTCTATAATATTAATTTTTAGGGTTAATATAAATCCATTGGGTTTATAATCATCATCAACCATGAGAAAAACTATTTCTTTTCATTGTACATATTAGTTGACATTGAAATATTATACTTAATATGGCATTGAAATATTTTACTTATGAAGTACATTGTTTATATTAATAAGTTCCATAATAAGTTCCTCCATGATTAATAAATTATGAAATTTAGAAATTATGGTTGATGTTTTGAAATGCATTTTTATTTTTAAAATTTGAAATGCATTATATTGTATATTGATTATAAGTAAAATAAATGAAGTAAAAATATAAAATTGGTTTAATTTTTTTTATTTTTTTAAATTATCAATTTTTGAAATATATCATGCATTATTAAATTGTAAATTTATAGATTTAAAATTTCATCAATAATGTTTCACATGATATATTTTTTAAAATTTAATACATTCAAATGAGATTATAGTAAATGCATTTATGAATTTATAAATGCTTATTTCATTTCATTTTATTTTATATGAATTTATTTTTGAAAAAATCATTATCTATTATTCTTTCTTTTTTAAGATTTTGCACTATACTTTGAATTTTTTTCATTAAAAAGCCTATAAAATAATAACTTATAGGGTTTATTAATCTAAGGCTTCATATTCCTAGGGTACAGTATTATACATAGGTTTATAATATTAATCTTTAAGTTTAATATAAATCCACTGGGTTTATAATCATGGTCAACCATGGTCCAACACCACATTGTGATAAATATTTTCTCAATATGAAAATAAACCAATGCCGCATTGCGACAAGCATTGTCTCAATATGAAAATCAACCATGGTCAACCATGTTCCAACGTCGCATTGTGACGAATGTTGTCTCAACCATGGTCAAACATGGTCAACCATGGTCAATAACCATGGTCACATTATGACAAAGACTGTCTCTTGGCCTCATGTTACATTGTCACAACCATGATCATTCATGGTCAACCATGGTCCAACTTCACATTGTGACACATATTGTCTCAATATGGAGATCAACCATGGTCAACGATGGTCAACCATTGTCCATCATCGCATTGCGACAAAAGTTGTCTCAATATGAAAATTAATCATGGTCAATCATATTCCAATGTCACATTGCGACAAATATTTATCTTAAGGTTTATAATATTCATCCTAGGGTTTATATTTCTTTGGTTTATAATATTTATCCCTTGGGTTTAATATTATTCCCTTGGGTTTATTATTCCCTTGGGTTCATAATATATATCTTAGGGTTTATATACCTTGGGTTTATAATATTAATCCCTTGTGTTTAATATTATTCCCTTGGGTTTATATTATCAATCCATTGGTTAATCCCTTGTGTTTTTAGTATGAATCCATTGGGTTTATAATATCAATCCCTTTAGGGTTTATATACCTTGGATTTATAATATTAATCCCTTGGGTTTGATATTATTCTCTTGGGTTTATAATACCTTTGGGTTCAATCATGGTCAACCATGGTCCAACGTCGCATTGTCACAAAGACTGTCTCAAAATGGAGACCAATCATGGTCAATGATGGTCAACCATTGTCCAATGTCACATTGTGACAAACATTGTCCCAATATAAAAATGAATTATGGTCAACCATATTCCAACGTCGCATTGTGACAAATATTTATCTTAGGGTTTATAATATCTATATTAGGGTTTATATTCTTTAGGTTTACAATATTTATCCCTTGGGCTTAATATTATTCCCTTGGGTATATAATCCCTTGGGTTATTATTACCTTGGTTTTATAATACTTATGTTAGGGTTTATATATCTTTGATTTATAATATTAGTCCCTTAGGTTTAATATTATTCTGTTGTGTTTATTTTATCAATCCGTTGGGTTTTTAATCCCTTGGGTTTTTAGTATTAATCTCTTGGATTTATTATTCCCTTGGGTTTAATATAATTCCCTTGGGTTTATAATACCTTTAGGTTTTAGAATTAATCCCTTGGGTTTATTATTCCCTTCGGTTTATAATATCAATCCCTTGGGTTTATTTGGTTCATATTCCTAGGATATAATATCATTCATAGGGTTTACAATATTAATCCCATGGTTTAATATAAATCCCTTGGGTTTACAATCATGGTCATCCATGGTCAACAATGGTTCAATGTCACAATGTGCCAAAGATTGTCTCAATATGAAAATCAACCATTGTCAACCATGTTTATGTTAGGGCTTATTTGTCTCAATATGAAAATCAATCATGGTCAACCATATTCAAACGTTGCATTGTGACAAATATTTATGTTATGGTTTATAATATTTATCTTAGGGTTTATATTCCTTGGGTTTATAATATTTATCCCTTGGGTTTAATATTATTACCTTGGGTTTATATTCCCTTGTGTTTATTATTGCCTTGGGTTTATAATATTTATCTTAGGGTTTATGTACCTTGTGTTTATAATATTAGTCCCTTAGGTTTAATATTATTCCTTTGTGTTTATATTATCAATCTGTTGGGTTTTTAATCTCTTGGGTTTATAATGTCAATCCCTTTAGGGTTTATATACCTTGTTTTTAATATATTAATCCCTTGGATTTATAATACCTTTGGGTTCAATCATCGTAAACAACCATGGTCAACCATGGTCACATTGTGATAAAGACTATCTCTTGGTCCAACGTCATATTGTCGACAATGGTCCAATGTCGCATTGTGACAAATATTTTCTGAATATGGAGATCAACCATGGTCAACGATGGTCAACCATTGTCCAATGTCACATTGTGACAAACGTTGGACCTCAATATGAAAATCAATCATGGTCAACGATATTCCAACGTCACATTGCACGATAGATATTTATCTTAGGGTTTATATTCCTTGGGTTTATAATATTTATCCCTTGGGTTTAATATTATTCCCTTGGGTTTATAATCCTTTGGGTTTATAATATTAATCCCTTGGGTTTAATACTATTCCTTTGGGTTTATATTATTAATCCATTGGGTTTTTAATCCATTGAGTTTTTAGTATCAATCCCTTGGATTTATTATTCCCTTGGGTTTATAATACCTTTGGGTATTAGAATTAATCCCTTCGGTTTATAATATCAATCCTTTGGGTTTATTTGGTTCATATTCCTAGGGTATAATATTATTCATATAGTTTATAATATTAATCCTAGAGTTTAATATAAATCATTTTGATTTACAATCATGGTCATCAATGGTCAATGATGGTCCAATGTCATAATGTGCCAAAGATTGTCTCATGAAAATCAACCATGGTCCAACGTCACATTGTGACAAACATTGTCTTAGTATGAAAACCAATGATGGTAAATCATGGTCAAGCATTTTTATTTTAGGGTTTATAATATTTATCCCTTGGGTTTAATATTATTCCCTTGTAACAATCCACTCTAGATATTGGACACAGAGAGAGGTAATTTATGACATTTACAGCTATATCAAGAGTGAAATAAATAAATGGTTTGTAGATTTTACCGTATTTTTATTTTCAACATTATGCAAAAATGAAAGACAATGCGAGAAGGGATTCGTTCGAAAGCATTAATGGTTGTGATCATTATCTTGTTGATTTGAATTGGTGCAGCATTTGTCATCTGTCTCGATGTGTTTTGGAAGAGACTAGCATTTAATAACTATGTTCTGGTCGACTATTTAAAGTTAAATTTTCTATCAACCACATTAAATTATTGTTTGTTTTTTATTAAATGTTTATTTCATAATTACTTCATTATTATTTACTAAATTATTATTAATATAATGTTTGTTATTATTATTTTTATTTAATATAATAGTAATAATATAATATTAATTAAACAAAGTCTTTCAGTAGAAATCACATCAGAGAATTTTTTTGGCGACGAGTTTTGAACCAACAAGTGTGGTTCATCATCTGGTCCTGATGATGAACCACACTTGTTGGTTCGAAATGCGTCGCCAAAAAAATTCTCTCATGTGATTTCTACTGAAAGACTTTGTTTAATTCATTATGGATCACAGAAACTTGAATACAAAAATAATATTAATTATTATTAATATGGTTCTTATATTTATATTAATATTATTGATAATTGATATATATGCTTGATATGAGCCTATCGGCGTTTATCAACCACATTCATTAATGTCTACCCTAGAGTCATCTTAAATAGGGATCCTACAAGATCAAGTTTGGAGCTAAGATTGATCTAATATAGTACTCTTGCATTCCATGATAGATTTCGTCAAACATTTAAAAGGCTTCATCATAAAAAATACCATGGGCTTTTAAACCATTAACGTTAATAATTATTATATTTTAAATTTTACTAAATTAAAAATATTTAAAATGTTACATTATATTATATAACCCCGCAATAATAATTTAAAATAAGCTTAATTTTTATGATTGTTTTAAAATATTGGCAATGTAAGATGCTTAATCATGTAGGTTTTCATAGTCATACTTATGTTGCTATTAAGTTCTTCCGAAATAAAATTGATTTTTATTCTATGTTTTTCTTTATTGTTATTTCCATATTTTACATTTTTAAGTAATATTCTTCTAATTTTCCTTTCTCTAATCTAATTATTTAACTTATTAATTATAATATTCATCTAATATTCTCATTAATCTAATTAATCTTTATCTATATTATAGATATTTCAATTTGACCAAAATATATTATATTACATTATTATTTAACTATTATCAATAACTAATATGGATTTAATACCATTATAATTATTTATTTTAATCTCAATTCTATTAACTTTATTAATTTGACCAAATTAAAATAAATTAAATATTATTAATTTATTAACACTTTGACCGAATCTTTTAATTTATTTCCTGGTTAATTTTGAAAATATTCATACAAGTAAATCATATTTGACATCCTCTTTACACCACCCAGTATGATCAGATTATTAATTTATGCTCAGTTTGAACCATTCTTTTAACTTCATTTTATTCTTCCTAATCTAATTCCTTTTTTTCAGAGAAAAAAAACAACATAGCTTTATATTAAGAGTATATAAAGATCATCAATACATAATTCGAGATACAGCTAAGGCATAGAAATGCCCAGTCTCCCTTTCATAAAAGCATACAGATAATCCATAGAGGCAAATGCCTATCATCCTTAGTAAAAGATAGATGTCAGATAGACCAGATCTAGACCAGATCTAAACACACATAATAGAGAGAAGTGACAATATACTATATATCTACAAGACCAGATGTTCAAAAAAAGCTTGACAGAGACGTGTCTATACTTGGTACCATATACAGATTCATACAAAAACATATAAGAAAGAAGGGGTAGATACGCCCAGCCTTGGAGAAGAGGACAGACAAGATACTGACAATCTGGAGGGATAAAACCTCATGCAGGACCACAACCCCGCAGCATCAAATGGCAGACCTGTTTGGCATAGTGGCATTCTGTTGATAGGAATCATAGCAAGCCAATATACGCTGAAGAATAGCCTGGAGAGGTTCCTTAGAGTTTTGGAAAATGTGAGCGTTCCTCCAGTTCCACAGAATTATATTAATTATTAACTTTATTCTTATTATTGATCTTATTTATTGTGATTTGAATTTTTTTCTCTAAAATCAATAATTATTACTAGATTGGTTTAAAATTAATAATTATTAATAAATTGTTTTCGTTCATATTTATTAATGAGATTCTTTATTTATTTATTCGAGGTTTACCACACTTTTGATCAATAATTTAGCTTTATATCCTTCAAGATAAGTGAATTATTTGCCCAAAATATTAGACATCTGGGTAAGATTACAAAATATTCCATAAAAAATCAACATCGATATAAAATATATCATAAAGTGTTTTGATGTTTATCATAAATTGATGCCAATAAATATTTACTAACCATTTAATTTATATAATTGTGCTAATAATTTATAACAATCAACTACTCAAATTAACTTATTAAATTATTAATTTAAATTTATAAAAATAATATCATCCATAAATTTGATATTAAATTAATAAATAAATAAAAAAATCTAACTATTTACATTTTAACCCAGATTTCTTCAAAGTTAAATAACCTTTTAACCCAGATTCCTTCGAAGTTAAATAACCTTTTTAACCAAGATTTCTTATACCAACTTTGAAAAGAGTCAAAATGTAATCATAATTTTTCTATCTTTATTAAGTATATATAATTCATTATTTAAATTCCGGTCAAGAGATCTGTAGAAAACCAATTTTTGGACCTGAATATGCTTAGATATTTTCCTTAAAAAACTCACCCGCACATGGGGTGGAGGAACCTTGTTCCAGGGGTTGAAAGAAATACTCTAATATTAATTAAAATATCTCTTATTGGAGGCAAGACTTTATTTATATATTTATTATTTTTAATTTTACTTATTTATTTGACCAATTGACCCATTCTGGGGTGTACGAACCTTTTTCGATAGACTTTAAAAACTAAACCCTTTAAAATTCATTAAAATTGCTTTTCTGGGACGCAATAAATTATTAAATTATTGTACGGATTTGTTGAGCGATTCTGGGCGTAAGAAATGGGTTTGTGAGTAGGAAATTCGGTGGTGCCACAAAATATTAAAGCTTTGAATGAAAGCGAAATTCACGTTTATCGGCGTGGGATGCCGAACAACTTTACGTAAGATAAAGTGTGCACAACAGCTGCCAAAAAGAGTGCAGTCTATGACGTGATGACAGGTTAGCCACGGCCCGCCGCAAATTCTCATCATTGGGATTGGGATAGCGCAGTGCCTATCTTTATAGCACGTATCTATCTATATTAAGCTCAGCATGTTGAGCAGTCTGGCTGGGCAATAAGGCAGAGTCTTCATTTACTTTCTGGTTAAAATTGCGCAATAGATACATAGCAGTGCAGGGTATACAGATCATTCGGTGAAGAAGAGGGCTATCATGGGTTATACTAATTCCATATATCGGTCTGGAGGGACGCTGGACTATGTGGTTAGGCTGCTCGGAATAGCAGCCACGTTGAGTGCTGCAGTTGTTATGGGATTGAACAATCAGACCATTTCAATCTTCGGCCTTTCTTTGAAAGCCAAATACCATTACACTCCTGCCTTCACGTACGAAATTTTTATTTTTTCTACTTTCTGTAGTTGTTATTCTCAGTTCCACCTTTTTTTGTTTGCTTTATTTGTCATCTAAGCTGTAGAGATATCTGCAAAGTAGTGTGAGATAAGTTGTTTAAGCTTTCAAGTGGTGGAGTTATCAATGTCTGGCTTGGAGATCGATATTTATCCTCACTTGTTGGTTTCTCTGGAAGTGGAGAAATGCCAGCATTTTTCAGGAGTCAAAGGCTTCTATAGATTCTGTGTTGGTGTACATATCTGCTCTGGTTGCCTCGGATTGATATGTTTTTCTTCTCTTCGGTTTTGCTTATGATCTTTGTGGATTTCTTCTCATGGGTGTAATCTCTCCTTATTTTTGGATGGCTATTGTGAACATGTTTTGATTTTTGGTATGGTCCTCTGGACCTCCTTTTGGAACAGCTCAATCTTATTTTCGGCTCTGAGCAGCCCCTCTATTGTCATCAGAAACAATCGGCTGATATATGGCCTTTCATGTTACAACTCATTATATTTCCTTAATATAATATACATGTTGATTTTCTCTCTGAAAAAAAAATTGTTTAAGCTTTAGTCGTGATAGCTAGTGTAGTTGGTGTCCTAGGTGTTTTCGTTATGTTATTATGTGTCATAAGGTGTGCTTCAATTCTTTTTAGTTTCATCTAATAAGCTCTCTAATCTGGTGTTATTAGATCTGTGAGAATCAGCTTTCTAAAATATTTTTTGGCAGCTGTTTTGGGCTGCGCAGAAAAGAGAGGTAGAATGGGAAAATTGAAATTTGATTTTGATTTTGGGACTATGGAACATATGGGTTAGACTAAACCAACTCGTAGCTTTGGATTGTTGCGAATCTGCTCACTTTTATGCTCGCAGCATCGACTATTTCAAGGCACTGTCCAAATCATCATCCCGTATTGTGAACAATGAAAATATTATTTTTTGCTAGTCCGTTCCCCCGTATAAAGGCTCATCTATTACCTTGGCCAATTCTTATCTCCTGATATTTGGTATATAGTTCATGGATTTCCTAAGAACATCTCAAGAAATCCATGACCGGTTTACCAAATAATGGCCAGGGAAATTCCTATTTTTCTTAGGCTCATTATTCAATTAATTGATTATTGTGAGTGTGACAATTGATTATTGTCAGTGTCAGATCAGAGAGTGGATTTGGAGTGCAATGTTATTTGATTGTAGATTCCGAAATATTTTAGAAATTTGATAAATAGAAATAAAGTAAAATATAACATTTTTAATTTCGCAGTTATTAATTAAATCCATAATTGTTAGTTAAATTTCAGAGATTTTCTTAAATCTGCATTCTAGTTAAATTTAGATATAAAATACAAAGCCTGCTAAATCTTGGAGCCTAACAACCAAGAACCTCACAAGTGCCATCACCATCTCCATCTCCAGATATCCCCATAACAACCTCAATTATATACAAAAGCCTGGGAAATCTTGGTGCCTAGCAACTTGAAAATCAGGAGTCTCACAAGGGCCGTCACCATCTCTAGATATCCCCACAAAAACCTCAATTATTGAAAAGAAGCAATCATAAAAATCACAGCAACCTCAATTATATACAAAGCCTGCTAAATCTTGGTGCCTAGCAACTTGAAATGCAGGAGTCTCACAAGTGCCATCACCATCTCCAGATATCCCCACAGCAACCTCAATTATTGAAAGGAAGCAATCACAAAATTCACAGCAACCTCAATTATATACAAAGCCTGCTAAATCTTGGTGCCTAGCAACTTGAAAAGCAGGAGTCTCACAAGTTCCATCACCATCTCCAGATATCCCCACAGCAATCTCAATTATTGCAAGGAAGCAATCACAGCAATCTCAATTATTGGAAGGAAGCAATCACAAAAATTAAACAGGAGTAAAGAACAAACTATTTAACTTTAAACAGGAGTAAAGAACAAACTATTTAACTTTGCTCTCATTAGTCAGATTTCCAAAATTTTCCAAAATCTATAATCAAATTAAATTTAAATATACAAAGCAAAACACACTAAATCTGCATGCCTCGCAACTTGAAAAGCAAAAGCCTCACCAGTGCCATCACCATCTCCAAATATCCCCACAGCAACCACAATTACCAGAGACAATCACAAAAAAAATAAAACTTGCCATAACCAAACACATTAGCTTCAAAAATCCATTAGCTGGGCAATTACTGCTCCCATTCATACTCTGCTACAAATAAATCCTTTTAAATGCGCCTAAATAGAGCCTGTCTTAAAAGAACAAAATAAATTGTTTGATCTATTTTTTATTTTTTAATCACTAGATTTATTTTAAATACTGATTTAATATGAATTTAAAGATTTTTTCACTTATTTTAGAATTTTTATTTTGGTCAACATAGTAAAATTTTAACTTCAATGAAATTTTTTATTTTGAATTGATAGAAAAATATAGCATATCAGCTTATCAATCTAAAGTTAGAAAGTAATAAAAAAATATGCTTTAAAAGATGTGTCTGAGATTGGGAATTTTTTTTGATGAATTTCTAAACTATGATTTCAGAAGACTTTCAGGTTTTTTGTGCTTTAAAAGATGTGTCTGAAATTGGGAATTTTTTTTTCATGACTTTCTAAACTATGATTTCTGAAGACTTGCAGGTTTTTTGTGATTGCAAATGCGATTGCTGCTGTGTACGGTCTCATATCTCTGACTTTCTGTTTGTGCCTCAAGGCGAAGGCTCCAAAACTCTGTGGCCCTAAAGTGCTTTTCTTATTTGATTTTGTAATATCATGCTCCTTATCTTTACACATAAGATTTGTATATTTCCATATTCTCTATTGATCTTTTTATAAATCCATCCTCATATACGTTATGTCTGGACTCGTTGGTTCATTATGGTGTTGCAGCTGATGACATTGCTGATAATGTCTGGATCCTCAGCAGCAAGTTCGGTCGCATACATTGGAAAGAAGGGGAACTCTCACAGTGGCTGGGTTGCAATCTGCCACCAATTTGGAAAATTCTGTGATCATGTAGTAGGCGCTTTGCTTGCATCATTTTTCGGGACTATTATGTTTATGATTTTCACTATAATATCTGCGGGCTCCCAGTGACATCTTACTATGTAGATTAGATGATCCTATCCCAAAGCTTACTGCAAATTATCAATGTACTTCCTTCAGAATTGGTACATCCTTTCCGTATTATAAAAGAACCCCAGTATTCATATTTTTGCATAAATTCTAGATTCCAGAACTGATCTTCCATGATTTTTCATTCATATTTATTTGGTGGTTTCTATATTCAACTCTAGTCAAGTAAGTAAGGCCTAAACCCAAAGGGCATCCGGAAGATTTGATCAGGTGACCTCCCAACTAGCAAGGTACTTAGCAACCAATTAAGCTAACCCTTGGGTCTCAATTCAGGAAAAAATAAAATAATAATAATAATTTTGTAAGCTTATTTAAATTTAATTAATAAGAACATAAAAACTTAATACTTAGAATATACCAAGATTCACCCCATTTTAACATAGATATTATTAACTTGTAAATAGATTTTGTTATAATACCATGATTATCGATATCACATGCTCAACAACCATAACTCATTTCATAATCAAAATATTTTATTTTGATTTAATTTTATAACAATTTTTTATTAAATTTAAAAGCAAAAAAAATATAATTATTTGGAGATATAGACAAGTCCTTCATACTCACTACTACTAAAAATATTCTGTGGATATTTGATAGATATTATATCAAATTTAATAAAATAAAAAAATGAAAATACTTTTATTGAGCCGAGAGGCTCATTTTACAGTCAAGTATGATGTGTATAATGTAAGTATGATGTGTAACTCTATCTCTCATCAAAGTTGAAATTTTTCTCATATCGACCCAAATAAAAGATTTAAAAAAAATAAAAATTAAATATCTATACAAAATATTTAAATAATGTTGGTTCATAAAAAAATTTGCAAGTGAAGAAATTGGATCCCTCTCAGCTCATGTTAGATCTATATTTAAGATGGATCTATGCTGGTATATAGAGATGTGAATTTTATGTCAACTTAGATCCATTTTAATTCTAGATCTATGAAGCACCGAGAGATCATAACTGTGGAGGTGCAAACTTTCTCAGGTTTTGCACTCAAAAAGAGAGTTGCACTTCAAAGGATTTGATCTATTTGAGTACTTGATAATCTAAAATTAAGATGGATTTAGGAAATTATGAAATTGCTATATACATCATCAAATAAAAAATGGAATCAATATAAATACATAATATGCATACATACGTTTATAAATAAAGAAAAATAAGATCAATCATGTATATCAACCACATTTGCTAATTATGGTTGCGCTAATCTCTATTACTTCTCCAAATTAGTGAGTAATGATCATTGTATAGACTATGAAAAGTAAGATTATGCTATATGATTGGCAATAAAATAAATCTAGACAATTATGAAATTGCTATATACATTATCAAATAACAAAGAGTATTAACATGCATACATAAAAATAAATTAAAAAAATAAGACCAGCTATATATATCAACTACATTTTCTAAGTATGGTTGTGATAATCTCTATCATTTTTCAAAAAAAGTGAGTAATGATTGTTTTGAGGACTATGAGAAGTTAGATGATGCTATATGATTGGAAATGGAAATAGAGTTGCTATTCCAAAAAAACAAAAAGTATTATTCGCTACTTAATAAATAGATTTCAATCATTTACTCAAAATAATTTTTTATAATTACACATTTATAATTTTAACAAAATTTTTATTTGAATTATACAAATTTATAATTTGTACAAATTTTTGTATGTAACTGGATCTTAAAAAAATAGAACCAGTCAATGGACATTATTTAAAATTTTATTTCTGTGATAAAAGAGGGAAAGAAGAGTTTTGAAGTATCTCTAGTTTTCTTGATTGAACAAGTCAAGGAGTGGGAATAGATGTGAGTGAGAGATTTGTTAGAATTACAAGTTTTGAAGTAATCGTAATTTTTCTGATTGAACAAGTCAAGGAGGTTGGTAGTGGGGCAAATGTTATGGAAATGAGAATCTGATGTGAGTAAGAGATTTGTTAGAATAGCAAGTTTGAGTTGTGAACTCTCGGCAATCCAAGTACCCCACGGATTTTTAAGAGTGTTAAATCTATATATACAGTCAAAAAACTAATTTTAAATGGCAAAGATTAAGATCTAGCCCAAAAAATTTCCAATTCCAATAAAAAAAACTCCAAATCATATAATATTTAAACAATACCTACTTAATTTAAATACATTTACCATTTTAACAAATTTTTATTTTAATCCAGAAAATCATAACGAAATCCAGATGTATCGTATTAATACAAAAATTCTTGTCTTCCACTCTAGAAACTTGCCCACTTTGACGAGTCACCTCACGTGGGTTTGCGTGGAAGGTGGATAAGGTTTAATTGTGATTTTGTATAATTTTTTATTTGGTGTCTTGGAATTTAGCGGTATTGGAAGTCAAAAGTAGGTGTTTGTTGAATTGGACAAAACATTAACAACATTCATTTTTTATTTAGCGTCTATTATTTATAAAAAAAATTGAAAAGAGTGTTCGTAGTGAATTAATTAGAATAAATAGAATAAAGTTAGTAGATATTTACAGATTTTTATTATTTATCGTTTGATTATCTTCGGCGTTATTGAATTAAACTGAAAATAAATATTTATATTTTTTAAAATAATTAGAGGGTTTGATAAATTTTAAGAAAAATTATATATATGAGATTTATTTTAAATGATTTTGTCTTAAACGATTAGAATAAATAGAATAAAGTTAGTAGATATTTACAGAATTTTATTATTTATCGTTTGATTATCCTGGACGTTATTGACTTAAATATAATTAGAGGGTTTGATAAATTTAAGAAAAATTATATATATGAGATTTATTTTAAATGAATTTATCTTAAATGATTAGGAGTATTGATTATTATATTTTTTATTTTAATTATTTTTTAAATTAAAAATTCTCATAAAAAATTAAAAAAATGGAGTGGAAATAATTTAATACTAATATTATTTTATGAAAAAAATTAGTAATAAGAATACAAGTGTAAAATACATATGAGTACTAATAATATTATTAATAGTATATCTGAATTTTTAATCGGCAATATTTTTAGGGTAAGTATAAGACATTTAAAGTTTAATTGAGTAGTTTAATTAATAGATAAAATGGTTATTAGTTAATAGACAAAATGGTTATTTTGTTGGAATGTGACAATAAAATTTTTAATGAGATTGTGATTTATTGTAGTTTAAAATACATTTTTGAATGCATAAATGGATTTAGCACCCTAAGGTTGTCTATCTTTGCAAATAAAACAACTTACATTTATGATTTTTAAAAATATTTCCGGGCTTTTGAACAAAATTGACCATAAAAAATGCTTAGAAAAGGGTTATTTCTTCTATTA
Source organism: Pinus tabuliformis (assembly GCA_031772625.1). NCBI lineage: Eukaryota > Viridiplantae > Streptophyta > Pinopsida > Pinales > Pinaceae > Pinus > Pinus tabuliformis. The sequence continues at coordinate 948,328,897 of CM062807.1, forward strand.
GTTAGACTAAACGCCATTTAAATGCTTCAAATATATGTATGACTACATATTATTTTGTGTGAGGTTGTATGTGCATCAAAATTTATCCAAAAAAGCATCACTTGGATGGCTAATGACATAAGATGGCATTGTTGACCACTCCATATTTTTGAAGATGTTAGGGGATGGTTCATCTTTAGAATTTATGAAGAAATTTTGAATCTATGGAAGGTCTTGAAAGCCCTTAATGGTCAAGATCCATGGTTTCATAATGTTAAAACCCTAGCACTCATTGCATATAGCAAGGATTTGAAATCGTATTCTAAGATGAAAGAGGTAAGAATGTGATATAATGTGCCTAACAAAGATTTGAGGCCACCCACTTTGAGACAAATGGTAATACATCAATGTAAGCAAGACCATAGCATTAACAGGATCATCATTATATAGATAACTAGAATGGACATCTTTTCCAGAAGTTATATAAATTGTCAAGTAAAAAAAGAGATAATGGAGGTGTTCTTGAAAGAAGAGTCAATACTAATGTTGCATTCAATCCAGAAGAGAAAAATCTCATGTCGAGATGAATGGATGGTAAAAAAATTTATAAGCTTCTTTAACCTTAATGGGGATGACTTAATTAAGTAGTGGAAGAATCCAAAGTTCTATAAAAGATGTTGGGGACATTCAATTCTACATTTATAACATTACGCCTCCCCCTCCCTCCATAAAAAGTAATCCATCATATTTTTGAGGAGTTCAAATCTATCTCCTTATATAATTCAATTTACAAAAATAATATGATGTTATGAATAGTAATCTTAAGATGGTACTATGAAACTCTATATTAAATGAGAAATTTGGATTTCTCTAGAATAGACAAATACATGAAGTTTTAGGGGTGGCCTAGCATGGGTTTCATAAAATAAAGGTTGAGAAAATATCAATAATGGTCATAAAATTGAATTTGATAAAAGTATTTGACAAAGTAATTTGGTTTTACATTAGGTTGATACTAACTCATATAGGCATGCAACTAGATATGGTGAATTGGATAGTGAGTTATATATCAATAGTTTCTTTTTGTGTTATATAAATAAAATAACTTTAAAATAAATTTGTCTATCCAAAATATTAAGATTGCTATTGTTGGAGGGGCTAGTCGAGTTAGTCGACTAGCCCTGTTGAGTCAGTTAAGTATATAATGTAAATATGATTGAGATTACTCAAGTCAGATTACCTAAGATTCTGGTTGGACAGTTAGACTGCTATAACTGTCCCAACATGGTATAAATATTTGCCTATGTATCGATGTATCGGTTCGACTTGGCTTTTAAGATACATAATATAAAGTGTGCTTTTGTTCGTTCTCACTATTTGTGTCTCCTCTTTCTATCTATTGTGTGCTTTGCTATATGATTACTTGATGTCTACGCTACTTATAATTTGTGCACTACTCCCTAGATTACAACATTAGTTCCATTGTTGGTAGTTTGGACTCGAGTAATGAAAATGCAAGCATAGATGTTAACTCTAGAAGAGATACAATTGTGGCGGAAAACAAAAATAACAAACTACTTGAAAAGCTACGCACGAAGAAATCAACTATCTTTAGCAGAAGCCAAAGCCATTTTTTTATCAAAGTGCATGAACTATTCATTGAAGGCGCCCCAATAGAAATAAAGAAATTCCTCAATCAAGTCATCCATGAAAAAAACCAGAAAATGAATATGATGTGCGACTTTTATTACAACTTTCAAACAGTGGTAGCACGGATATATATGAGTGGGTCGAGTTGATTTTGGAATATTTTTGTGAATAACAAGTAATAGAATATCAAACTTTTATTATATGTGTCAAATCCATATTTTTATATGATCTGCAAGACAAATTATTTTGCTCGATTCCCACCCTTTTACATAATTTTCTCTTCAACAAGGGTGCAGGTCATATTGTCGAATATCGACCCCTATTGTAGACTCTATCCATTATTGACTAGTGAAAGGATCAAACCAATTGGCAAAACTTCTTACCTTTTAAGAAAATAAACATGATCAATGTATACTCCCTTGCTCACCAATACTATGTTAGATCGACATGGGGGGGGTAAACAAGTTGTGAGAAATAAAAGAAAAGGAAAAGAGAGAAGTAATCGGCTATAAATATGGAAGGAAGATGACTGACTGTTAGAAAAAAAAACAACAAGAAAATAATTGACATATTTATGATCGACAATACAAGTAGTTGACAGATATCCAAAAAATAGCAAGGGACAAATGACAACAACGCCAGGAACAAATTAGAGAAGAATAACAAAAAATGAGAATGCAGAATCGTGAGTATATGAGCGAATATGCACAAGACTCCTCAAATGATTTGAGAGGTGTTACACTATCCGCTTCGACAAAGAAAAACAATCTACTTGTAAGTCCTAGAGGGAAGGTAGAAGTAATGGAAATAAATGACTCTAGTCCCTCCATTCGATGTATTCAGACTATAAATATAGAAAGTCCCAATGTGAGAGACTTCCTTCAACAATTATAATGATATTATTTAGAAGTACTTGTTTTTTGGCATAATGAAAATAATATGAGAAATCAGTCATAAGTTGTAAATTCTAACGAAAATCAGCCAAACAGTGAGAATCAAGAAATTGAACAAGTACTTCTCCAACTTAGTAATCTCATGATCATGCCCCCCCTATTGCAATTAGTATTCATTGAAGAAGTTGAAAGTAAGAGTTTAGTCAAAGAAGAGATGCAACCTGAAGTGAATCAGTTTACAAAATACGTTGATATATTGTTCCAAATTGACAAGTTAGTGCCAGGAGACATTGTCGATCAGGAAAAAGGTAGAATGCCTTAGAATAGTTGACCTACCATTGGCCCTACCATAAAAAATAGGCAAGCAATAGTAAAAAAATTGGAACGTCGACACCTTTGATAAACATAATTGTATTAAATCACATTTCCCTATATGAGGTTAATGAGGATCTAAAAAGAATTAGTTCGTTTGTAAAAAATTATGGTCTGCAAACAATATTACCAATGAAAATAAGAAAATGGCTCAGTTTGTAGTTTCCTTGATGAATATAGCATTGATGTGGTTTATGAACCTTACCAAGAAGAAACCAAAGTCGAAGGATGAAATCAAGAACAACTTCCCCATCTTATTCAAGGCTCAGGTTGTCAAAAATCTTGCGTCAAAGAAACTAAAAGAAATTAAGAAACGACAAAACGAAACATTAAGAGAATACGATAAAAGATTCAAGGAAATATTAATTCAAGTCCCATATTTTATTGATGAACATTTATTAGTCCAATGGTATGTGGTTGGTATCCTCCAAAAGATCCACAACCCTTTAAGAATGCACAAAGTTACGACATGCAAAGAGGCTCTTAAATTGGCATAGTGAATCAAAACAGACGATGAAGGTTAGTCAATTGTCTTATCAACTAATAACAAACTTGAAGATAGAATTGAACAATTGGAAAATTCATTACTTACATTGGCACTCTAGAAGAAAAAATTGTGATGCACTAATTATTGAATCGAGGGTCATATTAAGGGCACTTGACAATACACTGACTATTTTGATTAGGATGTCCATTAAATATAATCTGATATATATTACGACATATGTTAGGTTTCTTTTGATCATATGACTAAAGACTGTTAATACAATCTCTAGAATGTTAAAACCAAATGGTGCGACATTTGCGAAGATAATACACATTCCACACAAGAGTGTACACTCAATGAAAAAATTAGACAAACTATCACGTTATGTACCATACACAAGCCACATATCACTTTAATGAGCCACGATCATATGGTGGACATGGAAACAGTTGAGGAGGTTATGGCAACCATCAAGGAGGATACAATGATAGAGGTTGTGGATGAGGTCAAGGTCAAGGAAGATTCTATTGTTTTACCTAATGGAAGGAAGGGAATACAACCCTGAACTATCTAATAAAAGATAAAAATGACCTGCGCTTCTATAACATGTGTGGCTTAGGTGATCACTCATTAGAATATTTCCCGAAAAATATTGAAAAAGTTTTAATTAAAAGAACTATCAATCTACTACAAACCATTCTAAAACAAGATATATTTAATTCAAAGAATATTCATGTTGTTACGAGGTCTAGTACCAGAAAATATAATAATCAACAAGTTATTTGACCTACCAAAAATGTGACTAGATACCCAGATATGCATACACAAAATGATGCAATGACAAGAGAGGTTGGTTTCTTTTCTAATGTATTCAACTCATAAAAACTGGTAAAGGATGTCATACTAGAAGAATTTTTATAACTTTTAAAAGAAGAGCACTCATTTGGCTGTCTAGTAGAACTTTTGAACATGTAAATTTTTTTTAATGAAAGTAGATAAACATTTAAGAATGTTCAATAAATATTGCAAGGAAAGCAATCTGAAGACTGTGATCCACAAGTAGATGTTGAAATAAATGGATATATGGTAAAACAAGTTTTCATTGACTTTGGATCTCAATTCAATATACTCCCAAGAGAGACATAGATAAACATGGGCATACCAAATCTACAAAAAACAAATAATTATCTTAAACTTGTTGACCAAAGCTTCATAAAGCCTATTGGGATGTTAAGGAAATTGAAAACTTCAATAATGGGCATCCCAACAACAATTTATTTTGAAGTCATTGATTTAGTGGATAAGATTCCTACATATCCTACTTTTTTCAGAAGACCATGGGGAAGGAGGACGAAAGCAACGATATCATTAGAGAAAGAAAAACTCAAGCTTAAAGACAATGACAAGAAAATTATAATTCCTCTAGACCCACGCAAAGGAAAAACATGGATCGAAGCTTGTGAAAAAGAAACAAAAATGAAATGCTTATACCAAGTATTGCATGAAGATCACGATAATGTCGAACCAAACACATTTGGTGAAATTTTTATAGGTTCACCTCTCTCTATTGGCCAAAATTCTAACACGAAGCTCTATGAGTGGCAAGTTGAGAATTATAAATCAAAAGAGAAATAATGTTGGACAATTGAAGCAATTTCGATGACGAAAATCCAACGTTGTTACTCTATCGAAGTGATACCTATCTTAAAAGAAAAGCATTGTAGAGGAACTTCATCATTACATCTGATAGATTTAATGTAAGATATTAACAATATGATTCATTTTAATGGATGGGTGTCACCTATAAATCATGTTGAGAAAGTAACAAAATCCATTGGAAAACAAGGAAGGATGCATAATCTCATGCAAACCTTTACGAGCTAGGAAGGAAGATGGTGGAACACCCACTCATATCGACATAAAACATGGAAAACAATGACAACATATTTCATTAAGATTTTTGGAGGTCAAAATATTTCTGCAAAAGAAAACATACCCTTCTTTAGCTCTGGATAGGACCCCATTCAAAACATACAAAATTGTGAGTTAAAATCGTGAAGGGTTGGATATAAAGATGAAAAAATCTTGCCTCATATGTTCCCAAACACATTAGGTGACTTTCTCAATAAATGGTATAAAATAGAGGAAGCTTGTGGGAAATCCTTGCAATGGAAATAATTGAGAGAGAATTTTATCAAAGATTTTAAATTCAAACCAAAGGAATGAGAATTGAATGATGTGGTTCAAAAAATAAAGGGTTTTATAAAAGAAAATCCAACTGAAAATGACATAACAACATTTGATACCTCATCAACATGCAATTTCATATCACGAACATCATAGCTACAGTTGTCCAGCTGGCTAGAAGTGGAAGAAGAACTTATTCCTAGCCAAATTTTTTGCTAGAAGACATATCATTCAGAGAACAACACAAGAATCAAATATGTGTACAAATTTGAAAAACAAGAAATTGAGAAGCGAGAAAAACCATATTTTCCACCTGCCTACCAAAAAATAAAATTTAGGGACCAATGACTGGACAAGTCGAAGGAACCCTATTGGATGTATTTGGAAGTGAAAATATGAGAATTTAACATATCTAATGACTATTGACCAAAGATTTCCCTACTCGGTAACTATTGCTCGACCAAACAAATAGTAAAATTTGTAGACTTATTAAAAGAATACAAATATGTATTTGCCTGCGAGTATAAAGAATTAAAGGGACTTTTGAAAGAAATGGTGGATATGAAAATCAACCTCACTGCAAGAGCCAAGACAAAACAAAAGATACCATATAAGCTTGCTCATAAGTATAAGCTCATTCTACAAAAGGAAATTGAGGGGATGCTTGTCTTTGGTATCATCTACCCAATAGAAACATTGGAATGGGAAATTCCCATGGTCGTGTAGCCTAAGAAGTAGGAAACAACTAAATTACACATATGTGTTGACTACTATAGGTTAAATAAACTAACGGTCACTAATTAATTTCCTACACCATTTGCAGATGAAATTATAAATGAAGTTGTAGGTCACGAATGTTATTCCTTTATGGATGGTTTCTCAGGGTACAATCAAGTACCTATTGTAGAAGAAGATAGAGAAAAGAGAACACTTTTCATTGAGTTTGGTTCTTTTCCCTATTGTGTAATGCCTTTTGGACTCAAGAATGCACCAGTGGTATTATCACAAATTTTTGTCAAATATTTCCAAGAGCACATTTATAAAATAATGGTAGTATACTTTGATGATTGGACGTCTATACATTTCTCAAAGATCATATACAATGGTTAAGATTAATGTTGGAAAGGTTCAGAGAGATAAATTTATCATTAAATTTAAAAATATGTATCTTTGCAACACTCATTGGAATACTACTAGGACATGTTTCAAAGGGTAGAATTAAAATTAATATGGAAAAGATTAAAACGATTCTAGACTAGAAACCCCTAGTAAATTAGAATAAAATTAAAATGCTTTTGTGAAACACTCGTTTGTACAAAAAGTTCACCAGGAATTACTTAGAGATAATGTTCCCTACAGATGAAATTTTATGGTAAGATGTGCCATTCATTTAGTCAAAAGAATATGACGAGTCATTCCAATTACTAAAAAAGAAGTTAGTCAATGCACCTATCCTCAAGTTTCCTGAATGGTCAAAATAGTTCCATGTACACGTCAACACATTGAATATAGCAATTAGAGGAATCTTGGCTCAACCCGACGATGAAGTGATTTAACATTTGAATTCCTACGCCAGTTAGAAGCTCAATAAAGCCGGGAGAAATTAATCAACGACTAAAAGGGAAGATCTTGCCATAATCTTTGCTCTATAGGAGTTTCAACACTACCTCTTGGAAAATCCATTTATATTTTATACAGATCATCAGGCACTAAAGTACCCTGTGAATAAACCAGTTCATTAAGGTTGCATCTGTCGTTAGATATTGTTATATCAAGAATTCGAATTTGAAGTATTTGTTCGACCAAAAAATAAGAATTTTGGTTTTGATCACCTATCCTGACTAAAATCTAGAGCGGAATCTATGGATATAGAAGACAATATTCCATATGTGCACATTTTTAGAATTTTTAGAATCGAATCAATCCCTAGAGAGTTGGCCGAAATAGTAGAATTTTTGCATGCAAAAAAATCACGAGAGGGACTATCTGAAAAGAAGAAAAATACTCTTGCAATTAAAGCAACACCATTTACTTTGATAAATTGTCAAACATACAAACTAGGTATTGATGAGGTACTACATAGATGTGTCCTGGGACATGAAAGGAGTGATATTATCGACGAACCATATAAAGCGGGAGAAGGAGGTCATTACTAGGGTGACACAACCGTGAGAAATATACTGCAAGCAGGGTTATGGTGGCCAATAATGTTATGATACTTTTGACTTCATGTAGAGAAATATGATATATAATAAATATCTGGATGTCCATTACCCAAACATAATATGTCATACATTCAAGTGTCCCATCACTATAATTTGAGATTTGGGCAATCGACTTCATCGGATCATTTCCTAAAAGAGCTAGATAGATGGGAGAAAAATACATTATAATAGAATTAGAATATTTGATGAAGTGGGTGGAGGAAGAATCAATCGAATCATGTACTAAAGAAGTAACAACAAAATTCATAGATGAGAACCTAACAACATTGTTTGGTTTCCCTTTTGTCATCCTTAGTGATAGAGGAATGCACTTTGTGAATGCTATGATCCAAACACTAATGAAGAACTTCATGATTGAACAAAAAAATACCACTACCTATCACCCACAAGCAAATGGCACCATCAAGTCTTTTACTAAAACATTTCACAAAGGATTAACAAAAGTTTGTAATTTAGATAGAGATGATTAGAACGACAAGGTGCCAACTATTCTCTAGGCATACTGCATTGTGTATAAGCAGTCGATAGGATCGACACCTTTCAAACTTGTCTATGGACAAGAAACAATCATTCCATTTCAGTGCTCGAAAAATGTAGTAAGTGTGTCAACTATACTTAGGTACAATACAAAGTTGCAGAAGGAACGACTTTAGTAGTTACAACAACTTGAAGAAGACATTAGAGAAATTTTGAGGTCTAAAATGGGACGCCTAAGGAATATTATAAAATAATAATGGAAATAATAAAATAATATTAGATTACCTCATCAAGTTTTGGAGGAAAAAAAAAAAAAAATTCTTCAACTCATATTTTCAACTTATGTCCCTATGATTTTACTTAAATTTCGAGTGGGATCACTCATTGGATGTGTAATTTAATTTTGCGTCCAAGCAGTACCTATGCTACGAACTTTTGATGGACCCTACTACACAAAAAATGTGAAATACAAGAAAAATGTGATTGCAATCATGTTTTTCATCTATTTCACATTTTACGTTTAATAGAGTCCATCAAAATTATGCAACATGGGTACTTGTTGGATGAAAAATTAAATTACGCATCAAATGAGTGCTCTCGCTCAAAATTTAAGTAAAATCATAGGGAGATATGTTGAAAATACGAGTTGAAAAAGTAGTTTTATTTATTTATTTTTAACTTATTACTCCAAAAATAGTGAATCATCCCCCATGGCTTATATCATCATATTGAATCCTACTAGTTCTTATAAAGATTATTTTTGTTGTACATTTTTGTTTTGAGGCCGATTTTTTACCTCAACATTTCATTAATGTCGACTGCATGAACTCTATCACCAACAAATTAGTAAGGACCAACAAAAGGCATGACAGGATAGAAATTTGCAAACGAAGAATTTAAAATTCGGTGATCTAGTTCTGCTTATGATAATAGAGTGAAGGGTAAAGTAAGGAAATTAAAAATTACATGGTTCAGACCCTTCGTAATTGAAGACATATGACCTTCTGGAGAAATTCAGTTGAAGGCACTACAGGGACTCTGTTCAAGTCACTTGTCCACGGTGCTTGAATAAAAAGATATGTCTCCTAAAAACAATGGCGTGTTCTTAGTGAAAAGTTGTTTAAGGTGCCAGAAACATGGGTTACCTTGAGAACCACCCTGTGGTGGGAAAACCAACCAAAATTTGTAAAATTATTAGTTTTCTTTCTTAAAAGTAGAAATTACAAAGCTATTACAAAAAGAATTTAAAATTTAGCAATAAACATAACTGAGACAGTAGTTGGAGACTTAATCAAACCCAAAAATCACAATTAAGAAGACAAAAGAAATAGAAATATGAAACAGGGAAAGGATCTGCATAATCTCCTAAATAAAGAATTAGATATGACATGGATCGACATTAGTCCAATCATGACAGATGAAAACAACGCATAATGAAATTTAGAGAACATTATAAAGAATATAATTCAGCAGAAAAATCAAGAAACTGACTCAAAGAAGAAATGAATCTCATGACAGATCATGGACACAAAAAATACTTTGATGAGAAAAAAGATAAGGATAAATTCTTTGACAACGTGTCATATGAAAGTCTCAGAAGTAAATGCCAAGCATGCGATCCTGACAACACAGTACACAAGAGAATAAATCCAGAATTAAAAAAATCAAAATAATTGAGCACAACAGTTCAATCATGACATGTCACATACTCTAGAAGTGTCATCATTGTCAAACATATGCCATAAATTATTTCAAATCATTCCAAAATCATGTACCACTCCAAGAAGAAGGTGGCAATTAGATGGCATGCACGCACTACATGACGTTGGTGGATCAACTCAAAATTCAAGACGAAAACTCATGGAAGTGGAAGTGAGTGAAATTGATGGTGTATTAAATTTTGAATCCATAAAAACTCGTAATTCCTCTGGAGTGCTCAACATTTTGCTAGAAATTTTGTTATGTGTCAATTGTGACCTTGAAGACATCCTAGATATATCGAACCCTGTGATTTCTAACTATGAGTTATTATATTGCTTGAGGACTGTAGAATTTCACAATCTTGCAATGGCCAAAAGAAAAGTTCACTTCAAAGAGGATGATGTTACAGTTGAACCAAGAACACAAGTAAGGTCTGATCTCATAGTGAAGATATAACTGCAAGTCTACATGCATTATATAAAATCTGGGAAGATGGAAGAATCTTCCTGGGAGAAGCATTATGAGTCATTTATTCGATGGGCCAAGAAAGATGGTTAATGGAATATGGCCTCTGAGCAGTTAGAGAAAGAAAGAATTCAAGATATTCTTGGTGCCGCATTGATCATAGACACGCATGGTATGAAGGAGGAAGTCACTAAGTATTTAGTAAGAAGATACCATAATAGAAATCTCTGGCTCACCCAACCATAGTCAATCTCAACAACTACCATCCATTTTCTTATGGGAATGTGGCCTTATAAAGGTGATAAATTCCCAATACTTCCCACTGTAACAAGTGGCTTAAAAAATTGGTTGTCGGACTCTCAACAAAGAACTGATGAGGGTTAGTTATCAGTGAAGTTCAAGACCCTTTGGTTAGATAGACCTGCATGATTATTTCTCTCTGCCTCACACCTTTTGGTCGGGCTTTTGATGTCAAATTAAATATGTTAGAAGCAATTGGTGAGATCACAACCTTTGAAAAGACATAAAATTGGGCATATTACCTTGCAGAACTAATAAATACCAATTGTCAAGACTACCAGAATTTGGGTAAACACACTTGTTTTTCTTCTCTTCTTATTTGGTTAGCAATGAAATGTAGTCCGTTGAGTCCATAGGAGTTGTTTAGAAATTGGTTATTGCACATTAAGTCATCCTCCAATAAGTGTAGAGTCCCTTAGGTTATCTATCGGGATTTGTCGCCTTGTTCTCATTTTCAACTATGTTTGGATGTCACTAAAATCTAGTACAAAAACTCTGACGAGGTCGACCCTTAGGAATTTCCCTATCATCCCATTATCGAGCAAGCGTTTGAAGAATTACACTCGTAGTCCAATAAAAATTCCCCTATTTTGGCAAGAGTCTTAGAAGTGGCCGAGGAAATTATCACCCCACTCTTCGATGTAGAGTAGGGAGAAGAGTCAAAAGTTGCAATGTATCTACAACCCTTTAAGGTTGACCTATATGTCCCATGGTCGAATCCTCACAGTGTCCAACAAGAAGGAGTCTTAGAGTCCCAAATACACGATGAATTCCTTTGAGGAAATTTGAGGGTAGGAGGTGCTATTAGAAATTTGTCTTCAAAACCATGAGAACCAACAATAGTTTGATGAAGTTGTCCGATAGGTTGTTGACTCTACCAAAGAAAAAGGAAAACCAACCAAATGGCCTTGCAAAATAAAAACAACAGTGTCATATGTCGATGATCATATATAGAATGTGGTAGGAAACGTTAAGGATTCCCTTAAGGAGAGAAATCAACAAAAAATGGAGGAAATCTATGAAGCTTCAACTAATTGGAGCTCTATGTAGAATGGATCTGTTCCCAATCACCAAAAAGGAAATTATTCTATCCAACATTAGAATCAATCGAAGCAGCCTACAGTTTCATATACTAAGACTCCAAGGACTAAAATTGATTTAACTGATGAAACTCAACCTATTTCTTTGACACACATTGACGAGGAACAACACTAGATGGATGAAGATATGCCAGATCAACAAAATTCCCAAGATGATTCATTAGAACTTACTCAGTCTGATGACACAGTCAAAACTCATAATGCACTAACTCAACAACTAGTGAATGGAGCAACATAATAAAAACAAACAATACCGACTAATCCTCCAACAACTAATCCATCAACAAATCCAACCACCAATCCATCAAACAATCCACTAAGAATATGTTGTTGAGTTTACGGGTTTTTCTGATCTAAACTGGGATGGAAATCTTGATGATAGAAAATCAACCTATGGATATGCATTCAATTTAGGATCATGGAGCAATAAGAAACAACCAATTGTTTCTTTGTCATCCACAGGAGCAAAATACAAAGCCTTGACCAATGCAACTTGTGAAGCTAGTTGGTTAAGGAGGATTCTTGAAGATGTTGGAGAAAAACAATGAGGACCAACAAACATCAAATGTGACAACTAGAGTTCCATCAGGCTAGCACATAATCCAGTGTATCATGTGAGAACTAAACATATTGAAGTCCAACATCATTTTGTAAGGGAAAGGGTACAATCAAATGAGATTCATTTAGTCTATTGTAATACAAGTGAGAATGTCGCTGACATCTTTACCAAACCTCTTGGAAAGATGAACTTTGAAATATGTAGACAACAACTAGGCATTGTTGAAAATCCATTTCTCCATTAAGGGGGCATGTTGGAAGAATGTAGAAATAATATGTCCAGATAGAGTTGATGAGGTGTTCTCGTAGTTAGTATTTGAGTCTACCTATCATGAGTTGTGTCTTTGTAGTTTGTGTTGTGAGTTGATGAGGTGTTCTCATAGTTAGTGTTTGAGTCTATCTATCATGAATTGTGTCTTTGTAGTTTGTGTTGTGAGTTGGTGATCCGAATTATTTAGATCTAGATTGTTATAGAATCTGTCTAAGTGTGCCTATCCAAACAGTGTGATCAATAAGATAAAGCTTCGTGGGCCGTGGTGATTGGATTACCCTGCGAATCATTAACTAAAATTTTCGGAAGTAATGTCAAAATGATATTTTATGTGCATTAGGTGGAGAAGAGCTTCTGGATATTACGTCCAATCCAATTAGTTATATTCCGTAACCGACATGGACGATCAACGAATAGTGATGTACCATGGATGCGGAGATATGACTATTCTCTACGTGATGTTATGTGATTGGCGTTAGTGGTAGAGCTGTCAACCTGCACAATGCACAAGGTATTATTTTGATTCCATAATAAGAATAATTATTCTCTACGCAACACGTTTATACTTTATAAGGTTGTGTATGAGATCCACATGTACCCTATTTTGTCCCACTTCTAGAAACTTGTGCCTCCTTAATTTACTAAGTAAACGAGATCAGCATGTTATCTTATTTTGCGTACAAGGTGGATAAGTGTTGCGAGGTAGTTTAATTTTGTAGAATGTTTTTGGGTGTGGGCCTTTATTAGTCCAACAACTTAGATGATCTGTTTTTATTGGATTTTAATGAAAGAGACCTAAGAACTAAAAGATTGCGTTAAAGTTTAAAGTTCAAAGAATATAACAGTTAGGTAAAATAATAAATTTAATATTAAATATAATAAGGTCAAAGAAAATAATTATTAAAAAAATATGATAAATTTAATATACTAAGTTCAGAAATAATTATAATAGGTTAATATTAATAATAGTATTATAATAATAATATTAATAATAAGGTTAATAGTACTATTAAGATTAAGTAAATATAATAATTTTATTAAATTATTATAAATAAAATATTATTATTGTGTAGGGGAGGAGTTCTACACTATGGGAGAGATGATGTCACATAATGTTACATTTAAAAATAATAATTTAAATTAAAAAATAAAAAATAGTAATAACAAAATAAATTAATGTTAACCATAATTAAAATATTTCAATTTACACTTAAAGAAGAAATGTAAAATTTTCACATGATAAAAAATAGTATTGATGAATGATAATTCTTTCCCAGCAAATGGGAAGGTAGAAAAAAGAAATCATGGATGAGATAAAACAACAAATCAACGCAAAAATGGAACATTTACCTCAATGCATGTCCCACAAATAGCAAAGAGTTAAAGAGTTTTGTTATGGAGAAGTTTCCTAAACGTATATGGGGAAAAGAGTTGGGTAGAAAGAAGAAGTATTCTGTTCAAGAATTCAACCCCACTTGTGATCTCCATTAAAAAGAGTACATTGAGCTAGCATTCCATGGAGAGAAAAGATTTTTATTGCTCAATGAAGAACTAACTCGCATCAATTACACTATGAAACAACTACGTGGAAAAGACCTAAAGAAGCTTGGGAAGAACATATGTGTACTTTTTGCACTTCTGGGGTCAACTACAGTACGAAACAACTACATGGAAAAGACTTAAAAAGGTTGGGAAGAACATGTGTGTACTTTTTGCACTTTTGAGGCAGTGGAATTGGAAAAACATTTGATGCTTTCATAGGGAAAACATTTCATTTTGGAATGTGATGCTTTCATAGACATTACAACAATATGTTAACATTGGTTCCTTGTCATTGTCTATTTAGTGAAGGGACTGTTAGAAGGTTGCATCAACTCATCATTAATTTGAATAACAAAAGGATTGAATTTTAAAAGGTAGGGAAGTTGGTACTCCTATAGACTATTTCTAGTCTAGTGGACGTTAAAATTTCATTCATTCATTCATCACTATTTTAGGGGGGTCACCCTCAATTATGGTTATCACGACATGGATGGAGGTTTGATCTAATATGGAATAAATAATGTGGAGATGCTTCAGAGAATAATCAAGATGAATGTTAGAAATTCAACAACATTTAGTCAAAAACACTAAAACAATGATTTAATAAATTCTAGAAATCCACGAAATAAGCCATAATTATAGGGGAAAGAAAATACTCTCTCTCGCTATATATATATATATATATATATATATATATATATATATATATATATATATATAGTCTTATATCTATTAAAATATAGTCAAAACAGATAATAGAGTCAAACAAATAACAATTTAATTAAAATAATGAAAAGAAATCTAAAATTAAAAATGAACAGAAACAAAAATAGAAAGATAAAAGTTAAGAGACTTAAAATAACGAAAGTAACAATAATAAGAAAATTATTAATAATACAAATACTAATACTAATATAGTTAGTAAAAATATAATACAATATGATATCGTTTGTAAAAATAAAAAAAATAAGATAGCATTAGAACAAAAATAAATTACCATACAAAGGAAAAAAGGAATAAAAAGGGTAAAAGAGGAAGAATGAGAAAAAATGGAAAATAATAATAAGTCCAAAAACTCCCACTAAAGACAACACCATCTTAACTCCAGAACTACCATGAGCCTAGATGGATCAAATCTATTTTTCACTCTAAAAGGTGTTTGCATCTCAAGAGATTTGATCCCTCTCCACCCTTAGTAGATCCATAATTAAGATGGATCTAGGCTGGTAAAGAAAATAAATATGAATCTAAGATGAATCTAGGCAGTGAAAAAAAATATAAATTTAAAATTATAGAATTATTAAAGATTAACTATAAAGTTAATTATACTATTAAATATTAAATATACAATATTCAAATATAACTAAATTATTATAAATAAAATATTATTAATAAATAAATACAAATAATCAAAATAAAAATAAAAAAATTAAATAAATAAGTAAAAATAATATTATTAACCCTTAATACTTATTATTATTATTAGTCATCAAAATAAAAATACATAAATATATTTATCAATATATTATTAATAAATATTGAGAAAGTATTAAATATATTAATAACTAATATATTTAATACTTTCTCAATATTTATTAATAGTATATTTATTTATTTTTATTTTGACTTACAATAATAAGTATTAAGGGTTAATAATATTATTTTTATTTATTTATTTATTTTGTTTGTTAAGTGGTTTCAGTGCATAGGAGATTATATTAAGCTTGGCTTGTGGCTTGCGAAACTATGACCCACCATGTGGTTCTAGAAACTACTACCCAAGGGAATTAAGTTATAGCTATCAAAATCACTAGGGGATCACACTTATCCAGGGCCACATAAGCCCTTAACATGACTAGATTTTTGCTAAAGAAATTTTGAACTAGTGACCTTCACACCAAGAAGTGACTTAACCATACACACCATCATCGTCCCATAAGCATTTATTTACTTATTTTTATTTTAAATTTGATTAATTGATTGATTTATTAATAATATTTATTTATAACAATTTAGTTATATTTAGTTACTATATATTTAACCCTTAACAATAATATAAATTTAAATATATATTTAACTCTTAATAATACTATAAATTTATATTTATATTTCCCTGACTTAATATATATTTATTTTATTTTCTCGTAGAAAAAAGTCGTAATTTTCATTAATATTGTGAAAATTACATTTTGTAGATGCAAAAGCATATGTAGTACGAGAGACATAACCTGTCCAGTATAAGTTAACAGTGATAAAAGATGCTCCACACAGGGAGCAACAACTATTCAACGAAAATACAAAAAATAGTCTCTTTGTAGAGAGAGTATAGTTTCATCTTAGTTCTGCTGACATAATAACATAAAAAACATAAATATTTACATATCTTCAAGTCTTTCTACCTAGCTCATGTTGAGCCAACCAGTTATGTAGTGAGATCTATGAACGGTCTATGATAGTGTTGGTAGATAACACCATCCTTCTCCTCATGAATCAACCATGTGCCATCATGCCTGTGTGTTGCCTCCTTCAATAGGAGATCGGCAGCTGTGTTGCGCTCCCTGAAAATATGATGGCAAATAAAAGTATCAAATATTGAGATGAGCCTATGGATTTCATCCAAGATATGTCTCAATGTGTATGCATTGCAGTTTGATGATTTATTTATCCAATTTCATACTAATTTTGAGTCCCCAAAAAGTTGTAAGTTCCTGCACTGTTTGTCCAATGCAAATTGAATGAGGAATTTGGCCGATATGAGCTCTGCATAAATATTAGTACCCCTTACTAGGCCCATTTTGATTTTAAAGATATGGGATTATGATATATGAAGTATGGCTCCCCCCCCCCACAGCCTATTTCCTAGGCCGATTCATTAAAGTATGCCCATGGTATAGAGGTATTTATAGCTTCAGGTCTGATATTCTTGTTGTGCGGATGGGTGGTCTCATCTGGGATGAGATGATAGTCAGCAAGTATCCTTGATAGAATAGAGGGCCAGTGGGGAGCCTTCTGTTGAAAGATAATACGATTCTTGGCTATCCAAATAGTCCAGCATGTAAGTAATGGCAAGTTCCTCTCCTTTCCTAAGGTGGCACTCCACCAGTTACTCCAAGTTGTTTTTATATTTGCACCCTGCCACCGCCATAGTGAGGCGAATGATATATGAATGTTATTCCAAAGCTCCTGTGTAATAGAGCATTCTAGAAAAAGATGATTATTGTCTTCACCACAGTTCCTACAAAGATGACACTAGAATGGTCCTTGAAAAGATTGCTTCATCAGATTTGCACCAGTCAAGGTTTTGTTGAATAATATTGACCACATTAGCAGCCTAGCTCTGGGAGCTGCTTTGAGTTTCCACAGCAAGTTCCACCAAGGCTCAATGATTTGTGGCTTATGTGGTTCCATTAATGCAAGATATCCTTCTTTAGGTGAATATGAACCATGTTTGGCATGTGCCCATATGAGTTCATCATCACCTTCTATAATCCTGATGTGGGCCTCCATCAGTGCATTTGTATAGTTGTGCTAGTACTGCTGCTAGTGCAGTGGAATATTTAAAGTATTCCCCGATTTCCAAGCCTATTGTGTCATGATAGAATGAGCATTGTCAGCTATTTTACATGTATGGGTGATGCCTTGTTCAACAAGGTTTATTTTCAACTCATTAGGTATCCCGTGTGCATTCTACATCTGACCTAGGGATCTTCCCCAATGCAGACTGATGATCTAGATCAAATTCTCCAGGTCAGACCATTTCGAATGAGACTCATCGCATTTATAACTCCCTTCCAAATGATAGAAATGTTTGAGGTGTTACCCTATGCTTGTCTGAGCCAATCAAGTGTGTTAGAAGGGGCAATATATTTGGAGACTGATATCATCGTCCAAAGACTGTAGGTGTTGATCAGTTGCCATCCCAGCTTTGCTACCAACGCTTTGGAGAAGACATCCAATCTTTTAATCCCCCATCCTCCCCATTTCTTGGGCAAAGCAAGGGTCTCCCATCTGGCCCATGCAAATATTCTCCCATGCTGTTTCCCTTTCCATAAGAACAGACAACAAATATTTTGTAATCTAGCCAAAATCCCTCTAGGAATCCAAGCCAACATCATCCAGTATACTAGTGTTGCTTCTAATACAAATTTAACCAGGATTAGTCTGCCAGCTCTTGAAAAATATTCGTGGTACCATATATTGAGTCGTTTTTCTACCTTGGTAATAAGCCAGGTCCAATCAACAATTTTGTATCCATGAGGCTTAAGTCGATAACCAAGGTACCATAGACCATCTTCCAAGGGGACAAAAGTAAATGGAAATCTCCCAAGCGCATATTGTATTTCATGTTGTGAGTAACCTGTAGCTGTGATGGTGGACTTTGCTTCATTCAAAACCATTCCCATGGCCTTTTGAAATATTCCAAAGGCATTGTGCAATGATGTTAAGTCTCCTATGCCCTCATTAAGGAAGATAAGTCATCATCAACGAAGACCAGGGGTGTCAAAATATAAGTGTCTGTGATATTTATTCCTACAATCCGTCCTTGCATGTGTTGTTCTCCAATAAGTCTACTAAGTCCCTCCATGATAAGAAGAAATAAGAGAGGAGATAGAGCGCAACCCTGCTTGAGCCCTCATTCAGCATGGAAGAAAGGGGATGCAGATCCATTGACAAGTACGATGTAAGTAACATTGGTTATACAACACATGATCCATTTAATGAATGCATAAGGGAATCGCAGGTGTGTTAACAACATTTGGATGTAGAGCCAACTTACTCTGTCAAACGCTTTTGATAAATCAACCTTCATTATCATGCCTTTCAATTTTTTTAACTGGACAGTGTGAAGAAGTTCCTGGGCTGTACCGACTGCCTCATGTATCTATCGGTTCTGAAGAAAGGAAAATTGTTCAGGGGAGATGTGCGAGGACAAGATTGGCCTGAGATGATTGGAAATAATCTTAGCAATGATTTTGTAGATGTAGTTACACAGTGAAATAGGTCTAAAGTCATCAAAGGTGGAAGGTTTATCAGATTTGGGAATGAGGGCGATGAAAGTAGTATTGAAGGCTTCAGACATCCTCCCACACCTTCGACAATCTTCAATGATCCTTAACAGGTCCGTCCCAATAATGTCGAAAAAAGAAATGTAAAATTCCACTGTCCAACCGTCCGGCCCCAGACTCTTGTCCTTCTTGAACCATTTTAAAGTGTCTTCAAGTTCTTCTAAAGTGACTTCTCTTGTAAGTTCCAGTTCTGCCTCCTGATCCACAAATATAGGAAAGAGTTGGGCAGTGTGCATCACTTTTTCCAAGGTGGCGATGGGGGGAGCCTTGTAGATGCCCTTAAAATGTGAGTTAGCCAGTGCTGCCAGTTCTCGGAAGGTATGTACAACTTTTCCATGCTCATTTTTTAACTCCCATATCGTATTGATCACCTTCCTCCCATTGGAAAATTTGTGGTAGAATTTGGTATTATCATCCCCATCCTTAAGCCAAATTGCCTGACTTCTTAACCTTCATCTCTCTTCTCTGTCCTTTAGTATTTGTGTCCTCTTGTGCATCAGTGAGGTAATCTTGTCCTTGTGCTCTTAAGTGGAAAAAATTCCTCTAGTATTCACCTCATATGTATAAATTTCCTCCTCAGCTACCCTGAGTGTGTGATCATCCTGTATTCTTTTCTTGTGAGCCCAAATTTTGGATAAGGTTTTCAACTCCCTCAGATTGTGGGAAAAATCTTCTGTAAAATTCCCATCAGCACCTGGAGGATGAGCCATCTAGTAGTCAGTCACCATCCTCATATAGTCTGCATCCCTAAGCCAGGAGGAGTTAAATTTAAATGGGGCTTTTGGCTTAGCAATGGCATCCTTTAATTCAAGATATATTGGCCTGTGATCAGATATGCCCCTAGATCCCACCCATTCTCTGATGTCGGAACCTCTATTGACCAAGGGTTCTTTGATTAGGAACCTATCAAGCCTTCTAGCAAGGCTAGCCTCGCCAGTTCTGTTGTTCCTCTGGGTAGGTTGGATCTTTGCAAAGGGAATGTCAACAAGATTATGGTCCTCCAGAAGGTTTTCAAAAAATGATGATAGCGTATCCACCTATGCTTGATGGCCCCAAGACTCCGCAAATCCAATGGAAAAATTCAGATCCCCTCCCAAAATGATATTATCTTGCTGGAGTATGGATGAATTTAATATTTTCCTCTAGAAATCAGCCCTATCATGATAGGGGCCATATACATTGAGAATTTCGTAATTAGATTCAAGGGTGGATGAGTATATATAAGGTCCCATGAATCCATATCCCCCCCCCCCCCCATACCCTATCCAACTTAATGGATAGATTGTTTATGCCTAAAGCTACCCCACCCAATATTCCAGTGGCGTCCAGAGAATGAAATGACCATCTTGGTAACCATGATTCAAGTAGAGGGGTAATAGTGTTGGCAGGGCCTAGGGTTTCTTGGAGAAAGAGTATATCTACAACTTCAGAGGCAATCAGTCTTCGCATGGCTAATTTTTTCCCAGGGCTAGCCAACCCTCGACAGTTAAAGGAGAGCATCTTCATGGAGGGGGGGATCAAGGGTATGCTCTGCTCTAAGAACCTAGTCTAAAGCCTTTTTTTTTCCAGCAACAATAACCTCCCCTGCCAGATGTTTAGCTTTAGAGAGTGAGGAGGGTCAGCCCTGAGGTTGTTTTGGAAGCAAAGGGGTAGAATCAATACCAAATCCAATGGCATCAGGGCCTCGTGAGCATGCCCTCGAGCGCAGAGGGTATCGAGGTTCAGAGCTCATGGATGGATCATGTAGGGGATGCAAAGGTACCTCTGGAATGTAAGGCTGGGAGTTGGAGTAAACAGGAGGGGGGGAGCTTATAGGGTAATTCAGATTAATTGAGGATAACAGGTTGAGGCTAGAGGACTGATGTGTGCGTGATGCAAGTGCAATGAAATATGGTGCAGCTGAAGTAAAATCAAAGGATATAGTAGGGGAGTATGTAGAAGAATTACATAGAGATGCAGTCGAGATAATAGCAGTGGAGAGTGTAGGAATTAACATAATCGTGGAAAATTCACCTCCCATAGTTGCCCGAGCTCTCATTAGAGGTGGAGAGGGTGGTCGGGGTGGTGCTTTCCCACTCTTCTCCTTTGTCCCATTCTCATGCGCCTTCTTAGCTTCTTCTGGTGCCTGGTGTTACAACTCTTCTTCTTCCATTTCAGGCTGCTCCTGTGGTTGAGGGTTTGGTACATCCACTTCCTTTTCATTCATCCTCTCTCCCGCCTTATTGTTCAGAGGGCAGTCCCTGAATATGCGTCCCACCTTATGGCATCTTCGGCATTTGTAAGGTACCCCTTCCTAATCCAGAAGTTGTTTTTGAGAGTATGACCTCCATTGTATAGTGACATGTTCCTGTAATCCCCCTTTGGTATCCATCTGTACTAATATCCTGGCATAGGCCATCATGCTCATGGATTAATAAGGCTTGTCATACTCCATATACATGCCGAGAGAATTCCCAATGTGGTGAAAGATGTCTTCAGACCAAAGCTGTAGCGGGAGCCCCGACAACTTAATCCGTATGGGGCCAACCCAAATCTTCTATGTTTCAGGGTCAAATAGTGGAGTCCATCTCTTCAGAAAGATGGGTGCATGCTCAAAGTGCCAAAATGAATACAATACCCAATTCATGTGATCAGGTCTAGCGAACCTTAACGTGACCCAACCCCTCACAAAAGTTTACAAAAAGGGTATGTCAGCCAAATGGTGTCCTCAAGCCTCAGAAGCCCATGATTTTAAGTGAACTGCAGAGTAATTCCATCCTCAGATTCTTCCAACAAGAACTCTATCTGCAAAGTCCATAGTATACCCCAGGTGTACGTCCTCCTCGGGCCTAAGTATAATGTCTTCGTGCTTTTAATCTAAAACACTTGTATTTCTTATGTGGCCATGGTCTAGCTACAGTATCCCCACTCCAGTCAATATTCTTCCCAGGTTCAAGTGGAGCCTCAGATGAAAGAGGAGGGTTAGATGGGAAGGTGTCTGATAAGGGTGGGATGACCGTATAGCTACTAGATGGGGGGGCAGATGTAAGCGACGTGATCAGGGGTTCATGGTCGGCAGCAGTAAAGGAACCAGGAAGAGGGTTATTGACACCGGAGGACAATGGGTGAGGGGGTAGGTCAGAACCACTATCTGCAGGGTTAGGGTTAATGCAACCCAAGACAAACCCTAGTGAGGATGGTGATGACGAAGGAGTGGAAAGGGTCGGCCAGGTTGGGGGGTCGTCCGGCAAGGTCACCGAAGCATTCGAAGGGCCCGACACTGGTATCTGTCAATATGCAGCTGTAAGGAGTCATACCATCTGTGGTAACATGTAAGGTGGACCAAATAGAACCCTCCACCAACGGTTCTTCTGAGTAGTCAACAAGGTTGAGGTCCATTGCTGTTGGAATCCCCGTAAACGAACATCCCGAACCTAGTCATCCCATCAAGATCACTCTTCTCGATTTCTCTTTTGTTGCTCGAACATATGGTAAAAAAGGTATTATTTTATTTATTTGACTTACCTATTTATAATAATTTAATAAAAATATTATTATTTAATTATTATGTTTTCTTATTTTTAATAGTTTTATTAACTTTAATGCTATTATTATTATTAATAACCAGTCTAGATTCATCACAATTCCAAGTGTAAGAAAGATCAAATCTGGATCGAATATCTTGAGATGTAAAACTATTTTAAGGTGTAAAGAGATTTGATCCCTCTCAACACTTTGTAGATCTGGACTTGTCATTGTTATTTTTATTATTATTTTGTTTGTATAGAATTCTTTTTATTTTGACTATTTATTTTACATTACATTGTTTTTTTTTTAAATTTAATTTTAATCTTAATTTTATTTTATGTAATTAGACTCAATCAAAATGTTAAACATGAAATTATACTAGCAATTGCACCAAATATTGCAAAGGAAATGGCATAAGGCATAAATTCGAGAAGAATCATGACATATAGAATCATCGAAGATAAAATATTCTATGGAGATTAAATGTTTACCATTCACTTAATAACTAAATTAAAATTGTAATTTTTTGTTTAAAAGATGTGCCTATCTAAATAGTTTGCTTTCAATGTTAACATGACCAACATGACCATGAGGGCAGATCCTACCACAGGTTACCCTGGCAGGACTTACAAATTCTATACAGGAGAAATTTCCTTCGCATTCAGAGATGGAATGAGCTACAAAAGCTTCAACATCACTGTAGTCCATGCACCCAAAATCATCTTTTATCCTTTGGATGGAAAATATAAATGTTTTCCCACATAACTAGAATCTTCTGAGACTGTCAATGTGACTAATACTAAATGCAAGAATGTGACTAAGACTAAATGCGAGAACATGTACTCGCAAGTGGATGTTGATGTAATAACGTTGGTAACATAGATGGCATCTATGTATTGTTTCTCTTCTCTACAGCCAATGCCCCAAAGAAGCAACTGATTGATTTCAAAAAGGTCTATGTCCAAGCAGGTGCTAGGAGAAGCCAGACTCACTGAAACCAAGAACATCCATCAAATGATCCAATGCCATGAAGAGAAAGGGCTCTATGAAGATGTATCCCCTCAAGTTGTTCCAATGCTCCAAGAAACCAACTAAAAATCTCCATTAGTGTGATAAAAATCAGCGTGAAAATATAAAACGAGGAGGGTTTTTTAAGAAAATGCAAGTGTGGTTCTTAGTATAATGCAATACCAATAGTGCAAATAGCTTACCAAGTATCTTTCTTCAAGAGACACACAGTAGGCTCCAAGGGTAAGAGATTTGGTTGTCACTATAAAACTATCTTTCTATATCCTTAGGCAATGCTTTTACCATAAAAGATTTGATTATGTAAGTTTCCACATTGTGAGAGAGAATTGCAACATCTAGAAATGACAATACTTTACACATCCTTGCAATCCTATTCCAGTGGATCAGAACAAAATTCATTCCAATGGATGAAAAGAAGCCACTCAAAAGACACTTATTATGCATTTTTCAAATTATTGAATTTTTATAAGCACATCTAAATTGTTAAATAATTGTAACTCTCAAAATAATTATTTTCTATTTGTAATGATATGAATTTGTAAATCCAAGACCATTGTAACTCTCTAAATAATTATTTTCCATTTGTAAACATAAGAATTTATAAAGCCAAGACATGATTGGAGCTTTGAAAGTAAAAAACTATTTTTCAAACTCTTGGATCATGTATCATCCATAATTTGTAATATTTTAAAGAATTAAAATTCATGCACCCGAATTCCAATATACACAAAGCCTATATGCTTAAAAACATCTTTATAAAAATAGACATCTCCTATCAACTCCTCTATTTCTCTAGATTGAGTAGCTCTGTGACAAGACTATATTCAAAAAGTAATAGCCATTCATTTCCATCAATATATTCTTCTGATCTTAAATCATTTTATCTAGTTTGTTCAACTAGGTAGTTGTCTTCTCTATTTGGGCTCTAGCGTACTGGGATTTTTCAGTGTTTGGGTGAGTACGCATCATCCAAAAGTGCATACAAGGTGAGGTATATGTTAGTGCAATGACATTTCTATGTGTGCATATAAGCGAGGGGGCTAAAGATGATGGTGAGTAATCTGACAGAGAGACCCATGGTTTGTAGATAAGGGAAAGACCTTGGAGTGCAAAAAGATATACACGTCATATGCTCATTTATGAAGTGATGGCATTGATACTATCTACTATGATGAGAGTTTCCAACCATACGTTTGGATCCAAATTCCCAATGACTTCACCAAGATGGTGAAACAACAATATATTAGCTTGGAGGATTTAAGAGACTACTTTGAGATCAAGATTTACAAAGAGCTAGGGAGAGGCAGTTTTTTGTATACAAGAATCCTAGGTTAGATTTGTGTTGAGGATAAACAAATGGTTTACATCATCTTCTTGTATGGATAGTGATGCATATCACTGTGTTTTGCTTTGTTATATCCACTAGCTAAAGAGGTAGATTATGTGTTTAGAAGACCACAAGGGACACATCTCCCCAGGATGTAGGGTTGAGGTTTTTCAATGCATTATGGAATGTCTCTGCACCTATGACATTTTATGTCACAAATGGGAATGCATATTTTTTCTTTTAAATCATATGTATTTCATATTTGGATGCTCTTGCTACAGTTTAGATATATAAAGTTTTGTTTTTGTGCATAAAACTGTCCAAATATTTTTGTGATTGAGGTTATGTGCTTCTCCATGTTTCTATTCATGATTTCCATGTCGAATTTCATTCTCCCAATAATTATGCAGAAGTATTTGAATATGATGCTACACAAGAGCCTCCATCTATGATGGATGTAGAAGTCTTCGACTTTAAAGGGCCTTTTGTGAAGGCTACATATGTAGGGTATGCCAAGATCAATTTTCTGAAATTTACTTCACAGTAATTGACTGATTTTTGGATTCCACTTCAAGGAAGATCAACAAAAGCTTACTAATGAAAGTTGTACCTTACGAACGGTGAGAGGAAAAACTAGGGTTCAACATAGGAAGCGAAGGAAGTAAGTGGGTAACCATGGAAGAGTATGTGGTTTCAAATAGGGGTAGAGCAGTGAATAGAAACAAACCTCAAAACTCCTCGAAGAACAAGACAAAATTTTTTGACACTTAGAAGGCGGAACGCAGAAAACCCCATGAAGAGGAAGGGACCCACGAGAAAGTCTGACAGGAGGAGAAAGGAGAAGACAAAGGTCAGGGATCTGAGAATAGTGCTAAGATGGGGCCCTGTAAACCAAAGTCCAACATTAAACAGTGGGTAATCCTAAATGATCCAGCTCTACAAGAGCACAGGGATCATACGACAAACTATGTGATAATATGCAAGGTCATGGTAATCTGGCCAAAGGAAAAGGCTCTGTACAGTTGGATAAAATACACCTGGAAACCAAAAGGAGATTTTAATATACATCTGGGATCAGAAGGTTTTTTTTTACTATGGTATTCACGAACCTGGAAGATAGGGACAAAATTTTTGAAGGAGGACCATACTTTTATGTGGCTGCTGGTCTCTATATGCAACCTTGGATGATGAACTTTGTTCCGGAGCAAGAAACATTCACATCGGTCCCAGTATGGATTAGACTATAATCCTTACCTTTAGATTATTGGATGCCAGAATCTTTAAAAGATATAGGTCAGAAATTAGGTCATTTCTTAAAGATTTCAGAGGCAACTCTCTGGGGAAAGTATACCTCCTTTGCCCACATATTTGTAGAGATGGACTTATCAGGAGAGCTCCCAGATGAAGTCATCCTAGAAGTCTATGACGATGAATGGGTTCAGGCAATTGACTATGAACACATACCATTCAGATGTCGCAAATGTCATGAACATGGACACCTATTCAGAGACTGCCCTCTTAATAAAAGGGAAGAACACCAGAAAACCAACAAAGGGAAAGACCTCATAGGTTTTATTAAAGTGGGAGGAAAAGGGAAAGGAGGGGGAAAGAAGACCCAAAAGAACCCTAGTGCAAGCAAGGAAAGAAGTCACAACAGTTTTGAGATCTTAGAAGAAGCAGAAGAAGAGGAGGGAACTCAAATGAAACCAGAGGACCAGGAAAAAAGGGGGAAAGGAAAAGAGACTAGCATAGAGATCATTCAGGAACAGAATGAACACACAATAGACCCATTGAGCACCATGGAAATAGAAAGGGACCATGATATGACCCAAAGTGAAAGTGGTACAGAGGACCAAGACTTACAGGAGATCCTTGAGAGGGAGAACCTTGAACTAGAAAAGTTTCTAGAACAAGGAGGCAACAAAGGAATTAACTCTCTACCACAAGAGGAAGTTGATAGGGTGCAACAACTATTCCTTAACAGGTCACATCATAAATCCCTAGGAGTCAAAAGAGGACATGACAATCAGGAAAACATAGGGGTTACCTCAATGGGATTAACAATAGGAAAATCAGCTAAAAACCCAGGCAAGAAAAGAGGAAGAAAGAGACAGAAAGAATTGCTACTAGAATGTGGAAAACTCATGATTGACTCAGGTAGGATGAAATATCTCTCCTGTTACTCCTTCACAAACCCCCCTCAATGAAGATCACAACCTGGAACATTAGAGGACTAGGGAGCAGAAGGAAACAAAGAAATCTAGGTAATATAATCAAAGAGGAAAATTTAGACATATTGTTCATACAGGAAACAAAATGCTCTATAGAGAAGATCAGAGAAAAGCATAGAAAATGGTTAGATAAATATGAGTATCTTGAGGTCAAAGCAACTAAATTAGCTAGAGGTATTCTCACTCTATGGAATCCTCAGAAATTTGGTATTCTTGATGCAGAGGCATCCAGGCACCACCTTTCTTTGATTATGCAACCTATGGGTGACAGGGAGTGTTATATGATCACCAATGTCTATGGCCCTCAACCACTGGAAGATAAATTCAGGCTCCTCACCTCTCTGGAGGAAATGAAAAAAAGACATCCAGCATTACCCTGGATTCTGGGGGGAGATTTTAATATGATCAGATCCCTAACGAAAAAAAAGGGGGAACCAGAATACTTGGTAGAGATTCAGTTGCCTTCCAGAACTTCCTCACCAATATGAAACTAGTGGATATGGACACAAGCAATGGCATTTTCACTTGGAATAATAAAAGAGGGGGTTCTACCCAAGTAGCCTCAAGATTAGATAGATTCATAATCTCAGAAGAACTTATGCTCACTGGACGAAGCCTGGCAGCGTTCATCCTACCTTTTGGAGGTTCAGACCACTGGCCCATCCAACTGGAAGCTTCCTTAACTGGCAAACCAAGAAATAGACCCTTCAAGTTTGAGAATGTCTGGCTCACTCACTCTGATTTCCTCACAAACATTGAGAAATGGTGGAAAGAAGAGCTTCACTTTCAAGGCACGAAGATGTTCCTTCTACATCTTAGGCTCAAGCACATCAAAGGAAGACTCAAAGAATGGAATAAAAATGAGTTTGGAAACATCTTCAAAGCTAAAGGAGAAGTGGGAAAGAAATTACAGGAAATAAACCAAATTCTCATCACAAAAGGCTTTACAGAGGAAAGAAAAAAGCTAGCAAACTCGCTTCAGCATGAATGGGACAACAGATGTCTACAAGAGGAAATATTCTAGAGACAAAAATCTAGAGTACAATGGATTAAGGAAGGGGAGAGAAACACCAAATTCTTTCACAAATCCACCATAGCACATAGAAATAACAATAGGATTTTGAAACTCACAGATCCTCAAGGAATAGAAAAAAATACTCATGAGGAAATGGAGGATGTACTAGTCCAACATTTTTAGAGCATTGTTGAGGAAACCATAGCAGACAAATCCCAATTCACGAGAAGATTTACTCAGTATATTCCTAAACTGGTTTCTAGGGAAGACAATTATAATCTCAACAGACCAGTAATGGAGGAAGAGGTCGAGGAAGTTATCAAAGAGATGCATAATGGGAAAGCTCCAGGCCCAGATGGTTTCAATGTGGACTTCTTCAAAATATGCTGGAAGATAGTCAAACAAGATATTCTGGAGGTAGTGGAGGACTCGAGAAACTCTAAATCAGTTTTGAGGGCGCTCAATGAATCCTTCATTGCCTTAATCCCCAAATAGGAAAAATCCACCTCTCCTGACAGGTTCAGACCCATAGCTTTATGCAATGTGGTGTACAAAATAATTTCCAAAGTCATTGCCAACAGACTTAAGCCCCTCCTCCCAACTCTGGTGTCAGAGGAGCAAACGGGTTATGTGGAAGGGAGACAAATTCTCAATAATATAATTCAAGCTCATGAAGTGGTACATTCCCTCAAAATAAACAAGCAAGAAGGGATGATAATTCAGCTGGACATAGCGAAAGCTTATGATAAACTAAGTTGGGCTTACATAAGAGATGTTCTAAAAGCATATGGCTTTGACCATAATTGGATCAGGTGGGTCATGACTCTTGTCACCACTACTAGCTGTTCAATTTTTCTCAATGGCTCTCCTTCCATAACCTTCAAGCCCACAAGAGGTCTTAGACAAGGTGATCCTCTTTCCCCATTCCTCTTCATCCTCATGATGGAAGGGTTAGGCAGAGCGATCACGACTGCCAAGGAGGAATGAAGAATACAAGGACTGAAACTCACTTGAGCTAGAGACACTATGACACACCAGCAATTTGTGGATGATACTATGCTGCAGGGCATACCCACAGTTAAGGAAGCCAAAGCTTTCAATCAAATTCTGTATGAGTTTGCAATGGAAACCAGTACTGAGGCAAGTCTCTCAAAATCAAAGATCTTCTTTTTCATTACTGATATTTCTATCCAGAGAAACCTCTCCAGAATTTTAGGCTTTCAAAGAGATTCACTGCCCTCGAAGTATCTGGGAGTTCCCCTCACAGACAAACCACTGAACAAGGACATATGGGAGTCTATATAAACAAAGTGAAAGACGAGATCAGCAAGTGGACAAACAGAGCCCTGAAACTAGAAGGGAGGTTGGTCCTCACTAAGGCGGTCCTTCAAACCATCCCAATCTACATGCTATTAGCCCTTCCAGCACCAACAGGAGTCATTCAACAAATCAGAAACATTCAAAGAGACTTTCTCTAGGGGAAAGGGGAAGAGAAAAAGAAATGGGCTCTGGTGGCTTGGGACAGGATATGCAAACCCAAATCCCATGGTGGTTTGGGTCTACATGACCCAGGCATTCTAAACAAAGTTCTGGGAGAAAAAGTGTGGTGGAGATGGCTAAAGGAAATGCGAAACCCCTGGGCGAAACTTTGGAAACAAAAGTATGCAATGAACTGGCAAGAAACGAACCTCATAAGAATGACAGGATAGGTAAAAGGTTCCCAAATTTGGAACAGGGCCTGGGAGAATAGAGCCTTAGTACAAAATCATAGTTTCTGGGAGATCAGAAGTGGAAATCTGGCCTGGTTCTGGGAGGACAATTGGCAGCAGGAAAGTAACCTCAGCAGCGAGAATTTAGAAAACATCCAAACTGATACCATTAACAAAGGATTAAAGAGGGTAAGTGACTATTGGGATCAGACAAGGAACAATGGAAAATGGAGAATTTGGAAACTTCTAGATTACAATGAGCTGACAACGCTGCAAACTCAAGCTAAAGCCCTGGAAGC
The DNA here is from genome assembly GCA_031772625.1 of Pinus tabuliformis. NCBI lineage: Eukaryota > Viridiplantae > Streptophyta > Pinopsida > Pinales > Pinaceae > Pinus > Pinus tabuliformis. Next base: position 948,359,287 of record CM062807.1, read on the forward strand.
TATTCTGGAAAAAAGGAAAATCTTGACCTCAACCTTAGATGACCAATTAAGATGGGGAAGAAATAATGAGGGTGACTTCAACCTCAAAGAAGAAAAAAGAATAGTTACAGGTATTAACTTTCCAAACACTGACAAGACATGGAAAGACCTTTGGAATAACCCACATTGGATGAAGATTAAACTGTTCAGGTGGCTGGTTCAACAAGACAAGATTCTAACGTGGGAGAATCTCAGAAAGAGAGGTTTTTCGAGCCCCTCAAGATGTCACCTATGCAGTGAGCAGGAAGAAACCACAAATCATCTTCTCAATCTTTGCTCCTTTACCTCAACACTATGGAAATGGGTTGAAAATGTCTTCAAGAAGACAGACAGGAATGAAAATAATATCATTGTTACACTGAAAAATTGGAGAAGAGATTTCTCAGACAATGAGACAATAAACATAGCCTGGGCTTTGACTCCAGGGTTCTTGATCTGGAATGTATGGAAAGAGTGCAACAACAGGATTTTCAGAGACAAAAATGGACCAGTGAGTAGCATCATAATGATAATCCTTAAAAAAATAAAGGAGGTTGTCAACACCCTTGGGGAATTTTCCATAGGAAATCATACAGGATACAGAGATGCGTGCAATTCTAGAAAGGTTGGAGTGAGAGACACATATCCCTTAGATTCCACATCTTACAATAAAACATACTGCAGAGGGAAAGGTTTTTTGGCAACCCCCTTCACAGGGATTTTTAAAATTCAACATAGATGGAGCCTCTAAAGGTAATCCTGGAGACGCTGGTTATGGTGGAGTCATGAGAGATGAGGAGGGAAACATAAAAGTAATCTTTCACAGTCATCTGGGAAAATCTACCAACAATATGGCTGAACTCATGGCTATGGAGCAATGCTTGGAAATACTGATAGAGCATGACACACATAATGTTATCATCGAGGCTGACTCGGAATTAGTCATCAATTCAGTCAAGCAGATAGGCTCAGGATCAACACTAGAGAAAAGATCAAGCCACTGGAGGCTTCTACAGGTCTATAACAAAATTCAATCATATCTAAGAATTCTAAGAACTCTCAAGTTTGTGCATGTACGCAGGGAAGCCAACAGAGTTGCAAATTGGCTAGCCAATGAAGGGTTCAGATGCACACGAACTAACATGTGTTGTAGGTGGGAGGAGGTAGTAGACAACCAAATGCAAGAAGGCTATTCTTCTCGGGCCCTCATAGACAGGGAGCACTACCAAAATAGACAGGGCCACTGAATATCAACATTTGTCAATGAAGATTAGGAGTATATTAGAAGGATACACAAAGGATGGGAACCTAAGGGTCTCGCAGGAGATCAACATAGTTTGTATTGGCACTAGAGCTACTGGAAGCCTAGCCAGAGAAAGTCCTCATGCCATTGGCAATTTGCTTATGAGGAAAAAGATCAGCGGCGATAGGCTATTGAGCTGGATTGCGAATTTGGATGGAAGACATTGGGAGGAAAAACAGCTCCTGGTTTACCACCTTTATCGAGTGCCCACAAATCCACGTGATTTGGCCATGGGCCGTTTGACCATACAGAAGCAGATCGAGGGCTGAAGGCAATCGAGTGAGGTAGTGGGTCTGGGAAATAGGCAGTGGGAGTTAGAACATCTTTCACTAAACCACCCTTTTCGGCCGCCCTCAAACCCAAAAATTGTTTTTATGGAATGCATGCGATGCCACTCAGTTGTCTACATGTGGTTGGGGGAGGAGAGAGAATACCGCCCTCATCGCGTGGGTATTCCTCGGGATTTTTCTCCACGCGATATGAATATTGACCGTTTGATCAGGCGGGAGTAGATCGATGGCTATAGACTGTCGAGCAGGTTAGTGGGTCCGGGAGTCAAATCTGCTTCCGGTTTACCACCCTTATCAGGCGCACACGATGCCACTCGATTGTCTACACGTGGTGTGGGGAGGAGAGAGAATACCACCCTCATCGGGTGGGTATTCCTCGGGCTACTGCTCCGTGCGATATGGATTTTGACCGTCCAATTAGGAGGGAGCAGATCAACGGCTTCTGAAAGTCGAGCAGTTTTGTGGGTCCAAAGGAAAGTCGGAGGATCCAAGTTCTTTTGGATTTTGGTTTTATTTCTCTTTTGGCTAGTTTTGTTTCAGGTAGAGATACAGTCTTCTACCATTGGTTCAGGAAGTGGTAGATCCACAGACCAAGTTCATAGGGCTTGTCAATGGATCTGAGTTAACCTCTTTGGACCTATTTTCTGTCAGTTTTATTCTCTATTCCCTTCTTTGAGTCCGCCATTTGTATGTTCGTGGCATTTTTTCTGTAAGGGCACTAAGGGTTGATTTAATTCTTCCCTTTGTTGGAGGCATGACGTCATCTTATCACCTGTTGTAAATTATGTAACTTATTCTCTTTCACAAGTCAATAGAAGGTCCGACTCTTGCTTTAGCAAAAAAGAAAGTTATACCTTACGATATTTTTGAAAAATATAGAGGGTCTTGATGTGGTTACTCAGTACATAACAAAGATGGAAAATGAAGTTGGAAAAAATGTATTCATCATGTGACATTAAAATCTCAAGTAGATATTGTCTTTTCCTTGGCATAGTATAGCTCACTGGATTGCTCTATTTGTCTGGACATCATGAGAATGAGAAATAATTGTATGCAGATTGCTCGACACTCACCTCAGACAAATTCAACATTCCAGAAGCTATTTTGACTTCCAAGCGAGGAACTTTTGGTTAATGATTTTTCATGCTACTTGAAATGAAAAATGCCTCTTCATATGTGCATGGATTTGAGACAAGCTAGTTTCACATTTGAACAAAACTTGAAATATATTCTTTCCCATTCATGAGAAACTATGATTTATATGTCAAACAGGACAATCATGGCACTATGGAGGAATAGGGCACTTAGTCTTGCACAAAAGATGCAAATAGTAGAGGATGAAGAACCAACAGATTCAGGGGATCTTCAAAACAATGATTTTGGATACTTTTTAGTTGTCAAGGATTCAGGAAGCCAGCGTGACCAAGGTCCATTCACAAACATTACCTTTCAATGTAAGTATCTCAATTCTAAGGTATTTCCTTGTTTTGCATTCTTGCCAAGTTATTGTTATGATCCTTACGCTGTTTTGGACAAACTGTAGTGTCGATGATTTTTTGGTAAGAGCATGCTACAGAACTAATATAATAAACAATGAAACTCAACAACCTGTGGGAAGTGGCTCTTACTAATTTAGTCATTACTTGTTTCTCAGAAAGACATCCCTACTAAAATTATTTTTTCAATTCCTAATAACAGGTAGAGTCACTCATGGAGTTATATGATGGGGGTTTCTTAGACAAAGATAATGGATAAATATGGTTGTTTAAACTATTGAACCACGACATGGAAAATTTACAAACAAAAAGTATACCAGAGACAGATCTGGTAGAAGTTCAATGGAAGTGTTTCTAGGTTTGGTGTTGAGATCACAAGTATCCACCAAAAGTTAAAGCTTGATAATGGAAATGGTTGAATTATTAACGAAGTTCTTATCCTTCATGATGTGTTTTTCTTTGTTATATCCACTAGCTAAAGAGGCAGATTATGTGTTTAGAAGACCACAAGGGACACATCTCCCCAGGATGTAGGGTTGAGGTTTTTCAATGCATTATGGAATGTCTCTGCACCTGTGACATTTTATGTCACAAATGGGAATGCATATTTTTCTTTTAAATCATATTTATTTCATATTTGTATGCTCTTGCTACAATTTAGATATATAAAGTTTTGTTTTTGTGCATAAAATTGTCCAGATATTTTTGTGATTGAGGTTATATGCTTCTCCATGTTTTTATTCATGATTTCCATGTCGAATTTCATTCTCCCAATGATTATGCAGAAGTATTTGAATATGATGCTACACAAGAGCCTCCATCTATGATGAATGTAGAAGTATTCGACTTTAAAGGGCCTTTCTCGGAGGCTACATCTGAAGGGTATGCCAAGGTCAATTTTTTGAAATTTACTTTACAGTAATTGACTCATTTATGGATTCAACTTCAAGGAAGACTGACAAAAGCTTGCTAATCAAAGTTATACCTTACGATATTTTTGACAAATACAAAGGGTCTTGATGTGGTTACTCAGTACATAACAAAGATGGAAAATGAAGTTGGAAAAAATGTATTCATCATGTGACATTAAAATCTCAAGTAGATACCTGTCTTTTCCTTGACATAGTATATCTCACTAGATTTCTCTATTTGTCTAGACATCATGAGAATGAGAAATAATTGTATGCAAACTTCTCGACACTCACCTCAGACAAATTCAACATTCCAGAAGTTATTTTGACTTCCAAGCGAGGAATTTTTGGTTAATGATTTTTCATGCTACTTGAAATGAAAAATTCCTCTTAAGGTATCTATGCCTTAGATATGTTTGCATGATTTACTGCAAGTAACAAACTAGAACATAGAGGTCTCAAGTGAATTTATGTTTTGCAGGGTAACTTATTCTTATCTGCAAGGATGTTAGGTTTCTATGCAAATCTCTTTGGACATAAAACCAAATTCTCCTTCCTGTTGGAAGATATAGAGGAAATAGTGGAGTCACCTCCTTCCTTAGCATCAATGGGTAGTCCATCTCTAGCCATGTTCCTTTGTAGAGGTAGAAGCCTTGATGCTAGCCATGGTGCAAAGTACATAGATGACAAAGGAAGACTCAAGTTCCATTTTCAATCCTTTGTTTCCTACAATGTTCCATGCAGGTACACATTGAGTTCTTTTCTCATCAGAACAACCATACATTGTCTTCTGTCACTTGTAAAAATGGCAGAAGTAATATCGGATCACCAAAAGAGGATTGATCTACATGAATTCCAATGAAGAAAATTGAAAAGAAAGAGTGGATGTGCATGGATTTGAGACAAGATAGTTTCACATTTGAACAAAACTTGAAATATCTTTCTTGCCCATTCATGAGAAACTATGATTTATATGTCAAATAGGACAATCATGGAACTATGGAGGAATAGGGAACTTAGTATTGCACAAAAGATGCAAATAGTAGAGGATGAAGAACCAACAGATTCAGGGGATCTTCAAAAAAATGATTTTGGATACCTTTTAGTTGGCAAGGATTCAGGAAGCCAGTGTGATCAAGGTCCATTCACAAACATTACCTTTAAATGTAAGTATCTCAATTCTAAGGTATTTCCTTGTTTTGCATTCCTGCCAAGTTATTGTTCTAATCCTTATGTTGTTTTGGACAAACTGTAGTGTTGATTACTTTTTGGTAAGAGCATGCTATAGAACTAATATAATAAACAATTAAACTCAACAACCTGTGGGAAGTGGCTCTTACTAATTTAGTCATTACTTATTGCTCAAAAAGACATCCCTACTAAAATTATTTTTGCAATTCCTAATAACAGGTAGAGTCACTCATGGAGTTATATGATGGGGGTCGCTTAGACAAAGATAATGGAGAAATCTGGTTGTCTAAACTATGGAACCATGGCATGGAAAATTTACAAACAAAAAGTATACTAGAGACAGATCTAGTAGAAGTTCAATGGAAGTGTTTCTAGGTTTGGTGTTGAGATCACAAGTATCCACCAAAAGTTAAAGCTTGATAATGGAAATGGCTGAATTATTAACGAAGTTCTTTCTCATCTCTTTGATTATACCCATTACAATTTATTGTACATGGATATTTTGAATAGAAAGTGGATTTGTTGTTTCATTTTCTTTATTTTACCAATTTGCATAGCATCTTCAGTTTGCAAGGAAATGTGACTTATTTTTTGAATGTGTATAGCTCCAGGTAAGGAGAGAACTTGAGAATCTAGTCTCTGCATCAGAAGCATGTAATGTCAGAGTATTTGTGGGCATTGCATGGCTTAAGAGCACCACATCTCAAAAGAGGATCACAAAAAACATTGTCAAAAAGTTCACTGACCATTTGAAAGAGACCCAACGTTTGGTGGAGGAGGAGATTCTTACCCAAGAAAAAAAAATTTAGTAGCCACATGTTAAACAACGAAAACATTTTTTTTGAGAGTATCTAATATTAGTCTTACTAGTGTAGAACATGGAACATGGAACAAATGACTTTCAAACATGACACAGAGATATGGGTTTGCACTATAGACTTTTCTTGCCTTTTGATTGGATCAGATTGGCCATGGCACACAATTTCCATGGTTTAATATTTGTTCATACAACAAATTATTTAAAAGTGTGGAGGAAAAAATCCCTTTGGCCTAGTTGACGGTGGAAATGCAGAAATTCAGATTCAATTTATTCATTCTTTTTGTTACTTAATTGATCAACCTGCAAATTCTGATGTGACGAGAAACCTATCAACATCAATATAACACTACGTTCTAGACTCCATTCATAATAATATTGCATGTTTAGTGAGGACATTGAACATTCTATGGTAAACTACCAGGAAAAGATCAATGCTCGTCACTAAAAGAAATGCAGATGCAACTATCAAGCATTTTTTCCCTCTGATGGAAATTATACTCCTCAGAGATTCAAGGTTTCTTCTGGGGTAGGCCTTGGGAGAGGAAGTGGAAAACCCACATCCGTAGAAGATAGGGAGTCCCTGAAAGAAATTCCTTCCCGGGCTCCCACGAAGGCCATCTTTCTCAAACGGTCAAAGCACCCTGTAATGCCTAGCTCGGAAGAACATGCAGAAGCATTTCCTTCAGTGTCTGGATTTAGAGGAATGCCGAGTTATGGACGCAGTAAGAAAATATCGTTAGGGAATTGTAACTAAATCACAATTTAATATTTGTTCATATAATAGATTGTTTAAAAGTGTAGAGGAAAAAATCCCTTTAGCCGAGTTGACGGTGGAAATGCAGAAATTTAGATTCAATTTATTCATTCTTTTTCTTACTTAATTGATCAACCTGCAAATTTTGATGTGATGAGAAACATATCAACATCAATATAACACTATGTTCTAGATTCCATTCATAATAATATTGCATGGCCAATGAGGACATTGAACATTCTATGGTAAACTACCAGGAAAAGCTCAATTCTCGTCACTAAAAGAAATGCAAATGCAACTATCAAGCATTGTTTCCCTCTGATGGAAATTATGCACCTCAGAGATTCAAGGCTGCTTCCGGGGTGGGCCGCGGGTGAGGAAGCAGAAAACCACATCTGCGGAAGAGAGTGAGTCCCTGCAAGAAAGACCCTCTTGGGATCCCACGGAGGCCATCTTTCTCAAACGGTCGGAGCAACCTATAATGCCTAGCTCGAAAGAACCTGTAGAAGCATTGCCTTCAGTGCTTGGATTTAGAGGAACACTGGGTTATGGACGTCGTAATAAAATCTCGTTAGATAATTGTAACTGAATAATGACAATGAATAGCAATTTTTAAATGGATGGTAGAGATGATTTATATTGTCTAACACCTAATCAAAGGCACATTAAATGACATGTGGCATTGGAGGGAGTTATTCTTAGAGGGAAACGCCTTATGATGTAATAATTACAACATCTCTACTATATTAGGCTATTAATGATACTCTTAGCTTATTATATTAAATTTATTATATTTCCTAATGCTTATTTAGATTATGTTATTTTATTTTATTATATTTATATTAAATTTATTATTTTTCTTAACGATTATTTTCTTTGAATTTATTATATTTATACTAAATTTATCATTTTTTGTAACAGTTATTTTTTTACCTTTCATCTAATTTTTTAATTCTTAGAAGTCTTTCCCCTTTTTATAGCTTTATTAGATAGAATTCTCTTCATCTAAACCACATTAATTGGTTCAAAAAATATTAACAATTAAAACATTTTAAATATCATTTCAAAAAATATTAACAATTAAAACATTTTAAATATCATTTAATTTAAAATAAACATTTCGTTGAACATAATTTTATTAAAAAATATGTTTTATTACCTTTGTTGAATGTAATTCTCTTCATCTAAACCACATTGATTTGTTCAAAAAACATTAGCAATTAAAACATTTTTAATATCATTTAATTTAAAATAAACATTTCATTGAACATAGTTTTATTAAAAATCATGTTTTATTAAAGTATTGTCTCAATATATAAATAATTCAATCATACTAAAACCGTTCTATTATTCAATTCAATTGAAAGCATATATTTATTGAGTATGGTTTCATGAGTTAAAAATAAAAGTTTCGTATTGAATATTGTCTTATTATTTATATATATATATATATATATATATATATATATATATATATATATTTTGAAATTATGTATTTTCCATTAGGTTAAATGAGAATAACATAGATCAAACAAATTTTTCTACTTGTCTGTTTGAATAAAATCATACTAATAATATAAATTCAGAGTCTTGAGGTTGTTAAGACCTCGTCTAAGTAAAGCATCTTATAAATAGAAACTTGTAAAAACAAGTTGGTTATGTTAGATCTTGACATAAATTGGCATGAAAAGACAAAAGATACTACTAGTGCTACAAGTAAAAAAATGAGTGAGTCATAACAACTATTGAGAAAAATTTCAAGACATCCTCTCTCACTAGTCAATGCTCTAGGAGAAGGAGATGTAGGCTAAAAATTTTAAGGATAGAAACTTAGCTTAAAATTTAGAAATCTTGGCAAATATTACTAGTCCCTAATATGTAAACTGTAAAATGTTTGGCAATATTTTTGTAAAAATATTGAAATTTATAATGATTTTATATAGTATGTATACAATTTTGTCATTTTTTATGGTAAAATAATTTTATACTATAGAATTTGGGGAAATCATGTTTATTAGAAAAAATGGAAGCAATCTTTTTTCTTTTTGAAAAAGAATTGAATATTAGCCCACCCACAAATATTAGGCCCAATTTTTTTTTCCTGTTGATCTCTTGGCTAGAATGACTAGATTACCCTCTATGTTGTCAACTTTCTTCCCAATATGATAGAATTCTCTTGGTAAGTCCTCCTATACCTCACTACGGTCCTTGCAATATTCAAATGATGTTTAACTATGCGCTGGCTTCGTGCCATGATCGATGAAATGATAGGAGCACATGTAATGCGATAAGTATAGTGGGAGCCACAACCCCGTTTCGTGTGAGCTTGCATCATATCAAGGAAGGAGGGACAAAAAACCCACTCCTGGGTGCCCTCCTTGGGGGGAATATTTTCTCATGTATTATTTATAGTGTGTTTGAGCATTTTAATGTTAAAGAATAATGATAGGTTCCTTTTTTTTAAGTAAACCGTTCACCTATTATGAAGGGAAAATTATATTTTATATATCTTTGAACATAGGTAAGATTTACTTAAAATATTGAATATTTTGTAATAATCAAACATTAAATTATTTTTTAAATGCCTAAAAAAGAATTACTAAATCATTATTATTATTGAAAAATATTTATTAAACATAGTTCTATCATTTAAGAAAATAAATTTTACTAAGGAATACATACTTTACTCCCTTAAGGATTTGAATTTATAAAGTTTTAAGAGGAAACACATGTTCTTAACCATTAGGTGATCTCTCTAAAGTAAGAAAATGTAATAGTATGTGGATTGTTTTAAGATATTAGTTCTCCATAATTTGATTGTACGTTTTCATTCCGATGGTACAAAACTTTTGTGTCCACATGTTAGTTTTGAGGGTTTACTTTTTTGATGGAGCTTTTTTAATAACAAGTGATTCCAATAATGATGTTGATGAATTTAATGCTTTAGTTTATTCCTTAACACTGAGTAGTCATTCACATATGTAATAACTTTTCTTTGTTAAAAAGGATAATGAGATTCCTTATTTTGGATCTCTTATCCTCAATGTTAAGAAGGAAAGCCTCCACACCCACAACAACTTTGCTTTGTTAAAAAGATCATGAGATTCCTTATTTGGATCTCTTATCCTCAATGTTAAGAAGGAATGCCATCATTGGTTGGTAATTTTATAGATCTATGGCTTAATCTAAATGCAATGGACACATGCGTTGTAGAGCATTGAGATCCAAAAATTAATGATAAGGTTTCTACATTCGTCTTTGGCCAAAAGTATTTCTAAGATAGGTTGCAAAGGGATCTAGTATTTAAATTTGGGCTAGAGTTCATAGGTTCCAGGAAAATGTATCTATCCCCTTAGAGCCTTGATTTCAATCTAGAATAAAAAATTACTAAAGTTTCTGTTTGGTTTAGGCTAACTCTTATCTCTTTGATTTTTTAGGATGAAAGCACACTTAGAGAAACCATGAATTACATTCATTCTGTATAATAAAAGGGGAATTTATATTCTTGCGCAAGAATATAAGTGGAGCTTGATTTTGATAATGGGATTATTGAATGCCTGCAAATCAACTTTGATTGGTGGAGCTACCATAAAATATTAGCTTATGAGTAAATTGAGTTTAAATGTATGGATTTCCATCCTATGGTCACTTTGCAAAAAAACTACCCAAAAACTCAAGTGGAAAAACCTTCCTCAAAATACACGAAAAAGCAACACCTAAAAAAGGAATAGAAGTTCCCAACAAAAAGGGTAAAATCTAAAGCCATCTCAAGAAGGGCCTCCTTCTTCAATCCTTAACAAATATGAAGTTCTTTGGAACGGGAACAATAATATATGGAAATTGCAGAGGCAACAATAAATCTAGAAAAGATAAAAAAGGAAGTTAAATAGAAACGAAGAAATAAATCCTCACAATTTAACCATTTTAAATGAGATTATTTCTCCAACTAAAAAAGAAAGAAAAAGGAAAAAAACAAAATAGGTTGAAGAAATAGAAAATGAAGCTAAAACGATAGTAGAGAGGACCAAATTCTTTATTGAAACCTGAAAACAACCCCATTTCATTCCCCTCACCTAAAAATGAAGCTAAAGAGATAATAGAGAGGACCAAATTCTTTGTTGAAACTCGAAGACAACCCAAATTAATTCCCCTCACAAGGAGAAGGGAATCTAATTAGGGATAGAGGACTTACAAAGTTGAAATTGATATTCACTTAGGACATCAAAAACTTGTGTTTGGGGTTCACTAAGGTAAAAATTGCAATTGATAAAAATTAATTTATATTCAACTTATGTATTCTTCTTTAAATTAATATATAAGAATCTATCATTATGATAAAGGAAGGAATTTGGCGAGAAGTGTTTTTTCGGGAAAATTCCTCTTCTCTACTTCTAGCTATTTGGAAGTAGGAAAAATATATAAAAATCAACACATTTGAAACAATATACCAATTATTATCCATTTTTACTATCTTACAACTATTTTTTAATTATTTTTCTATATAAATATAAATATAAAATTTATAAAACTAATAATACACATATTTATTTGAGTCCTTACTATAATTTGACTTCATGTTTTGAGTCAAAAGTTTTAGATATGTTCATTGAATTAATTGATAAAGAAAATCGTAATACAAGTGTTGATAATAGCATAATAACATTATTAGTAGTGCATTTTAATTTTGAATTGGTGAATTTTTTTGTTGTAAATGTATAACTTGGGCAATAAAAGATTTGAAGGATTTGGGCATATGTAAGGGTACATATTGAATCATGCATGGGATTGTATTTGCTTTTGCTTGTAAATTTATTATGCTCCGTTCTTTGGTATATAGCGATTAATATCGTTTTGACCATATTAATTTTTTTATTTTTTAAATGTAGTTGATTTAATTAATGTTTTATGGATATTTTGTATTTAAAATTATTGGTCCACATTTATTTGGGGTTTTATTGGAGGCTTCATGCCTTCTCATGTATTATTTTTGGCTACAAAGTTTAGTATAATCGAAGTTTTTTAATATAAAATTTTCATCTTTTGAAGTAGTGATAGAAATAATATAACGTTACACTGGTAACGTTAAATGTTTATGAAGTAATGATAGAATTAATTTAACATTACTTTGGTAACATTAAATGTTTATGAGCCTTGATCTATAATCCATAGTCTTCTATTTGGTGTCATTTTTTCCATTTGGCACCACCTACTGTCCCACTTTTTCTACTTAGAGGCTTGCATGCAAAATCCTTTTGCTATTTAGCTATAGCTAAGTGCTCAAAACCATCTTTGGTTCTTGCAAGTTCTTCTCCAATCTCACATTCATCTCCTTGGTTTCTTAATATATTCCCTAATCATGTCAACCTCTGTGTCTTTGATTTCAATCTCACACTCAAGCCTATTGAGCATCATCTCATATGGTTTGAGCGTTCACTAGCCCTCATGGCCCTAAGCTTACAGGGGCATGTAGGTATTAGGATAGGACTCCTTGCAATGATTTTTATAACAACACTTGAGCTCTGAGAACTTGCGAAGTTGAGCTACGATGACCCTATCCACAACCTACATATAGATTTTGTTAATAATTAAGGGAGATGTTATTCACATTGAAGGGATGGATCTCTCTTATCCACTCCAAAATAAAAAAACAAAAACAATAAATCAAAATAGAAACAAGATTTAACCATCACAATTGATAGCAATGATTTGGTTGATGGAACTGTATAAGAAGCAAAGATATGGACATTGAAATGAAAAAGGTTTGAATTCTAGTTTACTATATACATAATTAGACGAAGAAAATGAGTCCGCTTGGGATAGCTCAATTGGCAATGGCTGTCGAAATGAAGTCTCACTGAAACAGAAGTCTTGGGTTCAAATATTGTGCTATCCCATGATCGAGGTGAGAAATTAGACATGATGAAGATGTAATCCTACCAAGCTTACAAAAAAATATTAAACAAAGAAAACTTCATTAGTGACCTTCTCAATGCCATATGAAAATATGAGTGAAAATTTATGTTACTAGAGTTGAGAGGAAGCACAATGTACATCTTAAAAAATTGTAAAAATAGCAAGCTAAAAAATAACCAGAATGCTAGAACAAGAGTTGTTTTTCATGACTTTGGTTTGATGTAATTTATTACTTCATATGAAGAACTTGATATTACCTGGACATTGAACCGTTGAACCGATGACAATGTTTGGCTTGTCATATCACCTATCCTCTATCTTATACTTGTTATGCCACTACAATGGCATTCCCAATAAACAACATAAATGTCGCTTAAATATAAATTACAATAATAAAGAGAACTTAAAATGTTGTGCACATAAGTATCTTCGAAAATATCGCCATTATCTTCTGCATGATATTCATTTTTTTTAGGTTCCTTGAAATCCCATTAACATAATTAACAAACTTATGAGATTGTTTTGGCATAATTATAACCATGATTATAATACTCAAGGACCTAAGTTTAGACAAGCCTTCTTACGTGGCTTTCAATTCTACCATGATGGTTCTTATTTATGCGTTTTTCACACACTTGAGTAGTGTCCTTTATGTCAATTTTCTTTTCTGTTAATTTCCCATCACCTCCCCTTGGATCTATCCATTTCTCTTCCAGATAGTTAGTTATCTTAGGCTTATCCCTTGAATCTATGGTCAACTCCTCCTCATCATATTACTCCAACAATTTCCTTTCAAATAGTTTATGTTCATCTATATGCTACCCTATCACAACTGAACTCACAATATTCTCATCAAACTTCTCAATCTTCTTTCATTTCTTCCTGACATCTTTGCTCAAATGATTTGCATCCACCTCATCGTTTGAATCTACCAACTTATTTGGAAAAACGATGAACACTATCATCAACCAAAAAACAAAAGAAATTATTTGTCTAAGCCCTCACTGCAAGAGGAAAAAAATGATATATCTGTAAATACAAGAAAACCACCTAAAGTTCAGGCTTCCAATTTAATAAAAAAACTACATAAAATTAATCATAATGTGGCAAGAGAAGAGGTACAAAAATGTTGTAACATGAACTAACTAGAAGAAAAAATAGCATGCATGAAGATAGACGCTGATGGAACTCACAAATGGAAACTAGAATTAGGTTTTGTGAGTTGTGAGGGTATGTTTCCAAGAGTTTGAGTTATTGCCACATGTCATAGATTAATGGAATCGGTGGTGACTAAGTATTGATTCAAACATGTGATCGGTTGTAAAATAGAATTTTACTTGGCACATGTCATGCATCCAATGTGGTTGTTCATGGTGACATCGGGGATAGACCATACTCAATTCAGCATATGTAGCATGTCCTTGGTGTTCTTGCCTTCCCCCTCAGATGACCTCATAATTGGCATGTGGATATAATTTGAAAATGTATGAGGAGATCCATTGGGAGATCCTCATGGTGCCATTATGAGGATTAAATTACGTGCATGTTATGCACTTAATCCATAGGTTATATTTTGGGTTAGTGTGTGTTATGGTGATGTTAGATTCCAAGAAAACATGGAAACTGAATCAACCATTTTCTTGTTGTATTAATATGTACACTATATACATCATTCATTGAGATCAATCATTAATATAAAGTTCATTTGATTATCATTTGTGTTCTACTACAATGGTATCAGAGCGAAGGTTAATATGATCTTTTGAATACGTGAGCCACTAGTTTTGTGGCCAACCAGGCAGAGTTTACATAAATGGCAAGGAGATGAGATGTGGTCATGATTTTTCTGTCTTAAGAAAGTATATGCATTGTAAGAAGGGGATCAATAGTATCATGAAGCATATATTAAAACATAGGCATCAGAGTATTGGCAAGGCACATTGGAAAATTAGTATGAGTCCAAAACTGAGTGAGTTTAACCATGGATTCTAACCGGTATGAGAAAACTATGCATTTTCGGTTGAACCCGACACCTGAGATGGACTAAAATGGCTCAAATTAAAAATGTGTTAGATATATTAAACAATATCATTAGTTATATTGCTGATGAAAGTGTAAACATTGAAAAAGTAAGTCTTGTTGATATTAGAGTCTGTTTACATGATGCATTGGAGACAGTTGAATTTCTCTAGATTGAGTCTTGAATACAACGAAGCAATCCCAATTCCAAACATAAGTCGAAGAGTAACGAAACCACTTCAGGAGTAAATTTGGATGCAACAGAAAGTAGCATTCAAACAAGGGTATGCAAGAGTCATTTGCATACATATGTGAAGCTTGTCGTTCCCAAAACCTTATAAGATCATGGGAAGAAATTGTACACAACAAAAACATAACTAGTTTGGTATAAAACAATGGTGTCTGGGATGTATCTTTGCATGTTCCTAACTTTTCAAAGCCTGTTGGGCAGCGGATCCCTCGTGTAATGGTTTGGGGGCTTAACGCCCACAATTTTGGGTAATGGTATTGCAAAGGCTCCGTGTAATGCATAGAGTGCGAATTGTAATAAGTCAAGTCAAAGGGTTGTCTGTGCTCAAATATTGTAATTTAATATAGAGTGGGTCGGCCTACCTATGGTCCGCAGACCATGGGAATGTATAAATAGAGCGAGGCTCTAAGTGAAGAAGGCAATTTTTGAGTTTGCCTTGGATTATTACGGGTTTTTGAAGGTGATATTCGCTCTGAGTCTATAAGTCCGAGTCATAGGTGGTGGTAGTAAGAGTAGGCTCTGTAGTTGTGTGTGCAGAGGCTTGGTAGAGTCCGCAGCTGTGTGTGCAGACCCCTGCAACTGAGTGCGCAGGGTGGAATTGGATTGTACTGGAACAAAAGATTAATAAAAGATAAGTGTTTTTGAAATATTGTGCATCTGCTCGTAGATCTGTGTGTTTATTCTTCAGTTATGGTTTTATGCATCTCTTTAAGGTTTATGTTTGCGCGCACTTGTTACAAATATTGAATGATTGATAAAGACTACTGAATTAAGTCAGATCTATAATAAAAACATACTAAGGGTAAGGGATCTAGATAGTGCCTCTTCGCGCTCGGTACAAGGGCTATGCAAAGGTCGGATAGTTGCATGAAATAGTACAAGTGCGAAAGATCAGTTTGCGAAATACTTGGTAGGAGGGGGGCCAATGCCATTGAGACCAGAGGCACAGGTAGGGCCAAGTGCGGCACCCACACTCTGGTGTGTGATCTGTTAGGTGGGGGGAAAGCACACTACAGACAACTGTCACTTGTTGCAGAAGTATACACAGATTCTGTAGCATATATTTTGTAATTTCTGTAGATCAGTGGGCCACGAAGAGTGAAATTGTCAGAGTTATGAATTGTTGATGGATCGAACACCTGCCTACAGGATGCAGATCGAGGCGAGAGGTCAGGATCCAGTCGCAACAATAGTACGCGGTGGATTCCAAGGATGCGGATGAGGACGAGGAGGAATGGGACCTAGCCAAGGGTTGCAGATAGTTAATATGCTATAATTGCGGAGGACCTAGACACTACGCGTGTGACTGTACAAACCCGACCAAAACATGTTGTTCGTATTGTTATCAATTTGATCATGAAGCGGTAGATTTTCCGACATTGATCGCACAAATGCGCGAGAAAGGGGTACTACAGCCTACTCCGACTCAGAATATCCAAATGATGAGGTCTGAACCACGCGAAGAAGACCCCAACATGAACATGGTGCTTAGAAGCAGCACGACCATAGGGGAAGATAAGGGAAAGAAACCCAAAGACGATACATGGGTTCGCAAGGCTCCTACGAAGGAACCTGAGTTTGACTTGGAGCGCGCAAGGGAAACGTTTATGGAAGCTAAGAAGAGCTTCACGGAGGCCTCTACTTCAGGTAGTAAGGATCAACCAGAGTTGGGAATGGATCCTTCTATGCTTACTACCTTTTTAGAGACATGCATGAAGCTGCTACGCGACAATAAGGTGGTTAAAGGATTACATGAGTTGATAACTATGTGCGTAGGGTCATGGGAACCATGCGTAGTCTGGAAGCTGGGAAAGCATGCATTGCACACCGGGAGGGAAATGCGGTTGATGGTGCAAATTGGCGAATATGAGATGGATCAGGTCATCCTAGACCTGGGCTTAGATGCAAATGTGTTACCAAAGCAAACATGGGAATGCATGGGTAGGCTCGCATTACAATGGTCTCCTATTCAATTACGGATGGCAAACCAACAAAAGATTGTGCCCATGGGAAGATTGCAAGGGGTAACAGTGGATATCGAAGGTGCGAGCACGCAGACAGACTTTGAGGTAATAGAGATTGTGGATGATAGTAACCCTTACCCTGCGTTGTTAGGGATAGACTGGGCCACGGATATGAATGGAGTCATCAACCTGAAGAAGCGAAAAATGATTTTCGAGAAAAAGTCCCTACACGTAGTAGTTCCACTCGATCCAGCCAAAGGAGCACGCTACACTGAACCTGTGTGCGAGGATTGCAGCGACGATGTACTGGATTGCATCTACCAGATAATGATGCAAGACCAAGATCGGGTGAACTTGACTAAAGATGGGAGAATCTCATGGGAGCATGACAGTTCCTATACTTCGGATTCGGATGAAGAAATAGAACACCGGCAGAACTGGTTGCGTGAAGTAATAACGCTAAATTGCAACATGATGATTAGATCACTGCGGTGCGTGAGGACCAAAGAAAAGGAACTACCAACATATGATGGGGAGGCAGGCACAGATGAATTATTAGACAAATTCGAAAGGTCAATACCAAAACAACAGCGGTATGGTGTGATGGAATGGGCGTTGCGCGCAACACTCGCACGATGGTGGCAGACACACCAGAAGAATATTA
Organism: Pinus tabuliformis; assembly: GCA_031772625.1. Taxonomy (NCBI): domain Eukaryota; kingdom Viridiplantae; phylum Streptophyta; class Pinopsida; order Pinales; family Pinaceae; genus Pinus; species Pinus tabuliformis. Next base: position 948,376,880 of record CM062807.1, read on the forward strand.
GGAGTTGTAGTGAATGTAGAAGACAAATGCACTTACGGTTTGGAAGTCCCCAACATTGAACGCAAGCCGGGCAACCAGGGTGAAGCAATTTGCGTGCCCACCTGTGTTGATGGGTGTAGACGAGTGCTGGGCAAGCACATCACAGGCTAAGGATAAAAAATTAGAACCTGACGCAGTAGCAGGAAAAGCGACGCACACCACAAATACCCCACGACGGAGCATTCACAAAGCTATGCAGAATCATGAATAGAGTTTACCAGGTGGGATGAACAGATTGGACCTTTGTGTACCAACAGTTTGATGGGCCTATAGGACTATAAGCAAAAACCAGAGCGCGAAAATGACCTCAACAGTGTTAAGAAGAGAGGAAACTAGGAGGATAGAGAAGAATCCCTAGACCATAATAGGGATAGGACGTGAGGACCTGGGTAAAGGAATAAGGTAGTTGCAAGAAGACCTTCAGCGAGGGAGCATGAAACTTCATGAACTTGATGACGAGTGGGCACGACTAAGGAAGAGAAGTGCAACATTGGACGAAGAAATCAATGAACTATAAACCAAAGTCATGCAAGTAGGCCGTGAGAAACTAAGCATGCTGAGATCAAGTCTGGTCAGCCCTACAAGCATTAGACCGAGTTGCGACCCTGCTATCATGGCTGCAACTGCAGCTTACTGAACAAGGGAGCGTACCACATAAAGAAGAAAGCGAAACACTACCGGACACAAGGGTATTTGAAGGGTGCCTGCAACCTGGGCTAGCAGGAAAATTGAAACTTCACACCAGGGGTGCGACCACCTGACTACCTATAGAAAGCACAGTCTCAGCACTCCAAGCAATTGAAAGAAGGCGTGGGACTATAAACAAGTCTGCAGGAGAGTTACGGGGAAAGGAGGTTCCGTGCAGGGCTAGTCTATCACTGGGATCGTGGTTGTGCATAAGGGGCTGCACTGCTGTGCGGCTAGGCTAGGAGGTGACCATTGATGTCACTGTTCATGACAAGAGGTCTAATTTAAGGCAGAAAGGAGTGGGTGGTGGGCCATTAAGACAGGAATTAAGAGCTAGATTCGGGATGATCTGCCGCCAAGAAGGTACTGCTGACTCAGATATGGAGGGAATGGCTGAGTTCAAATTCAAACGTTACTATAAAATTCCATGGGGTAGCTGTGAAGCAACACTTGGTTGTTTGAGATTTGAGCCAGTACAGAGCAACGAGCACCAAGCTACCTTGCCACCCGTGAGTACGCGACCAAGCAAATCCAGTATAGACACAATGTCGAGAACCAGAGTGCGATTCACAGAAGTTACCCCAGAGCCCCGAGTGACCCAGGAGGAGCCTGGAGAGGCAGCAGGCACACTAGAGGTACCAAAGTCCCCATGCATGCCGCGACCACAGAAAAACAAACAGCCAATGGGGCTAGTCTGGGTATCACCACGGAACCCAAGAGTTAGTAAATTGTCCATGACATAGAGGGGAAAAGTTGTCACTAATGAAATAGAGGAGGAGGAGGAAGATTTGCAAGCCCTGATAGCCCAAATTGAGGCACAGGACAATGAGGCGGAGAATGTCTCCCAAGTACCTTCAGTGATAGAGTTACCCCCCTACATTCCCCCATGGAAAGGGACAACCAAGATACCGAAGGACCTGGAGGCCACAAAGAGTGTGCTTCAGACCCTGCTTCTTCCAGATGAAATAAGGTTTGATGATCCGCCGCTGGGACGGGTATCGAATATATTGTTTGATGACTAGGACCTCACGGATAGTGAGAAGTTCCCACAGTTGGCCGCGGAGAAATTACTATAGCAAAAATGGTGGCTCGGTGTGGAGAAGGCTGGGTTACTCCATCTGCGGTGGATACCCCACTACAACCACATGCCCATTACAATTTTTGTCATCTGGCAGCTACTGTGTCTAGTAAATGATGGGTGTCTTTGTCTGGAGGAGCTGATTCCCATCACAACTGACTTAATTCACCGAATTTCGCCGCTGTTCATTAAAGGAAGCAATCTCGCAGACATCACAGGAAAGAGCAGTGACTTGGGCCTCGCAGAAGCTATGAAGGCCAAATATAAGCTAGAGAAAAGGAAGTGAGGGTATGTAATAGCAAGCATCAAGGACCGAGGGGTGCGCGTCGCCACCCAGCTGTTGGGCGACAAGCTCATGAGGAAATGCCGCGCAGATGAAGTGCCAGCATCTGTAATTACATTAGCGGAGCAGTGTGCAGAAGGGGTCCAGTTCAACTGGGTGCAGTTTCTCTGCGATGAATTTTTGACAAATTGTAGGGAAGCCCAGGAGCAGGGTAAGACCTTCCACTATGCATGGTTGCTCTTATCCATCCTGTTGGTTGTGGGGGAGTTGTCGGTGGACAACCAATTTCCCACCATTGAGAGGAACCTACTCGACGTTGTGAGGTACCCCTCGCTCTAGGCAACCAAAGACGGGACAAGGATTTGGGAGATAAAAGTGTTTTGGGCATTCGTAGAGGTGAAATTATGAACATAGATCAACCGCAGGCAACGCTTATCCCCGATAGTATATAACAGTTTAAAAAGCATGACAGAATTCAAGGCGAATATGCATAACCTATATATCCGAGTGAGCAAGGATCCAGCCCGAGGATGGGTAAAGCTTCCGTTCAATGCCACAGATGATGTAATCTTCGAAGTAATGGCATCATGGTCTTCGGAATGGCGCGCCCTGGACTTGGCAGAACTAGAAAATATCGCAGCACAATAGACGAAGAGGGAGACCAAGCTACACATCGCGAAACTCGCAGAGAGAAAGCGTCAGGAATAGGACTTGGCCATGCAACAGAAGGTGGCTGAGGCAGCAAAAATAGAGCAGATGGTACAAACCACAACGTGCCCACCATGGAGACTGAGGAAGGTTAGGAAATGTCCACAGAGTAGGACATACAGGGGGAGGTGGAGACACAGGAATGCACGAACCTTACAACAAAAGTGACCCAACTCAAGAGGTCGCGCATCCAGGAGCAACCACCCACATGCAAAAAGACAAAGACAACGAAGACTGTGGAGGGAGACCTTGTTGACAGTAGCAAACCAGTTCGCGATGTCACTAAGGATGCTCTAGAAGAGTTGATGACAGAGTAGACAACTGTGTTGGGGGTGCTCAGAGAGTAGTTGTAGGCATTATAGGTGCGACCCCCAGGAGTGATGACACCACACCTTGTGGAAGGTATAGCCGAAGCTGAGCAGATGGTGCGTGCATGCACAATGAACACCTTGATGTTACCAGAAGGTGCCGTATTTGTAGAATCCAAAGGTGACATGAGGGGTTGGGAATTGAATTTGGCCGCCCTTCCTAGAGAAACCCTATACCAGCGACAGGATAGGGTAACTAGTGAGCTTCGCGCTAGGGAGGGTCGTGCTCTCCAAGTCTTGAGTGAGTAGAAGGTAAACTTAGAACAACTTAGCCTGCAGCGTGATAGCCTGGTTGCCCAAAACCAGGGATTAGAATAGGCAGTGGAGGAGGCCTGTAGCAGCATTCCGGAGTTGGCCATGCCAGCAACACTCCCCACTACGGAAAATATTCATCAACTGTCAGCGGGAGTCCGTAGGAGCCAAGAGGAAGCCGTGAAGGTTCAGTTGGAGTTGAACCTGCAGATCGCGGAGCTGCGACTGAAGGCGTAGTCCTCTACAACCCTGGAAGTTAGAGAGCAGCGTCACCACGCTATTCAATCAGGGTTGAAAGAGATAGAGCACGCTGTACAGGACTGCACAGTATTGTTAGACCAGTCCCTCTTCATGCTCACTTCATTACAGGAGGACCCAATGCTACAGCAGTTAGAGACATAAGAACGAGAATTGCAATAGGGTTATGAAATTGTTTGAGGGACCGAACAGACAGTCGCCCTTACCCAACAATTGGCCAAGATGTGGGAGCCCGAGACTATGAAAGAACAGGTGGACACTGCACGCCAGAAAGAAGTAGGGCTTAAAGCACGCATCCAGCCTTGGCTCGAAGAAGCGTTCACGGTCACCACCACGATCGAGGGGAAGTTGGCCTAGATTCAGGACACATATGCGAAAATGCAAGAGGGTGCCTCTGACAACGATGCATTAGAGAGTCACACACAATTAATACAACAGACAAGGGAGGAATGTGTGGCAGATGTCCCTGAAGCGTAGAGGTTGTTGGATGGACTCCGAGCAAAGATTGCCACACCGGCCAAGTGACTCGGGATGAGTCTCGATGTTTGTGTTGGGGGCCTGTTGGGCAATAGATCCCCCGTGTAACGGTTTTGGGGCTTAACACCCACAATTTTGGGTAATGATATTGTAAAGGCTCTGCATAATGCACAGAGTGCGAATTGTAATAAGTCAAGTAAAAGGGTTGTCTGCCCTCAAATATTGTAATTTAATATAGAGTGGGTCGGCCTACCCATGGTCCGTGGACCATGGGAATGTATAAATAGAGCGAGGCTCTAAGTGAAGAAGGTATTTTTTGAGTTTGTTTTGGATTATTACGGGGTTTTGAAGGCGATATTCACTCTAAGTCTGTAAGTCTGAGTCATAGGTGGTAGTAGTAAGAGTAGGCTCTGCAGCTGTGTGCGTAGAGGCCTGGTAGAGTCTGCAGCTGTGTGCGCAGACCCCTGCAGCTGAGTGCGCAGGGTGGAATTAGATTGTACTGGAACAGAAGATTAATAAAAGATAAGTGTTTCTAAAATATTATGCATCTGCTCGTAGATCTATGTGTTTATTCTTCAATTATGGTTTTATGCATCTCTTTAAGGTTTATGTTTGCGTGCACTTGTTACGAATATTAAATGATTAATAAAGACTACTGAATTAAGTCAAATCTATAATAAAAACATACTAAGGGTAAGGGATCTAGATAGTTCGCGCTTGGTACAAGGGCTATGCGAAGGTCGGATAGCTGCGCGAAACAGTACAAGTACAAAAGATCAGTTCACGAACTCTCCAGACCTCATCAAGACATCCCTAGGGTGTGGAAACCTGGTTCCAACACCCTCCCATACTACCTGGGGTGATACCTCAGTCCACGCTCTACGCACTATTGCCGAAAGGGCCAATAGTTTCGGGATTTGTTTGGCTAAACCAATTCTGAACCTGGGTCAGGCCCCAACAAGTGAACAAAGCCTATACAGTTTCATAGTGTTGGATTTATGGATGGTGTTGTTACAGAACAAATTACTTGATGCCAACATTGTGATAGAGTTGAACATGTGAAAGATTGGTGTTTTGATCTTCAGCCGTGTGAGCATTGTGGAAAATGAAATCACCATTCAAAGAGGTGTTCTAGAAAGAAGACTGATGCAAGAGAGAGAATTAATTTTGGATGGATTACTTCTTGGGATTGAGCTAAAGAAGCCAAGAATATTTACAGGTCATACCGCAAGATATGTTTGAGGGTATTTACGAGCCTTGCAAAGAAGAATACTTCATCTTCTCACCCTATATCTGATAAGGGGGCAATTGATAGAGTTGTGATGGTATGCTATAGGTTCGAGGATTTTTTAAGCGGGCCTAAGTGAGAGATATTGTGATCCTAAGCCACAACTTGTACTAGTTAGAGGCAGAATTGTAGCCAGAGAGACTTCGGTTTTTGTTGAATGAGTTGTTTGTGAACAAACACTTCTAGATTCAGAATTGTTTGAGGAACTACCTTGATGGTTTCTGAGTTGACATTTTTGATTGATATGATAACTATTATGAAGGTTCCAGATGTGGGTATCATTTGTGGTTTTATCTTAAAAGCCACCATCCTTGGTTTGTGGCCATCCTTAAAAACCATTTCTGAGAGACATTCAACTCTTGGCCGAGATGCATTTATGCACTTTTAGCTCTCATTCTTGGACTTTGATAGTTATTTTTGGATTAAGGAGGAAATGTTAGACACATAATCCTCAGGTTATGTTTTGGATTAGTTGTTAGAGTCCAAAAAAACCCAAAAAATGAATCAATAGTTTTCTTGTTGTATTAATATATACACTATGTACATCATTCATTGGGATCAATCACCAATATACAATTCATTTGTTTTCCAATTGTGCTTTCTTACAATGAGTGTTTGCATTGTTCAAATAACCTTTGACAAGGAGAATTCCATATGCATTTCAAGAAGAAGATGTGCAAGGTGGACAACCATTGCTTGAAAGGTAAATATAAATGTCAACCCAGAGGGAGTGACTTCGATGTAGATGAATCACAAGAAGGATGACAAAAAGAGTAAGGACATGTATCGATTAATGATGACCTCACTTTCACTTATTTTTTGGAATGTTTTCGAAACATTCAATGAATGAATGCTCCACCTTGCTTCCTCTAAGATATTTGATAAGTGAGCTCTCCCCCAAATCCATGATGATATTGATCCTCCGCAAAGGGGAGCCACAACAGAAGGAAATTTTGAGTAGAGCACTGCAGGTTGGGGTACGTCATAAATTTGTAGTGGCCATAGCAATGATGAACTAGTTTAGTGCGTTGATAATATCAAATGAAGAGATTAGAGAAATAATTTCCTTTAATGGTCCTGAATTGGATAAGAGAGATGTATGGAGTAGGTATTTTCCTATAAGAAATCAAGATGAAAATACTTGGGGTTTTATTATTAAATCCAAATGGATATGGAAACGAATACCAAGTATCATTACAAGGGAAATTAAAACATAAGAAAAAAATTAATTATTGATGCAATAGATGACAGTGGTCAATTGGAGGGAAGCTTACCATGATTTGACGATGGTTGTCAATTGGAGGTAAGCTTACCATGATTACGTTAGTATTGGAGGCCACATTTGTTTTATGTAACTCTCTAGCATATGTTTAGAAGAGATAAGAAAGAAAGATTTCATATTTTTGTGGATAGTCGGGAGAGAGTACTAGCATATCCCTTCGAGCATTGAAATTTTTGTAGATAGTTTAGAGAGTGTATGGAATATCCCTTTATGGAAATGGAAGATAATGACAAACCCAAAGGGAGAGGGTTATATGTGAAATGGAGGTTAAATATGTCGATAAGGGTATATTGAGGTAAGACTTGTGGAAATGTCACAAGTGAGATTTTTTTTGGTAATATCACTCTTGTTGGACTAGTGATCCATGAGACTACACTCTTATTTGCATTTATATAAACCTCTTAATTCTGAAAACACCCATTTTGTTTTCCAAATTTAGAACTTTATTAAAATTCCTCATATACAAGTTATAACAAATAAGAAAACATTTGTTCCAATCCAAAATCATTTTTGCTATTGGAATTGAGAAAAATAGTTGTGGAAAACCTCTTGATATTTATCAACCGAATCAAAATTCAAGTTATAAAAAAATTTGAATTTTGATTGCTTGTTTAATGTTCTAAATTAACTAATTATTAGGAAAACCTCATAGTAGATAATTATTTCACTATAATGGAATTTTGATCATGTTATAATTCTATCTATTGTGGAACATTTTCCCTAATAATATATAAATTTTTATGGGAAAGATGTGATTGTTACTACATTATCAACCTATCACAAATTAAATGTTAAATATTTAACTGCAAAATATTTGATTAACATCAATGATCATTACATAATCAAATTCATTCTTAATCATTGTAAACTCATCCTATTTTAAATCATTTGCACGGTTTTGACACCAATATCAAAATCCATGCCATCATCAGATTCACTTATGTTTTGAATTTTTGAAAATACGCAGCACATACCATACTCTAAAATATGGTAATGTACATCATTGTGTACTATTTGTTTGTATCTAAGACAAAAAAAACCATGAATTATGTCAAGGTTACATGTAGGTTTACTTACTTTCCAATGACACAATATACATGAAGAATCGTAAGTGAGGAAATTATGGAAGCAATCGTTACAAGCCAAAGTGAAAAATAATCATGAATAGAAAATTTCTTTTGCTTACACACCAAACTTGGACAAACAACCTATTATTTCCAACAATGCAATACTAAAAAACTTCAGAGAAAGCAATACTAAAAAACTTCAGAGAAATCAAAATCCCACAATCCCACAATACCATTTGATTTTTCTTGCAGACTTGTTTAGAAAAAGATTAGATGGATGAGTAACGATATAAGATGATCTAGTTGAATACTTTATAGAATTGAAGATGAATGGGAATGCTTTGACCTTTAAATCCCCCAAAAATATTTTGAATTTATGGAAGGTTTTGAAGGCTTTTGATAATGAATATTTATGGTGTCAAAATGCTACAAAGCTAAGGTTCGTTGCATATCTTAAGCATTGAAATTCCAAATCCAAGATGAAAGAGGTGAGAATGGGGTATAATTTATGCAATGGACTTTGAATTTATGGAAGTTTTTGAAGGCTCTTGATAATGAATACTTATCGTTTCAAAACGCTACAAAACTAAGGTTCATTGCATATCTTAATTATTGGAATTCCAACTCCAAGATGAAAGAGTTGAGAATGGGGTATAATGTATGTAATAGATGTTTATTTTGATATAAATTATAAAATTCAAATATAAGAAAAACCATGACATTAAGGGGACTATTGACATATTTTTCGAGATTAAAGGAAAAAGAAGACATATAAACCATTAAATGTGACGTGGTAGGGGAAATAATGAGAAAAGACCTCATAAAAAGGTTACCATCACATGTGAAGAAGCCACAATTGATTTCCATTGTCATTGTGGAATGCTTTAGAATTTTTTTTAAGAACTGGTACTAAGCAACATTTGCCTTTAATGATATCCGTTATGTGTCATAACTTGTTAGAAATGAAGTTATTAACTGCCTCTGAACATTAAGGTGCGAACAAATCTAAGATTTCAACCTAACAAATCTAATATTTCAACCAACCACTTCAGGTGAAGTTTCTTCCAGGAAAGAGAGTTTAGGCTTACAAACAAACTAAAGTAAAGATGTGGCTAGCACCGAAAAGAATTTGGCCTTTGATTTATGAAGAAAACCTAGAGGTTGTAAATTCAAATAAATAACAAATTTGTTGCCTAAATGATGTTATGTTGTGGAAATTTATGTCTTTTTAGGAAAAAGTGATTACTAGGAGATTTTTTTATTAGGAATATTCTACAATGAACCTTCTCTCTTTCGATAGAGAAGGAATGACGATGTTGGTTAGGTCACATGTTGAAATTTAATAGCTTGAGAAAATGTTCAATGAGATTTGTCTTAAACATATCCTTAAATCTAGAACAAATCAAAGAACACCACTCATCTCAGTGTTCAACGCTTATTTTTTTTAAGGGATATATACCATGCTTTGATCCATGGATGTAGAAAGATGGAATTCAAATCACAGGAGTAAAATTGTCAACCTTTTCACTAGAGTTATGGAATGTGTTACTTTCTTCCGGAAGTAGCTAAGAACAACAATTCCTTATCATATTTTAATAATATAATAGAAAACCAAACTAATATATCACTTTGTAAAATCATGATGGAGATGGATGGATAAGAAACAATTCCAAAGAAAGTCAAAATTTATGCAGGTCAGTGAAATTGTAGCCAAAGCTTGGATTATGTAATAATTCCCTTCCATGGCTTCAACTATCATATTCAAGGTTATCTAAGGTAGAATATAAGGTTAGAATGCTAAATTTTTAGTGGCTCAAAGTGGATTAGAGATTCCCTAATTAAAAGGAGGAAGATAATTTTTTTTTTTTTTTCACTTATGAATAATGATGGGGTAATTAGGAATTGTTAATATGGCTTTTATCATAAATGAAAATTATAAAGTGAGGTTATTGTAGATATGAATAATGTTTCTAGTCCACTCAAGAGGTATTCATATTTTCAAAGAGGAAACAATAACTATGATGAGGAAAGATCCATCTTGAGAAAGGTTTTGGAAGAAATTAAAAATTCAAGGGAGTGGGAAAAAATTGGTAATCCAATATCAAACATCTTGATAATAAATTTATTTGTTTTTTTTTATTTAAAAAGTAATGATATTAATTATAAATTCATTTTATTTATCAATTTAAGATCATATTAAGCTCCTAAATTATTGGTCACAATATATGCAAAATTAGCTTCTACATTTCATAAAATGGCTATATAAATGTAAATTTTAAGTCTATTTTATCAGAAAGTTATCAAAGTTAATATAGACAAAGACGCAGGTTCATAAGGACGAGAAGGAGGCTTGAAAGCAAAAGGAAGTGGCTGATCACAAGCAGTTTCATTGCAAGCAGGCTTTGAATCGTGACAATGAGACTTTGAAGGCTCACTAAAAGGCAACGTAGACTCACAATAACGAAAAGACGGGGGACCGAAAGGCAGGGGAACTCTCTCAAGGCGACTAAGCATTCTTGCACGGGTACTTACTGAACTCCGGGAATTGGGTGTTAACTTCGATTAGGGGAATTGAAAGGCCCCGATTCTCGGGTAGGCCCCCTCTCCCCCCCTTCCCGCCTACCATTATTTCTATATCAAAATGATTTGTATAACTTTTGGAATCTTATTTTTTCAAACCAAATTCAATTTATCTAGGATTGTTAAAGTTTTTTTGTTGGATTCACAATTATAGTGAGAGGGGGGTGAATCAATATAATCACAAATTTTACTTATCTAAACATTTGAACATCAAAAAACATCAATGTCATCAACTGAACAAGTAACACATGATATACATTTAAACACTTATTGGAGAAAACCACAAAACGTCTTTATATGAAAGATCTTGTAGGTAGCAACCTACTTTTACATCAATATGTAGGCACCAACCTACATGGGACACCAATTCCCATGTTTTTTTGTGGGCACCAGCCTACAAGAGACATTGATCCCCTTTACTACTTTGTAGGCACTAACCTATTAGAGACACCAATCCCCTCTGCTGCTTTATATGCACCAACATATAGGAGACACCAATACCCTCTGCTTCTTTGTAGGCACCAACCTATAGGAGACACCAATCCACTTTTCTTATTTGTAGGCACTAACCTACATGAGACACCAATCCTCTCTACTTCTTTATAGGCACCAACCGATAGGAGATACCAATCCTCATTGCTGCAAATGTTTGTAGGAACCAATCTACTTCACTAAATTTGATTACCTATTCACAATTTATATTATTTTATTTTTCTTTCACTAAGTATACAAGTTGTCTATCTTCTCCCACTTTGATATTTTCTTATGTCTTCACCAAGTCTACATCTTGTTTCTTCCTTCACCAAGTCTAATTCTCCCAAAGCTTGTTTCTTTTGGCTTCTTCCTGAGAATAAGTTTGCACAACATGCCACATATTCAATTTTGAAATTTCGATTATGAAATTTTGACCATAGATACCTAGAGATATCTTGTCTATCTCATCCAAATTTCATAGTCTAAAACATTTCAAAACAATAAAAAGTTATAGAAAAAATGCCAAGTTGACCAATTTGAAGCATGTTTCAAGAGCCTTTAGGAACACTAACTTCCTGATATCATATCTTCAATATTATCGTGAAAGGCAATCTAAAATTTCTATCATAAGTACTTTGAGATATATTTTCCATCTCATCCAAATTTCATAGTTTGAAACATTTGAAAATGAAAGTTATATAAAAAATTCCAAACTGATTTATTCAAATCATGTTTTAGTAGCATTCAGAAACATTAAATTCCTCCGAAATTATAATGAAACAAGGTTTGAGATATCTATCAAAAGTAACTTTATATCTCTTCTTTGTCTTCTCCATATTTCAAATACTGATACATCACATAAATAAAGATATATAGAAAATACCAAGCTGACATATTTGAAGAAGATTTCAGGAGCATTCAAGAAGCTTGACTTTAAGCATATATATGAAATTATAGTGAACCAAGGTTTGTAATTCAAACCATAGGTATATATGATCTTCTATATGTATCCTCCAAGTTCACATTTTGAATCATACAAAACCAAAAGTTATATTGAAAGTGCTAAGATGACTTGTTTGAAGGAGATATTAGGAGCATTTAGGAATCTTAACTTCCTAACTTCCTTACATCCTATATTTGAAATTATAGAGAATTAAGGTCTAAAATTTGAACCACAAGTACATGAATATCTTCTATCTGTATCCTCCAAGTTTAATGCTCCAAAACATCCCAAAAGTAAAGCCACAATGAAAATGCCCATATGACTCATTCACCTATAAATCACATTTTTTCTTCCACCTTTAGACTCTAAGAATCACTTAAAAAGTTATTCCTTAGTTCCTCCGCAATGATCTTTTGATGCTTTGAAAAAAGCATTAACCCCTGCTCCTTTGTTGAGTCAACCTGATTATAGCAGATATTTCTTGTTGTATCTCTCTACTGCAGAATCAACTATTGGTATGGTTTTGGTTCAGGAAGATGATGCCTTGTGCGAGCATGTAATCTATTATCTTAGCCAAGGCTTGGTTGGTCCTGAAATGCACTATTCTCCCATTCAGAAATTAGCTTTGGCAGTTGTTCATGTTGTCCAACGGCTTAGACATTATATTCTGCTTCAAAAAACTTTCGTCTTAGCAACTGTCAATCCATTTCAGTTTGTTCTTAGTAGGCGAGTAATTGGGGGAAAATATAATAGATGGATTGTCATTTTACAAGATTTTGACTTCGAGTTCATGTCGGCTAAATCTAAGAAATATTTAGTATTTTTAGAGTTGATCTTAGAGCTGCTTTGTGAGGAAGAAATAAATTATGAGGAAAATTTTCCTGATGAACATCTATTTCTGATTTCCTTGCAAGATCCTTCGTATGGACATATCATTAGATATCTCCATACTTCGAAGTTTCTGCCTGCTTTTTCCAAGGACGAGTGTAGAAAATTGCGTCACCTCGATAAAAATTATATTATTATAGGTGACACTTTATATCGTTGTGGGATTGATTCAATCCTTAGATGTTGTTTAACCTTGGAAGAATTTGAGTCAGTGCTTAATGATTGCCACAGTGGAGCTTGTGGTGGTCATCTATCTAGGCTTGCCACAACCTAATTTTTTTTACGAGTAGGCTACTTTTGGCCTTCAATCTTCAAAGATCATATTGAAGCGGTCAAGAGATGCCATCCTTGTCAAGTTTATACTCAGAAAATGTGCACACATCCAGCTCCGCTTTTTCCTGTGATCACCATCGGTCCTTTCACAAAGTGGGGCATTGATTTTACTACTTGTAATCCACCTTCAGCAGGAAATCACAAGTATATCATCATGGTCATAGACTACTTTACTAAGTGGGCTGAGGCTATGCCTACTTTCAAGAATGACAGTGAAACAACGACCTTGTTTCTCTTCAATCAAGTTATTTCCTGGTTCGGTATTCCTAAAGAGATTGTCACTGACCATGGCAGTCATTTCCAAAATCAACTGATGTCTAAATTGGCTCTCAAGTTGGGTTTCCGAAAGGAGAATTCGTCTCCATATTATCCTCAAGCCAATGGGCAGGTCGAAGTCGTGAACAAACCCCTTAAAATCATCCTGCAAGATAGATCCAATTGGCACATCATGTTATATCCAGCACTTTGGGCATACCGAATGTCAGTTAATACTACCACTGGTTTTACTCCCTTTCAACTGGTTTATAGGTTGGAATATATTTTTCCTGTAGAATGTGAAATTCCTTCCCTTAAACTGGTTGTTGAACTTCTTCCTGAGACTTCTAGTCTTGAAGAATGCCTCGTTCATTTGGAACATCTTGATGAGTAGTGTCGAGATGCTGCCACAATAAATGAAGCTCATAAAAAGAGGGTAAAAACTCAATACGATAAAGTTGTCTGTCCTAGAAATTTTTCTAAAGGCGGCCTTGTCTTGGTCTACAATCAAGATAAAGATGCCTTGGGGGTAGGAAAGTTTAAGTCTATGTGGTATACTCCCTTCATTGTCAAGCGAGTTTTGAAAAAGGGAGCTTATGAATTGATTGATTTTGAAGGAAACAAGTTGGCGGAGCCTAGAAATGGGCTCTACCTTAAGAAGTACTTTTCTTAGGCTTCAGTCGAGCATTTACTTGTTTGTATATATTGTATGATTGTACATACCTATATATTGGTTCTAGTGATGTCGATATTTTTTGATCTGCTCTGGCAAGTATTGATGGACGATTTGATATATCTAGGGTTCGTCGATGGTGCCAGTAGACACACTCGGAACCTTGCTTCCGCGGCTTGGGTGATTTATTATCCATCTGGCCAGTTGATGGTTTCAAGAGGAGTATGTATCGGTCCTGCTTCAAATAATATTTCCGAATATATTGCTGTTATTAATTTACTATATGAGGTTATATCTCTTGATATTGATTCGTTTTCGGTTTATTTGGACTCACAACTGGTGGTATCTCAATTGAATGAAATTTGTCGGGTATGAGATCCTTATTTGTATCGCCAATATCTGAGACTGCGTTTATTGCAAAGATCATTTGTTTACGTCATATTTGTTCACATTCCATGATCAAAAAATTCCTTAGCAGATTCTATTGCTAATCAAGCATTGGATTGGCATACAAATCATTCATCACATTAAAACTTCAGAAATAATCGAAGTATCATCTGTATATATGATCATCATAAAACTGTCTGTATATAGATAGAGTTTTTGTGTCCAAAATAATATAAAAAATTGGGAAAAAATGCCCTGCAAAATTTGGGCTTATGCCCATCATCATGTCTAATCCCAAAAATATCTGATCATCTATTTAACGATCATGCTCATGATGAGCAGCTAGAAAGAAAATGACGGCATTAGTCACCCGCCAAAATAGTCGCACCCAGTCCCATGGTACTCCCACCACACACCACTGCATCTCCTCTGGTAAGTCCCCTATGGCCACCATGGGTACTTGGTGAGTCAATCTATCCAAGTTTCTCTGGACTGCATGGAGGACTCTCTCAGTCTTAGCTGCAGCCCCTTCGACATCCCTTCTAGGACGCTTATGTCGAGGAAGTCCATCAGGTCTCACTAGTCCCACATCTGAAACATGATCAATAATTTTGTAAGTGTCTTGTCTCATCAAAAAGATTTTTAATTCATTTATATTGAAAATCCAAAAAATATTAAAATTCAAAAATTCAAAAATCATTTATACCTATGGTACCCCATGCTGCGTCTGGTGGCAATACTAGATCCATATCTCCTCGGAAATCCATTCCGGCATAAGGGTAGTCTTCGACTGTAATGATCTGTTTTTCCCACCAAAGGAAAAACTCGTCATCAAATGTCGTCTTAGGGACCTCACCACCCCCTAGGCGTTTCATCAAGTCAACCCATCTGCCCATTCGTGGATCTCTCGGGCTACTGATGGTGGATAGTACCTTGGGACAAAGCCCAGGTACTCTCTCAAAAAATAAAGAACATAAGATAGTTCTGTATCTAAAATTCTTCGTCTGACCCTTTTGGATGGAAGTGAGTTGTTTCTTCATGTTGGTTAGTAGAGGTGTACACTAATCAAAGACTGTAGTGAGACAATCCACTGCAAGGCTCATAGAAACACATGAAGCCTGATGTAGAGCAGCAGAATCATTTACCCTGTCTATGGTAAATAGTAGGATTCTCAATGATAAACTCTCTACATACTTGTTTGGCATCTGACTTCCAACCTTTTCGGGGTTGCTAGGACAGTATATGCAGATGTATTCTTCTACACTAAGACTACCTTTTGCCCTACCAGTTGAGTGCACTCTCTCTCCCCTTTGGGAAAGACCTGTAATGAAATAAATGTCTTGTATCTCGATCCTCAAGGGCATCTGATCAATCACAAATGCATCTTCTTCTGCGCTCTAGTAGTTAATTAGCAGCTCAAGCAATCGATTATTCGCCTTCATGTTTGGTATTTTGAAGAATTTTAACAAACCACATCCTCTCAAGGCATCTAATGCGTTTTGATCCTCCATCACTTGGTTATCAATGGTACTGTGCTCTCTTTCATGCCAGGTAATTGTCATCTTGCAAAAAAGATGTTTCATATCATTAAATACATGTTTAAAATTTCAAAGTCACGCACACGCGGGTTTATTTTTTACACAGTCGCGTATAGGGCCTTTGTATACGCGGGTAACATGTATCCAACCCCCGTGTACGCAGAGTAAAAAATTTAAAAATAATTTCTTATGGTCAAATTTATGAAAAAAATCTAAAAAGCATAAAAAATGATCAAAAGTATGATTAGAGGGTTACCTGGAAGATTTGAAGCAATTGTTGAATTTGACAAAGGAAGCTTTCTTGAGTTTTTCTCCACAGCTCATTACTCAAAACAAAAATGAATAAACTGTGAGTCCAAAAGTCCTTATATAGGTTGGAAAATGAAAATTATTTTTTCTAAAGCTGGTTTTTATTTTATGGTTTGTTTGACCTTTTGGCTTGGAGTGTTGGGATGGGTTGTTTTTACAGGATATTTTGGAGACTTTTTTGAGAAATCGCTTCGGTCCCATGACTGCAGACCCGTCATGGCAGGTATCGCTTTCTTACTGCAATAGGGGTTAGGGAATATCACTTTTCGCTACATTTTTCATACTAACCTCAATACTGCAATATTTTTTGCCATAGGGTTGACCCCATCATGTCTTGATTCACAAACCATTTTCACTCATTGACTTATATAATCATGATGTGATGGTAGAGCCAACCTTTACATGGGAATCTTAGTTAGATCCTTGGTGACATATGTTTCCCATGCTACTATATTGAGTAGGCTCGGGAGTCCTCTTTAGTCCCACCATGAATTGTGCGTTGGAGACTCATTCTCTTTCTTCTTCGCTATTTTCTGTCTTTATACCCTAGAGGCTCTGTTGAGTTGTACTGCTACATTGCATGTTGACCATTTTCACCTTTTGGCCTTGAGCCAGCTTCACTTGGAATCGTGCTTAAGCCACCTTTTGACCATGTCTTCTGCAAAATCAACCTTGCAATCACTTAGCTTCTGCAACTTGACATGCCTTTTTTACCTGTGGAAAGAAAATTCCTTTGAGTGTCATTGACCAGTTTCGTGACCTTGCATTTAGCATAGGGATGTTCCCCTCCTAGGAACTATAGCATCTGCTTTTTCGACACTCGTTCTGTCCATTGTACTATACCATTCTTTTATTCTTTTTCAGGCTTCATAAATATGAAAAAGACAAATATATATATATATATATATATATATATCCCAAAAAAGAGTGGGAACGGGACATTATTTCGATATTTAATGGTAGATAGAGTCAGTTGTGTCGCCCTTGAATAAAGCACTCAGGAAATAAGTCTTTCCTCCATTGGGATGGGCTTTAGTTTGATTTAGGAGAGCCTTAACCTTGTTATCGAGTCAGTACTCCTCCGATTGGTTATCTCTTCCAATCATATGGAGAGTTTGCTTATGCCTCCTGCATTGACAAAATTATACAAAGTTATCATATGCTGCCATGTAGTCACAGTTGAGTCCTGCTTTTGTTTAAGGGGAGTAAACTTGAGTCAGCCTATCTGCGGTGTCTTTTGACCTATTTTTCAGTTGGCCATCCCTAGTCAGAGTCATGTTCATTATCACATTAGCTATTTGGTCCTTTGCTCATGATGGTTTGAGAAGGTCTCCATTGACTTCTTGCTGGAGGGTCTTGCACTTATCGACTACGACAAATTGCTCTAAGAGAAAAGCTAGAGCCGCACCCTGGCCCTATTTTCATTATTGATAGGTCACCTTGTGCTCAACATCGATCAGTATCATGGGTCTTTGACTAAGCGGTTTCCCTTGTGTTCGACATTAGCTTTCATTATCGCACATTGGGATTCGTGTAGTGCCTTGGTTTCCATTTGACCCTATTGGTGGATTCCTTGCCTCTGTGTCAGCTTTCATTATTGGTTGGTTCAGAAGGTTTCTATCGTGCGCTAGCTACATCTTGTGTACATTAGAAACATGCTTCAGTTGGGTTACTACATCTTTATTCGTCTGATTCCTTCCACATTATTGGCCTACGACTTACACTCACACTATATTGATGAAGGATGCATTAATGCCTTCCTTCTAGCATCTCGTTTCCCATCGACTTCAGCTCATTGCTCTAGGAACGAGATCTAGAGTCCATTTGGCAGTACCTTAGGGTTTGCAATCATCAGTGGTAGACTCCTTTGCTATCGACAATGGGAAAACATCATTGTGTCCTAACTAATAGATTCTTCCAAGTGTTCAACTACAACTCATTTATTCGCAATTGTTAGATTGTACTGGGTACCTTGGCTCTCATCATCATTATCGGTGAGTAGTCTCGCGTTTGCTAACAGTATACATAAATGACCGGTAATCAAATGATTTCTCACATGGTCGACTTCAAATCATTTATTCCCATTGTGTAGAAATGTACCACAATGGTCGGTGAAGACCTTGGGTTTACATCAACATTTCTTGGTTCACTTTTCAGTTGCTTCTATTTCTACTAGTTGACACCATCCACCTTATATGTTGCAGTTCTTTACAGCGACATCCTATATGTTGGCATCTGAGTTGCACTGTAGTACCATTTATTCCACCATTTGACTTGGTACTTTTTGGATCATCTTTATGACTTCAGTGATCAACTTCATACTTTAGCATCATTGATCAGTTCTTTATATGTGATATTCAGACATGTACTTACTTGGATATGATCAAATGATCCATTATGTATTTTTAGTTCCTTTATACTTGTATGCATATTGGATTCTCTTTTGCACTTGAAATGTGGACATACTTTACTATCTTTGAGCATGGGTATGCCTGTCTCAGACAATAGTTTCTTTCTGATCTCTTTCACTGGCTTGGTAGGTTGAATTCTAGTGAACTCCTCCTCGGGCTCGGCATGATTCCCTCTATACACTTAATACATTTCGTCCATCATGTACCCCTTATAACCTCATATATTAGGGGGCATCTGTTATAGCACCATTTACCACTCTTGGTAGATTTGATGCTCTGGTTATGGCCTAGGGCAACCCTTCGTTTCTAGACTTGGTCCAAAATCTAAAAAAACAATGTTTTATTTCCTATATGCTACTTTGCCCTGTGTTAAAAGCGTGTACAAGCGGGTCAGTATATACCAAACCCGCATATATGTGTTAAAACACTTAAAAATAATAAATCTCCTTAATTTCAGGCGAAGTTTATGGGTTTTACTTGTTACTCACCTACTATAGCCCATGGCCCAACTATTTCCCACCTGAAAAAACTAATTTGGAGAAGTATAAATAAACCTCTATGGGAAGGCATAAAGGGAGAAGAGACGAGATATTGATATTATAGTTGATTGATCCATGATCGAATTTGAAGAAATACCTATGCCTCCTGCATTCCCCAAGATTTAGGAAACTCTTGTTTCCTCTTTTGAGATATCCTTCACCCCTCTTGTGATATCCTTGTGTATGTTGATGGAGGAAGATTGCTAAGGCCGGGACAAGATGGATCTGGAGGACGGTTCCGCTTGGAGCTGGAGGAAGACTCAGGTTGTAGTTTTCCACCTTTCATTTAGCTTACATCAATAAAGAAATGTTGTTTTGTTCCTGATATTTATCATGTTTATGCATTGATCCATGTTGTGATTTGTTTATAAATATTATATTAATGTGTAATCGTTCATTTTCTTATATGATCTAATGTATATATCATGAATATGCTTTCTGTTACTACTATTGTATATGCTTTGCTTGAATAATTTACAGGTTTCAAAGGCATCGAAAGAAGCAGAGGGTTTGAACCCTGTGGGATCTACCCAAACGTAGGACCTCCGGGTAAGGACACTTCTTCCCAATTCAATATTTAAAGCATTTAGATTGTTTGTATGTGCATTTCTTGTTGTTGTATGCCCTCCTCTTTGTTGGGGTTTTCAACACAAGACCCTAGGGTGTTCCCACCTACAATAAATGAACTCAGTTTTTAACTGATCAACACGTCGGACACTAATCTAGACATACCTTAAGAATCCATCCATAAAAGATAAAACCTCGTGCCCCACACACTCATCAATGATTTGATAAATAAAGGGTGTGGGAAAGTTGTCTTTAGGACAAGCTTTGTTTAGGTTGCAAAAATCTGTGTAGACAAGAAAGGTGCCTTTCTTCTTGAGAATAGGAACCAAGTTGGATAGGCATGTGTTATACTCAATGGGATAGATGAAACTAGCCTACTTGATCTTGTGAATCTCGACTTTGATGGCCTCACGACGAGAAGGGTGAATGGCTCTAAAATTCTGATGGACAGGAGTTGCATTAGGCCATGTGTCGATACGGTGTTCAACAATGGCTGGATCAAGTCTGGGCATCTCTGAGTAGGACTAGGTGAAAACATAATAGAAGTATTTGAAGAGCTTAGTGTAAGCCTCAATTTATTCCGAGGTGCACTGTGCCCCTAATGTAATGTTTTCTTTGATACTTGGCTTATCAGAAATGTTGATTTTGATAGTAGGAGAGATGTTGGCCATATTCCCTTCTTCAAAAGCATTTGGTGTAGGGATTGGATTTCTAAACTAATCGACTTCACCATGAATGAAGTCTTTAGATTCCACAACATATTGGTCATGAGACTGCTGCAGCAGGAAGTACTCACGCTAGTGCATATCGTTCCAAGGGTAATCACGAGTAGAAATGGCTTCCATGATGTCCTCATTAGAATGGAAGGTGGAGGGATGGGAGGAAGATTGACTACATGATGTGGAAAAACTACCTGGTGCATCATCCAAAGAAAGAAGGTTCACATATGCATCATCTAAAATGGTAGACGATGAGCTAGTAGATGGAAGATCTATAGATGTTGAGACCCAGGTTTCTGAAGAGGGAGGTTCGACAGAAGTGCGCGCGGGAACCTCAAAGAGGTTTTCCTGTGAAGATCTCAAGGATGATGATAGATAAAGGATATGGACCGTGGAGTCTGTCATCTCGACATCGAGCGGAGGGATCACGATGGTGGGACCAGAGTCCCCGTATTTTGGTGTACTAGTTGTACCAGAAGCCACAGGAAGAGGAGTAGATGATCCACTACAAGTGGCCTTGAATTCAGAAAGCACATGAAGGAAGTGGAAAAATTCATCGGGACGAGGGAAACAATGGGAATAGTGACCATAATGATTGCACAAAGAACAAGGGTGATTCTTGTGCAATGATTTAAGTCTCTTGGCTAAATCAGGTAAGGTAACTTGGACCTCAGGTATGTTAGATTCAAGAAACGTTTCGTCGACCAAGGGTTTGAGGTGAGGAAGTTCACTACAGTTATTGGTGCCATTCCCAACAACATTACACAAAGCACATGGAGGTGTTGACTTTGGAAGCTTAGGAGCTGGAAGTTCTTAGGGAGCCTTGTCCTTAGGTTCCTTCTTCTTAGCTTTTCCCCGCTGTCTGGATGCTTTTGCAATAGGAGTGGGTCCCTGTTGAGGTTGCGGTGTAACTGGAGTAGTGACAGGGGTCGTAGGAAGCGGTTGATTTGGGGTCAAAGCATGATATGGTTTGAGCTGACCAAGCAGAGTGCTCGCTCGAGGATCAATGTACTAGATTGGGATCCCAAAAGTTATATTAGGGAGACTCAACGAATCCATGACAGGGACATAAAAGATTCCAGGAGGAGGAAACAAGAAAGGTATCTGTCCTATTGGGTAATGTCCCGTCAGAATAGCTCTTGGATGGTTAAGACTGGGAAGAAGGGTTCCTAGTGGGAATAACGGGGAGGCACCCACAAAAAGAGGAGGTCCTAGAGGGGTGGATCCAAATGGGTCATATGAACTCGCGACAGTAGGAAGCTATGGAGCTCACTATTGACCAGAGGTACCAGACTAGTTTTGAGTAGCCCATGACACTTGTAACATGCAAACACTATATGAGCTGGGCTTAAAGATGGGAGTGGTAGGACTAGGGGAAACACCCAACAAGGTGGAATATTTGTAGACTCTAGGTGAAACTCCAGTGAAAGGGGTGGCAAACTACTTATCGGACATCGATGAGATAATGGACTCATGGGAGGTCAAATATGACAACTCTGAGTATGTCAACTGATTGATAGTGACGATCTTCCATTCATGGGGGAAACAAATCTTGCGAAAAACCGCAGATGCGATGGCTGACATGGAATAAGTGTAACTACGACCCAATAGAATGTTGTAATCTAGAGGGGCATTGATAACCTCATTGTCTATAGAAATAGTTTTGCCCACAAGAGTCACTAGAAAATTGTGATACATGCCTAGAGGTTGGGAGGGGTGACCATCCCAAGCACGCAAAGTGATGATGGATGGGGACAGTTCAGGTGGCTTAAGTTGATTCAGAACGACATCAGACATCACATAGGTGGATGCACCTTCGTCAATAATGCATTGAGAGATGATGGCATTGCAGACTCGGACTGGTATCTGGAAAGCAATGGATGGTGGTAATGGAGGATGTTCTGATGCATCAATAAGAAAGATAATCAAACGATCATCTAAAGGATCTACTATGCCCAAAGCAGTTATTGGATATTTCTTCTAAGATGGGCACGAATGGAGGACCTCCAGCATTGATATGATGACAGGTGATTGTGCCAAGTCGTCTACTATATTGTACATGTGGGCAGCTCAGTTAGAAGCTGCATTACGATGCAATGGTCCTTTGGGGATCTTGGGAATTGACTCAACCTTGGGCTGAGGGATCTATAAGTGACCATTTGGTGTCATAAGAGGCTCAGTAGATTCTTTGGTTTTTGGCTTGATTGTAGATGAAGTTGATGGCTTGTCGTATTGACGTGACCGAGTTTGCAAGTTGACATCGGAGGTACTGACCCCCTTAGAATTCATCATGAGAATATGGTAGTCACCAGGACTAGAAGGTTACAGAGGGTGGGCTACTTGACCTTGTTGAGGTTGAGCAACAAAAAATCCTTGCTGAGGGAAGGGATCTGTAAGTACAACCGATTGAGATGGTGCAGGATTTTGAGGCAGTTTCTGCATGGGTGGTTGACCTCTAGAAGCTACTTGGGCTTCCCACATTTGGTGCATTTGGGGTAAGAGGGGACAATTTTGAGTATAATGGGAATGTACACCACAACATGCACAAGGCTTGTTCGTATGAACAACCTTGTTCTTCGTAGGCCGGTTGCTCTGTTGCTGGTTTTTGGTGTTAGGCTGGTTCCCCTGGGGTTGATTAGGTTGATTACCCTGGTGTTGGCAGCGGGATCCCCCAAGGACAGTTTTGGGGCTCAAAGCCCATATTTGAGTCAAATTTTGTAATAAAATTGTAAAGACTCCACATTTTGTTGTCGCGAAGTGTGAAAGTGTCATAAGTAATCAAGGGTTGTCCGCCCTTAGTTTTGTAAAGTAAAGTCGGTTGTAAGAGATCTACCCATGGTCCACGGACCATGGGATTGTATAAAAAGAGCTAAGCTCTAAGTAGTTAGGAGGATGAATCATGTAGGAGAGTCATAGCTCTGAAGTAAGAAGTCTAAGTCTTTGGTCGTAGCGTAGGTAGAGGCTCTGTAGCTAAGTGTGCAGAGGCCTAAGGTAGAATTCTGCAGCTGAGTGCGCAGACCCCAGCAGCTGTGTGTGCAGGGTGGATAAAGTTTGTAAACACTTGGAAGATATCAATAAAGAGAAATAATTTGCTATTTCAGTGTCTTTGTTTTGTTGATGCATCTTGATATGTTATGTATAAATTTCCTTTATTATGCTTATATGATGCGCGAATGAACACAATTACATTAGATAGATGAACGCAATTATAGTTATCTGTTTACGTGGGGTTAAATATAATTGTTTGATAAGATAAAAAAGTCACTTATATTAATTGGGGAATCTGCATGGCATGCTACCATAGCAGTGTGAAAGCACCTGAGCAGTAGGCTAGGGCTACGCGAAGGTCGATCGTACCCTTTCGCGGAGGTAATGAAGGATGGAGTAGAGGGCTCATCTTGTAAGCCCTAGAGCGAAGTGACTTGCATGGAGGCAAGGATAGAGGGAATCAAATGACATCACAACCATCTCAGTGTGCAGAAACTTGGTTCCAACATCCCTCAATACTGCTTCGGGTGAGACTTTGGTCCACGCTCCATGGGCTAATGCCAAAAGGGTCAGTAATGTAGGGATTTGTTTGGCTAGTTAACGTTGAACTTGGGTCAGGCCCCCTCAAGCCAAAAAGTGGTTATGTTATCAGGACTAGAATCTACATAAGAGAGGTGTGATGTCACATAACTGGAATCCAACTAAGAGGGAGATCAGAGACTAGTTGGATAGGAAGATCCACGAATTTGAGGCACAGGAGAACAGAAACCCGCGACTGACAAAGGAATAGTGGTTGGATAAATACTTGTATACAGAGATCCACGAGAATTTTTTCTGCTCCTTCCCAATTGAGCTATATGAGTGGATCACAAAGCTAGAAGATAGCCAAGGAAGGTGGAAACTTGACGGTCCTATTGTTTGGACCCCGAAGCTAGTACATAAATTGGAAGCATTAGAGGACAAGATCACCCGCGCTATCGATCATTGGTTCGATCGCGTCATAGGAGGATTTGTGACTGAATTCGTGGTCGACACCTCAGTCAACTACAGCGAGGCGGAGCGATGATTTTTCAAAGGACCGCGAGGTAAGTACCTAAAATATTTGAATACTTGGATTAAAATTCTATTGTGCGAAAAATGGGTTATGTAGCTACCTTGATGTTCAAAACTATGCGAAGCGGAAAAAAATACAGGAATGAAGGAAAAAGGGTCTGGAGTATAGTCCCTTGATTCCACCTCCGTGAGGTGACGAGGAAGGGATAGTGAAGGTTTTCCCATGAAGTGCTATTCAGTTAATAAGACAAGGATTCCCGTGAATACCACCTCCACCCACACCACCTCCAACTTCACCACCATCACCTGCAACTTCGCCTGTACCACCTCAACCTCCACCGTAGTTTAGTATGGTGAATTCAGTGAAGCTGCCTTTGTTCAAAGGATTGGGAAATGAGGACCCAAACCAATTTTGGTTTGTTATGAAAGCTGTATGGGAAGCTCAAGGTGTTATAGATGATCATATAAAGAAGGCGACATTGGTTAGCATTTTGAAAGATCGCGCACTAACTTGGTATATCAAGTACTCTAATGATAACCCGAATGCTGGAGTGGTAGACATCCAAACAACACTGAATAGAGAATTCAGTAGGCCTAAATCTGAGGCACAGTCGATTGTGGGATTCAAATAAATCACGATGCAACCAGGTGAGATGCCTTGGGAACTAGATCAGAGGTTGAAGTGTACAATCCACGAAGCCAACATGAATTTGACAGATGGACAGCATCATGAGTTGTTTTTGGCTTTGCTACTGCCACACTTAAGGGTTGCGTCATCACAACAAAAGATAAGAACTCATGTGGAGGCCTTGGAGATTGCAAAGAGACTGCATGAAACTCTGATGCAAGATCCAAATCTGGGGGTTCAGCAGATCCATGCACAGTTGAAGAATTTGTGCCTTGAGATGCAAAGTCTGAAGCAGGAAAGAACGATTTGACTAGAGGTGTGTGAGGAGGTATGGTGCTTGAAATGCATGATTCAGGGAAATGACAAGGACCATTGCCTGGTCTTTGTGAACTAAATTGCAGGAGGAGGACCGAAGCCTTTGAGGCCAGAAGCTCAAGCAGGATCGAGCACGGGGCCTGCATTATAGTATGCTATATGTCAGGTAGCAAGAAAACATGCCACGGATAACTGTCATTTGCTGCAGAAGTTTGTACAGATGCTGGAACAACTATTCTGCAACTTTTGTAGGTCGGTAGGGCATGATGAGCACAATTGCAGGAGCTATGAATTGATGATGGATAGAACTCTTGCATATAGGGTTCAGGCAGAAACGTGGCCCCTTGACCAGAGTGCAGGGATGGCACGGACATGATTTCAGGGGAGCGGACGAGGCCGAGCTAGAGGAGGACCTAGTAGAGGTCGAGGACCATTGATCTACTATAATTGCGAGGGACCAGGACACTATGCCCATGATTGGACTAACCCAATGCGTCTGTCGTAAAATTATTGCATGTTGTTTGGTCATGAAACAGAAGACTTTGCTACGTTGATAGCAAGGATACGTGACAAAGGGGCACTACCACCTCCACCGACTCAGAACCTGTAGATGATGAGGTCTAAGCTGTGCGAAGAGGATCCAAATGTAAATATAGTGCTCAGAAGTGGAATCACGACAGGAGATGACAAGGGGAAACAACTAGAAGACAATACATGGGTTTGCAAAGCTCCGGCGAAGGAGGCTGAGTTCGATTTGGAGTGCGCACATGAAACTTTCATGGAAGCTAAGAAGAGCTTTGTTGAGGCCTCCACCTCAGGAAGCAAGGATAAGCCTGATTAGAAGATGGACCCTTGTATGTTGACAACCTTGCTAGAGACCTACATGAAGTTACTGCGCGATAGTAAGGCTGTGAAGGGGTTACAAGAGCTCATCAATAGATGCGTTGGAACCGCTCCAGGTGAGCTGCCCATAGTACAAAAGATTGGCAAGCATAAAATAAGAAGGCGACAAGAGATGAGACTGACAGCGTAGATAGGAGAGTATGAAATGGATTAGGTTATTTTGGACCTAGGGTCAGATGCGAATGTCCTATCAAAGTAGACATGGGAACAAATGGGGAGACCTGCACTGCAATGGTCTCCAATTCAAATAAGGATGGCCAATCAGTAGAAGATCATCCCCATGGGGTGGCTGCAAGGGGTGACTGTGGATACTGAAGGTGTAAGCACGCTGGCTGACTTTGAAGTAATAGAGATAGTGGATGACAGCAATCCCTATCCTGCGCTCCTGGGAATTGACTGGGTACTGATATGAACGGGGTAATCAACCTAAAGAAGTGAATGATGATATTTGAAAAGAAATCGCTACGCGTGATAGTACCTCTATATCCCGTTGAAGGATTGCGCTATACGAAACCAGTCCGCGATTATGAGAGTGATGACAATTTGGACTGTATCTATAAGATAACAATGTGAGACCAATATTGGGTGAATCCCATCACGGATGGATGAATTACATGGGATCATGAGAGTTCCTGCACTTCGGACTCCGATGAAGAGTTAGAACGCTGGCAGAATCGGTTACATGAAGTGACTATGCTGAACTGCAACATGATGACCCGATCGTTGCGCTGTGTATCCTAAGAGGTAAGAAATCTACCTACTTATGATGGAATGAATGAGGTAGATATCTTTTTGGATGCATTTTAAATGGAGGTACCAGAAAAGCAGTGCTTCCAAGCATTGGACTAGGCACTGTGCGCTATGCCCACAAGATGGTGGGGTACGCATAAAGGAAGCTTTGATGATTGGCGCGAATGTGGGAGGATGATGAGAACATGATTCAAGAAGCCTGAGATGAAAATGATAGACAAGTATGATGGGCAGGATGATCTGCGTGCGCATATAGCCAAATGGGCCCAGGATTATGGAGAAAAGCCCCAACCTGAATGGATGCACTTGTTCTGTCACACTTTGGATGTACTCCCAATGAATTGGTATGTTGAAACAGAGCTCCGCCATGGTACAAGTGAATGGGATATCCTACGCGAGGTATTCATGATGACATTCAGTTTTGAAGACGGGTTTGACTATATTGATGAGGCACTACAAGAAGTGAAAGAAGTAATATTTAGGATGCCATAGGATCCTTTGGACCTAATTCAGCCTGAGTGAGCCACTCAGCTAAGTCACGCACTCGAATGCTATAATGTGACCGCTAAAGAAGAAGATGAGGATCTGTAGAATATTAACATTCAGGACCGTAGATTGAGAACCCTTATATAACCATGCCATTGAAAATGAAACAAGTAAACATTGGCATGGAGGCAGAACCCAAATTCATGAAGATTGGAGACTATTGGGATGACGCGACGGTGGATAAGGTTGGTGAATTGCTACATGAATACCAGGATTTATTCCCTACCAAGTTTACAGATCTGAAGGGGATAATTGGGGACCTAGGAATGATGAAGATTACATTAAAGCCCGACGCGAAGCCAGTTAAGCAAAGACCTTACCATCTCAATCCGAAATATAAGGAGAAGGTCTGCTTAGAGCTAGACAAGATGCTCGTGGAAGGCATCATTGAGCCTATGGAAGAATCTGACTGGGTAAGCCCAATGGTGGTATGGGAGAAAAAGTAGAAGGAGGAAATAAGGATATGTGTGGATATTAGAAAGATGAATGACGCTTGCGTACATGATACTTTCCCGACTCCGTTCACTGTTGAAGTGTTGGACAACGTAGGTGGCTAGGAAGTATATTCCTTCACTGATGGGTTCTCGAGGTACCACCAAATAAAAATCGTGTCATAGGATAGGAGAAAAACAACACTCACGACTACGTGGGGTTGCTTTCAATACACTATAATGCCGTTTGGATTAAATAATGCACCTGCGACCTTCTCGCGCGTAGTTGTGGTTGTGTTCAAGGAATTTATTCATAAGTTCTTGGAGGTATATTTTGATGACTGGACCATATTTGGGCTGGTAAAATGCCATGTAGCAAGATTGTGCCTGATGCTGGATACCTTTTGAAGACACCAGATCATGCTCAATCTAAAGAAGTGTCTATTTTGTGTTCCTTTTGGGACACTATTGGGGCATGTGGTTTGCAGACAGGGACTAATGGTAGATCCAACAAAGATAGCAGTGATATTAAACTTGGAAGCTCCGAGTGTAAAGAAGCTGCACGCTACCGTGGGACATACGGGATATTACAAAAAGTTTATCAAAGGCTATGCCCAGATCACCACGCCTATGGAGAAATTGTTGAAGAAGGATGTCACGTTATGTCGGAACGAGGAATGTAAGAAGAACTTGGATGTATTGAAAGAAAAGATGGTCACCACGCCGTTCTAGTCTTCTCAGATTGGAAGAAAGAGTTTCATGTACATGTCGACACATCTTGTATAGTGCTAGGAGTAGTACTGACACAGGTTGGTAGAGAAGGATTGGACCATCCTATCGCGTTCACAAGCCGAATATTATCCAAAGTGGAGAAGAACTATTCCACCACCGAGCACGAAGGGTTAGCTATGGTGTATGTGCTCTAGAAGTTTAGGCACTACTTGCTAGGAGGCCATTTTAACATGTATACGGATCAATCCATGTTGAAGTACCTGGTCAATAAGCCTGTGTTGGGGGGAGAATCTGCGGGTGGCTCTTATTGTTCTAGGAATATGATTTTAAAGTTATTGTAAATCCTGGACGACTGAACGCGGGACCAGACCATTTGTCGCACATCGAAATGGGGGAGGAACCCACTAACTTGGAAGAAGGATTGCCTGACATGCATCTATTTGTAGTGTGCGTCGCGGATGGTCATTTTGAGGATATAATACATTTCCTAATGACAGGTACTGCACTGGAAGGATACACTGTCCAACAAAAGAAGGAATTAGTGGTGCGCGCGATAGATTTCTCTATCATTTTTGAGCATCTATACAATATGGGGACTGATGAGATATTGCGATGGTATGTACCTAAGTTTGAAAGAAGCATCATCCTCGTAGACGCTCATGGGGGTGCTGCGGGAGGACATTATGCAGGAAGAGCAACCGCACAAAAAATTATATGCACAGGGTTGTGGTGGCCAACCCTCCATTAGGACTCAAAAGCATATTGCAAGGCGTGTGATGTGTGTCAAAGGACTGGTGGGCCATCGTGGAGGGATGAGATGCCTTTGAATCCATAGATGACATTGCAACCCTTTGAGAAATGGGCGATAGATTTTGTGGGATCCATTCAGCCCCAAGGAAGGCAGGAGCAAGGTACATTATCACCGCGACAGAGTATTTGACTCATTAGGCAGAGGCATAGCTTGTGAAGGATTGCACAGGCACGACCACTGCAAAGTTCCTATTTGAGCACATACTAACACGATTTTTCTGTCCAAAGATCTTGATGAGTGATCCGGTACACACTTCTTGAACGAGATGATCAGTGCACTGACAGAGGAATTTCAAGTATATCACCAGAATAGCATGCCTTATCACCCGCAGGCTAACGGGACGACAAAAGCATTCAATAAAGTGCTCGAGAATGCATTGACCAAGGTTTGCAATGCTTAGCGAAGTGATTGGGACCTACACATACCTGCAGTACTATGGGTTTATCGAACATCATGCAAGAAGTTGACTGTACAAACCCCCTTTAGGCTTGTTTATGGTGTTGAAGCGCTAATGCCTATGGAATATATTGTACCTAGTCTACGCATAGTAGCACTCACAGGTATGATAGATCGTGGGAGACCTAAAGGAAAGGCTTACACAACTGGATGAACTTGAGGAAGAGAGATTTTTAGCTGGATTTCGCCAATAGGTCTAAAAGAAGCGTGAAAAGGCATGGCTTTATCGACACATTAAGTTGTGCACATTTAAGGTAAATGACCTGGTTTTTCTATATGATAGTAAGTTTGATAAATTTCCAGGGAAATTCAGAATGCAATGGTTAGGGCCCTATTTCATTAATGAAATTACCGATGGAGGAGCGGTACAGTTGGTCAAATTGAATGGAGAAACCTTCTCAGGAAAGGTGAATGGAAATCGCTTGAAGCCATACATCAGTGGTCCAGCCATGTGACTAAATGAAGGTAGCACAGTCTTAGCACTCTAGGCAACTGAAAGGAGCCATGAGACTATAAAATACATTGCCCAGGTTAGGGAGCTACACGGTTGGAGGATGGTGCGAAGCAATGAAGTGTCATAGGGTTCGCGGCAACATGGAGGGATCTATGCTACCCAGGGAGAAATCATGCAGGTTGGCCAGAAAGTGACTGTTAAAGTCATTTTTCATGATTTGACAATAGAAGTGAGGCCAAATGGAGTGGGCGGCCAGCATTTAAGACAAAATTTATGGCTCAGATCCTTGAAAATTTGCCGCTAATCCGGCATTAATGTACCAAATTTGGGGGGAACTGTCGGATTTGAATTCAAAATGCCCTATAAATTACAAGTGGCTATCAAGCAAGAAACACTTGGCATTTTGAGTATTGATTTGTTGAGCTCTCAGACACCTATGGAATGAGAATTATTCGAGGCTTTTAAAGAGACTCCCGAATTTGTGAACTTGCAAAAGACATTGTGAACATTTTTAGAAAGTGTTATGTCAGCGCCCACAAAAATTATAAATACCGAACAAGTAGTAGAGGAGCTGACACAGGAAATGGAATGAGAGGCATAAGTAGCTGCTCCGGAAGTGGCCGAAGTATTAGCAGAGGTCCCTAAATCATCGACACCAAATCCAACACCAACTAAGGAGACCGTGAAGGACAAGAAGGGAAAGAAACCTGCCATACTGGTGTGCACATGACCAAGGAGAAACCCACCAAAGCCCACTGCACAGGAGAAAGGCAAGGCCATAAACCTAGAACTAGAAGAGGAAGATATCAGAGACATCCTGATGGACGATGAGGATGTGGGAACATAAGTGGAGGAGGTCGAAGACCAAGGTGCGGACCCTATTACTCAGTTTCCAGGGTATGTCCCTTCGCGCAAGCCTAAGTCCAATGTACCAAAAGGACATCGACGAGAGTATGAATCCCTTGCAAAACCCTCTGCTACCAGACAAAATTGTTTTTGACGGTCCGCGCTTGGCCCGAGTGCCGTTGCTGAAGCTTGAAGGCTGGGACTTTGCGGACCACGAGAAGTTCCCACACTTGGCGATCGAGCAGCTGATGCGCTGCATCATTGACACGAATATGGGAATGACCGCATTGGAGACGCAGAGGTGGCTCAAGGGGGTAGAAAAGGTAGGGTTGCTCAACCTTCTTTGGGTGTCGCACTATAACCACACCCCAATGACAGTTTTGGTCATCAAGCAGCAGCTGTGCTTGGTGCATGATGGGTGTCTATGGCTAGAGGAGACGATACCCATCATGATAGGTTGATTCACCAAATAATGTGCCTTCCATATACAAGTGAGAATCTAGCCATGATCTTTGGTAGAAAGTTTGGTGAATAGACTCTCGCAGAATCAATGAAGGGAAAATTTAAATTGGTGAAGAAGCCATGTGGGTACGCCATATCTAGCATCTGTGACCCCGCTGTGAAGGTAGCCACACAGATCCTCGTAGGGAAGGTAATGAGGAAGTGTTACGCTAATGAGGTGTCAGTGCCTGTCGTCGCGCTTGCACAGTAATGCTCTGAAGGAGGCTAGTTCAATTGGTCGGACTACCTTCGTGGAGAGTTCCTGACAAACTGTCGCGAAGCACAAGAGCTCAGCAAGACGTTCTACTATGTGTGGCTCTTGCTGTCGATTGTGCTGGTAGCATGGGAGCTACCAAAATATAGCCAATTCCCTTTGGTCACGCCAGAACTCCCTGAGAAGCGAAGTACGCTTCCCTGTGGGCGACCTAGGATGCGCAGTGAGTCTGTGACAACAAGATCTTCTAGATCTTGATGGAGATGAACATCAGCATGGCCATCAATCACAAGCCACGATTGTCGCCTATGGTGTATGCCAACCTACAGGGCTACACTGAGTTCAAAGTTGATTTCCATCGAGTATCCATCAGGGCATGGAAGGACCCTATGCAGAAGTGTTATGACTTGCCGTATCTGGCCACTGATGATGTCATTGATGCAGTGGTTGATCAATGGCCGATAGAGTGGCGCACTACCATGAACTCGGCGGTGGGCGAAATCAAGTCTGCCATGTAGAAGAATAAAGAGGAGGCTAAGCTGAAGATGGGGCAGCTGGTCGAGAAAAGGAAAAAGGAGGCCATTGATAAGGCCCAGGCGAAGCAGGCAAGAAAGTAGATAGGTGGAATAGAGCGTGGCTCTGATAAAGGCACGAGGTTTCCTTCACCTGAGATAGAAGAGGAAGAAACATAATAACACGATGCAGACCCTCAGGAGATGTCTGCCCACATTAAGCACCCAAGAGAGCTGGATAAGGGAGGGTCCAACAAGAAATCAAAGGAAACCAAGACCTCGTTGGACCCTATCACATTGATAGAGGGCGATTTACATGATATTGGTGACACAGTCAGGGATGTCACGCGGAGGCCCTACACCAATTTCAACAGCAACAACAGATCATCCTAGGGCCTATCCAGATAGGGTTGTAGGAGTTGTAGGCCTGCACATCGCAGGCTGGTACGGTGTTTACTAGCTTGGCTATCGGCACTTTAGAGGCTGCCGATATGCTGCACACGAAGGCTTCTAGTGCGATAGTGCTTCTGGATGGAGTACTGAGCATAGAAAATGAGGCTAACAAGCCCACTGTCAACACCTTGAAGTGAGTTGGGTTGAACCTAGCAGCACTTCTATGCGAAGCAGTCCACCTCCTGTAGGATGGAGTAATTGCAGAACTGAGGGCTCGAGAGCACCGCACCCTCTAGGTGATCAGTGAATAGCAAATCAACAACGAGTAGATGACCCTACATAGAAATGTCACTGTCGCCGCTGAGACCGAGGTGACCAATCAGAGCAAGAGGATTATGCAGGTCGTTGAGGAGGCGTTCCAAATGGTCTGAGAGTTGGCCATTGCGGAGGAGGAGTCAATCGAGGTACGCATTCACAAATTGGCCACAGGGGCATGCGACACTTGGACTGAGATGGCACGGGTTTAGTTGGAGTTGAACTTACAAATTACAGAGCTACAGTTGAGGGCCCAACCTTCAACATTGCCAGAAGTAAAGGAACAGTGGGCGACCTCTATCATAGAGGTAGTAGCGACAATGGAGAATGGAGTAGCAGACTGCACACAGTTGTTCGAGTAGTTATTTGAGGTCCTAAGAATCTTGCAGGAGGACCCCAATATACAGAGGCTAGAGATGGAAGTACGTGAGCTACAACAATGCTACGATGAGGTTAAGGGCACCATGCAAACTGTCGCACTGACACAGAGACTAGCCAAGTTGCAGAAGGCCAAGCAGTTGAAGGAATAGTTGGACGCAGTGCTGCACAAGGAAGCATTGCTGAAGGCGAGACTACAAACCTAGTTCGAGGAAGCTTACATAGTCATAGGAAATATTGAAGGAAAACTTGCGACTCTGCAGGCAACACAAAAAAAGCTTCAGGCTGATACCGCAGGAGTAGTGACCGAGCAGACATTGGAAGACATGAAGGAGGCGGCAGCTCAGTGCACGACCGAGGTAGCAGTCATACGGGTCGAGATAGAAGGGCTTTGTGCAAAGATCTCTGCACCTACCGAGTGACTCGAGGGTGAGTAACTATTTTTGTGTTGGGGGCTTATTGGGAGTGAGATCCCCCAAGGACATTTTTGGGGCTAAAAGCCCATGTTTGAGTCAAATTTTGTAATAAAATTGTAAAGACTCCACATTTTGTGGTCGCAGAGCACGAAGGTGTCATAAGTCATCAAGGGTTGTCCGCCATTATTTTTGTAAAGTAAAGTCAGCTATAAGGGATCTACCCATGGTCCGCGGACTATGGGATTATATAAAAAGAGCTAAGCTCTAAATAGTTAGGAGGAGGAATCATGTAGGAGAGTCGTAGCTCTGAAGTAAGAAGTCCAAGTCTTGGGTTGTAGTGTAGGTAGAGGCTCTGCAGTTGAGTGCACAAAGGCCTAGGGTAGAAGTCCACAGCTGAGTACACAGAGCCTTGCAGTTGTGTGTGTAGGGTGGATAAAGTTTGTAAACACTTGGAAGATATCAATAAAGAGAAATACTCTGCTATTTTAGTGTCTTTGTTCTATTGATGCATCTTGATATGCTATGTATGAATTTCCTTTATTATGCTTATATGATGCACGAAAGAATGCAATTACATTAGATAGTTGAACGTTATTACAGTTATCTGTTTACATGGGGTTAACTAGAATCGTTTGATAAGATAAGAAAGTCACTTAGATTAATTGGGGAATTTGCACGACACACTGCCATAGTAGCGCGAAAGCACTTGAGCAGTAGGCTAGGGCTGCATTAAGGTTGATCATACCCTTTCACAGAGGTATTGAAGGACAGAATAGAGGGCTCGTCTTGTGAGCCCTAGAGCAAAGCGACCTGTGCGGAGGCAGGGATAGAGGGAATCAAATGACATCACAACCATCTAAGGGTGTGGAAACTTGGTTCCATCATCCCCCCATACTACTTCGGGTGAGACTTCGGTCCATGCTCCACGGGCTGATGCCGAAAGGGCCAGTAGTGTAGGGATTTGTTTGGATAATTAATGTTGAACCTGGGTCAGGCCCCCTTAAGCCAACACCTGGTTAACCTTGTTACCTTTCCCCTTATTCTTTTTCTTCTAATTTTTTGGATTGGTCACACTCTATTGTGCATACACTTGGCTTTAAGGGGGTGGTGGTTGCTGGGGCTGAGGATGGATGGGAGGCTGCGACGCTAATGTCTGAGGGGCTAGAGCACTCAATAGTTCATAGTTGTAAGATGGTGAAGAGGCAACAATTTGGTAGACATGTTGAGCACTAGCTCACCCTGTCATCTGTTGATGTTGTTGGGTGAATGAATAATATGTGTTTTTCCCTGAAGACACGTTGCTGGCAGGAGGGGGATAAGTGTTGGAGGAACTGGTGCTCCCCTGCAGATAGCCATAACTCTGCTGAGTATACAACGAAGGATGTGAAATAACTCCAATGAAACCTTCGGTAGCGTGAGATGCCCCCAGTGCATTGGCACCATTAGGATGAGGGAGGTCTACCATAATGGTATAGACATAATCAGATTGAGCATAAATCAAGTCGTATCTCAGGGCAGTCTGCAGAGCCCCTTCCTCTATCTAAGGAAAGTGAGATGCGACATATTTGGCAATGGGCGCTAAAAGATTCCTAAGAAACCAATCAAGGTAGACATGGTATTCTAAGGAAGGAGCACGACACATGCTACTCCTTCTACTCCATTCCTCGACATGGTCGAAAAGACGGGTGGAAGAGGACTGACGAAATGTGGTCAAGAGCTTCGTACCAGTGTCATATCAGAGAGGTAATTGAAAATATGAAAGAAACGCTTTAGCAAGTGTCGCAAAAGTGGAATGAGAAGAGGAGGGTTGGTCAATGTACCACTTCACAAAATCTTCAATGAGCGTGTGTTGGAAAAACCGAAGATGAATGGATTCATCAGTGATGTAATTAGATGAACACCACATATGGAAGGAGCGGACGTGATTAGTGGGGTCCTCTCTAGAATTACCCTCAAACTTGGGAATGTCTGAGGGAATCTTAGTTGGCATAGCTAGCCAACCAACATCATGGTGTATGGGGTTGTTAATACCCTGGTTAAGATCTGGGAGACTTAACCCAACCATAAAAGGAAGTAGAGGAGTTGGCAGAATGGTTCCACTAGATGTGACTATCGAGATAGAACCGAAGCCACCACCAAGTTGTTTTCCTGCACATGCAGTGGGTCCTGACATGACGATGGTATATGGAAAAGGAGGCTCAGAATCAGATGAAC
Organism: Pinus tabuliformis; assembly: GCA_031772625.1. NCBI lineage: Eukaryota > Viridiplantae > Streptophyta > Pinopsida > Pinales > Pinaceae > Pinus > Pinus tabuliformis. The sequence goes on from CM062807.1 coordinate 948,413,139, forward strand.
TAGAAGAAGAGTTGGTATGGGGACGCGGGGGAGGACTAACTCGAACCTTGCAGGAAAGAATAATACGTCCAAGCGAAAACTGGGGATGAAGACCTAAAAGTCTCCACGACAAATGCCTTGGTGGCGCAATGGTTGCAAGAGACAAGTGACATGACAATGGTGAAGGGAGACAAATAAAATGTCTCTGTATCTGTTGGGGAGATAAATTAATTAAGTTAAGTCTTGGATTGAGGGTGTTAACCAAATTCCCTTTGCTTAAGGTGTGCTTGCGTGTGCAAATATTTGTGTTTATCAATTAAGCCTAGATCACGTTTGGAAAAAGAAAAAGAAAAATATTTATGAAATACTGTAAATAAATTGAAATTAAAAACATAAAATAAACAACAAATCAACTATCTAAACCCCACCCAAACTGGATTTGCAAACACTATGCTGGTTGGTGGCAAAATCAACTGAAAAGACACTAAAATGGACAAGATATCTAAGTGTTGGTGTGATTGGGATAAATGACACTATGATGCTGGAAAGTGATTTAACAACAACAAAAAAACCGTGAGGAAAATCATTACAAAAGATAGGGTGATGGGTGTGGAACCTAGTGAAAATAGTGGTACCATAAGGTAGATGATCAAACAAGGTTCAAGAGAGAAATTTGGATGGGAACAACCTATCTTTAAAGATATGAAAAAGAAAGTTACAAATCTGAAATGTATGGTTGAAGGCTCTATAAAAACTCAAATTTCTTACTCAGCTAACCTCCTCTTACAAAGGTGGAAGCATACTAGAAGCCCTAGGGGGCTAAATTCAAATTCGATGAGAAAAACAAATTAGATCGGGGCCTAAGTGGGCTAAGGTAGTGGTAAACCACCGAGTAGAGTGCTCTCAGCAAAACCCAGAAAATGGTTAGAAAAATTCCAGGAAACCCTAAAATCGCAGGTACTGACTTGTTTTAGGGGAGATCACAATTTTTGGGTGAGAAAGTGCACTCTGGACCTCCAGATCATAGGTTTGGGGCTGAAAAGTGTGATTTATTCTCCTCTATTCTCAGGCGGCAAGTCACAGAAATTTTTTTCGTCTCTGGAGCAGCTGGTTCTTGTCACCTGTAGAAATAACCAAAAAACTTTCGGAAGTTAGAAATTTGACTGATATAGGGTTAGAATGCTAGTAAACAACATTAAGAGACTGAAAAAAGAAAAAACTTAAGCTAATTACTAAAGGTCACCTAGGTTTCTGAATCAAAATTAAAAACGCAATGTAGTCTCCTTCTGTTAGATGACAAATGTGTAACTAAATCCCTAGTAGAGTCGCTATCTGTTATCTCTGTGGGTATAAGTATGCCTCCCCCACCTCACTGAGATTAGGTACCACAGTATGAAAGGATACTTACATCATTTATTTGGTATCGCCCCCTCAATCACTATCCTTTTTCTATTCAACTCCATTGGTCTCTCTCTCTCTCTCTAGCTCCCCTTCGGTGTCTAGTGATGGTGTCCTTACAACGTACTTCGGTCATAAGTTTTGCTCCTAACACTCGTACGCTGGGGGAAAATTTGTTATCAACAAAAATTGATCATGTAACCATAAATTATTATATGGATCGAAGTACACCATGTAGGGCCAATTTTACGAGTAAATTTTCTTTCACTATAAGAAATTACTTAAAAAGTCACATTTGTTCAGTTATTTCTAGTTAAGCCCATGAAGAATAATTAAATAAATCATTATTTAATTAATTATATTTTAGGAATATTTAATTAAACCATTGTTTAACTAGTATTCTATTTCATATTTGACCCAATAATGAGAAATAAATAGATAAATCATTATTTTTCTTATTTTTCTCTAGGATTAATTAATTAATTATTATTTAGTTATTATTCCTTGTCAAGTTTGACTAAATCCCTTAGGAATACTTAAATAAATCATTATTTGTTTATTATTCCTTAACAACACTCCTTGATATGATAAATAAATCATTTATTATTTCTAAATAAAAGTATTTAACCAATATAAATACTTTTTTCCCTCCAACCAAATATAATAAAATATTGCAAATGGTTAATTCTAGAATTTGGTTAATAATATTTTATTATTTTCCATTATTCTAGAATAACCTAATATTTTGTTATAAATAGAAGGGTTTTACATTCATTCTTCACTTTTCATCATTTTGATTATTGCACTCACCATTGCAGCTCTAATTATTATCACGTTGCTCACCATTAGCCTTTTTTCTTTTGAATCCCCATTGAGCTCAAACAATCTGTTTGCTAGGTTTACACATTGTAGAGGAGAGAGAGACTCTAAAAAGCTAAAGACATTGAGGATAGCTAAGAACCCATCCCATAGAGGGGGTCTGGTAACATTATTTTTTCCCATCATAGGTGTGATGTAATAAAACATATTCTTTATATCTCATTTCCATTGAATTATTGGAGTTATTTGTGCTTATTTTCTTATTCCATTTTGATGTTTAACGAATTCTGTAACATAGATCAGGACTTTGGCAGGTTTTGTTTCTATCATTTGTTGTAGATCTATGCTGTGTTAGAACCATTATTACTATTAAGGTTGTTTTTCATCCATAGTCTAAAGTGGTTTCTTTTCGTACACCTTCGAGAAGAGAACACTCCAAGAACAGTCACTGACTGTAGTTAATTGTTGTCATTGTGTTAAACACTAATAACTCATCTTTTGATCCTGGATGCATGCAAAGATACTATAAGCGAGCATCTAAGACAAATCTGGATGCTCTTTAGAGAACTGGATGAGTGCATGTTGGAAAAATTTGGACGCTCTTAGGAAAATTACATGTGGTCATCCAAGACTGATATGGAATATAGAAACCCTAGCCTCCTGGATGCTCTCTGAGACACTGTGTGTGGGCATCTAAGACTAATATGGATGCTCTCTAGAGAACTGGATGATGGCATTTGGGTCCACTACACTGTGGAAACCCTAGCCTCATTGACGCTCCCTTAGACACCCTGTGCGAGCGTCCGAGACTTCATGGACGCTTCCATGACCATACTATGCCAGTGTCTAGGGACGAAAAAACCTTAGTTACGTGTGAGAATTTGAAACTCAGAAACCCTAGACACATGCGAGTGTTATAGCTCCAAATGTCACCCTTGATATTTGTGATGTTGCATTTATTTTCTAGGGCAACCCCTCCTTCCAGACCTGGTCCAAATACTTAAAAAAACAGTGTTTTATTCCCTATACGTGACATTTCCCTGAGCTAAACGCGTGTGTACACAGGTTTTTGTATACCCAACCTGCGTATATGTCTTAAAACACTTAAGATTCCGCTTGGAGCCAGCAAGAGGAAGATTCAGGTGATATCATTCCTTGCTTTGTTTTAGTTATCTGCAATAAAGAAAAATTTGTCTTGTTCCCGAAATCAATCTTCTTTATGCTTATGATGTTATTGTTATGGTTTACATATGAATAGTTGTTTCAATGTATAACTAACTACCTTTAAATCAGTTATGAAGTTGATTTCTACATGATACTTTGTCCATATATTGCTATGCTTCTTTGAATTGGCTATTTTGCAGGTTCAAGGATAGAGAGGAACTCCAAGAGGGTTTGGACCTTGGCTGGATCTACCCAAGCGAAGGACCCCCAGGTGCACCTATTTTCGCGTAGTTTGCTTATTTAAGTATCATGGCTATATGGAATACTTGTTTTTTGTTGTAGATAACCCCCGCTCTACTAGGGCATTGACCCAAAACCCTAGGGGATTTAATCCCTCAACAGAATTGGCGACTCCACTGGGGACAACAGTATTGTTGTTCCTAGTTTGGGTTAATTTAAGCCAATCAGGGCTCAACCTTTGATTTTCTTGCTGTAACTAAGTTGTTTGTTCCTGTAGGAACTTAGACTTTAAGTCCGAGCAGTTTCTTCAGAACCTTTTTTTGCTTTTTCTTCTGAACTGTTATATACACAGTTTTGTCAGGTTACAGAAGTGTATGTATGCAAGTTTCCCCATATGAACGCGCGTATACATAGGTTTCTTTGGGCTGAATCACATATACACGCAGCTGTGCATTGACACAGTCGCGTATACCCTAATGTTCCAAGATTTTTGCAATTCTTTCTTTTTTCAGAAGATTTGTTTGCTGGTCTGAGTGTTTCCTCAACAATCAACTTTTGTTGTCAGTCTTTGGTTTTGCAACAAGTTTTCGGTTTCAAATTCTCTCCTGTTGTGGAAAGTTTTGGTCTTGTTTTTGTTTTGTTGCTAGTGTCATCCTTTGTGTTTGAGCACATGAGATTTCTTTTTGGGAATCTTGGTTGTTCTGGTCTTCTAGAGCAGAAAGATTGGTTTCAATATTTGTGACAAACTTTATCTTTGTGATCTTCTTGCTTTGTGTCAAAACTACATCTCGTGGCCATTTGCTTTTCTTGCTTTTTAAAAGTTGTTGAGTGAGGATTTTGAAAGTTGTCTTTCTTGGTCTTTTGGTCGTTGTCACCAAGCTCTTTTTGCTACTTTTTGGTCATTAAGAGCATCTTGGAACACCTATTTTGTTGAATTTTAGCCCATTTTGAGTTGATAACTTGCAAAGTGTTATTGTTGCCTATTCTTCTATCTTAAAGTCTTAAATAGTATTTGGAGCACTTTTGAAAAGTTGTTTTTTGCTTTTGTGAAAAAGAAAACTCCTTAAAAAAACTTGGTTTTTGAAAACTCCTTAAAAGAACTTGGTTTTTGCTTTCTTTTGCCTTGTTTTCATTTGTTTTATTTTTGTGAGTGAAAGTACATTTTATTTATCTTGAGATTTGCTTTTAGTGTTTGGATGAAAATTTGCATTAGAAACTTATATTCTATCTAAACATCAAAGTGGCTAATTAGAAGCGATAAACGATTTGTTTTCATTCTTTGCTTTAGAGAAATCTTAAGTTTTTTGCATCGACATATACTCATTGCATTAGGATAGTTTGTGCATATTTTAGGGCATCAAATAGTTTTTGTTAATTTTTGTGAGTGTGAAGCTTGTTGAAAGAAAAGAAAAGAAAAATTTATTGCTTTCTTAGTTCCTTAGAACCTGGTAGAAATTTCTTTCATCGAAGAATGAAACAAGTGCATTTGCATATAGTTTGGCTTTTATTAATTTCTTTTGTGTCGAAAAAACACCACAAGTTTCATTTCTGTCTATCCCTTGACTTAAGAATAGCCCATTTAAAAACAAGCGCTAATTGAAATATACTAGAACTTTTTTATATTGTCAATTTAGACACACCAACAAGTTTTAGGATATTTTAGGCCTTGGATTAGGTGTGTGGAGAGAAAACTCTCCAAGGCTATTTTAAACTGTCAAACATAGAAGTCTGAATAATGAGTGCAAATCCATTAGGATTAGGGAGACCAGGAAAGCTCTAGATCTTGGAGTTAAGCACGAGGGTTTTTGAAGATAAGGAAGAGAGATACCCCCTCTCCTACTTGTCGGATCTTACCTCAAGACTATTCCACCTGGCTTATGACATGAGTTGGTAAGCTTAGTTGCTTCTCCTAGGGATCTACACAGGTGGTTGCAGAGGGGAATCCCATGGCACCTGAGGTCGATGTTGTATCACTTTCAACAATACTTCTGGAGGGCACCCTTGCGAAGTTTGGGGGCTTGCACCGGCACAGGCTGTTGTTAGGAGGTCAGTGTAACTTCCTCTGATACCTTCGCTAAATGGCCTGGGCCGTCATTATCCCAGACTATCTTCGGAAGGCCCCTACTTCACTTTCTTGTATTTTGGTGTCCGGTCCTCATCACCTAGAGCGGAAATACTTGAAAGTTGTTTAAATGGCTGACATCTTTTAGGGACTTTTTAGTGTGTGCTCTGTGCTCTTAGTTGGCCTAGCTTTCATTTTTCTTGAGTCTTTAATTAGATCTTAATAAAAAATTCAAAGTGGCTGACCGATCGTCTAAATGGTCTCGAAGACTTCGTGGTCTTTCACCACCAAGTTTATAGCTTTCTCCTAGAAGGTGCAGAGGTAATACTTCCAGTGGGTTTCATCCCATGGCAGCCAACGCATCGAGGATTGATCCTCCACCCAGGGGCATTTGTGTTCAAGATAGGCTTGGTACTCGCGCAGAACTAGAGAGGAATACTCCAGTTCTTTCTCAAGTTCTCTTTCAATCGGAAGATAAAATTGAGGTAGAAGAACTCCCAGAGTCATTAGCGGCTCCGAATTCTCCTCTACCTTCTAATCATCCAGACGTATTACAATACGTTGGGACTCCTACGCATAGACCATCAAGTCCAAGTCATATCACGCACTTACCTTCGATGACCACCACTAGAAGCATAGCTTCTACCACAAGTGTTACAACCATGCAGACTCCAACATCTGTACAAGGGGGAGGAACTATTTCCATCCCCTCTGCATATTTATTTGGGTCTTTTGCTAGCACATCCTTATTTGGGTCTACCTCCATTCCTTCTACGAGTGGAAATTCCCAAGCCAATGCATCTAGTTTTGGATTTTTCCCGTTTGGCACCCATTCATAGGGTATTTCATCAGTTCCATTTAGTGCCTCCACATCGATGATGGGTGGATCAGCTTCATTTCATGGTTTTCCTTTTGGAAGTGGTCATATACCACATTCCAACCTGACGATAGGATCTATGCCTTTCTCTTCTACAGGTCAAGGTAGTAATCCCTTTCAAGGTTGGACTAACCCTATGGTTAGTGGCATAGGAACTTGGAATCCATTTTCTGGCCAACAAGGGAATAGGCCGTACTCCATAGTTAGTTTGTTTCGAACTATTCCTCCCTTAGCTACTGCTTGGAATCCTTATCAGGGGTGATCAACTCCTTATAATGCTTTTGGAGGGAACTTCGGTGGTTATGGAGGTTTTTCAGCCAGAGTTGGTCAAACTCCGAGTTTTGCTGGATCACAAGGGTCACCTTTTGGTTCAGCGGTTTCTACTAGTTACTTTGGGAAGCCTGGTGCCTCTCAAAATCCAGGCCAATCTTTTCAGAACTTTGGGAACTTAGCCCAATCTGGGTGGAATCCCCAAGGTCCTCCTAGGCTTCCTTTTTTGGAAATGTTGAATTTGCTAGATCTCACGAAATTGACAAACGATCCAATCAGATACAATTTGGCCTGGCCTCCGGTCCCAATCAAACTCCCATAGGACATTCCAAAGTTTGAGGGGAAGGGTGGTGAAGACCCAAGCAACCATATAACCACATTCCATTTTCGGTGGTCATCAAACTCCCTCATCGATGACTCGGTTAGGTTGAGACTTTTTCAATGCACCTTAACTGGCAATGTGGCTAAGTGGTATATAGAGTTGCCAGGGGGCAGCTTTACATTGTTCATTGATTTGGCTAACATTTTCCTAAACCATTTCCAGTTGCCTGTCTGTTATGATGTTGGAACTGAACTTCTGGCCAATTTCCGTTAGGATACGACATCTCACATTTCTGATCATATTCAGGAATGGAGACGAAGAAAGAGGCTCATTAAAGCCGAAATTCCTCCTGAATACCGTCTCGAATGGTTTTTAAAATCCTTACAACCTGAGATATCTAAGGATGTCTCTCTGTCCGGAGTCTATTTTGAAGAGAAAGCTATTTTTAGGGCCCAACAGTGAGAATTGATTTACTCTCAGTTTGGGATTCTACAGAAAATCTTGCCTGATGCTCCTGGGACTAAGGTTGATGTAGCCAATTCAAAGCCAGGTCCCCATGCGGATGGTATCATTGGATCTACAGACACCAATGCAGTGAACCTGTTGAGCCAATTACAATAGTTGTCTTTACAAATTGCTCCTACCAATCAGGTCACATCGTCTAACCCTTCGCCTTCTCAACCCTCTTCCATTAACATCGTCCAATCTTCTAACCCCAAAGGAAATAAAAATTCCAATGGGAAGAAGAAAGGAAGAGGTAAGAAAAAGAGTCAAGATGGGAAGGCTGACATAAATAAACCTGGCAGTAATGCTGGTGGGAGTGGAAATGAGTCCAAAAAGAAAGTTAAGTTTCCATGCAAGCTATGTAGTGGAGACCATTTGACTCATCTCTGCCCAAAAATTCAAGATGCTCAGTGCTTGTTAGGGTAGCAAGGGACTTCTAGCTCTCAAGCTGTGTTAACCAACCCTTTTCCCCAAGGGCAACAACTGCTTGCTGGTGTGAATTCAAATCCTGGTACCTCTGCAGGGGGCAACCAGGAAGGGGATAAATCATCAAATGTTTTCATGATGGGTTCTAATTTTTGTGTGGCCACTCGATCACATGATTATAGTGAAACTGAAACATCCAAGGACAAATCTGCTCCTGGAACTATCGACCCACTTCATATTGAGCGACCTTCTATCGAGACTATACCTCGGATACCGAAAGGTTCCGCTAAATGCGCGACTATCAATTCTAATGCTAGGGCCACCCAGAATTACTCCATTATTAAGGATCTAGCTCAGAGTCCATGCGCTATGTCTGCTTTAGAGGTCCTTCAATCATGTCCAGCTCAATGAAGTGCTTTGCTTTTGGCGATAGGGGCAGTTGATCCAAATAATTCCTTAGTGCTCACTTTCGACATGCTTAATGTCAAAAAGTGACTCCCTCATCATATGGCTTTTCAAATAAAGTCTACTTACCGAAAAATTAATATTTTTGAACCGTTATCGATGAAGGAGCTTCCACATGCCTCATGTCGATTTCATGTTGGAAGGAAATTGGATCACCTTTGGTTGTTCCTTCACCTACCCTCCTGACAACATTTGACGGGCATTCTCATAGGCTGCATGGGATTATCCCAGCCTTTCCTATATGTGTTGGCGGAAAGGTCGTTAATATCGAAGTAGAAGTCATTGATGCTAACCTAGTTTACAATCTCCTTTTAGGAAGGAACTGGATATACGAAATGGATGCCGTTGTTTCGACTCTATTTCATGTCATTTGCTTTCCTCATGAGGGGAAAATCGTTAAGGTTGATCAATTGGATTATTCTCCAGTTGATCCTCGAGCAACTTTGGATTCTACTGTTCCCTTAGTGGATAACCCTCGTCCACCTATTGAGAATCTGGGAGTTGGGATGTATTCTTCATTGATGGGTACATTTGATTTTCCCTCTCCTATTGCTAGAATCAATGTCATTTCATCATCCAAGGAGTCTTCACGGGAAGAGTTCTTCCGAACGCATTATTTTTCAGACCCTTGGACCTTGCCTTCACCTACGACCACATTAGATGAAGGATAAGTCAGTGGAATGACATTTCCTATGTCTGCAGTAGAGCTTAGATATTAGTCTATCGTCAACTCTGTAGACAACCATTCTACTCCTTTCTCTAAGGAGGAGTTAGATGGTGATGTGGCCCTCGCTTGGACCCTTGATTCTACCTCCGCTATGGACTGCTTAGATATGGTTTTACCATCAAAAGAAGCAATCTTCGAAGTAATGATGGGTGTAGATCGACCTTGGAAAGATTTACACCATCGTTCATATTTTCTTCCTCCGTTGCAGGAAGTAGAATCCAGGTTCTCCGAGCTGTTTACTAGTGATGCTTGTATGGTATCAAATCCTTTGGCTCCAGCACACTTTAGTGCCAAAGGTAATATGTCGGTGATTTAAAAAACGATACCTATAAACATCTCTAGGATCCCTAACATGATTGAGAATCTCTTCATCAGAGCCAAATGTTCCCCTGAAGAAATTCAAATTTACACCGACCTTTTTAAAGAGTTTCAAGATGTATTCGCTTGGTATTATGAAAAAATGCTTGGCATTGATCCATCCATAGTTCAACATGAGATCAAGACGTATGAAAACGCTAAGCCAATTCATCAGAAGCTTCAGTCGGTCAATCCTAGGAAAGTAGCAGCTATCAAAGCTGAAGTAGAGAAGCTGCTGAAGGCAGGTTTTATATACCCTATTCCTCTTACGATTTGGGTTTCTAATCCAGTCCCCGTTGATAAAAAGCAAGGAACAATCTGAGTATGCATTGATTTTAGAGACCTAGACAAAGCTTGTCCCAAAGATAATTACCCCATGCCATTTATTGATCAGATTATTGATGAATGTGTGGGTAATGAGATTTTCTCCTTCATGGATGGATTTTCCGGTTATAATCAGATCTCTATTCATCTTGAAGATCGGCATAAGAAAACTTTTATATGTCCCTGGGGTACCTTTGTGTACAAAAAGATGCCTTTTGGTCTTAAAAATGCTGGAGCTACGTTCCAGTAGGCCATGTCATACGCTTTCCACAACATCAAACATATCATCAAAGCATACTTGGACGATTTAGCTGCTCTTTCTCGGAAGAGAATTGATCATCCTAGTCACCTTCAATTAGTTTTTGAACGATGTCGATTTTACTAGATCCGGTTGAATCCCAATAAGTGCATTTTCGCGGTTACATCTGGTCGGTTATTAGGGTTCATACTATCAGTTGAAGGGATTCGAGTTGATCCCTTCAAGGTAGAGGTAATAATTCAATTGCCTCCCTCGTCCTCTATTCGACAACTTCAAAGTCTTCAGGGGAAGGCTAATTTCTTAAGAAGGTTTATAGCAAATTATGCCGAGATCACTAAAGGGTTTATGTGTTTTCTGCTGAAAGGAGTTCCATTTGTATCGGATGACTTTGCGCAATGATCGTTTGATGCTTTGGAAAGGGCATTAGACTCTGCCCTGGTTTTGAGTCCACCAAATTATGGTATGGATTTCCTTTTATATCTCTCCACTGCAGAATCAACCATTGGTATGGTTCTCGTTCAGGAAGATGATGATCTCATGGAAAATGTGATTTATTACTTGAGTTGAGGCTTGGTAGGTCCTGAACTTCGCTATTATCATGTTGAGAAGTTGGCCTTGGCAGTTGTCCATGCTGTCCAGCAGCTCCGCCATTATATCTTGCTACGCAAAAATTTAGTCTTAGCGGCAGTCAATCCGTTCCAATTTTTCCTCAGTAGCGAGTGATTGGGGGCAAATACAATCGATGGATCATCATTTTACAAGAATTTGATCTCAAGTTCTTGTTCGCCATGTCTAAGAAATCTATGGTTTTTGTGGAGTTAATTTCCGAGCTTCCTTATGGAGAGGATACTGTTTATGAGGAAAGTTTTCTCGATGAACATTTATTCTTCATCTCTTCACAAGACCTCTGGTATGGAGATATCATTGTCTATCTCCAGACTTCGAAGTTTCCCTCTCATTTCTCTAAGGATGAATGTTGAAAATTACGTCACTTGGCTAAGAACTACGTCATCACTGGTAATGTGCTATATCACCGAGGGGTTGATTCGATCCTTAGGTGTTGTTTAACCTTAGAGGAAGCAAAGTCTGTGCTTAATGATTGCCATAGTGGAGCTTGTGGCGGTCATCTTTCAGGGCTTGCTACAACCCAGTGTATCTTGCGTGCCGGCTACTTTTGGCCTTCGATCTTCAGAGATTGTGGTGAAGCGGTCAAACATTGCCACCCTTGTCAAGTCTATACTCGCAAGATGTGCATGCATCCAACTCCTCTTTTCCCTGTTGTCACTGTCGGTCCTTTTACTAAGTGGGGTATTGATTTTACTACTTGTAATCCGCCTTCAACAGCGAATCACAAGTACATTATAGTGGCCATAGACTACTTCACAAAGTGGGTTGAGGCCATGCCCACTTATAAAAATGATAGTGAAACAGTGGCATTGTTCCTTTTCAATAAGATTATCTCAAGGTTTGGTATCCCGAGAGAGATTATCACTGACCATGGCAGTCATTTCCAAAATCAACTAATGTCTGAATTGGCTCTTAAATTGGGTTTCCGGCAAGAGCACTTGTCTCCATATTATCCTCAGGCCAATGGATAGGTCGAGGCTGTGAACAAAACCCTTAAGATGATCCTGCAAAGGACGATCAACAAAAACCTGTCCAATTAGCATCTTATGTTGTATCTATCTCTTTGGGCATACCGAACCTCGGTCAAGACTGCCACAAGTTTTACACCCTTTTAGTTAGTTTATGGATTGAAATATATATTTCCCATTAAATGTGAAATTCCATCCCTTAAACTGGCTATTGATCTCCTTCCCGAGACTTCGAGTCTCGAAGAGCGCCTCCTTCATTTGGAACATCTCGATGAGCAGCGTCGAGATGCCACCATAATTAATGAGGCTCATAAGAAAAGGGTTAAAACTCAGTACGATAAAGTTGTCCGTCCTCGAGTCTTTTCTGAAGGCGACCTTGTCTTGGTCTATGACCAAGATAAAGATGCCTTGGGGGTAGACAAGTTCAAGCCTATGTGGTACGGTCCCTTTATAATTAAACAAGTTTTAGAAAAATGGGTGTATGAGTTAGTTGATTTCAAAGGGACAAGTTAGCAGAGCCTCGAAATGGGCTCTACCTGAAGAAGTACTTTTCTTAGCAGTTAGGCAATGGATTCTTTGTATATGTTGTATTTTCTTACATATCTCATCAAGATTTTTTGATATCAACACTTTTTGATCTGTTGTGGTAGGTGTTGATGGATGACTTGGTCTATTTTGGATTCACCGATGGTGCTAGTCGGCACACTTGGAACCTTGCTTTCACATCTTGGGTGATCTACTATCCAACTGGTCAGTTGATGGTGTCAAGAGGCGTGTGGATTGGTCCTGCATCAAATAATATGGTTGAGTATACCGCCATCATTAATCTACTATCTGAAGCTATTTCTTATGGAATTGATTCGTTAGTAGTATATCTTGATTCATAGCTGATAATGTCTCAATTAAATAAAATTTATCATGTTAGGGATCCATGTTTATATCGCCAATATTTAAGAGTGAGGTTGTTGCAAAGATTATTTACTTATATTAATTATTTTCACATTCCAAGATCTCATAATTCATTAGCAGATTCTATTGCTAATCAAGCTTTAGATTAGCATATCATTCATTCAACACGATAAAATCAAGCATCAAAAAGTCAAAACTGTATATATATATCATAAATATCCTAAGTGTACATAAGTGTGTCCAAAATAATATACAAAAATTGGGATTCAAATGCCCATAATCATGTCCAGTACATCTAATGACCCAGCTCAGATGAGTGGCTAAGTAAGTGACCACTACTTTGGCCACACGCCTAAGAGTCTGAACCCAGTACCATGGCATTTCAACCACGTGATGCTACATGTCTATAGGGAGATCCTCTATGGCCTCCATCGGTACTTGGTGAGTTAATCTCACTAGGTTTCGCTGAGCTATGTATAGGATTCGCTCTTTATCAGCAACCGCCTCTTCGGCACCTCAGCTGCGATGTCCATGCCGTGGGAAACCATTTGGTCGTACTGGCCCAATACCTAGAATATGATCATTATATTAGTCATTTGAATCCCATCAAAAATATTTTTCAAGTTCATTTTCATATTTGAAAAATCATAAAAATCATAAAATCATAAAATCAAAAAATATTTGTTACCTATGTCTCTCCATGCCGCGTCTGGTGGTAATGCTAGATTAGGATCTCCCCAGAAGTCCAAGCCAGCATAGGGGTAATCGTCTACTGTGTTGATCTATTGCTCCCACCAGGAGAAGAAATCATCGTCAAAAGCAGTTCGTGGTATGTCCCCACCTCCTAGTCGTTTTATTAGATTAGTCCACCTACCCATCCGTGGATCTTGCGGGCTACTGATTGAAACTGGTACTCTAGGGCGTAGTGCTGGGACCTTCTCGAAAAAGAAGGAGCATAGAATTGTCCCATACCCAAAGTTTTTGGTCTGGCCCTTTTTTATAGATGATAGATGGCTCTTCAGGTTGGTGAGAAGAGTAGTACACCAATCAAATATTGTGGTGAGACAGTCTACCGCAAAGCTCATGGCAAGTCACGAAGCTTGGTGTAAGGAGGCTGATCCATTCACTCTGGCTATAGTGAACAGGATGATCCTCAACGACAAAATCTCTACGTGCTTGATTCGAATTTGGCTTCCAATCTTCTCTGGATGGCCCGGGTAGTATATATGCACATAGTCCTCGATAGAGAGGCTACCTCGTGATTGGCCTATGGAATGTACTACCTCTCCCCTCCGAGAAAGGCCTGTGATAAAATAGATATCCTCAATCTCTATCTTTAGTAGCATCTGATCAATCAGGAATGAGTCATCCTCGACGCTCCAGTAGTGAATGTGAATTTTGAGCAAGTGAGTATTTTCCTTCATATTTGGCATTTTGAAAACTTTTAGCAAACCGCATCCTCTTAAGGCATCCAATGCCTGTTGATCATTCATGACCTCATCATCAACAATGGTATGCTCCCTTTCCCTCCAGGTGATTGGCATCCTGAGAAAAAATAAGTTTGGACCGTTAGTTTTTTGTTTTGAAATCTAAACGGCGTATACATGGGTCTGTTTTATACACAGTCATGTCTAGGGTCTGTGTATACGCAGGTTCCATATATCCAACCCGCGTATACACCGCGACAAAATTTTTGGTATAAATTCAACGGTGAAATCTTAATTAAATTTCTTAAAAACAATCACAAATGAATGTAAGACAAGTTTGGGGGTTACCTGGTGAATTTGGGAAGATTTGAATGGTCAGATTCGGCAAAAGGAAAGATTGCTTCTTTTTCACCACTCCTTGTGCTCTCAACTCAAACGGTAACAATGGTGAGTCAAAAAACTATTTTATAAGCTTTGAAAATGTCAAATTTTTTCAAAACTTGATTTTGTTTTGTCTTATGTATCTTTTAACTTGGGAGCTTGGAATGTCGAGAATGGTTGTTTTTTCAGGACATTTTGGACGCTTTTTCGATAGTTTCGAGTTGGTTCCATGATTACTGACCTGTCATGGTAGGTATTGTTTTCTCACTAGCATATAGGTTAGGGAAGATGTTCTTCCATTGCATTTTGCATAACTAGCTTCCATCTACCGATATACTTGCCATAGGGTCGATCCCATCATGTCAACATTAGAAAACCAACTTCATTCACCGATTTTTAAACTTTGACATGATGGTAGAGCCATCCTTTTCATGGGCATCGTAGTTAGCACCTCATTGACATTGGTTTCCCATGCTGCTTCATTTAAGTAGGCTCGGGAGTCCTCTTTAGTCCTGCCATGACTTATGCGTTGAAGACTCATTCCGCTTTTCTTCGTCGCTTTGTTCTGGCCTTATACCCTAGAGGCTCCTTTGTGTTGAGTTGTACTACTGCATTGCATATTGACTATTTGCACCTTATGGCCTTTGTGGAGTACCAAAAAGGTATGCTTTTGATGATCATTTCAATAGCTTTTCAGTAGAATTTGTAAACCTTTTTGCATTATGAATCTGGAAAACAATAAAGAATTATAACAAAACATGTGAATTAATATACAAGACTTAATCACTAATAATTGTTATTCTTCTGTGCAGGAAAGGGTGAAAACGAAGAGTTGCCGTTCCAAAGGAAAAGATAAAGACGAGATAATTGCTGTCCCTTTGAAGGGAAACCAAATGCAAACAAGGCTAAGCAGATCAAAGCAAATCGGCCCGGAAAAGGAGGAGAAGACACCAGCTCAGTGGAAAAGAAAAGAAAAGATTAAGGACTGATAGTTTGGCGAATCCCTCAAGATCTTTGATCCTGAAGGATCGCTGCTTTATTTATCTTGTTACTTAGACATGTCCACCGTCACCTTTATATAAAGAGACAGCACTGTTAACCTAAGGGGATAAATAATTTTATGTAATTTTCTGTAAAAGATCAACTTTGATCATCGAGTCTCGTTGAGAACAGGTTCATTGTACTTTTGTCTTATGCGTTAATATAAACTTGGTGATTACCGTATCTCTGCATCTGGATTAACTCAAAGCGGTGTACCCTTGGGGCTAAGGGCCCGGCCCCGGAGGACACTTGCTTCTGTACCACTTCAATTTGACTTCTGCATGGTTTGCTTATTGTTGTTATCTGGTAATCTGATATGCTTTATGAATCGCCATTACATGCTCTGTTAAGATTAATCCATTAAGGTTTTTACAGATAGAATTATGTATTGACTCTACATTATATTACTGATCCTTTCAAGAGTTGATTGAATGATTATTAGTCTTGGCCAAATATTATTACTGTCTCGTTACAGAGCTCTTGTACTGAATATTTACGTCATAGATTCATTTGAAGTTGTATTCAGAAATAATGTTGTTAAATTAAGATTGATCAGATTACTGTTTCAGAGTGTTACATGTGTATGATCTATTGGCGCTGTTCCATAACTTATCAATAGTTAATGTTGTTCCATTAGTGAGTTCTGCTTGATTTGCCTTAAGAGTGAGAGATTAATATTTGATTGTGAAGAGTGCATTTGGGTTAATAGATTAAGTTTGGTTATGACTCGCGAGACTTAGTTGTTTGATTGCTGTTCCATTTTATTATTGCTGTTCCATTCCAGATTTGCCGTTCAATTCTTTATTTGCTATTCCATTTTGCTATTTGTTGTTCCATGTACTTGCATTTGTTATTTTGGTGTGAGAGATGATCCAAGGCTATAGTGAGCCTCGACATTCACTGCCTCGCTCCCAGATCCATGATCCATGCTCTAATTTCCTTTCCATCAGTTTCCAAAGGGATGGGCTATTGCTGCCGAACCCTTGACTCGTAAGTTGCTTGGTTTTCTGAATGTGTGATTTTCCTTGCTTTTATTTCCTTTCCGTCAGTTTCCAAAGGGATAGGTTATCATCACCAAACCCTTGACTGATCAGTTGCCTAGTTTTAAGAGTGTGTGCTTTAGTCATTTGAAGTAATTTAGTTATAGGCAAGCATCCGTTTACTCTTGAATTTTTAAGAACACTGTACTACTAACATTACTCTGACAAATAGCCTCGGATTGAGTCACTCTTTGTAATAACCAAATGCTCCCGGATTGACATACTAATGTGAGATAACTAGAGGTCAAAGAGACCCTTTTTATAGCTCCACATTTTGGCGTCGTTGCCGAGGAAAAGAGTGTAGCCATTTGTTTTTTTCAGAGTAGTGTACGAACCTGCTAGGGAGGAGTTGGATTTTAAAAACGGAAGGTAAGAACCTGCGTGCGGAGCATGTAAAAGCACTGCTCCACTGTCCGCTTTCCTAACAGATTTGTTTTTGCTTTGTTTGAATAGTAGTTCATTTGAGTGCATGACTAAGCAGAAAAAAATAGAAAAGAATATCAAACCTCCATCCAAACCCGAAAAAGCTAAGGGGCCGGTGACCCTTGGCCGAACGACCTTCATAGACGAAATCTATAAGAAAATAGAATCTTAGCCATCAGTAGGCCCTAGGAAAATCATTTCTAAACAGCCTATTAGTTCCCTTCAGGCCACAGGATCACCATCTGTAGCCTTTGCTGAGGTGCATAGTCAAACTAAAGAACAGGACTTTCAAGAAATTGAAAATTCTGCTCCAGAACTATTGCAGGAAGGGAATTTCAGCAACTTTTGTGAAGGAGAAGGAGAAACAGGGGAAACCAAGGAACCAAAATCTCCTATTGAAACAAATCAGCCATTAAATAGCCCGGATAAGGGGAGTGCTACAAAAATCATTGTTGAAGGAATCCAATCTCCTCAGACATCAGGTATTCTCATTATCCTAGATAAGGGAAGTGCTATTAAAACTACCCCAACCGTTCCCTCTCAACCTAGGAATACTCTCCTAGATATCCCAGAAGGTTATTGGCATATATTCGATTCTATGGCTCAGAACCAACCAAATGCTCAAACCTCTACATTACAATATCCTATAGTGGATTCTGCAGCAAATGCGCCCATGAAATCTATCCCTCTTCAGCATATCCCTACATTTCATGGTCTCACATCAGAAGATCCGGATGCATTTTTTTTCGAATTCAATGTGTTATGCAGGGGATATGATTACACCACCGATCCCCAGAAATTGAAACTATTTCCCTCTACATTAAAAGGGGCTGCTTTAAGATGGTTCATGGGATTAGGTGGTGGGGTTATCAACAATTGGGATCAAATGAAAGAATCCTTCCTAAAGAAATATCAGGATTATTGTAGGTCCAGAGAATTAAAAGACGAAATATTTCAAATGACAGCCAAACCGAATGAGACATTAGAGGAATATGTGGAACGCTTTCAGTAAAATCTACAAAGATCCCCTTATGCATCACTACCTTTACCTGATAATGTATTAAAAACTACATTGATAAGGGGCATGAAGGAACAATGGATAGAAACATTAAATATCATGGGAAAAGGGGATATTTATCAAGAGAATTTTGCTGACATCATTGACTTATGTATCAGGAGTTCGAGAGGCAGCACAAGAATAAAACCGACAGAATATGATCAGTTTGCAAGAGATAACAAAGTATCAACAGAAGGAGTAACACGTGTAGAAATTGGAAATTTATTAGAAAAATTTAAAACTGATATTCTGGGGACACTAACTACACAACTTGATATTGTGCAGGCTAAACAGAAGCAGATGGAGGCAGAACAGAATTTGGCGATCTTCTGCCCCCGATGCAGAAAAAAACATAGCCACAAATAATTTCCATTGGATACAGTCCAAACATGCGCCATCTGTACAAAAGATCACCTTACAGAGAGCTGCCCCTCACTTCCTGGATTGAAAGCGGTATATAAGGAAGCGGAAGAAGAACCAGAATCGGTGTATTTGATCAACCAGCGTCGCCAGTGGCAGCCGAGACAATCTGGTATGTTTCCAGACCCAACCTCTTCTTTTCAGCCTCCACAGTATAATGCTCAACAATATGGTATGTGGCAAAATCAATCTCAACCCCCATTTTCAAACTGGTCACCACAATCGTTTCCTTCTTCAAACCCATGGCTGAATCAAACAAGCCAATCTGGTTGGCCAAATTTTCCTTACACTCCACCATATTGGCAAAATGGCCCATATCCTCCATAATGGACTCCCCCTACTTCAAAAAGTTCACCCTGGCAGACAAACTGGCAAAGACCGATGCACTAGCTAGCAGGAACTATTCCGCTCCCTCAACCTACTCTTCCAGCCTTATAACAAAATCCCCAGTCTAATTTGAGACTGCAACTCCCAGCTCAAACCAATCCCAATCCAAATAACGGAGCGGTCCAATCTCTCCAAATCATGGAATCACCAGAAATAGGACCCGATCTGAGGGAGTGCAATGATCTTTAGTTAAGATTTGGACGTATAATTGGAACTGAGGGAGATAAAACAGTTCATATTGAAGATCAGTTACCTAGAGAACAACAGTCACAACAAGAGGATGTAAACAAGCAGCAAACTTATAATCAAGCAACCACATCCTCTCCTCCATTCCCAGAACGATTGGTCATCCCTCGACCCATACAATATCCCGACTTTGACATTCTGGGAGAATTACAAAATCTGTACATAAAAATCCCATTCCTCCAAGCCATTCAAGACATTCCTATATATGCAAAAACTATCAAAGAATTGTGCATCAAGAAACCGAGGAGGAATACAACAACTAATCTAAGGGTCCAAGTAGTCGGTACTTTATCTGATTTACTATCCGGGAAGGAAACACCCATTAAATATGAAGACCCAGGAAATCCAATTGTAACTATTCAAATTTATGGTCAGACTCTGTCTAATGCCTTAGTTGATCTAGGAGCCGCAATTAATATTTTAACAACCGCTACTTGCCAAAAGCTTGGCATTACATCTGTAGAACCCACTTCTACTCTGTTAGAACTAGCTGACCGATCTGTGGTGAGACCAGAGGGTACTCTACATGATGTCATGGTCTCTGTAGACTCCTGGGAATATCCAACCGATTTCCTGATAATCAATCCAAAAACCCGACTTGATGGACACCCGCTAATTCTAGGTAGACCTTGGCTCGCCACTTCCGATGCTTACATTGGCTGCCGACAGAGAAATATGACTATAACCAGAGGACCGAATATCAAAAATTTAGTTTTATATCCTCCAGCGCAGCCAAGTGCCATAATAATCAAAACTAATAAACACCCTGTATCATACCTTATTGATAACATTAGATCTCCATTGACTATACAAGAGGCACTTGATTTTAAAGATCAAACAGAAGATGATGCCATTAATAATTTCATCAGTCAATCTGAATTTAGATCCCACGCACAGTGTCACATGATAGAAGCAGCATTTGATAATGAATTAGAAGAAGGTCCTCTAAAAGATACACATGACCAAACGATACCCGTTACTTCTGTTACAAATAGTAAAATTGTGGAAATTGAACCGGGAAAAACTTTAAACATCAATGCCAATCTCACACCTGAACAATAAACGGAGCTCATCCATCTGTTAACAAAATATCAAGAAGAATTTGCATGGGATTACCCTGATATGAAAGGAATTGATCCCCAATTATGTACACATCACATTTATATAGAAAAAGATGCCAGACCTGTTCGTCAGCCGCAAAGAAGACTTAATCCTCATCTAAAGGATGTGGTAAAAGCTGAACTTTAGAAACTTTTAGATGTCAATTTTATCTATCCTATTTCTGATAGTAAATGGGTCTCTCCGCTTGTGGTGGTACCAAAAAAGAATGGAAAATGGAGAATTTGTGTGGATTACAGGGAACTAAATAAAGCAACACAAAAAGATCATTTTCCTCTCCCATTCATAGACCAAGTACTAGATACTTTAGCAGGAAAGAAATTCTTTTCTTTCCTGGATGGCTTCAGTGGATACAATCAGATTCAGATTGCCCCTGAAGACTAGGACAAAACTACTTTTACTTGTCCTTGGGGAACATTTGCCTATCGAGTTCTACACTTTGGCCTATGTAATGCTCCTGCCACATTCCAAAGGACTATCCTTAGCATTTTTGCAGATTTAATAAATGATGGACTTGAAGTATATATGGATGATTTTACACCATATGGAGATGATTTTGATCCAGCACTAGACACCCTAGAAAAAGTCCTACAGCGCTGCATTGCTACCAGGCTTTACTTAAGCCACGAAAAATGCTACATGATGATGACCGAAGGACTTATCCTAGGACACTATGTTTCAGCAGCCGACATTCAGGTAGACCCGGCCAAAATTCAAATACTTTTGCTTATTCCCACTCCTACTACTCAAACAGAGGTACGCAACTTTCTTGGATTCTCTGGTTATTATAGACGATTTATAGAACATTATTCGCACATTGCTGCACCTTTATATGCACTAACTGGTAATGTTGATTTTCTTTGGACAGAAAAATGTGACCATGCTTTCGAGAATCTAAAGAAGCTCGTATCTACAGCCCCAGTCCTTCGAGGACCAAACTGGGATTTACCATTCCAGATATCATCTGATGCCTCAGATACAACCATTGGTGCAGTCCTTGGGCAGGAAGAGGATAAAAAACCATATGCCATCTATTACATCAGCAAAAATTTATCCCCTGCTGAATTAAATTACACTGTTACTGAAAAAGAATTCCTAGCTGTGATACATGCTGTCAATAAGTTTAGACATTATATTACAGGCTATACTGTTATTTTATATACAGATCATTCTACCATTAAATATCTAGCAAATAAGTCTGTCACAAATGCCAGAGTAACTAGATGGTTGATTTTATTGCAGGAATTCGACATCACAATCAAGGATCGGCCTGGCAAAGAAAACCCTGTAGCCGATTTCCTCTCAAGAATACCAAAACCAATCGATGCAGCAGCAGTTGAAGATCAATTTCCAGATGAGCACCTATTTGTTGTTGCTGTTCAAACACCCTAGTATGCTGATGTTGCCAATTACCTTGCAGTAGGTAAGCTACCAAAACACTTAACCCCTAATGAGCGCAAGCGGATTGTTCAGAAGAGTACTCGATTTTCGTGGATTGGGGGCTATTTGTTTCACACAGGGGCAGACATGCATATCAGGAGATGTGTTCGAGAAGATGAAATCTTTGACATCCTAAAAGCCTGTCATGATGGACCGTGTGGTGGACACTTCGCTGAGCGTAGAACTGGACATAAAGTATTGCAGACAGGATACTACTGGCCCACGATTTTCAAAGATGCAAAGAAATTTGTCCAAGCCTGTGACAGCTGCCAGCGAGCAGGACGACTTGGTCAAGCCGACGAGATGCCTCTGAAGCCACAATTAGTCATTGAACCATTCGAGCGATGGGCTCTTGATTTCGTTGGCCCCATCAACCCATCATCAAATCAGAAAACATATATCTTGGTGGCAACAGAATATGTCACCAAATGGGTTGAGGCAGAAGCATTGCCAAGAGCCACAGAGGACTCTGTAATACAGTTCCTGTTCCATCTATTTGTACGTTATGGCCTTCCAAGGGAAATAATTACAGATGGAGGACCACAATTTATTGGAAATAAATTAGCTGCAACACTCAACAATTATCATGTCCAGCATAAAATTACTACTCCATATCATACAGAAGCGAATGGGCAGGTAGAAAGCAACAATAAGATAATAGAATCAATCCTAACGAAAACCATTGCTTCACATAGGTGTGATTGGGCTGCTAGACTACCTGAAGCATTGTGGGCTTACAGAACAACATGGATAAGCACCACTGGTTACTCACCTTATCAATTAGTGTTTGGAAAACAACCTATTTTTCCCATAGAGTTTGAAATCCAAACCTTACGAACCGCATAGGAAGTTGGCCTAGATCTAAGCGAGGCACAAATCAATCGACTACAGCAGATCAACGAATTGGACGAAATTAGGCTCTCTGCACTACAAAATATAACACTGATTCAATAGCAGCGGGCTAAATGGCATGATGCGCTCATCAAGAACAAAGTCTTCCATGAGGGAGACTGGGCTCTGTTATACGACTCTCGATTTCAGGACTTCCCTGGGAAACTCCAGACTCGTTGGTTGGGACCATATGAAATCCAGAAGGTGCATGACAATGGGACCATCACGTTAATCACCATTGACGGTTCTGGATACGCCTTCAAAGTGAATGGCCACCGAGTTTGTCTCTATCGCAAACCACTTACTCGGGAGTCCTTCTGCCAGCAGCTACGTCGAGACACTGATATGGAGATTTTAGGAGAGGAAGAGAAATCTTCCTCACCTGTAATTCATTAAGGAATTCACTCCTTTCTTTCTTTCTTTTTTACAGTCTGTACATAAGTTCTTTTTTTTTTCAAGATGTTCTTGTATATATGTTTGAACTCAATGTTTTTTTTGCTTTCTCAAAATTTTGATTTTTGCCGTTCCGTTTCTAAAAGAATGGCATTTGCGTGTTTTGCTGTTCCTTTTCAAAAGGAACAACATTCTGGATTTTTTTTGCTGTTCCTTTTCAAAAGGAACAACATTCTTGATTTTCTGATTTCTGTTGTTCCTTTTCAAAAGGAACAACACTTTCGATTTCTGCTGTTCCTTTTTCAAAGGAACAACATCTTTGATTTTCTGTTGTTCCTTTTCAAAAGGAACAACACTTTCGATTTTTGTTGTTCCTTTTCAAAAGGAACAACATTCTTGATTTTCTGATTTCTGTTGTTCCTTTTCAAAAGGAACAGCACTTTCGATTTCTGCTGTTCCTTTTTCAAAGGAACAACATCTTTGATTTTCTGCTGTTCCTTTTCAAAAGGAACAACACTTTCGATTTTTACTATTCCTTTTTCAAAGGAACAACATCTTTGATTTTCTGCTGTTCCTTTTCCAAAAGGAACAACTTTGCTTGTTCTGTTGTTCCTTTTCTAAAGGAACAGAATTTTGGATTTTTGCTGTTCCTTTTTCAAAAGGAACAGCATTTGCATTTACATTCTTCATCTTTTTCCAAGAGGAACACCTCTAGCATACTTTTGCTCTCCTTGTGAAACAGCTTACTCCTTTTTGCTGATCTCAATAAGAGGATGCTTCTTGCCCATATTCTTTCAAGTCTTTAAAATACAGCTATGCACTTATGCAATGAATATAAAATCACAACATACCGAAATCCGCAAATCATAAATCGCTATATTTATAAGGCTCTGTATTGGTAAGAGGACAAAAGGAAGGATATACTTATTTCTTATCTTTTGTTGTCATTGTTTTACTAATTTTGCTCTGATTGGTTATCTTTATCATGCTGATCCCTTTAACCCCCTTTGATTATTATTTAGGAATAAGAGCAAAGGGCTTGTATCTTCCTATTGAGATGATAAGACTTCTTCCACCATTCCTACTCTTAAGGAGTGTTGAACCACCCTTTGTGTATAAATAAGGAAAAGACTCTATGAAAAAGAAAAAATGTGTGTGAACATGATTTATGAGATGTCAAATGCAGGATAGGGGGTCTCATCAAGAGCCAGCTTACCATGATCATGAGGATGAAAGTGAAGTGGCATTCCCACTATGGCCACCACACCAGGGATATGGTCCAAAAGGTATATCAAAAAAATTGAACCTTGGAATGGGAGGTCTCATCACGAGCCGGCCTACCCATCTTTCACTCCTTCCTTGTGAATGGCATTATGATTAACTGGTCATCAAGCCAGCATAATGGCCTACACTTTGACATAACAACATTCCTAAGTATACACAAAGGATCATGGTTCCAGGGGCGAAAGAAACAACTCTGCCAAGGTTATGGGCACCTGTCAGCAGCAGAGCACTGTTAATGGTATTGAAGTCACATTAGTTATTCCAATGGGTAAGATACTAATACTCTTTTGTTTCTTATATCCTAAGGAACTAATCATATATTATTTCTTGATTTATACATCGCATGAACATTTATTACCACCAATCATGGCAAAGGAAGTGACAATGACCACTTGAGATTTGGCAAGTACGACAGACGTCCTATCCCCTAGCCTCATATCATATCACAGCAGCCTCTTACGTAATATGCGATCAACTCTCCGCCTCGATTTCGGTGATTCGTTGTCCTTCTAAAACATGGCATAATTCCACACGCTGTTCCTTTATGACTTGGTTGCAGATCAGGTGCTGCTCCTTTATTTGATGGCTGGGATAGCCTATCACATTGCGGGGGGGAGGTTAACCTCATTATTCCCTGAACTACGTGTCAGCTCACTATTCAGGAAAGATAGCGTACGACGACATGGCATGGCTTAACGGCATGACATTTTTATTTTTACGCAAGCTGCTGTTCATAATCCATTTGTGTTGCATACTCTGTGTTTTTTTTCCAAAGCTTGCGATTAGCACCCTCTCTGTGTTTCAAATAGCACAAGCAGTTGCTGTTCCATTGAGGATCCACAGTGAAACCATGGGAGGAAGGGCAATTAGAAGCGAACCTCAGAATTTGACAGTCTCCGCTGCTGCCAGGGAGATCCTGGAAAGAGTAGGATGGCTGAATTATCTTAGTCGCCTGCAGGAGTCTAATGAAACAATAGCGATGGAATTTTTGCAGAACCTGCAGGAGAACCACTCCACAATAAGGGGGAGGCAGATAGCGGTCACCGACGATATAATTGCAGAAGTCTCGGGACTACCAGCCACCGGACCAGTATGGACACTAAAGAAGGAAAGATTACAGAAGATCATGGAAATTTTCCAGGACGAAGGCCAGAGCTTGACAATTAAGGGGAAGGGAGTTCTGCCAGCAACCCTTGGAGAACCCTGGATCGAATTAGCAAGAACAGTTTAGAGTTACATTACCTGCGAGGGGAGGAAAGACGTGGTAAGGCCATGAAATCTTAAGCTCTTAGCTGTTTTAAAGTAAAAATGCTCTGTAAATCTACTTGCACTTCTGAATTCATTACTGCATGATGTTGCACGAAGCCTAAAAAAGGCACAACATGCAGAGTCAGTCGTCAGTCACCATGGATTAATTCGATTAGTAGTTATTCATAGTCTTACCCAGCAGCAAAGCAGCTGGGATGAACTGATTGCAATGATTGAGGGGGGAGTGACAACACCATCCCCAAAACGAAAACATTATACAAGCACACCAGAACGTCCGAAAAAACATAGAGAATTGGTAAAACAAAAACATGTTGCTAGTGCATCTAAACAACCAGAAATACACCAGGAATCGGCAAAGCATAAGCATGTCACTGATACACTCGAACAGCCAGAGAGGCCCAGAAAATCAGCCTGGTTAGCTCGAATAAGAGGAAGGCTGGAAAAGCTCTAGGGGAGCACCAGCCAGCCAGTGGTAATCGAGGACGAGCAACCCTCACGACTAGAAGTAGAGATAGAACAATCTGAAGAGAGGGCTGAGCAATCCGAAAAGGAAAATGAGGAAGCAGCTGAGAATTCCGAAACAAAAACAGAAGCTGAGCATTCCAAATATAAGCAAGAGGAGGAAATAGGACAGCAGGAAGGTAGCCCACCACAAGACCCAGTGGGAGAAGACGAATTGGCCGCAGTTTTGGCCAATATGGGTGAGTATGGCCAACCTTCCAGTCCAGCAGACCTCCACGGCGAACCCCAAGAAGAAAATGTGTTTGAAAAATCACATGCAGTAGAGGAAGAAGAAGGAAAACTGCCTGGTCATAATGAAGCAGAGATAAGAGATACTGAACGGGAACACTCTGTCCCCAAGTCACCAGAGGAAATTCCAGAGGGAGTAGGAGCAGAACAAGCAGTTTTCCAGGGAGAGACGGAACCAGCTAAGGTTCCTACCCCAGAACAGCCAGAACAGAACAACGAAGAAGCACCCTAGGAGAAAGATATAGAGACTAGTCCAGAACGCAGTAGACAGCCTGCTGCCCCTTCTAACAAAACGCTGGAAATTAAGAAATTGCGAAAGGAACGACAGAAATTATTGAATACAATAGTCCAGCTCCGACAGCAAATTATAATTCTGAAAGCAAACTAGAAGGTAAGGAAGACCGCAGGGAAGAAAAAGAGGGCCACTGCAGTAAAATCCCGCAAGGAAAAAAGGCGAAGGACCAACAATCACCCTGTTGTTTCAAACCCTGCTGAAGAACAGACGGCTGTTCCAAATAATGTTGAGGAACAAACTGCTGTTCCATTTGAGAAGGAACAACAACAAGCTGATATTCGTGTTAAAAAAGAAAAGGAGAACAAGGAAATCCAGAGAGAGGCACCACCCTCAGGGGTAATAAGGGTTCTGAACTCCAAACAGCATAATAAGAAAGTCCAGGTAAAACTCCCAGCCTCCACTGACCTATGGAAAAGAGATCCGAAGACAAGAACCTTGCATAAGATGATGAAGCAAGCCTAGCAAGAAGCTGAACAACTTAGAGAGCAAACGGTCCCCCGTGAGAAATATGAAGAGTTACAGCAACAACTAAGGAACGTCAATCAATCCGAAAGCCAGGCCTTTGAAGGGTGGCGAAAGGAACAAGAGAAAGCTGCAAAGGTAACCCGTAGGCTAGATACTGTTATCAAGCAGATGGATACCTTGTGTTCTTTATACAATGACGTTTTAGCATGTAGGGCCCCTGCCAAAAACTATGCTTTGTTTCTACTAGAACGATATTTACAATTAAAAATAAAAGATGTTAAAGCAGGCGCCCCTATACAAATCAACACTGTCAATGACTTTATATACTGTTGTAAACATTATGGGGTGAAGGTCCAGAGATTGCTGTGTGAATTTTATTTGCATAACCTCGTGCTAGATCAGGAGACTGAATTGAACCCTAGTCCTTTTGTTGGGGACATTCAGTTGCAAGCATTCATCTCATTCGGGGTTAATCGGATTAAATGGCTCAAAGCCTATAACACTTTCCAGAGGCAGGAAAATGGCCTAGACTTGTGGGTAAGGGCTGAGCCTAGGGACCCAGTGCAGTTATGGAAAGCACATAGAAACCTTATGATAACTCCGGGTGTCATTGAAACGTTAGGACCCATGCATGAGGCACTCATTCGACAAAGTTTAGAGTATTTTCTTTCTATCAAAGACCTCGCCATAGATGCAGCCAAATTTTGGTACCGAATCTCTAATCCAAACATCCAGCTCAGGGAACCGTTTAAGTATGAGAATTTTGAATTAGCTGCCAACCATTTGAACCTCTATGGCGAGAGCATTTTGAAAGCAGGGCCATCCTGGTTAGGATATAGATTTCGCAGTCCAATTATTTGGCACCCTGCACCCGAATATCAAGCCCTGTATGAGATGCCTGAGGGTCAAACAGGTCAGTTCTTTGACTATCTAGTCACTCATCATGGCTGTAGGCCTCCGCATGAGATTCCTTCTCCAGCC
Source organism: Pinus tabuliformis (assembly GCA_031772625.1). Lineage (NCBI taxonomy): Eukaryota > Viridiplantae > Streptophyta > Pinopsida > Pinales > Pinaceae > Pinus > Pinus tabuliformis. Next base: position 948,441,145 of record CM062807.1, read on the forward strand.
TATTCTCTCACTGCCTTGCATGTCAACTACAATGTTTTCATGAGGGTATGAAACAGGGTAAGCAGGGGGGTGTGTGGAGTACCAAAAAGGTATGCTTTTGATGATCATTTCAATAGCTTTTCAGTAGAATTTGTAAACCTTTTTGCATCATGAATCTGGAAAACAATAAAGAATTATAACAAAACATGTGAATTAATATACAAGACTTAATCACTGATAATTGTTATTCTTCTGTGCAGGAAAGGGTGAAAACGAAGAGTTGCCGTTCCAAAGGAAAAGATAAAGACGAGATAACTGCTGTCCCTTTGAAGGGAAACCAAATGCAAACAAGGCTAAGCAGATCAAAGAAAATCGGCCTGGAAAAGGAGGAGAAGACACCAGCTTGGCGGAAAAGAAAAGAAAAGATTAAGGACTGATAGTTTGGCGAATCCCTCAGGATCTTTGATCCTGAGGGATCGCTGCTTTATTTATCTTGTTACTTAGACATCCCCGCCATCACCTTTATATAAAGGGACAACACTGTTAACCTAAGGGGATATATACTTTTATGTAATTTTCTGTAGAGGATCAACTTTGATCATCGAGTCTCGTTGAGAACTGGTTCATTGTACTTTTGTCTTATGCGTTAATATAAACTTGGTGATTATCGTATCTCTGCATCTGGATTAACTCAAAGCGGTGTACCCTTGGGGCTAAGGGCCTGGCCCCGGAGGACACTTGCTTCTGTACCACTACAATTTGACTTCTGCGTGGTTTTCTTATTGTTGTTATCTGGTAATCTGATATGCTTTATGAATCGCCATTACATGCTCTGTTAAGATTAATCCATTAAGGTTTTTACAGATAGAATTGTGTATTGACTCTACATTATATTACTGATCCTTTCAAGAGTTGATTGAATGATTATTAGTCTTGGCCGAATATTATTACTGTCTCGTTACAGAGCTCTTGTACTAAATATTTACGTCATAGATTCATTTGAAGTTGTATTCAGAAATAATGCTGTTAAATTAAGATTGATCATATTACTGTTTCAGAGTGTTACGCGTGTATGACCTATTGGCGCTGTTCCATAACTTATCAATAGTTAATGTTGTTCCATTAGTGAGTTCTGCTTGATTTGCCTTAAGAGTGAGAGATTGATATTTGATTGTGAAGAGTGCATTTGGGTTAATAGATTAAGTTTGGTTATGACTCGCGAGACTTAGTTGTTTGATTGATGTTCCATTTTATTATTGTTGTTCCATTCCAGATTTGCCGTTCAATTCTTTATTTGTTGTTCCATTTTGGTATTTGCTGTTCCATTTACTTGCATTTGTTATTTTGGTGTGAGAGACGATCCAAGGCTGTAGTGAGCCTCGACATTCACTGTCTCACTCCCAGACCCATGATCCATGCTCTAATTTCATTTCCATCAGTTTCCAAAGGGATGGGTTATTGCTGCCAAACCCTTGACTGGTAAGTTGCTTGGTTTTCTGAATGTGTGATTTTCCTTGCTTTTATTTCCTTTCTGTCAGTTTCCAAAGGGATAGGTTATCGTCACCAAACCCTTGACTGATCAGTTTCCTAGTTTTAAGAGTGTGTGCTTTAGTCATTTGAAGTAAATTAGTTATAGGCAAGCATCCGTTTACTCTTGAATTTTTAAGAACACTGTACTACTAGCATTACTCTGACAAATAGCCTCAGATTGAGTCACTCTTTGTAATAACCAAATGCTCCCGGATTGACATACTAATTTGAGATAACTAGAGGTGAAAGAGACCCTTTTTATAGCTCCACAACCTTTAGCCAGCTTCACTTGGACTTGTGTTTAAGAAATTTTTTTACCATGATGTTTGCAAAATAAAACTTGCATCCCCTTGATTTCTGCAACTTGACATACTATCACCTGTGGAAGGAACACACCTTTGAGTGTCTTTGACCAATTTTTTCCTCCCTACATTGAGCATACGATTGTTCCAATCCCAGGAACTAGATCATCTTCTTCATCGATACTTGTTCTTTCCACTGTATTATTGCATTCTTTTATTGTTTTCAAGCTTTATGAAAAAGAAAAAAAATATATATATTCCAAAAAAGAGCAGAAATGAGACAAAATTTCCACATATTGTTGGCAGCTAGAGTTAGTTGTGTCACCCTTGAACAAAGCACTCAAAGAAGGTCTCTCCTCCATTTGGGTGGGATTTAGTTTGACTTAGGTATGCCTTAACCTTGTTGTTGAGTGAGTCCTCCTCCGATTGGGTATCTCTTCCAATCATATGGAGAGTTGGTTCATGCATCCTGCGTGACGAGCTTATACAGAGTTATCATATGCTGCCACATGGTCATCATTGAGTCATGCTTTTGTTCAAGGGAAGTAAGCCTGAATTGGCCTCTCTGCGGTGTCTCTTGATTAATTTTTCAGTCAACCATCCCTGGTTGTCAGTGTCTTGTCTATCATCACATCAGTTATATTGGTCCTTTACTTGTGCCGGTTTGAGAAAGTCTCCATTGACTTCTTGCTGGCAGACCTTGTCGTTATCGATGACAACATGTTGCTCTGAAGACAGGCCTAGAGCTGCACCCTGGCCCTATTTTCATTATCGATAGGTCACCTCGTGCTCAGCATCGATTAGTATCATGGGTATTTGACTGAGTGGTGTCCCTTGTGTTCGACGTCAGCTTAAATTATCGCACATTGGGATTCGTGAAGTACCTTGGTTTCCATTTGACCCTATTGGTGGATACCTCGCCTCTATGTCAGCTTTCATTATTGGTTGGTTCAGAGGATTTCTGTCGTGTGCTAGCCACATCTTGTGTACACCAGAAACGTGCTTCGGTTGGGTTACTACATCTCTTTCGTCCAATTCCTTCCACATTATTGGCCTACGGGTTACACTCGCACTAGATTGATGAAAGATGCCTTAATGCCTTCCTTCTAGCAGATCTTTCCCTATCGACTACAACTCATTGCTCTGGGGCAAAGGTCTAGAGTCCATTTGGAAGTACCTTGGGGTTTGCAGTCATCAGTGGCAGATCCTTCGATGTCGACAGTGGGAAACCATCATTGTCTCCTGATTGATAGATTCTTATAGGTGTTTGACTTCATCTCATCTATTTTCAATTGTTAGATTGTACTGGGTACCTTGACTCTCATTATCATTATCGGTGAGTAGTCTCGCGTTTGTTAACGGTATACATCAATGACCGGTAATCAAACGATTTCTCACATGGTCAACTTCAGATCATTTATTCCCATTGTGTAGAAATGTACCACGGCGGTCGGTGAAGACGTCGGGTTGCGTCAACATTCATTGGTTCACTTGATAGTTGCTCTTGTTGCTGCTAGTTGATACCACTCCACCTTATATGTTGTAGTCATTCATGGCGACATTCTATATGCTGGAACCCGAGTTTGTAGTGTAGTACCATCTTATTCCATAATGTTCACTTGGTACTATTGGGATCAGTCTTTGATATCAGTGATCAACTTCATTGACATTCTTATATGTGATATTTAGACATGTACTTGTTCGATCATGATCAGATGATCCATTATGTATTTCTAGTCTTCTATACTTGTATACTTAGTGCATCCGCTTGTACTTGATATGCGGACTTGCTTTACTTTCTGTGAGCATGGGTATGCCCACCTTAGAAAATGTTTCTTTCTGATCTCCTTTTGTGGCTTGGCAGGCTGAAATCTGGTGAAGTCCTTCTCAGTTTTTGACATGTTTCCTTTCCATGTATTTAATACATTTCGGCCATCATGTACCCATTTTGACCTAATATATTAGGGGGCATCTGTTATAGCTCCAAATTTCACCCTTGATATTTGTGATGTTGCATTTATGGCCTAGGGCAACCCCTCCTTCCAGACCTGGTCCAAATACTTAAAAAAACAGTGTTTTATTCCCTATACGCGACATTGCTTTGAGCTAAACGCGTGTGTACGCGGGTCTGTGTATACCCAACCCACGTAAATGTCTTAAAAGAATTAAAAAAATTAAATCTCCTTAATTTCGAGTAGAAGTACGGGTTTTACCTGTTGATTGCCTATTAGTTCCCGTGGCCCAACTATTCCCAATGAATTCCCAACTAAAAAAGTACTTTGGGAGAAGTATAAAAAGGCTTCAATGGGAGGCCAAAAGGAGGAGAGAATAGAGAGAATTACTCTATTGAGATTATCCCTGATTAGGTCTAAATATCCTTGTGCTTCCAGCACTTTCCCCACTACAGGAAACCCTTGGTTCCTTGAGTTATGATGTCATTTCACTAGTTGAGATATCCTTGTGTGAGTCATGGAAGGAGCCTTTTGAAGACTTGGGATTGGACGGATCCGGAGGACGGTTCTGCTTGGAGCCAGCAAGAGGAAGATTCAGGTGATATCATTCGTTGCTTTGGTTTAGTTATCTACAAAAAAGAAACATTTTTCTTGTTCCCGAAATCAATCTTCTTTATTCTTATGATGTTATTGTTATGGTTTACATATGAATAGTTGTTTCAATGTATAACTAACTACCGTTAAATCAGTTATGAAGTTGATTTCTATATGATACTTTGTCCATATATTTCTATGCTTCTTTGAATTGGCTGTTTTGCAATTTCAAGGATCGAGAGGAACTCCAAGAGGGTTTGGACCCTGGCTGGATCTACCCGAACAAAGGACCCCCAGGTGCACCTCTTTTCGCGTAGTTTGCTTATTTAAGTATCATGGCTGTGTGGAATGCTTGTTTTTTGTTGTAGATAACCCCCACTCTACTAGGGTGTTGACCCAAAACCCTAGGGGATTTAGTCCCTCAACATAGAGCTTCGACGCTACAGTTTTAGACCCTTTGCACGAGCTTTCCTATGTTAGACTTGTGCGAACCAAACAATAGAAGAGAGAAGAGAGTGCTTGAAGGTTGTGTCCAAATGAGTTTGAGGTATCTTCTATTTGTAGGATTTCATGAGGGTCCACTTGATGTTGAGACCGAACTGTCCAATTATACATGTGCTTAGGGCTGACCTAATCCAATATCCATGTGCTTAGGGCTAACCTAATCCAATATACATGAGTAAACAAATAAATTTAAAAACCCACTTTTTCTTTTCCAAATAAGGTGATATTTATGTCGATTTTGGTCCTCTCAAAAAGAGGAATAGGTTGCAATTATTATCTTCATCATCCGAGTTATCCAAAGTGTAATTTGACCACAGTTACATAATTTTAACACTCCCTCTCAACTAGGGATAATTAAACCTGCCAATATCTTTCCATAGATCAATATGCCATTATGGTATCTTCAAGAGTCATCATGTATTATTACTGATCATATTTGTCATGTAGTCGTCATGCCGTGACCATCTCAAGTATCTCATCATAAAAAATCATCAATGTACATCTTGATCTATCCCTTGTTTATTCCTTCTTATCTCTTAATTTTTTATGCTCGTATGTTGAACATTCTCAAATATAGAAGAAGAAGAATTTGTTACTAGAGGGGAGCTTAAGCTACCACCCTATATCCATCATGCTACTACTCTAAATGTTTACCAATAGGCTACTACCTAGAATATCATCATCAATCATCATCAGAGAGCATATCATCAAGGAGCACATCTCAACCTGTAACCACACTAGGTAGCACATCTTGACCCAAAATCTCATGGAGGAGCTATACATATACAACCCCATATGAGAAATATGATATCCAAACACACAAAAGAGCACATCTCAACCTTGGGATCACAAAAGGAAGCTCAATCTCAACCTGGAACCACATAGGGTTATCTCAACCCATCTTATTGCCTATTGATCTTCCCATCGATGACCCAAAATAGTCATGTGGTAGAACATCTACGTCATAATCGATTTGGGTTGTACACCCCAAGCACACTGTCAACTCGTTGGCAAAACGAGGAGTGGTATTCCCAAAAATCCCTGCTTGTGGGCATGATGCCAACTGAGGTATACTTTGCAAAGACCAGATAAGGGATCGATATTCTTCGACCCTATGAAGATAGGGGAACAACATATATAACCCTATGGGTAACAGATATGGGTCATACCTTATTTTCTAGAATTCCCTCAACCCCAGGAGCCCTCTATCTCAATTCCTTACCTTGGGAGCTCAGATAGGGAGGAAGAGTGGGCTCAGTGTCCTCGATCAACGCTTCTCTCATCATACTGAAATCTGGTATCTTCTTGTCTCAATAACAATTGTTTCTTGTACATACAGGACATTAAATAAAATATCACGTTAGATCATAAATAATCATATAAATATGTTGTAGCGGCTACAACACCCTCCAAAGTTTTGGCCTACACTCAAATTTTGGAGCCTATTGTGGATCCTATGATTGGTCGTTCCTTAGTTACTTATTGGTAAGTTGATGATATCAAGCTTCCTTCTTCGATCTAAATATTTGTTCATGCCTTTATGTTTATATGGCAAGTGTCATCTAGAAGCATGGGAGTTATCACTTGTCATGTAAAGGGACGTTTTTGCTTGCTTCAAGGGGAAATATTTGTGATAATGAGTTTTTCTCATCATAGACAATATTTCGCACTCATTTCCAAATTTTCATGCACTATTACACAAGTGTTGTCATTATCCTCACAAAGTCTATCGTTGGAGTTGCACTTGTTGTAAGCTACCATAAAGGTTGTTGCATTAAGCGAAATATGTTTACATATGTTTTGGATGATCTATGTTGTATCATCAAGTGTCCAAGTGTGTGGTCATAGTCAAGTTTTATTACTATTAACATCAGTTCCACTGATCCTACATTAGCCTAATTCTGGAGGATTCCTAGAAACCTAGCCTCATCCAACCTTCCTAAATTGTGCACTTCACATCTACAACCCTCAAGGTTTTCCTTGCTTGTTATATTTGCGCAATGCGTAGAATGCCCAACATCCCTTGGCATCCAAAACTGCACAGAGTCTACCTCCAGTGACCTTCCCTTAGTTAGAGCTCACTGCCCTCAAGTACTGCGTACATTTTTCCCTAGGCCTTTCTACTGCCCAGTCCCCCCTGCCTCTGAAAACTGTGTAGATTATTCCTTCATGGCCTCAGCCCACAATGACCACTGCCTGCTTGAATTGTGAAATTTTGTCCCTCAGTGGGCGTTGTGCAGTCTTATCCCTAAGTCCATCCCAGTCATTGAGCCATCTCCCTCTTGACCTAATACCACTTCTAGATTAGTCAATGGATTATCATGTAGCATCTTAGACTAGGGGTCTATCAGACTCATGTTGTCTTGTCATGAGGGTATTACGGATACAGGATTTCAACTAGGATATGGAAGGATTATTAAGAAGGGGATGAAGAAGGAGGAAATTCTATATGACACTTAATGAGTTGAGGAGAAAATACAATTATCAGATAAGAAGACCAATAAATCCAGGGTATGATAAAAGATGGGGACCACATGAAGACTCCATTTGATTAACAACCCTTAGGAGGGTAGGTATGGAAAATACCTCACATCTCATAAAGTTGAAATACACCTCTTATCATAGTATGAATGACAAATTATAATTGTCATATCATTATGTCTTCAATTACATGTATGTTCCCAAACCTTGAAAGTCGTTCCATGTGTTTTCTCTAAGTTTTTTGCTACCTTTCGCTTGTTTGATCAATTGTCATCTCTTAGCAAGTTTGACTATTATGACATATTTGCGAGCCTTCTCTGGTGGTTTCAAAGGTCGACCTATGTGTATATGAGTTTTCGTAATCATGTAAACATCCATCACACTCATACACAAGGTCTTGAACACCATCGCACAAGTTCATCATAGTTGTCCTAAAGTCTTTCGTAAGTGTCGGACTTGCCGCTTCTTGTCTTGAGATAGTTACTAAGAGCGTAACACTTCGTTTGATGTTGTGATGGTCTATGTTGTCATGTTTTCGAAATATGTTAAGTGTGTGATCACATTTCATGTTCATCAGGAGTCAATCTTCCTCCCGCACTTATCTATTTTCTGAAAATCTTCTCGACCAGGAAACTCAACTTCACTAGGCCTCGTTTGGGTTGCACACTGTGCAGTCTCAGTGCTCATTTATGTGATGTTGATGCTTGGAACTACGCAGTGCGCAGTGACTATCCTCCAAGGTTGTTTCTCTGTGCAATTCCTGATTCCAACAACCTTTGTAGACCCCCATAATTACGCAGTTGTACCTCCCAATCTTCCTCGAGCTGCGCACTTCGTACTTTTAGTCCTGAATATTTTCCCTTGCCTACTAGAACACTACAATGCATAGAGATTCCAACCTCCCTTTTCCTCTTGAACTATGTAGATTTATCCTCTAGATACCCTCCCTCAGCCAAAGCTCACCGTCGTCCAGAACTGCGCAATTGGTCCTCTAGGCCTGCCTGCTGACCTAACCTCCTTTACTCTGGAAACTACATAGATCTCTCTCCCAAAGTCTCATCCCGCATCAGCCACTGTTTGCCTGAACTACACAGTCATAATTCCCAATGGCCACTGCTCAATTTTTTTGCCCAATAAGGACTGTGCTCAAATGTTCCATAATCAGGCCTGAGCTATGCTCTGCACAGTCTCAGTGACAAAGCTCTCTCCCTTCCAATAAGAACCATGCAATGCGTAGTCACTGAACTGTGCCTCCCAGCTTGTGACTTGTCCCAAGCTCACTTCATGGATAATAGTGCACCATCTTAGAGTAGGGAGTTTTTGGATTGATGTCATCCCGTCATGAGTAAATTGCAGGGACAAGTTCACTATCAAGTCATGGCGAGATGATGAAGAATGATAAGAAGGAGAGAAGCATGCCTAAAGGCTCATTTGTAGATGAACAGATGAGTGGACGTACCAAGAGAAATAATTAGGTCACAAGTTTGCAACTAATTTCCAAGACAAAAGACCATTGAAGACCCTATATCATCAAGCTATGTAGAGGAGAAGAGAAATCATATCCAAGAACACATCCAACACTCAACAACAACAATGACTTGACATTGCCACATCATCAATCTAGTTCACATCATTAGTGTCATATCAAGTCGTGTCATGAGCTATCATATTCCAGATCACTATTGTGGGCCATGTATATTGTAAATCAAATGTATTGTATAGTGAAAGGCCAATGGACACACAAGGCTATGAAGAGTCATGTAAGTTGAAAAGTCATAGGAAGTTGAAAAATCATGAGGGTAGTTAAAGGATCACAAGGGGGAAGCATCACCCTTGGTTATATATACTCCATCATTATATGAGTAAAGGACTTTTCACCTTCGCTCCTCCCACAAGGCATTAAAGAGATCAACTAGTTCTTGGAGGAGTAAGGAGTGGCTCCAATGTTCCACTACTAAAGACTAGTGATGTACAATGTAAACATGTGTCTTGGAACTTTTTCTTAATAACAGAAACCTTTTAAGGCCAACACATTCTTCATTCATGACTTATGAATTTTTGCAAGACTATTCCGTGGAAATTTGTATTTCAGTTTTGCTTTCACATGTACTAAGATAGTTGAACTATTTCAGTTATTTTAGTGCTTACCTTTTTGAGAATGTGCTGTAATGGTCTTTAGTGTTGTCTCATCCTTGTGGACTATTCCACGAGATACTAGACAAACCTTTCCTCACTTATAAGTTATGATGGCCATCATATCCACTATGGACTATTTCGCTGGATGTTAGACGGATCTTCATTGTTTCATTGGTTGTAATGATTGTCACATCCATTGTGGACTATTCTGTTGGATGTTAGGTAGGTCCTTTTGGTTCATGTGTGTCTCTTCCAGGGGGGTACTATTTCCTATACCTTAGAGGTTTAATTTTCTCCCCCTTTTTTGTAGTAAGAGAGCCTAGACATGGCTGTGTTGCACACTCACTAGGCACACTCACCTTGTTGTTCAATGACACCATTGCATCACTCTCTCGTGTTGCATCATTCTCCTGTGCTGACAGCTAGAGCCAAGGCAGATCTTTGAGGATTTGGCAACCAGGCCTTTATACCAAATGGGACTCCTACACCAAACAGTGTGAGGTCTGATTGGGACTTAATATTGGGGAGATCCCCTTGGTTGAGATATTTCGAGCGCGATCAACAAAATGATGCTCAAAGGAGGGCCAAATGACAAGCTGAGCCCATTGCATCTGGTTTAAATCTCTTACCTAAAATGGCTCATACACAAATCATACTCCCAGGGGTTTTCTCCAATTTTTCCCTTCATCAATTTTAGCCCCCGATGAGCCTCTTGATCACTTTTCCGAGTTAAAGTTTGATGGTGAGGGTGGAACATCCATAACCGAGCACATTTCTAATTTTCTTAAATTTTACGAATATTACGAAATCGATGATGAAGATTTGGATTGTGTGCTTCTCCTCCTCACCCTTGAAGGTCATGCTAATCGGTGGTGCCATACCTTGCCACCTACTTCCATTCATTCCCTTTGTCACTTCCTTGGGGAGCTTCATCAAGCCTTCAATTAGTATAAATAGTGAGATGTTTGTGGAAGAGTCAAACATTTAAGAATGAAGCCTAATTAATCGGCTGAGGAATTTTCTGATCGATTCCTTCACCTCTGTTACTAAATTCTTGAAAAAAAATTGAACTGGGATATTTTGAAACAAGAGTTTGAGCGCTTGGTTCATGTCTCTTCATACGGTGAGCCTAAACCTCTTGATTTGTCTTCTTCCCCAACTCTTGTGAATCATGAGGCACCTCAAATTTCAGAGGAGGAGCTTACTACCCCTTTTGTTCTTTGTCCTCCTCCTTTTGCAGTCTCGATGAGGGTGCCTCCTTGCGGTGATTGTAAAATTGGCAAATCTGTAAATCAAATCTCTAGATCTTCTCATTCTTCCCCCACTTCAATGCAGGAAATTTCAAAACAACTCATGAAGCCTATAGTGAAAAATAACTCCTCCGTTATGCAAGATGTTTTCTCTAGTCTCAAAGCTAAACTGAATTTCTGTCATCCTCTATCATCTACATATTCTGACTCTTTGTACCATGACCTACTTAATCAATCTACCCCACCAGCTGGTTCTTCACATTCTCTTGATTCTCAAGCTGCTGGCTCAAATTGCAACCAGGTACAAAGTATTCACATTACACAGGTAGAGGAGCAGAAATATGATGATGCTTTCAATCTTTCCTCTCTTTTTCAGAATGTTCCATGTCAAGATATTACGTTTCCATTCTTGAATGATTCTCAATCTGCTAATCCCGATGGAAAATCCAATGCAATCAATTCTTTCAATCAACCCCCAGCCTTGGGAAGTAATCAATCCAATGATGTTGATTCTATTTCCATATGTTTTGATGAATGCCCAAGCAAATCATATGATCTTTTGGTTTCTCATGAAGATTTTAATTCAGATCTAGAATCTGGTTCAGTTAAAGAAGATGTTCATATCGAAACTTCCTCTTCATCTCACTATCCCTTGTGTTCTACCATTTACAATTTATCCAGGTGGATATTGGTGGCCACCCACCTATTCCACTTGGACCCCACCATTTTTTCTTTTAATTTTTTAGTTTCCTTAATTGTAGCACAATTGACTAGTTTTGGCAGTTTTTTGGGTCTTGAAGTTGCACAGCTGTTTTCAGGTCCTAAATGACGATTTTTTGGAAAATCACTACTGACGAATGTTAAATTTTAAGGTGACATTTGTTGTTAGTAGTTGTAGTCCTCAGATAGATCTTTTTAATGATGTATCGTGTGCGTCAAATGGAGATCGTATGTCAAATTTACGACTCCGGGAAGTTAATGTACCAATTTACCCCAATAGGGCCCATATTTTAGTGTTTCATCTCCTAGGGTTAGGTTTTTGCATGTTTGGGGTTTTCCATTGTTTCTAAATAATAAATAGGTCTTCAAACCTCATTGTAATCAAGTTCATAGGCATGTAACCACCAAATCTCTTCTCAGAGATAATCTACCATCACCTGAGCTAGTTTATTTCCATTCTGTATGTAAGCATATTTTAGTTCTTTGATATTAATGAAATGAAGTTTTAGTTCTGCTATATCTCTGTGTTTATGGTTATAGCTGTAATTTGTCGTGTTCCTGCTTAAATTCAGATCAATGATATCATAGGTGTCTACTCTTTCTCGATCCTTATTTTCATGTCCCCAACGAGGTCGAAGTATAAGGAGTTAGGGCTCGATTTGGTTGAACCTTTGCAAGATTAGGCTCGCAAATCTCGACGATTGCCCATGGGGGAAGAAAAGAAAGATGAGGGAATAGGAGATACTATCAAAATATTGGTCAAGGAGGCCCTAGAGAAACAAAGATATGTGATCATGGATAATTTTTCCCAGATCCTTCAACGGTTGCCCATCGACGATGCATCCACATCCAACAACTACTCTAGAGGCGCCACTCCTTTTAAGGTACAGGTAAACTTTGAAATTCTCATATTTGAGGGCTAAATAGATGCATACACTGTAAATAAATGGTTAAATCTACTAGAAGGATATTTTTCTATTCATGATTTTTCCAGCCGGGAAAATATTAGTTTTTCTCTTCTCAAATCCACCCCGCACGTCAAGGACTGGTGGGAAACATACTGTGAGAAGAAGGATGAAAGTACACCCTCACTGTTTTTAGCCACACCCACTTGGAATTCATTCTGGGACACCATCAAGGAGAAGTATTTTCCTATCGGGGGATCTGACGATAAATACATAAAGTGGACCATGCTATGACAGGGAAGGGACCAAGACGTGTCGAAGTTTACCAATGTTTTTCATACCCTTCGCACGAAGTTAGGTATCAAGGATTCTCAGAAACATTTGGTATTCAAGTACCATTACTACCTACACATGATGGAGTTCCTAGACATCTCCTCACTTAGCACGACATACCGATACACTGTAAATATTGAGCAAAAGCTTAAACAGGAAAAGCGAGACTTTCGATCTACGAATCCAAAGCAAGGGAAAGGTGCCCCCAAACCATAGAACAAATGACAAATCCAAGGTGGAGTGGCCCAAGACAACTTGCCAAAGATGCAGGAAAGGAACAAAATCACCAAGTTGAAGAAGGACATGCAAAAGTGGTGTGAGTTCCATAAGAGCTCCACTCACAACAGAAGTGAGTGTCGGGCCAAGTAGTCACTCATGGCCGAGATGAAGGCTTCTGAATCTAATAAATGTTTCAACTCTGATTCAGAAACTGACAAGGGGAATAAAAAAGGGAAGAATATTATCGATGTGGAGTCCAATGCCACCATTCCCACCATGAAGATCCAGAAGGAGGAACCCAAATATCCAGAGGAGGAGGAGTGCCTTTTCCACTCCCATATGTGGGTAAAGGGTTCTCCACTACGATTCATTATTGACAGCGGGGGCCAAAAGAACCTCATTTTAGTAGAGTTCATGAAGCAGCTAGGCTTACCGACCACAAAACACCCAGAATCGTACACCATCGGCGGCTTCACCAAGGATGGGATCTTCATGTCAGTGAGTAGTGTCACCTTCCATACAGCATCCAGCACTTCACAGATGAGGTATTGTGTGACATTTCTCCTCTTGATGTTTGTGATGTACTATTAGGCCAACCATACTTGTGGAAGTGACATGCTGTGTATGAATTAAGGCCTCATGTTATTATTTTTACCTTGGGAAATAATTTGTACAGGATACTGGAGGTAGCACCGCCTACTGCCATCTATTTTGGTTACTGAAAAACAATGCAGTAAGCTCACTTCCAAAACTGGGAAATTTGTTTTCCTGATGATATGCCCTCAAGGAAAGATGAATATGGTGGTGACAACCTCAAGATAGGGTCCCTCTGCACGACAACAATAGATGGAAAAGGCCATGGAGGAGTACGAGGACATCTTCACCTCCCCGCAGGGGTTCCTTTGTAGTGTCAGGTCAATCACTCCATCGATCTAACCCCAGGTGCATCATTGCCCAATGGATCAATCTATCAGTGCTCTGTTATGGAGAATGACGAAATCAAGAGGGAGATTTAGGAGATGCTGCAGAAAGGTCACATCTGGCTGAGTTCATCTCCCTGTGGGAGTCCTTGTACGGAAGAAGGATGGGACTTGGAGACTCTTTATTGACTATCGGGCACTGAATAAGATCATTGTCTGGAATAGGTACCCAATCCCACAGATTGATGACATTCTGGACCAAATCAAGGGGCAAAATATTTCAACAAGATCGACTTGAAGTCCTGATATCACTAGGTACGAATCAAACCCTTCGATGTATGGAAGACTACATTCAAAGCCAAGGAGGTCCTTTTCGAATGATAGGTTATGCCTTTTGGGTTGACAAATTCTCCTGCAACCTTCATGAGGCTGATGGATGATATCTTGCAGCCATTCACCAACTCATTTGTAGTGGTATACACTGATGACATCCTGATCTTCAACCAGAGTTGGGAAGAGCACCTCCACCACATCCGACATGTTCTCCAAATATTGCGATAGCACAAGTTGTGTGCCAATTTGGAGAAATGAAATTTTGGCGTGACTTGGGTTTAGTATCTGGGATACGTTATTGATGAGCAGGGGGTGCATGTGGATCTATCCAAGATCCAAGTCATTTGGGATTAGCCAACCCCAACCACTCTGACAGAGCTCCACAAATTTCTTGGTCTTGCCAATTTCTATCTCATGTTCGTGTTGGGGTTATCTCATATCAGTTTTCCCTTGAGTCAAGTCACCAAGGGAGGACTGAAAGAAAAATAATTTTTGTCTGAATATCAACAGAAGGCGTTCGTAGAGTTGAAACATTGCATATGCTTTGCACGAGTGCTCACATTACGATACTTGCAACAACCATTTATGGTTGAGATAGATGCCTCTGCCTATGTTATTGGGGCATTCCTTACTCAACAAGGGGAATCCAGTAGAATATCATAGTGAGACACTTTCAGACGCAGTCCGGGAGTATCCCACTTATGTCAAAGAGATGTATTCCATTTTGCAGTCCTGCCGACAATGGAAGCATTACATTTTGGGGAAGAAAGTGGTCATCCACACAGATCACAAACCCCTATAGTTCATATATACACAAGAGAAGTTTCAAAATGATCGCCATCAGAAGTGGTCCACATACCTCAAAAAATTCCATTTGAATATCAAGTACAAGAAGGGTAGCACCAATAATGTTGCAGACTGCTTCAGCTGAAAACTGTTGGTTTGTGGTAGCATCGGATGTGCTCTAGCCGTGAAAATTGGTGGAGAGGCTAAGGAACATGAGATATCCAAGACCCAGAAATGGTTGGGGGAATTCCACACAGTTAGAGAGATATTAAAATAATTAATATTTTGAATGGAGTTCCTAAGTCTAAACTTAGGAAAATTAAAATATTAATGGGTATTAATATAAATTTGGGTGAGAATGTTCTAAATGACATGGATCAAGCCAAATCTAATCTTAGTTGTTGATTAGGGACTTAATCTCGGCCATTGAAGACTCAATAGGAAAAGTATAAGAGGAGGCTTGAGGGTCAGTTGGAGATACACCAAGAGTGATCAGTCAATTTGATTTTTTGGAGTGGGGTTTGCTGAGAAAATTCAAGCAAGTGATCAGAGTTGCAGCGAGGGGCAGTGAGTGCCTAGTAGATGTTGAAGTTTCTAAGTTTACTTGGTTAGAAACTCTCCATGAAATTTATCTAATTTATTGCTACCTACTTGTTATTTTACTTAACAAGTTATTTACAATGTAAATACTGAAAATAAACACTAGTGCATGCTGAACATATTACAGATCATCAACTAAAGGAAATAGAAACAATCACACCATATGACACCATTATTTTTGGACTAATGTCCCCGGAAAAACCCAATGTGGGAAAATCGGTGAACTATATGAGGGTTTCCTTATTAAGCAATATTAGAGTACAATCTGGGTGCTGAAACTTTCCTATCCAATAGAGAATTTCCTTGGCAGTATTACTTCTCATTTTTTGACAAATCTCTTGGCTGAAACCCTAGATAAACCTTTCGGCAGCTACTCAGCACAAATCTACCCTAGAAGCCCCAGCGTCAGCCTCTCTCTAGACTGTGTCAGCCCCTCTTTGCCCAGTGCTGGCCCTGCGTCACCCTGGATGGGTTTGCGCCCTGCATCAGCCCTAGGAGGCCCTGCGTCAGCCCTCTGGCCCTCTGTGTTAGCAATGCTAGCCTCTTTGAGGCTCTTCGCAGCTCTCGACTACCTCTATGTGGCCTTGCATGAGCCCTAGCTAGCTCAGCGTCACTCTCCCCAGCTAGTACGCTACTCTCCCGACACTATCTTTGCCTCTCTATCTCTCTGTACTCAAATGCCCCTCAACCGCATCTCTTGATCACTAATTCTATCTCTCTTAGCAAACCCCGCTCTAGAGAATAGAATGACTGATCACTCTGGTGTGTTCTCTGAGTGACCCTCAAGCCTCCTCTTATACTTTTCCTGTTGACATATCAATGACCGATATTAAGTCCCTAATCAATGAATAAGATTAGATATAACTTGATCCATGTCTTTTGGACCATTCTAACACAGTTTCATATTAATTCCCATTAATATTTTATTTTCCCTAATTTTAGACTTAGAGACTCCATTAAAAATATTAATTATTTTAATATCTCCTGAACTGTTTAGAATCCGCCCAAACCCTTTCTAGGTATTGGAGATCTCATGTGCCCTAACCTCTCCACCAAATTTCGTGGCTAGATCCCATTCGATGCTACCCCAAATCAACACTCCCTCTTAACAAGGACTGTGCTCTAGCAATACTTACTGAGTATTACTCTGATCATCCAGCATCGGTCCCTGTGCTAATGTTAGGCTTGCTACCCACCATCCTTTGCACTATTCTATCCTGTATTACTGCCCATGGTTCTATCACTACCATTGCTACATCTATACGATAACTCCCTCAACATCTGTGCTACTCCTGGTCCTTTCTCCTAGCATTGCATCCGCACTGCACCTCCTCTCATCATGTTGCATCGTTCTACCCACTGCTAGACTACAACTCAGTTACTTAGAAGTAAGTAACTGATCTCCCAATCTGAATTCCTTGTTGGGCTAGAGACACCCACTGATGCTAAAGCTCCCTCTACTGCTAACAAGTTCTCCCTCTCTGACCTCTGCGCTGCTGCAACAACTTCCTACATCTCACACCATTGCACACCTCTTTGTGACATCATGCACTAGTGCAACACTCCCGTGCCTCTCACTTTGTTGTAGCCTACTAGCCTCGCATTGTCTTAGGACTCCTGCACTGTAACTCTCTCTGCTGCTCCATCCGCATCCGTCTCTACTCGACTCAGCTAATCCTACTACTCCTCATTGGGGCTCCCTTAGCAAGGTCTAATCCAAGAGGTTGGGTGCCTTGAGGATCGTGCCCCTCATCGCTTGTAGTCTGCTTGACTACAACTCGATGTCTCCCCACTTCCGCTCAAGTGGCGCATGTGCACTCATGGCACAGTTATCGTCTGTCAAAACTTCCTTCTCTACCCTTGCTGGTGGTGCCTTAGTCTCGGAAGACTCTCCCTTCCTCTTCTTCCTTGGACACTAGGTTGCATAATGACTCAGCTCCCCACAGTGGAAGCACTTGATCTTGGAGAGATCCTTCTTCTTCTGCTTTTCCTTCTTTCCCTTAGATGTTAGGGCAACATCTTCCTCCTCCTACTTGACTTTGATCCCCTTGCTGCTACTACCCATCTTTGACTGTCGTCTGATCTCTTCTTGGTGAAGAGCTGCCCACATCTCGTCCCAAGGTGGCAGAGTCCCTCTGCCTAGCATACTTTGGTCAAATATCTCCCAATCTTCTGAGATAGCATTCAGGGTTGTCCTCACCATCAACTCCTGATCCGGTGTTGCTTCTATAGCAGTCAACTAATCTCGAAACTCATTCAGTTCTCCAAGAAAGGTGTCAATTGGATCTCCCTTCTTCATCTGATATGACCTCAACTGTTTCTCAAGTAGCATTATTCTCCGCACAGAAGTATGCTAATACAATTTCTTGAGAGCCTCCCACATCTCAAATGTCGTTTCCTTCTCGGCTATGTGTGGTACTAGATGATCCTTGACCCTGTTAAGGATGATGCTCTTGGCCCTTGCCATTGCCTCCTCTTACTTGTCGTTATCATTGGGGTTGACTGGGATAGCTATTACCTTCAAGGCAAAGTTATTGACACGATTTCTACCAAGTACGGATAAGATTTTCGCCTTCCAAACTATGAAGTTCGATGCTCTATCCAGTCTATCCTAGTCTCTTACTCCGTGTAGCGCCATGATGCTCATCTACTTCCCTCCTGGAATTTCTCTATTCGAGTCCTCTGAGTCTCTACTTCCTGTCTGGAAGTTCTCTTCTGGAATCCCTCCGAGTCCTGATTTCCGTCCTGGAAGTCCTTCTGCCGCTGTCAAGATGCCCCCTACTCTGATCATCTTATGCAACCTCACCAATGATATGGGTTCCTTGGCTAGAAACCCTTAGTAGCAACTCCTCTTGGCCTTGCTCTGTCAGGTACTGTTCTAACTACAGTACCTCACCAACTCCACTTTGCAATATTCCCATAGCCTTCTAAACCCCAACAACCTGAAGGTGAGAGCTCCCAAGCTCTGTGCAATCCTGACACCAGTAACCCAACCTCCTTAGCCAACTACATCAACCCTCCTAGCTACTGAGTGGCTCTGTGTGAGGCTCCGTTTGCCTTCCTTAGCCTCTGCACTGCCTCTTCTCAGCTCACCTTTGATGACACAGGCACTGTGTCACCCTTCCCTTGTTGCTGCTCTACTAGAAATAGCTTTTGTCACCTCGGGACAGCTATTTTATGCTGCTATCACTCTGCTCGGCTGGTGTCCTTAGTCCTCCTATGATCTGCAATCACCCTCTGATACGATGTTGAAGTTTCTAAGTTTACTTAGTTAGAAACCCTTCATGCACTTTATCTTATTTATTCCTACCTACTTGTTATTTTACTTAACAAGTTATTTACAATGTAAATATTGAAAATAAACACTAGTGCATGCTCAACATATTACAAATCAGTAACTAAAGGAAATAGAAACAATCACACCATATGACACCATTATTTTTGTACTAATGTCCCTGGAAAAACCCAATGTGGGAAAACCAGTGCAGCTATCTGAGGATTTTCTTATTAAACAATACCAGAGTACAATCTAGGTGTCGAAATTGGCCTACCCAATAGAGAATTTCCTTGGCAGTAACACCTCTCAGTTTCTGACAAATCTCTTGGCTGAAACCCCAGATAAACCTTCCTATATCTACTCAGAACAAATCTGCCCCAGAAACCCCAGCGTCAGCCTCTCTCGGGACTGTGTCAGCGCCTCTTTGCCTAGCGCTGGCCCTGCGTCACCTCGTATAGGTCTCCTTTAGCCTTAGGAGGCCCTATGTCAACCCCTGGGCCTCTGTGTCAGCAACGCTGGCCTCTCTGAGGCTCTGCGTAGCTCTTGGCCACCTTTGTGTGGCCCTGCATGAGCCTTGGCTAGCTCTGCATCACTCTCCTCGGCTACTACACTGCTCTCCCAGGACTATCTATGCCTCTCTATCTCTTTGTACTCAATTTCCCCTCAGCTACATTTCCCGATCACTAATTCTATCTCTCTTAGCAAACCCCACTCTAGAGAAGAGAATGATTGATCACTCTGGTGTGTTCTCCAAGTGACCCTCAAGCCTCCTCTTATACTTTTCCTGTTGACATATCAACGGCTGAGATTAAGTCCCTAATCAATGGATAAGATTATATCTGGGTTGATCCATGTCTTTTGGACCATTCTAACACAGTTTCATATTAATTCCCATTAATATTTTATTTTCCCTAAGTATAGACTTAGGGACTCCATTAAAAATATTAATTATTTTAATATCTCCTAAACTGTTTAGAATCTGCCCAAACCCTTTCTGGGTATTGGAGATCTCATGTGCCCCAACCTCTCCACCAAATTTCATGGCTAGAGCACATCCAATGCTACCCCAAATGAACAGTAGAGAGGAAAATATAGTGTCGAAGGACCAACTTAGAGATTGAGGAGGCTACGCGAAGCCAATAGGAGCCACGCAGAGGGCCAAAGTGAGTGCACAGAGGCTAGCAGGGCCTACATGGGTGACACAAAAGGTTAGAGAGCTAGCGCAGAGCAGCAGAATGTTGACTCCAGGGGTTTTAGAGTGATGCAGAGGCTAGGGGGGTCGATGCAGAGCCTCAAAGAAGCGTCAGAGAGATTTTCGAGGAGCAGACATGATAAAATTCTACTTTCGAAGAGAGGTATTACTGTGAGATAGATATCTCTATTGGGTGAGATATTTTGGCACCCTAGTTGCACTCAAGAAAGCTTCTTAATAATAAAACCCTCAGAAGTACTGCATCAGTTTTCCCAAGTTGGGTTTTTCCGAGGAAAATTGTCCAAAAATGACGATGTCTCTTGTGTGTTTGTCTGATATTTTCAGTGGATGATCTATAGATGGTTGAGGTTGCATTTGTGTTTATTTTCAATATTTATGCGGTTAAATAACTTGTTAAGGAATAAACAAGTAGGTGAGATAAACCGTATAATGCAGTAGGAATTTGTGACGTGTCAGACTTAGAAATTTCAACATGGTATCGGAGCATTGCAAATGACAAGAGAACTGAAGGCACCAACAATATCAAAAATTTACAGCAGTAGTAGCTGTCTCGAGAGACAAAGTTTCTCCTAAGCAGAAGGCATTAGAGAAGGAGTGATGCCAAGGGCCTGCATCATCATTTCGAGCTAGAGAGAGGGACAATGCAGAGGCAAAGAGAGGTAGAAGAAGCTCATGAAGAGCCACATCATCCTACTCAGCCAAGTAGGCTTGACACAGTTGGCCAGAGGACTGATTTAGCCTTTTCCAGGATTGTGCAGAGATGAGAGGCTCAGTTCTTCGGTTGCTGGGGCCTAGGGAGCTATGGGCATATTTTGGACTGGGAAGATGGTGGGGTGTTGTTTCTTTCAGATAAGAGAAGTACCTAACGTGATAGAACCAAGGTAGAGGGAGTCGCTGCCTTGGTGGATTTGTAGCTAAGAAATCCAGATCCGAGTTACAGTTGCAAAGAGGATCAGAGAGGAGCGGATTGACAGTTGGTAGGAATATTTCCAACAGGGAAATCAAGCCTTAGAGGGAGTCTAGGAGAGAACTTCTAGGAGGGAACTCGAGACTCAGAGGGAGTCTAGAAAAGGAGAAGAGATGGCAATGAATGGATTGAGGGATCAGGACAGGCTGAACGGGGCCTCCAATTTTGTTATCTGGAAGGACATGATCCTGTCCATTCTGGATAGACATCGCATCAAGGGTTTTGCCTTGAGAACTGTGGTTATCCCAGTCGACCTAGCTGAAAATAAAAGGTATGAGGATGCAATGGTGAAGGCAAAGTGCATAATCCTTGATGGGGTCAAGGATAATGTAGTACTGCATATTTTCGTGAAGAACACAACAAGGGAGATGTGGGATACCTTGACGACATTGTATCAGATAAATTCCTTGCAGAGAAAGATGCTATTGGAGAATCAACTGTGGTCATATCAGATACATAAGGGGGAGCAGATAGATCTATAAATCAGTAGGTTGCAAGAGATTCGAGACCAAAGTAGTTCCATAGGTTCCACATTGGATTAGGAGTTCATGGTGAGGATTGCCCTGAATGCGGTCTCTAAGGATTGGGAGAAATTTGTCCAAAGAATTTTGGGAAGAGCTAATCTTCTAGGATGGGAAGAGATGTGGGTAGCTCTTTGCCAAGGAGAGATCAAATGGTTGACCAAGGCGAGAAGTAGCAGAAAAGGAGGACGAATGAAGAAAGAGGAGGACGAGGATGCAGCTCAGGCATCTGTGGGACAATAGGGGAAGAAGAAGAAGAAGGAAATCTCCAAGGTGAAGTGCTTCCATTATGGGGAGCTGGGTCATTATGAAACCCAGTGTCCTAGGAAGAAGAATAAGGAAGAGGCTTTTGACTCCAAGGCAGCTCCGGCTAAGGGAGAGAAAGAAGTTGAGACGGATGACGACTATGCCATGAGTGCTCATGCACATCTACATAAGAGGTGGGGTGGAATCGAGCTGTAGTAAGGAGGACTACAGAAGATGAGGGGCAGGATCCTTGAGGTACCGAAACTCTTGGATCATATTTGGCTACGGGAGCCCTGAATGATAGTAGTAGGATGAAGAATGTCGATAGAAGCAAGATGTGGATGGAGCGACAAGGCAGTGCTAGAGTGAAGAGGTCTGTAGCAGCGAAATGGAGGTTGCAGTAGTGTGAGAGGCACAAAGGTGGTTGCAGCAACGCAAAAAGGCACAGAGGAGGTTGCAGTAGTGCGAGAGGCACATAGGTGTTTGAAGCAGCACAGAGGAAGTAGAGAATTCACCAGATATCGGCAGAGATAGCTTCAACATCAGGAGGCTTCTAGGTTAACAAGGATGTCAGTAGTTGGGTAGATCAGTTACTTACTTCTCGGTAACTAAGTTGCAGTGCAACAATGGTAGTGGTAGTGCTATGGGTAACATGATGCAACATGTTGAGAGGGAGCTGCAGTACAGATGTAGCAGTGGCAGTGGTAGAGCCATGGGAAACAATATAGGAGGGAACAATGGATTGAATGTTGGGCAGCAGGCCAAGCATCAGCACAGGTACTGGTGCTGGATGATCAATGTGATGTTCAGTGGTGGAGCATTACTAGAGCACATTCCTTGCTAAGAGGGAGTGTTTATTTTCGGTAGCATAGGATACGCTCTAGCCATGAAAATTGGTAGAGAGGCTAAGGCACATGAGATCTCCAAGACCTAAAAATGGTTTGGGGAAATTCCACACAGTTAGAGAGATATTAAAATAATTAATATTTTTAATGGAGTTCCTAAGTCTAAACTTAGGAAAATTAAAATATTAATGGGTATTAAAATAAAACTAGGTGAGAATGTTCTGAATGACATGGAACAAGCCAAATCTAATTTTAGCCATTGATTAGGGACCTAATCTCAGCAACTGAAGACACAACAGGAAAAGTATAAGAAGAGGATTGAGGGTCAGTTGGAGATACACCAAGAGTGATCAGTTAGTTCGATTTTCTGGAGCGGGGTAATTTATTGAGAAAATTCGAACAAGTGATCAGAGTTTCGATGAGGGGTAGTGAGTGCATAATAGAGAGGTAGAGATAGTGCTGAAGGATTAGCATAGAGATTGAGGAGGCTACATAGAGCTATCAAAAGCCACATAGAGGGCCAGAGTGACTGCGTAGAGGCTAGCGGGGCCTGCATGGGTGACACAGAAGGCGAGAGAGCTTTCACAAAGCAACAGAAGGCTGACGTAGGGGGCTTCAGATTGAAGCAGAGGCTAGGAGGGCTGATGCAAAGCCTCAGAGAATCGTTGAAGATATTTTTGTGGAGCAGACTTGCTAAATATTTGCTTCCGAAGAGAGGTATTACTACCATGTAGATATCTCTGTTGGGTGAGCTAGTTTGACACCCTAGTTGTACTCAAGAAAGCTGCATAATAATAAAGCCCTCATAACTATTGCACCGGTTTTCACAAGTTGGGTTTTTCCAGGGATGATTGTCAAAAAATAATGGTGTCCCTTGTGTGTTTGTCTGTTATTTTCAGTTGATGATTTGTAGATGGTTGAGACCGCATTTGTGTTTATCTTCAGTATTTATATGACTAAATAACCTATTAAGGAATAAAAAAGTAGGTGAGATAAACGAGATAATGCAGTAGGAATTTATGATGTGTTAGAAATTTCAACATAGTATCAGAGCATTGCAAATCATAGGAGAATTGAAGGCACTAACAATATCAGAAATTTGTAGTAGTAGGAGTTGTCTCGAGAGACAAAGTTACTCCTAAGCAGAAGGCAGTAGATAAGGAGTGACACAGAGGGTCTACGTCATCATTTCAAGCTAGAGAGAGGGCTAACATAGAGGTGGAGAGAAGCAAAAGAGGCTCACGAAGAGCCACATCATCCTACTTAGTGAGGTAGGCTTGACGTAGTTGGCCAGAGGAGTGAGTTAACTTTTGTCGGGATTGCGTAGAGATGAGAGGCCCAGTTCTTCAGCTGTCAGGGCCTAGGGAGCTGTGGGTAGATTGTGGATTGGGAAGATGGTGGGTTGTTGTTTCTGTCGGAGAAGAGAAGTACCTAATGGGATAGAACCAAGGTAGAGGGAGTCACTACCTTGGCGGATTTGTAGCCAAGAAATTCAGATCCAAGTTGCAGTTGCAAAGAGGATCAGATAGGAGGGGATCAACAGTTGGCAGGAAGATTTCCAATAGGGAAATTGATACTCAGAGGGAGTCTAGGAGAGAACTTCCAGGAGGGAAGTTGAGACTCAGAGGGAGTCCAAAAAAGGAGCAGAGATGAAAATGAATGGACTGAGGGATCGAGATAGGTTGGACGGGGCCTCCAACTTTTTTAGCTGGAAGGCCAAGATCTTGTCTGTTTTGGATAGACATCACATCAAGGGCTTTGTATTGAGAACCATGGCTATCCAAGTTGACCCAGCTAATAATGAAAGGCATGAGGATTCGATGGTGAAGGCAAAGTGCATAATCCTTTATGGGGTCAAGGATCATGTAGTACCACATATTGTCAAGAAGAACATGACAAAGGAAATGTGGGATACTTTGACGACATTGCATCATGGAAATTTCATGTAGAGGAAGATGCTATTGGAGAATCATTGTGGTCGTATCATATGCACAAGGGGAAGTAGATATATATATACATCAGTAGGTTGCAAGAGATTTGGGACCAACTTACTTACATAGGGGCCACACCAGATCAGGAGTTCATGGTGAGGACCACCCTGAATGTAGTCTCTGAGGATTGGGAGACATTTGTCCAAACCATTTTGGGTAGAGCTGATATGTTAAGATGGGAAGAGATGTGGGCAACTCTTCGCCAAGGAGAGATCATACAGTTGACTAAGGCGGGAAGTAGTAGCAAAAGAGGACGAATCAAGAAAGAGGAGGAAGAGGATGCGGCTCTAGCATCTGCAAGACAACATGGGAAGAAGAATAAGTAGGAAATCTCCAAGGAAGTGCTTCCATTTCAGGGAGCTGGGTCATTATGCAACCCAGTGTTTCAGGAAGAAGAATAAGGGAGAGGTTTCTCACTCCAAGGCAGCTCTGACTAAGGCAGAGAAAGAATTTGAGATGGATGATGAATATGCCATGAGTGCTCATGCACCTCTATAGAAGAGGTGGGGTGACATCGAGTTGTAGTTAGGAGGAATACAGAAGATGCGGGGCAAGATCCTTGAGGTACCCAAACTCTTAGAACATATTCGGCTACGGGAGCCCCAAATGATAGTAGTAGGATGATGGATGTCAATAGAAGAAATATGCGGATGGACTGATAAGGCAGTGCTAGAGTGCAGAGGTCTGTAGTAGCATAGTGGAGGTTGCATCAGTGCAAGAGGCATAAAGGTGGTTGCAGCAATGAAGAAATGCACAAAGGATGTTGCAGTAGTGTGAGAGGCACAGAGGTGTTTGTAGCAGCACAGAGGAAGCATAGAAAGAACTAGATAGCAACAAAGATAGCTTCAGCATCAGGAGGCTTCTAGGCTAACAAGGATGTCAGTACTTGGGTAGATCAGTTACTTACTTCTCGGTATCTGAGTTGCAGTGCAACAATGGCAGTGGTAGTGCTATGGGAAACATGATGCAGCATGTTGAGAGGGAGCTGCAATACAAATGTAGCAGTGGTAGTGGTAGATCTGTGGGAAACAGTGCATGAGGAAAAAATGGAGTCGATGTTGGGCAATAGGCCAAGCATCAACACAGGTACTGGTGCCGAATGATCAGTGTGATGTTCAGTGGTGTAGCATTACTAGAGAACATTCCTCGCTAAGAGGGAGTGTTGATTTGTGGTAGCATAGGATGTTCACTAGCCATGAAAATTGGTGGAGAGGCTAAGGCTCATGAGACCTCGAAGACCCAAAAATGGTTTGGGGAAATTCTACCTGATTACAGAAATATTAAAATAATTAATATTTTTAATGGAGTTCCTAAGTCTAAACTTCGGAAAATTAAAATATTAATGGGTATTAATATAAAACTGGGTGAGACTTTTCTAAATTACATGGATCAAGCCAAATCTAATCTTATCTGTTCATTAGGGACTTAGTCTCAGCTGTTGAAGACTCAACATGAAAATTATAAGAGGAGGATTGAGGGTTAGTTGGATAGACACCAAGAGTGATTAGTAAGTTCAATTTTCTGGAGCGGGCTTTGCTGAGAAAATTCGAACAAGTGATCAATGTTGCAGCAAGGGGAAGTGAGTGCATAGCAGAGAGGCAGAGATAGTGCTAAAGAACCTGATGAGCCTCATCATTGGGTAATTATATGGGCCTTAATTCACCTCCTAGCTTAGTCAAACCAACTATTCTCATAACTTATTGCATACTTTTGATTATATTTTGTTTATGAGATGAGTTAGAGTTGGACATTTTGCTTTGTGGTCTAATGTGCATTTAATGCAGGATTAAAGGAGAAAATCAAGGAATTTTGGCAAAGAGCAAGGTCAAAAATTGAATGGGACAAGGGAGAGAGATTAAAGGAGGTACATCCTCCTCATTTACTACCCCTCCATTTGAATATTCCTCCATTAGCTCGGAGTGAAAACAACCAAATCATGAGGACTAGAAGGAAGCTGAGCATGTGAAAGACAAAGCACCAGTTTATCTCGAGTTTGGGAGATAAGCCTCCCTAATTTTAAGGAAGTCATTGGAAACTTCAGATGTATAAGTAGAGAGGTCTAGGACCTCGGTAGGATTCAGATTTTCATCGTAAAACTCTACTCTATTTTCGAGCTCCAAGACTTGTGACAGTTCTTTCGATGTAATCTGTTGTTTTGTTAATAAGAATGAGTTTTGTTTTGAGCCAACACTGAGTTAAATTAGAGGGCTGAAGCTCTTGGGTTAGGGCCCAAACCTAGCAGCCAACACTACTCTTTATTGTACATGTATGCTTAGTGTAGACTCATAGCTTAATTGTTAATTTGTTTAGTAGATGCATTTCCATTACAAGTAGTGTAGATTAGATTGGATGTGTGATAGTTTGCTTCCATTTGTGCCTTCTTTCAAGTAGAAGGTTAGCAAGGAGAAAAAGGATCACCACAAGGTTTTTAGCAGGTATCTCGGCCTCACTTCCTCCCTCTGGGACCATAACTTGAGGAAGGGACCCTTCAGCAGCCCCAAAAACACAGATTTCTAGTTCTTTTATGAGCTTTGGAGTTTATTGTCTTTAATTCAGTATTTGGTTAATGTTGCAAGGCATATTTCATTGTCATCTTTTTCCATCTCCATTTATTCAATAATATCTCCCTCATGCTTTCATTCCCTTCAGCAGCCTTCTTCATGCATAATATAGGCAATTGACTCATGCTTTTCTAGTTTATGAAAATGTATCTTGTTGCATAGTTTTGGAAAACACACATGTTTTATGCAGAGTAGGTACTTCAGGAGGGGACCAAGACTTCATAACTAGCAACCACCTTCCAGTTCATCCACCTTAGCCATCCCTTGTTTCATCATCACCCTCACTAGTTTTTCATCATTTTTCAGTAAAATTCTCCTAAACACATTAAGTGAATCTAGCCATCTCTTATCTTGGATATTGACTCATGAGTGCTCCTAGACCTTCTAACAGTCCATTCCACCCATCACACACCTTTCCTAAGCTTCCCAACACCTCCAACACCTCCCAATTGGCTCTCGGTTGTATCCAGTAGGTTTCCTGTAATTCCTACAGGATCATCCTGTAGGTTTCTAGTATATCATGTAGGTTTTCTGCAAACGGATTGTTTTGAGGCCGAATTGATGGGAAACCTTTAGGAAGTCACAAAAAGCCTCCTAGGACCCCTCCACACCATCCAATCACTTCATAAACCTTCTAAACATCTTCAAACACCTTCGATCCACCTGTCACATCCACAAGAACAATTAGTTTGCATACTTGATTTTGCCAAAAAAACCAAAGAGTGAAAAAAAAAATTAGTTGAGTTTCTTTGCTTGCACATTAGTATTGTTTGATGCTTTTTTCTTCTGCAACTTAGATAGTAGCATTTGTTTATTGTTGATTTATCAATTCTTCTTAACATAGCTTCTTAAATGGTTAATTAGGGTATGGTGTGGTTTAGCATTACATGTTGGCTTTTTCCATTACTGCAGTAGAGTAACTCTCTTAGAGTAGATTTTCCCTTCTTCCATTAAAGAATCAAGATTCTTCTGACTCTATAGAAGTCTAGCTTGGAACCCGAGTGGTCTCTTGCTAGTTGAAAAATGACAACAAGCAAAACCATCACTTTTACTTGTGCATACAGCACTGTCACCTCCAAGTTTGTACGAACCTCGGGTTGATAAGTAAAGCTAGTAGCCCAGGAGTTGCAACATCCTTGCTGCAATACTGGCACTCATCACTTTTTGGCACCGTTGTCGGGGAGGTGTATGAGTAGAATGTGAGTACTACTTTCTTCTCTTCTACTTCTTGTCTTCAATATTTTGCTATTAGTTTATTTATGTAAAATTAATCTAGTTGTTTCCATTCTTTCATTTTGAATTATCTACTTTCCTTTCCATTCTGCAGGTAGGATTTCAATTCAGCAAGTAGCTTTTTCATTCTGTCAGTAATTTTCATTCAAACAACAATTTCAATTTTGCAAGTACTTTCCAAGTTTTAAAAAGAATACAAAAACAACCCAAAAATACTTCCTTTCATGCCTCATAGGAATAGGGAAAATTTAGGGAAATTTTTGCCAAATTCCCCCACTGCACCCAATAGCCAACCTTCTCTCTTCTTCGGTGGCTGTGAACTAGAGGAACCCTTAGGTGAGAAACTTGACATATTTGAAGAACTTATAGGAGAATAAGAAGAAGAGGAACCCATTCCTAATGAACCAATGGCTTAAAACCCAAATGACAGAGGGAATAGAGAGAGAGTTGAGGGTGCCTTTCCCATTAGGGAAACCAATGGGAACACTAAGATGAAAAATATAAGCTCCTCTACCCTACCTCATTTCCATGGCCTGACCACAGAGGACCCCAACACTTTCCTGTTTGAGTTTATTGTTATATGACGAACCTATGACTATATAGATGATGAGAAAAAGTTAAAACTATTTCCATATACCTTCAAGGATGCAACATTGCGCTATTTCATGGTTTTACCTGGAGATAGCATCACAACTTGGGCTTAGATGCAACAGGCCTGTAACAACAAATATCGAGACTACTGTCGGTCAAAGGATACTAAAGAAGAAATTTTCAGGATGACCATAGGCCATGATGAATCCTTAGAAGACTACGAAGAAAGATTCCAACTCAGTTACAAAAGGGCCAGGTGCACACATGACCCTAAGTCACTAAAGTTGGTCCCGCTTAGCGGGGTAGGAGAAGATCTTCTGAATACCTTAAATTTGTTAACAAGAGGAGATATCTACCAATTACCTTATGAGGATATCAAGACTATCTTTAGAAACCATTCTAGGGCAACCAGGAAAAAGGGTAGGGGTAGTCAACCTATAACCAATACATCATCTTCCAACTCATCAATCAAGGGTGAAATTGGAAACATGCTGGATGATTTGAAAAGTGAGTGCTCCAAACCCTTGCCTTGCAAATGGACACCATGAATATTAAAATTAAGCAGGAGGAAGCAGAGAGAGCCTTGGCCATCTTTTTTCCTAAATGCACCAGGAGGCATCCTAGGAGTGAATGTCCATTGAACGCTATTGAAATTTTCTTAGTCTGTGAAGAAAACCAATCCACAGACAAGTGCCCTTCTTTGCCCAGACTCAAATTTGTATATCAAGGAGCTGAAGGGGTCACTAAGCAGCTTTGCTACATTAAACAAAGGAGACCTCATGGGCCTAGACCATACTAGTAGGGCATGCAAGGGTCATCCCATGCATATTACAACCCCAACCAAATCATAGCTATACCTTCTTGGGGACCCCCTACTTATTCTTCTTGGTCTACACCCCCTCCTTGGTCCTATGCATCTTAGTATCATTCCTAGCCAGCCAGCCAGTCTTTTCAACCTTATGCTCCATTGTAGCCTCAGTAGAATACACCACCCAAGGGGTGGAGGCCCCAATACAACAATGATCCAACTCTATTGCCTCCACCACCTGCCCAACTATAGCTCCTACACTCTGCTCCACCCAAGCAACCCCAGATGTCTACCTAGCCAAATACGAACCCAAACAATAGGCAAGCTCAACAAGTATACAATGGAGAGACATCATATCCAGCTTATGCTGTGGAAATCTAGGAGATTAACCTGAGATCTGGGAGAGTTCTCCCGGATAACCAACTTCCCCCTCCACCTAGTGAGGTTGAGGAAGAAAGAGAGGAAATCAACCGTAAAGTAAATCCACCCTTTCCTGAGAGATTAGCCCGACCACTCTAGTCTACCCTAGAAGAGACTGAACTTCTGGGAGAATTGAAAAATCTATGTGTAAAGATCCCCCTTCTATAGGCAATAAAATATGTTACCATTTACGATAAGTTGATTAAGGAGAAATGCTTCAAGTATCCAGGGAGGTGAAAAAGGGATGCCCCTACCATTAATGTTATTGGGTAGCTATCTAACTTAATGTTGGGGCAGGTAATCTTGTCCAAAATATTTGGACCCTGGAATCCCTGTTGTAGATGTGCACATCAATGGCACCATTGTCCCGCACACTTTGATCGATCTTGGGGCTGCCATTAATGTGATGACCAAGGACACCATGCTCAAGCTCAACCTCTAAGGTTCATTGAGGAATACCACAACAAATTTGCAAATTGTAGACCATTCCACAGTAACCCTTGAGGGAATTGTGGAGGATGTGATGGTCTCCATTGACTCCTGGGAGTACCTTGCAGATTTCCTAGTTCTCCAGCCTAAGGCTAAGCTTACTGGTTATTCTCTCATCCTTGGGAGGCCATGGTTGGCTGCTACTGATGCTTACATTAGTTGTAGAGTTGGGAATATGACCATCAAGAATGTGCATATGTCCAAGTAGTTAGTCCTATACCCTCCTACTCAACCTTCTCTAGAGCATGATTTACCTTTATGGTTAGATGAGGAGGAAGAAGATGAAGTTTATTTTGCCCAACTTTATGCTTTGGATGTGTTACACTAAAAAATGTCACCATGACTGTTTACAGTTAGTATGGCTCAGTCAACAGTCATGCTACCCTCTTAGGCAAGTCTTATGCCTCTGCTATCCATCTCAAACTCAAAGAAGAGAGAAAGTCTTGTCAAAAATATGTTTATCTCTGGGGTCGCAGGTTCTCTCTAGCCTTACCTGCGGGGACGCTCACAATGTTCACAAAAGGTGTGTCCTTGGACGCTCTGTATGTTAAGGGACAGGTGCGTCCTTCTGTAAAAGGCAAAATGCGCGAGTTTCATCTTAAAAAAGTTACTTGTGGTTACTTCTAGAACTTTCTAGAGGTCGGTTTGATGAATTCGATGCGCCTCCAGTTGGTTCATGTATCTCTATTAAGGAGGAACTTATCCCATCAATAAGGGAGCTATCCCACCCAAAGAGGGGGATTATCCCATTGATGGTGGACCTGAATAACCTCTTTACAGCACTATAAATAAAGACATTGAGCCAGAGGGAGGGGAGGTTGGAGCTATACATTTTCTTTGGGTAAATGCTGCAGGATTTAGGTCTTCCATTAGAGCCTTTGTGAGGAGAGATTGTCTTCACTTGATTCTACTTGGGAGAGGGTGAGCTTTGTCAAAGTAGAGGAAAACCCTTGATGGACCCTGGGAGGAACTTGCACAACACCAAGGCCAGGTTGTAAGAGTTTCTTTGTTTCGTTATTAATACAAACTGGTTTATTTTTCTCAATAGCTTGTGTTAATGAGTTATTTCATGTGTTCCTTGGTCTGCATGTTGAATATATGTTTTATTATATGAAATGCAAGTGCTTGGTAATTGTTTGATTGTTTGTGGTTGCAGGAATTGACTTGAAGGAGGAGCTCATCCGGATCGTCAAGAACGGACTTCAACAACAGCGTTTTGGAATAAGGTAAGCCTAAACACTTGTAGTTTTCATGTTGTAAAAGGTGTATTTAGAGAAAGATCACTCCATTTTGTCTTGTTTGTCATTAGAACGTCTTAGACTTCTAGGAAGGTCAGTCGTGTCCGCACCCTTGACAAATTCCGTGTGACAGGATGCAACCATGGGAGGAGGACAACAAGATGAGGATGACTTGATTGAACACCTACTCCAAAGTTGAACTCCCAGTTCATTACCTTTAGAAGAAGCAGTAAAGGAAACCCAAAAAAATCATCCAATTGACTTATGCATGGCCCATTCCAACCCAGTCTATGTTAAAACCATAGAATTCGGCCCAGAGAGAACCCGAAAAATCAATCCTTCTCTTTCTACTCTCGAAGAGGAGAAGCTATGCAACATGTTAAGGGAAAATATAGAAGCCTTTGCTTGGAGTCACAAGAAAATGAAGGGAGTACACCCCTCAGTGTGTACTCACCACATATACATCAAACAAGGTTGCAAGCCGGTCTGGCAACCACAAAGGACGATGAATCTAGCTCTTAAAGATATAGTCAAAGAAGAACTGCAAAAATTCTAGATGCAGGATTCATTTACCCTATCTCCGACAGTGAGTGGGTCTCTCCTTTGGTGTTAGTTCCCAAGAAAAATGGTTAATGGAGGATTTGTGTCAATTACAGGGAGTTGAAGAAAGCCACAAAGAAGGATCATTTTCCTCTAGCCTTCATTGACCAAGTGCTAGATGGCCTAGCAGGGAAAAGGTTTTTCTTTTTCCTAGATGGATTCAGAGGGTAAAACAAAATCCAGATCTACCCAGAAGACCAAGATAAGACCACATTCACTTGTCCTTGGGGTACTTTTGCCTATAGGGTCCTTCCTTTTGGCCTATGCAATGCTCCTGCCGCTTTCTAGAGAGCAGTCTTGAGTATTTTTTCCGAATTAGTCCATGATGTGGTGGAGATTTATATGGATGATTTTACACCTTATGACTGTGATTTTCAATAAGCCCTATCTAGCCTAGGCAAAGTACTACACAAATGCATTGAAATGTGTAGGTTTTAACCCCATACAGAAATTACTTGCATACGAATTCTAAAACACAGAAAATAAACAATGTGAGAGCATAACACATAAAACACATATACATAGAGATTTTTCCGTGGATCCCAAAATCGGGACTACCAGCTTGATTTCTCATTATGTTCGTTTCAATGTTACATTACATATTTATACATGCTGAAGCATCCAATACCATGGATCGAAAACCATCGCATCTAAAACCATGGACCGAAAACCATCGAATCTAAAACCATGTGCGAAAAACATGCACAAAACCATAGGTAGGTCCGCCAAACCTAATATAGGGTCCAAAACCAAAATTTTAGAGTGGGGTTACCTGCACCCTTCAAATCCCCTATGACTCCCCCCGCTACGCAATCGGCACAACAAAGGGGGAGCTCCGCCCCCCTTCTAACCCCCTGGTTAACTACGTTGGCTAGTCATGGAAGGAATATAACACAACCCAACATTCTCCCACTTGTTGTTTTATTTCCACAGGGGGCCACAAGAGAGATTAGTCATTTATCCAACCCTGCAACACCCATTGTTTCTCTACACCAAGAGAACTTCTCAGAGCTCACAGTTTTTTTCAATGCATCTGCAGTATTCTTCAAAGTGTCCACCTTTACCAGCAACACCTTTTTCTCTTCTATCATATCCCTCGCAAAGTGATACTAAACATCAATGTGCTTTGTCTTTGAATGATATGCAGGGTTCTTTGCCAAGAAAATTGCACTTTGGCTATCACAATCTATCCTTATAGCTCCCTGTACTAACCCCATACTTGAGCAAAATCTTTGTAACCAAACTGCTTCCTTGCTTGCATGAGTGGTTGCCATGTATTCTGCATCTATAGTTGATAGTGCCACTACAGATTGTTTCTTACTCATCCAACTGACTGCACCTCCAAATAGGTTAAACACATACCCACTTGTAGATCTTCTCTTATCCAGATCTCTAGCCGAGTCTGCATCAACAAAGCCACAAATATCCAACACTCTGTCCAATCCTTGTCTTCCTTGGTAGCACAAACGATAATTAGTAGTGCGACACAAATAACTGAAAACCCGCTTCACTGTTGTCCAGTGCTCCTCCCATAGTTTTGACATGAACCTGCTCAATACTCTCACTGCATGTGCAATGTTTGGTCTAGTACAGACCATCACATACATTAGGCTACAGACTGCACTTGCATATGGAACACGGGACATGTCCTCTTCCTCTTCTTGTGTCTCGGGACACTGTTCAACAGATAACTTTACACCTATAGGAATAGGAACCTTCACCGGTTTACTATCCTGCATATTAAATCTCTGCAACATTGTCTCGACATACTTTCTCTGGTTTAACCAGAGCTTCCCCTTTGTCCAATCTCTTTTAATTTCCACGTCCAAAACATAGTTTGCAGCACCAAGATCTTTCATGTCGAATTTGGAGGACAAATGGGTATTCAAATCCTGGATAATTTCTTTGTCATTTCCAACCAGCAACATATCATCCACATACAAGACCAAATAAATAACACGGTCACCAATTAATTTAAAATACACATAGTGATATGCTTTGCTTCTGGTGAAGCCAAGTTCCCATATAAATGTATCAAATTTCTGATACCACATCCTTGGTGACTGTTTTAACCAATACAGAGACTTCTTTAACTTTCATACTAGTTCTTTCTTTTTTACTTTGGTTGGAATTCATGTTAAATAACAGCTTTCATCTCTCTGAACACCATATCTCGGCTGTACACAACCTTCCTTGTTACTGGGTTCCAAATATTATAACCCTTTAAACCATCCTTATACCCAATAAAGATGCACTTTTCAGATTTACTATCCAACTTGGTTCGTTTCTCCTTTGGAACATGTACATATGCATCACATCCAAATACCCTCAGATGTGAAAGAGAGGGTTTCTTACCAGTACATACCTCTTGTGAAGTCTTATCCTCCAACGCTAATGAAGGTGATCTGTTGACCAGGTAACATGCTGTCTCCACCACCTCTGCCCAAAATTC
The DNA here is from genome assembly GCA_031772625.1 of Pinus tabuliformis. Classification (NCBI taxonomy): domain Eukaryota; kingdom Viridiplantae; phylum Streptophyta; class Pinopsida; order Pinales; family Pinaceae; genus Pinus; species Pinus tabuliformis. The sequence continues at coordinate 948,476,141 of CM062807.1, forward strand.
CTGTCCTAACCCGACACCACTGAGAATGCTTCTTGCCCTTTCCATCAACGTCTTGTTCATTCTTTCTGCAACTCCATTTTTCTGAGGTGTATATGCAGTAGTCTTCTGTCGTGCTATACCACACTTCCTACAGAATTCTTCAAATTCCTTACTGCAAAACTCTCCACTGTTATCTGTCCTCAGCACCTTTATCTTCTTTTCCATCTGGTTTTCCACCAGAGCCTTAAATTATTTAAACCTGTTAAAGGCTTCAGATTTCTTCTTAAGGAAATATATCCATGTATTCCTTGAGAAGTCATCTATAAAGGATACATAGTACATAGACTTACCCAGTGATGGAACCTTCATAGGTCCAAACACATCATTGTGCACAAGCTCTAATATCTGTTTCGCCCTCTTACCACCAGGGGGAAACTCACCCGATTCTGCTTCCCATATACACAATTTTCACAGAAATCAAAATCCAGAGAGATATTACTCATACCTTCTACCATACCTTTACCATGAAGTATTCGAAGGCCCTTCTCTCCAATATATCCAAGCCTTTGATGCCACAACATGGTCTTCTCTCTAGAGACCACTAGATTTTCTTCTCCACTTTCAGGAGCCACTAAACTATTGCACCAATCAACAACAGTGCTACCTTGCAGCTTGTACAAAGTTCCAATTCGAACTCCCCACATCAATACCAGTGCCCCCTGAACCATCTTGCAGGTATCCTTCTCGAACACTGTTTTTACACCTACATCATCTAGCTTGCTTACAGAAATCAGATTTTTGGCTAATGCAGGAAAATGCAGAACACCTAGAAGTATTCTAACCCCTCCACCCTGCAACTTCAACTTTACTTTTTCGTGACCAATGATTCTAGCCTTCCTGTCATCCCCTAAGAAGACATCACCACCATCACATTTCTCATACTCGCAGAACCACTCTCTATGGGGAGTGAAGTGAAAGGATGCACCTGAGTCAATCAACCATGCCTCATGATCTACATGTGTACTAGAAGAAGCCAAGTACACATCCCCACCTTCTTCTGAGGTGGTTTTCACCTTTGTAGAAGGAGTATCATCAGATCCCTTTCCTTTGTCAGGAGCTTTAGATTTACAATCCCTTTTGTAGTGCCCTTCCTTTCCACATTTCCATCACACCACCTTTACAAGTTTTCCTGGAGATTTAGATCTCCCTCTAGATTTAGACCTCCCACTCGATGACTTATTTTTGTTTCTGTTCTGGAACCGTCCTCATACAAACAAGGCATCACCATTCTGGCTCTCCATATTTTTCCGTCTCATTTCCTCCGTCAGGAAGGATGAGACTATTTCATCAAACTGCAAGGTAGTTGCATTGCTACCTATTGCAATAACCAAACTATCCCACGAATTTGGTAGAGAACACAACAAACTGATGCACTTATCTTCATCTAAAATTTTAATATCAACAAAAGATAATTAACTTACCACAGTATTAAATGCGTTCAGATGCTCTGTCACTAAGTATCCATCGTTCATCCTTAGGTTATACAGCTTTTTCCATAGGAATAGTTTATTCACCAGAGACTTAGATTGGTATAAAGTCCCTAACTTGTCTCACAAATCCTTCACCGTAACTTCCCCTAATACATTCAACAACACTGAATCTGAGACACACAATCGTATTGTGCTTTTTGCCTTTTGATCCAACTTCTTCCATTCTTCATGAGACACTCCTGTTGGTTTAGTACTCGGATCTACCGTAATCCATTGATCTTTATCCACCAACAGATCCTCCACCTTGAGTTTCCACAACTCAAAACTCTGACCATTATATTTCTCGATCGCTATCTTTCCACTGCTCTCCATCTTCTTTCACCACCAGAATCGATCCCGCAGAGCTCCCACTGAACAGGGTCTACCACAGGCCCGAGCGAAACCCCTCAGCAACAAAGGCGTCCCCTTGAAGCCAAAACAACTCTGATACCAAATGTAGGTTTTAACAACGTATAGAAATTACCTGCATACAAATTCTAAAACATAGAAAATAAACAATGTGAGAGCATAACACATAAAACACATATACACAGAGATTTCCCCTGGATCCCAAAACCAGGACTACCCGCTTGATTTTTCATTATGTTCCTTTCAATGTTACAATACATATTTATACATGCTGAAGCCTCCAATACCATGGAATGAAAACCATCGTGTCCAAAACCATGGACCGAAAACCATCGTGTCCAAAACCACATGTGAAAAACATGCACAAAACCATAGGTAGGTCCGCCCATCCTAACATAGGGTCCAAAACCAAAATTTTCTGGGGCACTGCTCAGTCCTAAAAAATGTGAATTCTTAATTATTGCAGGGACTGTGCTAGGTCATTCAATATCTTAGCAAGGACTGCAGGTGGACCCAAACAAAATAACTATCATCTAAAGGGCCCCACCTCCTTAAAAGCAGAGAAATGTTAGAAGTTTCCTAGGGTTAGCTAGATACTACCAAAGGCTCATAAAGGACTTTAACAAGTTGGCCTCTCCTTTATTTGCTTTGTTGGCCAAAGATTCTGAGTTTATATGGTCAAAAAGCTGTCAAGAGGCCTTAGAAATCCTAAAGGATAGTTTAACCACTACACCAATTCTCCGAGGCCCAAACTGGGCCCTCCCCTTTCATATTCATGATGATGCCTCACACAAATCCATAGGAGCAACCCTAGGTCAGATAGATGAAAAACTGCCTTATGCTATCTATTTTATCAGTAAGAACTTATCAAAGGCTCAACTAAATTATACAGTGACCGAAAAGTAACTCTTGGCTATTGTGCATTGATTAAACAAATTCAATCATTACATTACAAGCTATCAAACATTTGTGCATACTGACTAGGCTGCAATCAAATATTTAATGAACAAACTAGATGTGAATGCTCAAACTATAAGATGGTTAATTTTATTACAACAGTTTGATCTAACCATTGTTGATAAGCTTGGTAAGGAAAATGTTGTTGCAGACTTTTTATCTAGGGTAAATTTGCTTGTAGGTGAAGAAGGAATGGTGGATGACCAGTTATCAGACGAGCACTTATTTTCTATTTCAGTCCTCTCTCCATGGTTTGCTGATATAGAAAAATATTTGGTATCAGCACAGTTCCCGCCAAACTTGTCCTCCAAAGAAAAGAGCGAGATAGTCAAGAAAAGCATCCCCTTCACTTGGATTAGGGGAAATCTTTTCAAACTTGGCCCAGATCAAATTTTGAGAAGGTGTGTCAAGGAAGAGGAAGTCTTTGACATCCTTTTGACCTGTCATGATGGGCCTTGTGGAGGTCACTTTGCAGCAAAGAGGACAACATTCAAAGTGTTACAAGTAGGCTATTATTGGCCCACTCTTCATCAGGATGTGAAAAAATACACTAGTCAGTGTGATCGATGTCAAAGGATGGGAAGGCCTACTCCAAGAGATGAAATGCCTCTATAGCCTCAAGTGACTTTTGAGCCATTTGACAAGTGGGGCATGGACTTCATTGGGCCTATTGACCCTCCTTCAAATAAAAAACAATACATTATTGTGTGCACTAATTATTTGACTAAGTGGGCTAAAACCAAGGCAATTAAGGCAGCAACAAAAGAGAAGGTGGTTGAGTTCCTAAAGGAGAATGTATTCTACAAATTTGGGTACCCTAGAGAGCTGGTCACAGACCAAGGTAACTAGTTTACCTCCAACATGATTGAAGACCTGCTTAGCCATCGCAAGATCAAGCATAGGAACTCCACTCCCTATCATCCACAAGCTAATGGGCAAGTGGAGGTGACCAACACAGCACTGGAAAACATCTTAACCAAGGTGGTGAGAAAAAGCAGGAAGGATTGGGTAGAAAGGCTAGTTGAGGCCACCTGGGCCTATAATACAACATGGAAGACCACCACTGGATTCACGCCCGATGAGATGGTCTATGGGAAAAAGGACTTGCTGTCCATTGAATTTGAATATAACACATTAAGGATGGCAACCCAACTAGATTTAGATCTCAGCAATGCATAGAAAGAGAGATTGTTCCAATTGAATGGTTTGGATGAATTCAGAATGCATGCCCTCCTACATACAGAGGTAGTTCAACTTCAGAGGAAAGTTAAGGATAAGATGGATCATACCTTATGTTGTGGAAAGGTGCCATGATAATGGTTCAGTGCAAATCAGAACCATAGATGAAGAATCCATTCCCTTGCTTGTTAATGGACACCGATTGAAAATGTACAATAGACCTTTATCAAAACATGAGTTCATTGATGATATCAATAAAACAGTGATGATAGTGGAGAAAGTTCTAGCTCCTCCCTCATCAAATCACTAAGGAAAAAAGAAAAAATAATAAGGACTCAGGTGAAAACCTCCATGAGGTGCCTGAGTCCCATCTTTTGGTTGAAAACCTCTTGAGGCGGCCTAGTGATGACAAAAAAAAAGAGAGAGAAAAAAAAAAGAAAAAGAAAAAGAGAATAAGAAGATCCTTGGGTGAAACCCTTTATTGAAGTGCCCAAGGAAAACAACTAGGGTGAAAACCTCTTTGAGGTAGTCTAGTTGTTTTACAAAAAAAATAAAAATTATCTTGAAACTTTTATTTGCAGGTGGGCGAGAAGGACAGTTAAGGAGCAAAAGAGGATCCCAAGGAGACCCTTGCCACTCACATATTCATTTTTTCACTCCTTACCATGCATCCCTCCATCATTTTTTTCATTTTTCCACTCCATTGCTTTGATTTATACACAGACTATGTTTTCTACAGGATCCCCTGAAAACAGTGACCCAGAAATCCAACGAGAAGCAATCTGAAGGCAAATGATGGACTTGTTAGGTCCCTAAAATTCACCCTCTTCATGATCTAGCACCTCACGTCGTCCACCATCATCATCCTTGCACTCACCATTCAAAAAAAGAACAGTTTCAACAATTTTTTCCAGTCTTCAAAGAAAAAAAAGGAAACAGAGAAGAGAAAAGAGCATGACTTGAGTATCCTTTGATCTCCACACTCCCACTCCTTCTTTCCATCCATATCACCATCCTCACAGCCCTAGAAAGCAAAATGATTAAAGAATTTTGAGGGAGAAGCAGCTATAGGACATCCTATAGCAGCCTATTGCACAAAATACCAATCACACCAGCAATAAGTCTTCACCATGATGATCCAGGAGCTCCAAAGCAGCAACATCATATCTTCAACTATAGATACTTGCAAAAACAGAGAAGCCATTAGCAGACAGCAAGAGGAGGAAGAAGAATGGCATGTAGCAAATATACACAACAACACCTCTTGTCTTCAACAACTGCAGCATAACATGGAAACCACAGGTAAGTATCCCACTCATTCCCTCATATGCATCATGTAGTAAAAAATTGTAAGGGTTACGAGATAGTTGGTTTATAAGTGAAAAGGTGGCCAGTTAAATTAGCCACCTTCGTTAAGTCAGCACATGCACAACCAGGTGTCCTCTCACACATGGCTGAAATCAACTCAAAAATAGAGGAGTAGGACAAGAAGCAGTTAAAGTAGGGATCTATGAGGTGGGAGCTGATTACGAGGAGTTGGAAATGATGAGGTGGTAGTGGGGACCAACGGTCCTAAAATGGTAATGTAGCTTTGCTTCCATCACACCACCTCACCCGGAATCATCATAAGAGGAAATAAAACATCATTCCCATGCATTCATGCATTTCACCTCCTCAAAAATCCCTCACTCAAGTCTCTCTCATAACCCAGGCAACCCACCAGAAGCAAAGATACATCGTTCACTGCACAGAACCTATAGGACCATGCAAATGAATTCCTACAAGATATAGAGACTGCCTACATGATACATAGAGTCTGTCTATAGGATTGGTAGAGAAGATTTTAGAAGGGATATCATGGGAGTTGGCCACTTCAACCGGTATAAAGAGGTAGGCTCTAAAATTACATTCCCCTTTGCAAGTAAATGAACCAAGGATACTCTAAATTTGAGTGAATTTAGCAACTGTGTGAAGGGAATTAAATACAGAGTCATCTCTGTTTTTCTCTTGCATTTGAAAAATTGTTTCAACCTTCTCATTTTCTCCTCAAGCTTCACAAGAAAAATGATGGGAGGGTTTAATAGGAGAGAGCCCACAAATATTGTGAGAATCCAACAACACCCCCAAGTGCTTGAAATCTTCACAAGACATAATTGGATGGGGTTTTTCAAAAAATTTAGAGGGTATGATGATGAGGTGGCTCAAGAATTTTCTCTCTTCCTCACTCCACACACCAGAATCCATGCCACTATTGTAATAAGGGGCCTCACTATATATCTCACCTCCGAGCTCATCACCAGGGTCACCACACTTCCCCTAAGAATACCATGGAGAAAAGAATACAAAGCAGATAGCCAGGTTGCCAAAAGAAAATTCTTTTTAGAAGGTGAGGAACCCACTGAGGAAAAAAATGGAGTAAGTAGGGAAAGTCTGCCATATCCATGGAATGAGGTAGGCTACCAGCTAGTCAAATACATCTCATGTGAGGGTAGGTATAGTGTTGTCTATGGCTATCATTTCAGGATCCTTGAAGAATTAATATTTGGAGCAAAAACACCCCCTCACCAAAGGCTCAGCATACCATATTTCTTACTTTAATCACTCATAGACTCAAGCATCAAAGTGAAGGAGGGGAATTCCCAACAATTAGCTCACCGTGGGTTGATTAGGATCCTCATTGAAGATGCCCTCCAAAACCTCAAAACCCCTATAACATGGTCAGTTTTCAGAGACATGCTAGTAGAGGATGACATCAAAGCTCTCACTTATGATGTTAGTCCTACTATCAGTGAAGAGGAAGTAAAACAAGAAGAGGAAGATATAAAATGAGATGAGGATGAGGTGGATGAATAAGGAACTGACACAGAGGAACATGATGAAGATGAAGAAAAAGAGGGAGAAGAGAAGGAGGATGATGAAGAAACAAAGGAGAAAATTAAGGAGGAAACTGATAGAGATGATGAAGATCTACAAGAAGAAGAAGATAGGAAAGACAGAGAGGAAGAGGGCAATATAATAGAAGGGATAGAAGACAAGGAGGAGTCACCTAGGGTGTCTTCAGAGGCCATTGAGAGAGAGGAAACAACTTCCCTCACTACTCTTAGCACCCCAATCAAGCAAAAAGGCAAAAGGCAGAGGCAGACCCCACTATATTTTAGGACAAGAAAGAGCACAAGAATAAGATAGGGGAAGCCACAAACATCAACGAAAATTCCTATTGAGATTGAAGATTCCCCTACACAAAAAGAAAAAATGGCTTCCCCTAAGTCCCCTATCACCTATGTGAGGAGGCCTACTATTAGATCAACTTCGCCAAAGGGTAAGGAAATCCTACAAGATCCACAACAAAATCTACAGGAAGCAAAAACATTCCTACAGGATACTCTGTTGAATCTACAGGAGGCACAGAAATTGGAAAGAAAGGTAGGGGAGAAGAAAGAAGCTAAAGAGGAGGACCCAGAGACAAAAGAACCTAGCCCCCAACCTAACTTGGACTCCTATTACCGGTTTATTGAAGGAGGCAGGGTCATACCTAAAAATTTTTCCATCCCACTGTTCTTCAAGCTTGAGAAGGAGAGGGCCAGAACTCACCGATGGATGTAGATCACCAAATCAAAGGGGGTGGAAGACATTGGGCACATGGAAGAGAATGTCAAAGAAATGGGTGGAGAGCTAAGTGGCTTGAGGGATAGAGAAGCTATAATGAGAAATCAACTAGAGAGAGAAAATGCATGGCTGAGGGGACAACTGCAAGAAAGAGAGAACCAATTAGCATGTACCAATTAGCATGTATGGCCAGTCTCTCCTTGGAGGCAATCCAGTGTAAGATGCTAGCTAAATCCTATGCTCTCTACCTCAAGGAACAATGGCTACAGTTTCAGATTCAGACACTAGCATAGAGGGGAACCATGCCATTTCAGGACTACAGGAAGTTTATTGATCTTTGTGATCAAGGTACACTAGAGGATAGTGATCCAGGTGGCTCCAGAAAGACATAAAGGACAAAGAGGATTTATGAACGCTCAAAAATTAAAGTGTTCAGGATGATGTCAACCTAGGACAAGAGCGTAGATCTCGTTGTCCAAATTCCAATGGCACGAACAACACTCCAATCCGAGTCTGGATGATGAAGTTATCGCGAAAAGAGTTCTCCTTGGTTCCTTTGAAAAATGAGGCTTTTCCTCTAAAAATGGGTCTAAAAGACTTATAAGGCAAATCGCATTTAGAGGGTCCAAAGGGGCGGACTTAAGGCAGGTAGACGGGAACCCTTGATCAGTGAGCTCCGATTAATCGGAGTCGGGGGCATGGTATGTGCGATTCCGGGCCTTTAGAACCAGTGACATGTGATATAGCGATTACCAAGTTCAGCATTGGCGGATGCCATGGGCAGGACCTCGGGCCACAGCGAATACGATATGCGATAGTGATCAGTGATGTACGATATCCGCCGTTAGATTGGAAAATAGATCAACGGCCAGGATTAAATTGGTGGTCGGGAGATCGGTGATCCCAGATACCAAGGTGTGATGCGATAGCGACATGCGATGCAATCTGGACTGTTTGATCAAGGAACAGATCAATGGTCTAGATCTAATCAGCATATAGGCGATTGGTAGATCGGTGTATCGACGATTGGTGTTTGGTGATCCTCCGATATACAGGGCCATTGATAGAGTGATATGTGATTGCGATATAGCGCAGACTTGATGGATTTATAAGCCCGATTTCATGAAATTTGAAGACCGGTTTTTCAGATTTTTCAATGTTTTCTGTGTATTTTGAGTTTGAAGGAAAAAAGGTCATTTTTGTGGTATTTTTGCACCAGCCAAACCGTCTTTTCAAATGGCTTCTATTCTCAACCAACAAACTCCACGTTTTAAGCGGCCTTGTCACAAAATCGTATTATAAAACTTGATGAATGCCGAGAGCCGAGGCTAGAGAAAGAGCGCGAGAGCCTGAGTGTGAGAGTGCCTAAGAGCCTAAGTTCCAGAGAGCCAATGAGGAGGCTGTCCCCGATGGAGAGTCATAGAACAAGAGGGCTAGACAAAGACCGAGATAGCTAGATAGTATCACGAGTTACTCAGAGAAGCATGAAAGATAGAGCTCTTGAAAGCTAGAGCGCCGCAGAGCTGCAGAGCCACAGAGCTTGATCGAGGCAGCACGAGAAGGTGAGCCAAGAACTAGAGGGTCAAGCAGAGCCATAGGGCTGTAGAGATATAGCTAGAGCATTACAAATCTAGGTAGCCAAAGGGCTACATTGCAGAGTGTCTAAAGTAGTCTTACTCTTGCAATCGATGTTGTGAGATCGATGTTTCAGCAAGCTTCGGCACTTTGACAACTCTGTTTCAAATGTCGCTGACTGTGACAAGCCAGAAAACTATTGATGCAAGGTAAGCCAAAGTCCAGATTGGTAATGGGCCCTGCCCGCGCATCGATAACGTGAACAACGTTATTCACTATGGATTGTTTTGCTAAGTATACGAACCTCAAGCTTTAGATGGCCCCTTTGTTATGAGGTATATGATGTTTCCATGTACTCTTTCTTTATACATTATGTTGCATGGATCTTTGATTAATATTGATGTAGGATCTTTCTTATTACATGTTGTCATGATTCCTTGCTTGATTTGATGTGGAATATTCTATGTGATGTACTTGCTGTCATAACTTATCATGTTATGTTTTGAGATCCCTTGTTGTATGTTGCTAGGATACTCTTGTTGTCGTCATGCATGTTTTGTTTCTAAGATCCCTTTGATGCCATGTTGGCGGGATGTTCATCATGCGTGTTTTTGTGTCATACTGATAGGAGTCTTTTGATTGAGAGTTCCAGTTGGGGAACATCTCTTAGAACCACTCTCGCATGAGGGCATTTTTCCTTGTATGATCATGACATCATCTCTTGTGTACATCACCATTATTGACAACACTTAATGCAGCGGCCTACACCATCTTGACACCGAGGCCGGGAGACGTAGTCCCTCCTAGATGAACTCCGTTATCAAACGCTTATGTTTTCATGTGCTGATGATTGTTATGTCCCTCTTCTTTTCCGCATGCAGATGTATTCATTAATGTTCTCTTAAAATGTAATTTAACACATCATGAAAGTAAAAGGTCTTGGAAGGGTCCTTCTTCAGACCCGGACCTGGATCAAGTGGTATCGGAGCGATCTTTGCGTTGATGTGAATTGTTGTGTGAACAATGATAGAGGATGAAAGAGCGATGTACGAGACCATGCTCAATGTTTCCAAGAAAGTGGAAATTATGTATGAAACTCTACAGAAAGAGACAGAGGAAAAGGAGTGATTGCAGCTTCAGTTGCAAGCCACAGAAGAGGCCATGGAAGAACTGAAGCAAAACAAACATAATCTTCAAACAAAGAATGATGAATTAAAGATGCGTCTGCATGAAGAGAAAGAGGAAAAACAAAGTTTTCTACAACAACTGAAAGAAAAGGACGAGGCCTTGGAAAAGCTACAGCGTAACCCATGCGGGGTAAAAAGTAGTTCTCCATCTTCATGTATGTTTCTTGATAATGATTTCGCTGTGTTCAAAAATCATACCATAGGAATTGACTCCAAACCATTGAAGATAATGGGGTATGAAGGAAAATGCTTGAGCGTTAAATGGCCAAGGCATTGTCAACCCCATCAAAGTAGAGGAATGACCCCGTCAGGCAGGACTTGGGTATGTCAAGAAAGAAGTTGGGAAATGTGTTGAGACAACAATCGAACCACCAACAACAGATGATGAGAAACCCTCATCAGATCTTTCCAAATCGTAAGAGAAGGTAAAAGATGTTGATTTCCTTTCGGTTTCATCTTCTCATAGTATGATTTCTATTGGAGATTTGGAGATCGCAATTACATGGACAAATATGAGGCTCCTTACAAAGACAAGGCATGAAGAGAAATAAGAACTTGGTATTAATAACCAAGGCATAACACCACCTTTGGAGGTTGTGCACGAACATCCATTTGTAGGCTCAAGATACACTAAAGGAGAATGCTCGAAGGTGTTAGAGTCATCCGAGACATCGATGAAATCGTTGAGGAAAGAGAATGATGGGAACACATCCCCATCATCCCACAATAGTGCCCATTGCAGGGAGAGAGTTGAGGCAAGCTCTCATTGCCATACTGACATTAGAAACATCAAAGGAAGGTATAACCACTTTTGATCTTCGAATGTTCATTTTGATTATGATCATGTTGTTAATAATGAACGAAGATCAAGGCATTGAAAAACATGTACCTTTTGTGGTTTACCTAACCATACCTTTTCTAAGTGTTGGAAAAGAATGGCAACCCTCAAGAGGCGTGAAATACCCTCTCAACAACATGAAAAGAAATAGGTTAAGAAAATATGGAGGAAGAAAACCTACTGTAGTCATTGCGATAGAAATGGCCATCAAAGAGCCACTTGTTGGAGGCTCCATCTAGAGCAGTGCCTTAAAGACAAAGCGTCAGTGCAAGAAGCAGGTAAAGCAGTTGTTCGACAAGAAAAACTGCCACACAGAGGCGACCCATTCACCTTGATAAGTGAAAAATGGTTTCTAGACATGTTGTCGTTTGATGGTCATTCTTTTGTAAATCATTTGTTGTATTTTAAAATGTAAAAGTGATGATGTGTTTCCATCACTTGTCAGCAACAATGATGTCTGGTGATGTTTTCAGTCACATTTTACACTCTGAAAGTGATGTTGTGTTTCCATCACTTGTCAAAACAATAGTTTCTGGCCTTATGTATGTAAATCATGTGTTGCAGTGATGATGTGTTTCCATGACTTTTTGAAGCAACAATGATATGTTGGCCTTGTTTTCATAGCTGGGGTATTGCGTCCATCTTGATGGATACTTGACCACCGAGTATGTGTTATAAACTCGTAGCAAGTGTGGGACGTTTGGGTCTTTAGTTGGTCATGCCATTCCAACATGTAATTTGCAAAACAATGTACTACAGGTTGCAGAAGTAGCAGGTGTCGGTTCATCACTTACGGCTCCGAAGAACAAAGGTGAAGGAGATGGAAGCGAGACCTTTTTAGGACACTTGTGATGCAGGTAGGGTACAGAGAGAGTTGCAGATTATTTTTCATGCTTTTGGATGACCAAAAGCTCCTCAGTGGGGAGGATTGATCCAGGTGGCTCCAAAAAGACACATAGGACAGAGAGGATTTATGAACGCTCGAAAATCAAAGTGTTCATGATGACGTCGACCAAGGACCAGAGCGTAGTGTTATCACCTAGATTGACCTTAGGTTGAAGGGAGGCAATGCCAGGGTAACCACAAACCAAGCTTAGCCAAGTAGCTAGCTCTACTAGGTCGGGAGTGGGCTCTCTCCATAAGGATCTTAGTCAAGATGACTAGATTAGGTAAAGGATTTTAGGCTAGGTATAGTAGCTCAAAGGTTTTGATTGAATTTTGTTGGTGTTTTGCCAGATCAGGAGGAGATGGGCAGTTTAGGTCTGGGAAATTAGGTCAGAAATGTACGGTGTTCTATGGGGCAAGGTAGGCATAGGCTTTAGCACTTTAGGCTTGATGATGTGAGGTGTTTAAGACTAGTGAGGAGCTAAGAAGGGCATGTGACAATCATGTATCCTTCTTAAACAGTAGAAAACATGAAATGCTGATTGATTTCCCAAGGCAGAGCATTAATACAATGGATTCTACCTATCAAACTTGAAAACATTCAACTAGGAGCAATGGAATGAATGATGGAATACATAAAACATGTAAAAAAATGATCACAAAAGAAGAAACTATACTAAAAATCCATACCATAGGGATCCCATAAAAATAGCTACAAATCTTATTAATCTCCTTGCCAAACTGCTTACAATGATGTACAATCAAGCTCTGAGCATCCAACTGAGTCCAACCCCTCACAAAGAGAAAGAAGAAGAAGATATAGACAAGCATTCAACCTCCTCCCATATTCAGGGGTTGAATCCCTGAGATGAGGAGCTGATCTAACTGATACTAAACAAGGAACAAGAATATAGGCATCATCAACAACTTGTCTCTAAAAGTGAAAAACTGATTCATTTGACTTCAAACTAACTCCTAAGCAATGAATCTACCCTCTACAACTATTTAACCATCATATTTACAAGCCATGATATAATTTACAATAGTAAATCATCCACCATGAGAGAGAATCCATGATCATAGCCAAAAACTGGAAAAATAGGCATCTTGAGCAAAATTTGCTCTACGTGCAGTGCCACTAGCTCAACACGTAGCACCACTTTCAGGTCCCTTTTGAATGCCTTCCTGGCATCCAAATTGAGCCCATGATAGCTCACTAGAATGGTCTTCAAGTCTCCGTTCCAGAAAATCTATAATTTCTGCATTTGGAGCTCATTTGACTCATCACAACTTGATTCTCCCAAAACTACTTCTGTGTGTCCAAAAAGTGGCAAAAAGGTCATTTTTAGGGTGTTTTTGGACCTTTTGGTGGACCAGTTTTGCTCCAAAACTTTTGAAACTTGCTAGGGTGCATGTCCTCACTGCCATGAATCCAAAAATGTAAGCCATTCCTCCATTGAGTGCCCCTAGGAAAAGAGCAGTGCCGGTGGCGCTGCGCTTCTAGGCAGTTTTCCTGTGTATTAAAATTCAAAATTTGCAAATGACAAAATTTGCCCAAAACTTGCCTAAAATTGGTGAGTAGCACCAACATCAAGCATCTTGATGAGCCAAGGAAGCTTCATCAAGAAACCTAAGCCTATCCTCATCTTTTTTGTTTTTCAAGGCTGTTGTTGGGAAAAGTATCCATTAAGAACACCCCTATCCCACTCTAAGGTGTGACAGTGCCTTAGCAACAAACAAGGAAAACTATTTTCATATTCTTCTTTATGAAATGCAAATGAAGAGGAAGGATGTAACTAACCTGTGTCTTTCGCTAGTTTGTTGATCCACTCGCTCTCCTCTTTGTTCGCTTCCCGCTGCCTACTCCCTCATTGGTCCAGCTTCACCAAGTTCCTGCAAGATCACAGAAGAGGAAAACTACACAAAAGACATAGATTTACATTCATAACTAGCTTAGGATCAGATTTAAGCTAAACATGCAAATATAACAAAGCATCATTGATATACAAGCATATAGGAGAAACTCAAATAGTTTTATTGATATAATAAGAAAGTCCAAGAGAAGATACAACCAAGTGAGTCCCGATCCAGCATCTACCTCCCAGAAAAGGAATCCCTTCCTCACCTCCAACAAAGCATAAATCACCCAATGCACTAATCTCAATCTCAAACCAACAGCAATTCTCTGCAAAGTACAAAATTCCAGCCTCCTGGATCTCTGGGTGAGGGATCCATATATAGATGTAAGCAGAGAGGATGAGTCAGCTTATGTTTTGACTTGTGGCTTCTCTCTGTCAGTTCTTGCTTCCACTTGGAGGTTGAGAGCCTCTTACTCATCACTGGTCGAATTCAGTGAGGCAAGTGTCATTGGAGAAGATTCTGGAAGCTTCCATTGTCTTTCCACCTCATTGAATGAGCTTGCCATTTGTCATTTCCCGCTCAACGCAGCCTGGTAGTGCATTCACCTGCGTTTCAATGCACCTAGCCAGTGTATTTGGGTGCTTTGCAACGCAGGCAGCTAGTGGAGCCTCTGAATTGATCCTGATTTGACTAGTTTTGAGCAGTTTCTGGTGGAGAACTTTTGGGAGAAGCTGTCATTTGTTGACCTTGTTTCTTTAGGAGCTGGAACAACATTTTTAGGGACTTAGGATGCTTATAGCTGTAAGGCACAAAAATGTCTATAACAGTTTCCCCCTAAAGTATGAGGCCGTTTATCGGGTGAAATGCTTTATTAGGAGGATCCGAAGTTCTTTCAATGCTGGGAGGAGACCTGTAATAAGATACAATACAATACATTATTTTTCATACTGTTTTCATGATCTAGATGAGGTGGGCATTCCCATGCTCAGCTTTATAAATTCATTTTTATGTACATAGGATAGACAATCGTCTGATGGTAGACTGATGATTTTGATGAAATCATCATCCTTTTGGTAGGATGATTATCTGTGCCGCAATGCTGTACATGTCAATGTATTTATTTTTCCTGAATATATATCGCAGCCCGGATGGATGAAAATAGATCCGGGGTATTCAATCTCGTCTGATCTTCACTCTAAGTACAAGTCGATCCATGTGAGAAGTGTTTTGAAGTCAAACATGGAAAGACATCGCTTGATTACCAGTCAATGATGTAAACTGTTAACAAGCGCGAGAGGAATCACCGATAATGATAATGACCCTCAAGGTACTGCAGTACAATTCACGTGGTGTGAATAAAGGACTTGGCGTCGAACACCACGCAAAATCTTTCGGTCGAAGGTCATTGATGTATACCTGTCGCCGGAAGTGAGAAACCTGCCATTGAGGCATGCAAGCTTCAAAGTACTGAAGGGGTGTTCCTAGATCAACTTCTTGGATAATGAGCTGATGTCGACAAGAAGCGATCCGTCAAAGGAGGGCCTTGATGTATCCCACATCAGTGACACGGAACGGAGCAAATGATTTTGATGGAGGTGAAAACAATCTGATGATATATGGTTCAGGGTGGCAGTCATGAAAGTATGAAGTATAATGTATGGTAGTGGATGGGACACGGGTGACTTCTCTGGATGACTTCTCTTGAACATATCGGTGACACTTATATGATGGATTGGTAGCATTTACCCCAAAGGTGGATGGTATGGCGAGACCATGGTGACGTGACCGGTGAATGAAACAACCCAACCCGACTTAGGCACGGAGCGAAAGTGTCATGTTCAAGAGCGACTTGCTACCAATAAAGGTTCTTTGAGTTTCTTCCCAATTTTTCCCCAGTCATTGCTGACCAGTACCTCTTTATTTTTGTCAAGCTTGAGGAGGATAACATATGCCTGTTCTATAATTTTCCCTTCAGGCAAACCCATCGCTATGTTTAACGAGCCTAGCGATAGTGAAACTCGTTCTCGTCTAAAGACAAGTTTGTCATTATTAATGTTTTTAACGAGTTTAATGACAAAGATAACTCGGTCCTTTTCATTTTTAGAGAGTCTGGAAAGGTACGTAAAGATAACTCCGGAAGTCCTTTTTCGTCATCTAATCCCTTAAGTCCGAAAAAGTATAAAACAATACAGAAGGGATGAATTTTCGATAGTTTTAACGAGCCGAACAATACAAGCGCTCGATCTTTTTGTGCAATAATCCCTCAGGTCCAAAAAGATTAAAATCTAGAGGAGGGATAGCACTTCCGGTCGCTTTAATGAGCTGGAAGGCCAAAACTCGACAATCTTTTCATATTTTACGAGTCAGATGAAAAGAGCTTAAAAAAGACTCGTCTTTTGAGGAACGAGTGATAAGACGGGTAGCAGCTGATTCCAGGTAAGGGTTGGAATTTTCCAAGCACGGCAGTGTCACAAGGATGGCTAGTGAAATCACTCTTCGCAGCTGTTCCTCAAAATGGGTAAACAATCAAATGGAGGTGAATGATCGGCCAATGGAAAAGTGGAGGTGACGGTGCAAACACGACCAAGGCTTTAATGGCTGAAAATGCTTCATTCACGGTGGTTATTTACCGGAGGATAGTTCATTTTTTAACGAGCTTAAACGCGGATTGAAACACTTGCTCGATCTTATGTTTATTTTTTAACGAGCATGAACTATGTGCTAAAACTGCTCGATCTTATGTTTATTTTTTAACGAGCATGAACTATGTGCTAAAACTGCTCGATAACATGGTCTAGTTTTGATTTTTTACCATAAATAGCTTTGCCTTTTCAAAGATAGTACTGTACCCTCAATTGCTGCATCAAACTAGTTAGAAATGAATAACATTTGCTTGAAAATGAGATTAAAACGCTAATATTTCACTTTGAACTACGTAAAAAGCAATTAAAAAGTGTTTTTACCTCTCATTTTACCATTTCATTTGAACTTGGTTTGTTGGAGCTTTGGAGGTGCCTCTTCCCCCTTGATTTTCATCAGCTGATTTCGGGAGATTCTGTGGACGATTCTCGGCGCCGTCTGGACCAGGTAGGAGCTAAACCTGAGCTCTTTCATTTCATGGTTTCCTTTCTGCATTCTGTGCTTCATTCCCTGCTTTTCTGAGCCCCTGGGGTTTGATGGGCTCGTTCTGCCATCAGCGCACCTTGGGCACTCGAAACCTGCGCTGAATGTCAACCAGTATGAAGGCAGTTTGACCTTCAACGCAGGTGGAACACTGTGCAGGTGCGTTGGGCGCAGAAAAGGATTTTGTTGCACAGTTTTTGATGAAAATTTTTGCCTGTTTCTCATCAAAATCAGGATCTAACTCCTCTCATGTTTGTTTTTCAGAGATCTGGAGCAAAATGACCCTTACATGGCGAGAACGAGAACATGAAGAAGAGGACATGATTTCCCTACATGATCCGGTTACGGTGAACGCGGCTGCATCAGTGGTATCTTCTCTAAGGAAAAGGCGGTCAAAATAGAACCGAACCCAAAGTTCTTCAACCTCCCGTCCTTTATCTTGTTCACTGACTTTTCATCACAAGAAGTACTGCATCACACCAGTTGAATATTTTCGGTTGGAGGCATTCCAAGGCATGCTGCATATAGGATCTGTTGGCTACATGAAGAGACGCACTACCAGCCATCCTACCAAAAGGATACAGGATAGACCTAAGGGACCTGTCAGTAACATCACGGATGATGATCTTGCCATCTTTACTCGGCTGAGATCCTTCCCTGCAATACTGGCGGACATAATCTCTCACAGAGTCACTCCCTCGGGCCGAACCTGACAAAGAGATGGGGTTACCCCGCCTCGACAAGCCAGTCAAGAAGTAAATGTCTACTGCGGTCAAGGGGATAGATTTGCCCCTAATCTGGAAAACTTGATTGATAGGATCCCAAGCATTGAGCAAATACTGCAGTAGGTTGATCGGTTGTCTCATGCTAGAGATGCGGAAGAACTTCAGTCGTGGTAAAGTGTATGACCGACGATCATGTAGTCTTTTGCTTGGTATCGTATACGTTTTTGTTCAGAGTGAGAGGTGTTAGGCCTAAACTTTTGGGTTTGGAGATAAATTATTATATCTCCATACCACTCATTTCTTGTGGATATCAGAAACAAATTCTCTTCCACGATTGATTCTTCGGATGTTTCATCGTTGGACGACGATGGGAAATCGCATAGTAATTCTGAAAAAACTAGAGCTTTCTTTGACTTGGATTTTACAAATTCCAGATCAAACTCTTGAAGGATCGCTATCCATTTTGAATATTTGCCCCCCAGCAACTGTCGCGACAATATATAAGTCATGGGGTTGCAATCTGACAGAATGGTAGTTTTCCGAAAGAGGACATAGTGTCGAAATCTTTGTATCGCTTGAACAGCTGCAAGCGCTAGTTTTTCAACATAAGAATATTTGCTTTCTGTATCGTTTAAGTTTCTACTTAAATAATATATAGGGTGTTCAATTCGATCGACTTCTTGAACTAAAACCATTGCGATGGTTGTTTCTGCTGCAGCCAGATACAGGTTAAAATCTCTTTGATAATCGGGGGCGTACATTAATGATGCTTTTATTAAGGAATCTTTTAAAGCATCAAAGGAAGCTTGCGCAACCTGATCCCAGACGAAGGGTACCTCCTTTTTCAAAAGACGTGTATAACCTTTAGCAAGTTCGGCATAATTTGGAATGAACCTCCTCAGAAAGTTTGCTTTCCCTTGGAGTTTCTGAATCTGAAGCAAATTTGAAGGCGGAGGCAAATTTATGATTGCCTGGACCTTACAAGGGTTGAGACGAATCCCATCCTTGGAGACTACAAAGCCAAGTAAACGACCAGAACTGACGCAAAATACACATTTGTGCAGATTGAGTCGTATCTTGTAGTGTCGGCAACGTAGAAATATCGCTCTTAAATGCTGCGGATGATCAGTCCGCTTTCGCGAATGAGCCGGAAGGTCATCGAGGTATGGTTGAATGATGTTCTTGATGTCATGGAAGGCATAATTCATTCCCCTCTGAAAGGTCGCCCCTGCGTTCTTTAAACGAAAGGGTAATTTTCGATATGCAAATGTGCCCCACGGACAAATGAATGCAGTCTTTGACTGGTCCTGTGGGCGGATATTTATTTGATTATACCCGAAAAATCCATCCATGAATGAAAAGATTTTGCATCCGGCGCATTCATCGATTATCTGGTCGATGAAGGGTGTAGGGTAGTTGTCTTTCGGACAAGCTTGATTTACATCCCTATAATCGACACACACTCTAATTGTCCCTTGTTTCTTCATAACAGGGACAATATTCGATGCCCAATCGGTTAGAGGAACCGGGTAGATGAAACCAGCATGGAGAAGCTTTTCAACTTCTGCCTTAATGGCAGCGACTTTCTTGGCATGTAACCCCACCTCGACCGGGGGCATGGGTATATTATAGTCGCCGTGGACTATTTTACCAAATGGGCCGAGGCGATGCCTACATTAGATAACACTGGTGAAACAACTGCCCTTTTCTTTTTCAATCATGTAGTTTCCAGATTCGGCGTACCACAGGCCATAGTCACAGATCATGGATCGCACTTTCGCAATCACATGATGGTTGAATTAGCTGCCAAGCTAGGGCTATCTCACGACAGCTCTACTCCGTATTATCCGCAAGCCAACGGACAAGTTGAAGCAATCAACAAGGTCCTAAAGCGTATGTTGCAAAGGATGATCGGAGTTCACAAAAGAAGGTGGCACCTAATCCTGTACTCAACCTTGTGGGCTTACCGAACATCGGTAAGGAATGCGACTGGGTTCACACCCTTCCAACTGGTATATGGCCTGAAGCAGTCTTACCAGTCCAGTGCGAAATCTCGTCTCTTAAACTCGCAATCGATCTCCTCCCTGGAACTTCAGAAGAAGAGGCTCGTTTCTTGGAATTAATCCAATTGGATGAAACCCGTCGTGATGCCACTTTAGCTAATGAAGCCCATAAGAAACGAGTCAAGGCGCAGTTCGACAAAAATGTCAAACCCCGTGTCTTCTCAGAAGGCGACTTGGTCTTGCTTTACGACCAAGAATCCGATAAATTGGGAGCAGGTAAGTTTAATTCTTTATGGATGGGCCCCTACATTGTTAAACGGGTGTTAGCAAAAGGAGCCTACGAGTTAATGGATTATGACGGAACTCCACTGGCGCAACCTCGTAATGGGTTGTACCTCAAGCGTTACTATGCTTAAATAGTGACCAATATGCTTTTGTTGTATTTTGTTTTCGCTAAAGTGTTCGTTTTGGTCGAGTAATCCACCTTTTTACATTTATTGCAGATGTCAAACCCATTGGAACCATGTGTTGGATATGCCGACGGAGCGAGTCGTAGTTCGCGGAACCTGTCCTCCGTAGCCTGGGCCATTTTTTATCCAAGCGGCGAGTTAGTAAGTTTCAGAGGTGTATGTATTGGTCAATCAACGAATAACATCGCTGAGTATAGCGCGTTGATAGAACTTCTCTCTGATGCCATCACCCATGGTATACGCCGACTAATCATCAGGCTAGACTCACAACTCGTAATACTACAACTCAATGGTATATATTCTGTCCGAAACCCGGCCATTTATCGCATGTTCCTAAGGGTTAAGATTTTGGAAAGACAATTTGATTTGATTCAATACCAACATATTTCCAGAAACTTAAACACATTAACCGACTCATTAGCAAAATATGTGTTAGATAGACATTTGCGACATTTATAAAAAGAAACACATCATCAATGTTTTACATGTGGATCATATAACTCAACCAGAATAAAACCCCAAAAATCAAAAAATATATATATATATATATAGCTGTTTATGGTTTACATACAATGTTCTATAACCAAGACAAAATCGGTCACATGACCCAAAAACTCAAAATGCTAGGGGGCACCCTAGTCTAGTGATGCTCATGATAGCAGGTCACAGCCTGCGCGATCATGCGTAAGAGACGAGTCCATCGTCTAGGCACACCAGTAGTATGCCGCTGTAACTGCAAAGGTAGCTCGTCGATCCTCACTTCTGGAATACCGAGAGTAAGGCTCTCAACCTGCCACTGCACAGCTGTGAGAGTCTCGGCCACATCAAGGTCACAAAGGATAACCCTCCCGGTGGCCTCTCCTACTGGGGCAGTGGCTGGCACTCTCAGGTGAACTACTGGACGAACAGGACCAACATCTGCATGCACACATGAGTTTGATTAAAGTCTTGATAGAATAAAGCACAAGGACATTATAAATAAAAACAGTAAACAGTGATATGGTCAAAGATTTTACCAATAGCGCCCCAGCGGAGTCGCCAATTTATTGTTGGGAAAAGTATCCATTCAGAACGCCCCTATCCCACTCTAAGGTGTGACAGTGCCTTAGCAACAAACAAGGAAAACTATTTTCGTATTCTTCTTTATGAAATGCAAATGAAGAGGAAGGATGTAACTAACCTGTGTCTTTCGCTAGTTTGTTGATCCACTCGCTCTCCTCTTTGTTCGCTTCCCGCTGCCTACTCCCTCACTGGTCTAGCTTCACCAAGTTCCTGCAAGATCACAGAAGAGGAAAACTACACAAAAGACATAGATTTACATTCATAACTAGCTTAGGATCAGATTTAAGCTAAACATGCAAATATAACAAAGCATCATTGATATACAAGCATATAGGAGAAACTCAAATAGTTTTATTGATATAATAAGAAAGTCCAAGAGGAGATACAACCAAGTGAGTCCCGATCTAGCATCTACCTCCCAGCAAAGGAATCCCTTCCTCACCTCCAACAAAGCATAAATCACCCAATGCACTAATCTCAATCTCAAACCAACAACAATTCTCTGCAAAGTACAAAATTCCAGCCTCCTGGATCTCTGGGTGAGGGATCCATATATAGATGTAAGCAGAGAGGATGAGTCAGCTTATGTTTTGACTTGTGGCTTCTCTCTGTCAGTTCTTGCTTCCACTTGGAGGTTGAGAGCCTCTTACTCATCACTGGTCGAATTCAGTGAGGCAAGTGTCATTGGAGAAGATTCTGGAAGCTTCCATTGTCTTTCCACCTCGTTGAATGAGCTTGCCATTTGTCATTTCCCGCTCAACGCACCCTGGTAGTGCATTCACCTGCGTTGCAATGCACCTAGCCAGTGTATTTGGGTGCTTTGCAACGCAGGCAGCTAGTGGAGCCTCTGAATTGATCCTGATTTGACTAGTTTTGAGCAGTTTCTGGTGGAGAACTTCTGGGAGAAGCTGTCATTTGTTGACCTTGTTTCTTTAGGAGCTGGAACAACATTTTTAGGGACTTAGGATGCTTATAGCTGTAAGGCACAAAAATGTCTATAACAGTTTCCCCCTAAAGTATGAGGCCGTTTATCGGGTGAAATGCTTTATTAGGAGGATCCGAAGTTCTTTCAATGCTGGGAGGAGACCTGTAATAAGATACAATACAATACATTATTTTTCATACTGTTTTCATGATCTAGCTGAGGCGGGCATTCCCATGCTCAGCTTTATAAATTCATTTTTATGTACATAGGACAGACAATCGTCTGATGGTAGACTGATGATTTTGATGAAATCATCATCCTTTTGGTAGGATGATTATCTGTGCCGCAATGCTGTACATGTCAATGTATTTATTTTTCCTGAATATATATCGCAGCCCGGATGGATGAAAATAGATCCGGGGTATTCAATCTCGTCTGATCTTCACTCTAAGTACAAGTCGATCCATGTGAGAAGTGTTTTGAAGTCAAACATGGAAAGACATCGCTTGATTACCAGTCAATGATGTAAACTGTTAACAAGCGCGAGAGGAATCACCGATAATGATAATGACCCTCAAGGTATTGCAGTACAATTCACGTGGTGTGAATAAAGGACTTGGCGTTGAACACCACGCAAAATCTTTCGGTCGAAGGTCATTGATGTATACCTGTCGCCGGAAGTGAGAAACCTGCCATTGAGGCATGCAAGCTTCAAAGTACTGAAGGGGTGTTCCTAGATCAACTTCTTGGATAATGAGCTGATGTCGACAAGAAGCGATCCGTCAAAGGAGGGCCTTGATGTATCCCACATCAGTGACACGGAACGGAGCAAATGATTTTGATGGAGGTGAAAACAATCTGATGATATATGGTTCAGGGTGGCAGTCATGAAAGTATGAAGTATAATGTATGGTAGTGGATGGGACACGGGTGACTTCTCTGGATGACTTCTCTTGAACATATCGGTGACACTTATATGATGGATTGGTAGCATTTACCCCAAAGGTGGATGGTATGGCGAGACCATGGTGACGTGACCGGTGAATGAAACAACCCAACCCGACTTAGGCACGGAGCGAAAGTGTCATGTTCAAGAGCGACTTGCTACCAATAAAGGTTCTTTGAGTTTCTTCCCAATTTTTCCCCAGTCATTGCTGACCAGTACCTCTTTATTTTTGTCAAGCTTGAGGAGGATAACATATGCCTGTTCTATAATTTTCCCTTCAGGCAAACCCATCGCTATGTTTAACGAGCCTAGCGATAGTGAAACTCGTTCTCGTCTAAAGACAAGTTTGTCATTATTAATGTTTTTAACGAGTTTAACGACAAAGATAACTCGGTCCTTTTCATTTTTAGAGAGTCTGGAAAGGTACGTAAAGATAACTCCGGAAGTCCTTTTTCGTCATCTAATCCCTTAAGTCCGAAAAAGTATAAAACAATACAGAAGGGATGAATTTTCGATAGTTTTAACGAGCCGAACAATACAAGCGCTCGATCTTTTTGTGCAATAATCCCTCAGGTCCAAAAAGATTAAAATCTAGAGGAGGGATAGCACTTCCGGTCGCTTTAATGAGCTGGAAGGCCAAAACTCGACAATCTTTTCATATTTTACGAGTCAGATGAAAAGAGCTTAAAAAAGACTCGTCTTTTGAGGAACGAGTGATAAGACGGGTAGCAGCTGATTCCAGGTAAGGGTTGGAATTTTCCAAGCACGGCAGTGTCACAAGGATGGCTGGTGAAATCACTCTTCGCAGCTGTTCCTCAAAATGGGTAAACAATCAAATGGAGGTGAATGATCGGCCAATGGAAAAGTGGAGGTGACGGTGCAAACACGACCAAGGCTTTAATGGCTGAAAATGCTTCATTCACGGTGGTTATTTACCGGAGGATAGTTCATTTTTTAACGAGCTTAAACGCGGATTGAAACACTTGCTCGATCTTATGTTTATTTTTTAACGAGCATGAACTATGTGCTAAAACTGCTCGATCTTATGTTTATTTTTTAACGAGCATGAACTATGTGCTAAAACTGCTCGATAACATGGTCTAGTTTTGATTTTTTACCATAAATATCTTTGCCTTTTCAAAGATAGTACTGTACCCTCAATTGCTGCATCAAACTAGTTAGAAATGAATAACATTTGCTTGAAAATGAGATTAAAACGTTAATATTTCACTTTGAACTACGTAAAAAGCAATTAAAAAGTGTTTTTACCTCTCATTTTACCATTTCATTTGAACTTGGTTTGTTGGAGCTTTGGAGGGGCCTCTTCCCCCTTGATTTTCATCAGCTGATTTCGGGAGATTCTGTGGACGATTCTCGGCGCCGTCTGGACCAGGTAGGAGCTAAACTGAGCTCTTTCATTTCATGGTTTTCTTTCTGCATTCTGTGCTTCATTCCCTACTTTTCTGAGCCCCTGGGGTTTGATGGGCTCGTTCTGCCATCAGCGCACCTTGGGCACTCGAAACCTGCGCTGAATGTCAACCAGTATGAAGGCAGTTTGACCTTCAACGCAGGTGGAACACTGTGCAGGTGCGTTGGGCGCAGAAAAGGATTTTGTTGCACAGTTTTTGATGAAATTTTTTTCCTGTTTCTCATCAAAATCAGGATCTAACTCCTCTCATGTTTATTTTTCAGAGATCTGGAGCAAAATGACCCTTACATGGCGAGAACGAGAACATGAAGAAGAGGACATGATTTCCCTACATGATTCGGTTACGGTGAACGCGGCTGCATCAGTGGTATCTTCTCTAAGGAAAAGGCGGTCAAAATAGAACCGAACCCAAAGTTCTTCAACCTCCCGTCCTTTATCTTGTTCACTGACTTTTCATCACAAGAAGTACTGCATCACACCAGTTGAATATTTTCGGTTGGAGGCATTCCAAGGCATGCTGCATATAGGATCTGTTGGCTACATGAAGAGACGCACTACCAGCCATCCTACCAAAAGGATACAGGATAGACCTAAGGGACCTGTCAGTAACATCACGGATGATGATCTTGCCATCTTTACTCGGCTGAGATCCTTCCCTGCAATACTGGCGGACATAATCTCTCACAGAGTCACTCCCTCGGGCCGAACCTGACAAAGAGATGGGGTTACCCCGCCTCGACAAGCCAGTCAAGAAGTAAATGTCTACTGCGGTCAAGGGGATAGATTTGCCCCTAATCTGGAAAACTTGATTGATAGGATCCCAAGCATTGAGCAAATACTGCAGTAGGTTGATCGGTTGTCTCATGCTAGAGATGCGGAAGAACTTCAGTCGTGGTAAAGTGTATGACCGACGATCATGTAGTCTTTTGCTTGGTATCGTATACGTTTTTGTTCAGAGTGAGAGGTGTTAGGCCTAAACTTTTGGGTTTGGAGATAAATTATTATATCTCCATACCACTCATTTCTTGTGGATATCAGAAACAAATTCTCTTCCACGATTGATTCTTCGGATGTTTCATCGTTGGACGACGATGGGAAATCGCATAGTAATTCTGAAAAAACTAGAGCTTTCTTTGACTTGGATTTTACAAATTCCAGATCAAACTCTTGAAGGATCGCTATCCATTTTGAATATTTGCCCCCCAGCAACTGTCGCGACAATATATAAGTCATGGGGTTGCAATCTGACAGAATGGTAGTTTTCCGAAAGAGGACATAGTGTCGAAATCTTTGTATCGCTTGAACAGCTGCAAGCGCTAGTTTTTCAACATAAGAATATTTGCTTTCTGTATCGTTTAAGTTTCTACTTAAATAATATATAGGGTGTTCAATTCGATCGACTTCTTGAACTAAAACCATTGCGATGGTTGTGTCTGCTGCAGCCAGATACAGGTTAAAATCTCTTTGATAATCGGGGGCGTACATTAATGATGCTTTTATTAAGGAATCTTTTAAAGCATCAAAGGAAGCTTGCGCAACCTGATCCCAGACGAAGGGTACCTCCTTTTTCAAAAGACGTGTATAACCTTTAGCAAGTTCGGCATAATTTGGAATGAACCTCCTCAGAAAGTTTGCTTTCCCTTGGAGTTTCTGAATCTGAAGCAAATTTGAAGGCGGAGGCAAATTTATGATTGCCTGGACCTTACAAGGGTTGAGACGAATCCCATCCTTGGAGACTACAAAGCCAAGTAAACGACCAGAACTGACGCAAAATACACATTTGTGCAGATTGAGTCGTATCTTGTAGTGTCGGCAACGTAGAAATATCGTTCTTAAATGCTGCGGATGATCAGTCCGCTTTCGCGAATGAGCCGGAAGGTCATCGAGGTATGGTTGAATGATGTTCTTGATGTCATGGAAGGCATAATTCATTCCCCTCTGAAAGGTCGCCCCTGCGTTCTTTAAACCAAAGGGTAATTTTCGATATGCAAATGTGCCCCACGGACAAATGAATGCAGTCTTTGACTGGTCCTGTGGGCGGATATTTATTTGATTATACCCGAAAAATCCATCCATGAATGAAAAGATTTTGCATCCGGCGCATTCATCGATTATCTGGTCGATGAAGGGTGTAGGGTAGTTGTCTTTCGGACAAGCTTGATTTACATCCCTATAATCGACACACACTCTAATTGTCCCTTGTTTCTTCATAACAGGGACAATATTCGATGCCCAATCGGTTAGAGGAACCGGGTAGATGAAACCAGCATGGAGAAGCTTTTCAACTTCTGCCTTAATGGCAGCGACTTTCTTGGCATGTAACCCCACCTCGACCGGGGGGCATGGGTATATTATAGTCGCCGTGGACTATTTTACCAAATGGGCCGAGGCGATGCCTACATTAGATAACACTGGTGAAACAACTGCCCTTTTATTTTTCAATCATGTAGTTTCCAGATTCGGCGTACCACAGGCCATAGTCACAGATCATGGATCGCACTTTCGCAATCACATGATGGTTGAATTAGCTGCCAAGCTAGGGCTATCTCACGACAGCTCTACTCCGTATTATCCGCAAGCCAACGGACAAGTTGAAGCAATCAACAAGGTCCTAAAGCATATGTTGCAAAGGATGATCGGAGTTCACAAAAGAAGGTGGCACCTAATCCTGTACTCAACCTTGTGGGCTTACCGAACATCGGTAAGGAATGCGACTGGGTTCACACCCTTCCAACTGGTATATGGCCTGAAGCAGTCTTACCAGTCCAGTGCGAAATCTCGTCTCTTAAACTCGCAATCGATCTCCTCCCTGGAACTTCAGAAGAAGAGGCTCGTTTCTTGGAATTAATCCAATTGGATGAAACCCGTCGTGATGCCACTTTAGCTAATGAAGCCCATAAGAAACGAGTCAAGGCGCAGTTCGACAAAAATGTCAAACCCCGTGTCTTCTCAGAAGGCGACTTGGTCTTGCTTTACGACCAAGAATCCGATAAATTGGGAGCAGGTAAGTTTAATTCTTTATGGATGGGCCCCTACATTGTTAAACGGGTGTTAGCAAAAGGAGCCTACGAGTTAATGGATTATGACGGAACTCCACTGGCGCAACCTCGTAATGGGTTGTACCTCAAGCGTTACTATGCTTAAATAGTGACCAATATGCTTTTGTTGTATTTTGTTTTCGCTAAAGTGTTCGTTTTGGTCGAGTAATCCACCTTTTTACATTTATTGCAGATGTCAAACCCATTGGAACCATGTGTTGGATATGCCGACGGAGCGAGTCGTAGTTCGCGGAACCTGTCCTCCGTAGCCTGGGCCATTTTTTATCCAAGCGGCGAGTTAGTAAGTTTCAGAGGTGTATGTATTGGTCAATCAACGAATAACATCGCTGAGTATAGCGCGTTGATAGAACTTCTCTCTGATGCCATCACCCATGGTATACGCCGACTAATCATCAGGCTAGACTCACAACTCGTAATACTACAACTCAATGGTATATATTCCGTCCGAAACCCGGCCATTTATCGCATGTTCCTAAGGGTTAAGATTTTGGAAAGACAATTTGATTTGATTCAATACCAACATATTTCCAGAAACTTAAACACATTAACCGACTCATTAGCAAAATATGTGTTAGATAGACATTTGCGACATTTATAAAAAGGAACACATCATCAATGTTTTACATGTGGATCATATAACTCAACCAGAATAAAACCCCAAAAATCAAAATATATATATATATATATATAGCTGTTTATGGTTTACATACAATGTTCTATAACCAAGACAAAATCGGTCACATGACCCAAAAACTCAAAATGCTAGGGGGCACCCTAGTCTAGTGATGCTCATGATAGCAGGTCACAGCCTGCGCGATCATGCGTAAGAGACGAGTCCATCGTCTAGGCACACCAGTAGTATGCCGCTGTAACTGCAAAGGTAGCTCGTCGATCCTCACTTCTGGAATACCGAGAGTAAGGCTCTCAACCTGCCACTGCACAGCTGTGAGAGTCTCGGCCACATCAAGGTCACGAAGGATAACCCTCCCGGTGGCCTCTCCTACTGGGGCAGTGGCTGGCACTCTCAGGTGAACTACTGGACGAACAGGACCAACATCTGCACGCACACATGAGTTTGATTAAAGTCTTGATAGAATAAAGCACAAGGACATTATAAATAAAAACAGTAAACAGTGATATGGTCAAAGATTTTACCAATAGCGCCCCAGCGGAGTCGCCAATTTGTTGTTGGGAAAAGTATCCATTCAGAACGCCCCTATCCCACTCTAAGGTGTGACAGTGCCTTAGCAACAAACAAGGAAAACTATTTTCGTATTCTTCTTTATGAAATGCAAATGAAGAGGAAGGATGTAACTAACCTGTGTCTTTCGCTAGTTTGTTGATCCACTCGCTCTCCTCTTTGTTCGCTTCCCGCTGCCTACTCCCTCACTGGTCTAGCTTCACCAAGTTCCTGCAAGATCACAGAAGAGGAAAACTACACAAAAGACATAGATTTACATTCATAACTAGCTTAGGATCAGATTTAAGCTAAACATGCAAATATAACAAAGCATCATTGATATACAAGCATATAGGAGAAACTCAAATAGTTTTATTGATATAATAAGAAAGTCCAAGAGGAGATACAACCAAGTGAGTCCCGATCTAGCATCTACCTCCCAGCAAAGGAATCCCTTCCTCACCTCCAACAAAGCATAAATCACCCAATGCACTAATCTCAATCTCAAACCAACAACAATTCTCTGCAAAGTACAAAATTCCAGCCTCCTGGATCTCTGGGTGAGGGATCCATATATAGATGTAAGAAGAGAGGATGAGTCAGCTTATGTTTTGACTTGTGGCTTCTCTCTGTCAGTTCTTGCTTCCACTTGGAGGTTGAGAGCCTCTTACTCATCACTGGTCGAATTCAGTGAGGCAAGTGTCATTGGAGAAGATTCTGGAAGCTTCCATTGTCTTTCCACCTCGTTGAATGAGCTTGCCATTTGTCATTTCCCGCTCAACACACCCTGGTAGTGCATTCACCTGCGTTGCAACGCACCTAGCCAGTGTATTTGGGTGCTTTGCAACGCAGGCAGCTAGTGGAGCCTCTGAATTGATCCTGATTTGACTAGTTTTGAGCAGTTTCTGGTGGAGAACTTCTGGGAGAAGCTGTCATTTGTTGACCTTGTTTCTTTAGGAGCTGGAACAACATCTTTAGGGACTTAGGATCCCTTGGTTTATGGACATTTCATGATTATAGCTGTAAGGCACAAAAATGTCTATAACAAAGACCCACCTTAACCTAGCTTTCATTTTCTTGATCCTTATCTTGCATATCCTATTGCCGGTCATGTAGTGATAAGCCATGTGTCTAAGCATCTTGTTGTCCCTATTGGCCTTATTTAATAGCTTCTCAAGGTGTAGATTTACTATTTCAAGCCAAGTCTCCCTATCCTTTTCAATCTCCTACTCAATAGAGGTTAAAGTGACTTGTGTTTCCTTGCCACTTTGCCTTTTTTCCTTGAGCATTTCCAGCTCCATGAGTACTTGTTTGTCACTCAACTGTTTATTTTCCTACTTTAAGTATGTGATGACATACTTGGCCCTTTCTAGGTTATCCATCAAAGCTTGTACTTGAGGTTCCTTTTCCTGTATGATGATGTCCTTTATTGTCTCTCTCTCTTGAGCTTCTAAATCAATGGTCTCAATGTCAGGCTCCTTAGGCTCATCAAGTTCTGCCAACTCAAAATCCATTTCCTCCTCATCATAATCTAGCATCTTTTCCTTTCCCTGTGCAATTGATGTACCTGTACCTGCTGTGTCGATGAAGAAGGCAAAGCCCCTTCCACATCTTGTGGAGTTAGCATTTGCCTATGGGCTATAGAAGAAGGCAAGGTCCCTTACACATCCTGTGGAGAAAACACTTACCTATCTACTACAAATAGTCTCTTAGTGCCTCTCTAATATTTCATGTAAATGGGCACCTCGGTAGTTCTTGTCTCCATGGCCTCCTCATCTGTCTTCACCTGAGCATTGCTAGAAGGTCTTCCTTGCCCATGTTTGCAAAGTTGAGGTTGTATGGAGGGAATGAGTGAGAGTGTTTTAGGAATGAGGGGGAGGGAGATGAGCTTGCAGCTAGGAAATGAATGAAGGATTTAGGAAATGAGAGGGAAGACTTGTTTAGAGAAATTTCCCTTGGGGAAGAGGGATAAAAGGGACGAGAAATATGAAATAGGGATAAAGGGACAAAGGGATAGGGGATAAGGAAATAGGGATAGGTTTTTAGAGCTGTAATGAGTGATAGGAGGAACAATGATAGTTTAGGGTTTTTAGGCATACAAGGGGGATTTTAGGGTTTCATGTTTCTCAAGGAAAATGATGATTATGATGTGGATATGCAAACAAAAAACACTGTAAGGAATGTCAACTTACTTGTAGGCAGGTGAGAGAAAACAAATTTGGAGTTTGTTGGAAGTTTTGAGGCTTTTCTAGCCTTCCTGCTCAACACGCAGTGCTAGTACCCATATGCACAGCTCCACCCTCTATTTGTAGTGCCAGTGTAAAAATACACTAGGAAATTTTGCCAGATGCGCAACACTGGCCTCAACGCGCAGTGCCACCTGCGGAACTCGTAGCGCTTCTTGCAGGCCACGTTTGGGGGTCTTCCCTGTGTCAAAATTGGGTGTGGGATAGCTCATTGCAAATCTTGTCGAGTCTACGTTCCATAAAATATTTAATTGTTCAATTTGGAGTTCATTTTCCCTATCAAAAGCTCAATCTCCCATGACTGCTCAAAATGTGCAGAATGAGGCTGCCAAAATGCAGAGTGATGTTGCAGTCAACTTTTGAAGGTCTTACCGAACTACAAATCTAGCTCATGATATCTCATTAGAAATCTCTCTATGTCTAGTTATCATTTGACTCATCAAGAAAGTCATTTGGTCACTCCAGCTAGGAGAAATTGTGATTTTCCCAAGGTCACTCCAGAAGTGCATCAACTCTCCTGAGGCAACTGAATTTTTGAAATTTCTCTAAAACCATGACACCTGTGTAAAAATTGAAGGAGGTTTTTCTTCCTTGGCATATTTTGGAAAAAAAAATCTTTAACGTTTTCCAAATTCTTCCTTTCTTGGTCTAAAACATAGTTTGAAGAAAAACCGACGCTATGCGTGGCAAATGATTTGTCCCTTGCAATGACTTATTGAAAAATGATGGAGACATGATATGTATGAGTTTGAATGGCCTCATACTTGTTGAAATGACCTCCCTTGCCTCATATACTCATATGTTTTTTATTTCATAGCCAACCCTAGCTCAATGGGTGAGAGAAATTAGGGTTTAGTGCTTGTGGAAAATAATGATTTCGACAACCTTGGGAAAAAAAACAACTCCCTTTGGCATGCACTTAACCCTTTGAAACTTTACCCTTTCACTTAACTACTTCCTTGAAAAATTTATCTTTTGATGGTCTAGCATCTTTGGAACACCGAGTTAACAACTTGGGATGGTGAAATTATTACAGTTACATAATGAAATAAGAATTTCTCTTTACAAATCATCTTCACATGGTGAAGGGATGTTATTTGATCACCCTTTACTTGGTAGTCTTATGCAATGGAATGCAAACCTTGGCAACCCGAATGACCTAATGAGACCTTGAAGGACTGAATTTCAAGACGACATAATGACCTCATGACTGATACAAATGGCATGATAAAAATAACTTTATGGTTGATGTACAGTCAACAAGATATGAAACTATGCCAACAAGTAATCACATTTAGTGAAGAGTGATTTTTTTGGACTAGGACTACCATCAGTGACTAAGTTTTTGCATGACCTAGTGGAATAATAAAAAATTGCTGAATCGGACCCCTAAAATGATATGAAAAGAGGATTTTTGATCACTGATGGCAGGATGCAAATACTGACACTAACATTGGCCTTATTGGGGATGGCAGCTCCTTGGAGGTGTCAAGAACACTGTAGACCAAGTTCCTAACCATGTGTGCCAATACGGTCAAAAAATTAAATTGAAATGCATGACTAAAAATTGATGACTTGATGACACAAACTGACTTTTACTCAACTAAAAACTGACTCAATACTAAAACACAACTGACAAACTAGAAACGATGCTCGAAATGGAGCTTATTCAATAAAACCTACTCTAACTGTTCCATTCATCACCTGATCAAGTGAAATAAAACAACCAATGCAACCAAGTAAGCATTTTGGCTGCTGTTTGAATTCTCTGCAAGCGCTTGTTTATGAACAACAAGAGAGAACTACTGAAAGGAAACTCCCATGAAAACTTGTAAACAGATCCAAATTTTCCCAAATTGAATAATATGGATTCTCTATCAGACTCCAAAAATATTGCATGAGGATCTTAAATTCATGTGCACTAGGACTTAGCTCATCCAATGGATTACTTTGCTTCTCCTCATACCATGAATGCAAACTTTCATCTGAGCTTTGTGACGAGACTCCTACTGAAAATGACAAAGAAACTGGCTGCCAGATCAAGTTTGTATCAATACTTTTTTCAAGTTCATAGTTAGCTAATCGAGAAGGACTTTGACTGTAGACATCATCCAACACATCAGCTATTGGATTGTGAAAAACTTGAAAAGACTGTTTCAACCCATTTTCTATTGGTTCCAATGAGATTGCATGATTTTCGACAGGTTGCTCATTTGAAGATATACTATGCAAAATTCCCTTCAAAAATTGAAATGATTCAAAACATAATGGTACAGAATCATCTTGCATCATGTTAGGGTCCAACCCTAACCCCCTTATTTATGTAATAGGATCGAGTCATAGTTATAGTTAAGTAAAGAGTCAATAAAGCCCATATTAATAATTGTAAGTGGTTGACCCACATTTAAAGAAGGGACCACAGTTAAAATGGGCCATGGTATTAGATAGATGGTATTAATAAGAACCATGGTATTGACCCATGGTATTGCATGTATGAATCCTATATAAAGGATAGAGACTCCCCTCGAGGAGCATCGTGTCTTATTTTCTAATTGAGCCCAACTCTATTGGAGGTTGCCTCCTTGAAGAGACAAGTGAACGTTGCTTTCTAAATAATAAAATACTTGCTGTTATTTCTTATTGTTCTGTGTTCTGGGTATATTTCTTTGCATATTTTGTATTCTGGTATCTTCTTGCAGGTCAAGACCATAACAAGTGGTATCAGAGCACTTTCCAGGGCTAGTGGGATCTCAAATTTTTAGCAATTTTTTTTTTTTTTGGCTAGAGACATGTTTTGGCGTATTTAAACCACAGGATTTTTCATTGAGCACATGAACCTGTGGATTTGGGGAGGCATGTACGTAGGAACTATAAGAGGTGGTCACGCTTGTTGGACTCCCTTGTAACCCCTGTGGGGACCCCTTCGAGTAGTAGCGCATTAGATAGAACCGTACATGGACTTTCTTCCAAGTAACCTCTGGGTATATCGGAAACCCCCTAGGCTCTCTTGAAACCTCGCCATAGATAAACAGTCGGCCATCTTGCTGCTTCAATACACCAAGAATAGCACTCAGGGAGATTACTCGTGTGTATGATAGGGTGGTCGGGTTATATGGCTAAGGGTATGGTTGATCCTCCTTGGTTAGTGCCCTGAAAGATCGGGTCGAGTACTACTGTCAAAAACTTATGTATATTGCGATCTGTAGCACTTGACACTCCTTGAGACCTTAGTTCCTGTGTCTCTCTCTGGACCATGCATCATCTTTGCCAAATCAGATCTAGTAGGTGGGGTTCTGTCGCAGCAGCAACAATCAGTTCCGCCATTCAGATCTATCAGATCCGCCATTCAAATCCATCAGATCCGCCAATCAAATCTATCAGATCTGCCATCCAGATCTAGCAGTTTGGGTTTTGTAGTAGTCACAACGTTCAGATCCACCATTCAGATCTAGCAGCAGGGGTTCAATCACTGACACATTCCTACTCATACTCTGCAGTTGAGGGTTCGCTGACAAATCTGACTATTTGTGTGGGCTCCTATACCTGGGCGTGATTCTCGCAGGACTTTGGGCAGCATTGACTTTTCTGGGATTCGGCTACTGTAGTATTCCTAACCAGGACGCTTATAGGAGACTTAGCGCATAAGAATTGGGTCGACGAGCTGAGCAAGGTGGTACCATTCAATTGTTAGCGTCAAAAAAAAATTTGGGCGGTCCCAAATTTTAAGTGCATCGGATTGGTGCATGGTACAAACTAGAGCTCAAGCTATGGCCAATGAGAAGATCGACAGCTTTGAATCAAAGTTGAATGAAGTACTATCATCACTGAAGACCTTAGCTGACACACTCACAAAGGGCAAGATGGAGGAACGCACGGAGGCATATATTTTCAATGAAAACATTGAGGGTGAGTCTAGCCATTCTCTTCACCTCTTTGGCAACCACCAACAATACTAGACACGACCACCCAAGTTGGACATGTATAAATTTGATGGCTCTCATCCGACCACATGGATAAACTTAATCACATCACAGGTCAAGAGCATAACATATCGTTTGATCATATGTTCCAGCTTCCAAGTCTTCATATATAGCCTGACATTCAATGACATTCAGGGGCAACAAATCTAGATATGGGAAATCTTGAACAAGGATTTCATTGCCCACTAGATGGTTAAGATCAAAACTTATTGACGGTTGATTTCTGATTGTACGAAAGTGGTTTCTAATGAACTGAAACGAAGTAAATCAAAGAGGCAAAGATCCTTCACTTACTTCAAAATTTTCTGCACTTTCCTCCTCACTTCCATAGCTGATATGCATCGGCTAATCACTATATTCAAGCTACTAAAAATGAACTTCCTCCCTCCACAAACCAGCTGATGATTTGTCTTCAAGACTAGTTTCTGTTTGGAGAACATCATCATCATCATATTGATCAAACTTAGGCAAATGATCAGTATAAAACACATCATCAAGCATACATCTCATATCAACAGATCTCTCTTCTCCAAGATGATCTGTAAAACAATCATTATCAGATCTATGACAATTGGGATAAGAAAGAAAATGCTTGGATCAGCCACTTGTTCTTCTTCAATTAGCGAGCCATGGTCTTGAATATAATATTCGTTCCTTGTGGTAATCTTTTGCATCATATCTTCCACTGCACTTATCAAAATGTTGAGCTTTACCTCTAAATATGTCAATTCCTCTGGATCTATGCTCTTCATCTCTTCTTCCTTCAACTTTTCCCTTCTAATTATCAAATTAGCCTCTACATCTACTACGCTGTTTTGCATCTCTTCAAGTGTTGCAAGGTTCCTTTCCCTCAGCTGAAACTCCATTTCCAGATCAAAGGTTTCCAGGTAGTGTAAAAGAGATGAATCAGGAGGTCTTATATTAATAGGCATTGAACAACAAACTTGGTTAAATCTGACAGAAAATTGTTGTACTGTCTCCCCTGGCTGTCTTTTCAGTTGGTTATACTCTTATAGAATCAAGAAAGGGTTCTGTCTAATCATCCACTTGTTGAGGAAAACTTCAACGAACTGCTAGAAATCTAAGATGCTCGCATCAAGTAGGGTTTTAAACCAACTCTTGACTTTGCCTTGCAAAGAAAGAGCAAAAAGCCTAATACTAACGTCCTCTTCATCAACTTCAAAATGGTCAAGAAAAGACTCAAAATTTAGTACATGTATCTCAGCAGTGATGTTGTCACAGTCACCATCAAATCTTGGTAGATATAGGTAATGATTTATAGGGAAAGCATGGGATATAGGAGGTAAAATCAAAGGCTTGTATCTATCCGAAATTTTACAAAGTATAGGAATATGTACAGAAGGTGCAGAATCAATCTTGGTCTCTTAAGGCTCATCAATTTGAAGATGACCATCATAAGAGTCGGAAGAAGGGTCTTGATCAAGATCAAAGGCATGCGAACATTTTGTATTCACAATCTTCAAAGGGAAAGAATCAAATGCAGGTCTAGGATCTTTTCTCAAATACAGTGTACTTTGTAAAGCCTTCTTGACATTCTCGGGAAAAGAGAGGAAATAATTTATAACAAAGAACATAATGTCTTGGATAAAATTCCAACTTGAATACCTAATCTTTCCATATTGTCCTTTCATGTTTCTATTGGTCAGGTTCATCCTCTAGTGGAGTCCTTGGATCTGATCTCGAAACTAATTTTGAGTCGCCAGGCAAATGATTTAAGCCTTCCTATGTCTAATCATTGTCCAACATCAAAAATCATATCTGAACTTGATACATTTTTCTGAGGAACATAAAACTACGTCCCCAGTATGGTCGCCACTATGTTATCACCTAGATTGACCTCAGGCTGAAGGGAGGCAATGCCAAGGTAACCACAAACCAAGCTTAGCCAAGTAGCTAGCCCTACTAGGTCGGGAGAGGGCTCTCTCTGTAAGGATCTCAGTCAAAATGACTAGATCAAGTAAAGGATTTTAGGCTAGGTATAGTAGTTTGAAGGTTTTGATTTAATTTTGTTGGTGTTTTGCTGGATTAGGAGGAGCTGGGTAGTTTAGGTCTGGGAAATTAGGTCAGAAATGCAAGGTGTTCTATGGGGAAAGGTAGGCATAGGCTTTATCACTTTAGGCTTGATGATATGAGGTGTCTAAGACTAGTGAGGAGCTAAGAAGGGCATGTGACAATCATGGATCCTTATTAAACAGTAGAAAACATGAAATGTTGATTGATTTCCCAAGGCAGAGTACTGATACAATGGATTCTACCTATCAAACTTGAAAACATTCAACTAGGAGCAATGGAAGGAATGGTGGCATACATAAAACATGTAAACAAATGATAATGAAAGAAGAAACTGTACTAAAACTCCATACCGTAGGGATCCCATAAAAATAGCTGCAAATCTTATTAATCTCCTTGCCAAATTGATTACAATGATGTACAATCAAGCTCTGAGCATCCAACTGAGTCCAACCCCTCACAAAGAGAAAGAAGAAGAAGATATAGGCAAGCATTCAACCTCCTCCCATCTTCAGGGGTTGAATCCTTGAGATGAGGAGCTGATCTAACTAATACTAAAAAAGGAACATGAATATAGGCATCATTAACAACTTTCCTTTAAAAGTGAAAAACTGATTCATTTGACTTAAAACTAACTCCTAAGCAAGGAATATACCCTCTACAACTATTTAACCATCATATTTACGATCTGTGACATCATTTACAATAGTAAATCATCCACCATGAGAGAGAATCCATGATCACAGCTGAAAATTGGAAAAATAGGCATCCTGAGCAAAATTTTCTCTACGCGCAGCACCACTGGCTCAACACATAGTGACACTTTCAGGTCCCTTTTGAAGGCCTTCCCAAAATCCAAATTGAGCCCATGATAGCTCATTGGAATGGTATTCAAGTATAATTTCCAGAACACCTAGTATTTCCGAATTTGGAGCTCATTGGACCCCTCAAAATGTGATTCTCCCAAGACTACTTGTGTGTGTCCAAAAAGTGCGAGAAAGGTCAATCTTAGGGTGTTTTTGGACCTTTTGGTGGACCAGATCTACTCCAAAACTTTTGAAACTTTCTAGGGTGAATGTCCTCACTACCCTGAATCCAAAAATGTAAGCCATTCGTCCATTGAGTGCCCCTAGGAAAAGAGCAGCGCCGGTGGTGAATCAAAATTTGCAAATGACAAAATTTGCCCAAAACTTGCCCAAAATTGGTGAGTAGCACCACCATCAAGAATATTAATGAGCCAAGGAATCTTTCGAAAGCAATCTAAGCCTATCCTCATATTTTTTGCTTTTCAAGGACCGCCTTAGCCTAGCTTTCATCTTCTTGATCCTTATGTTGCATATCCTATTGCAGGTCATGTAGTGATAAGCCATGTGTCTAAGCATCTTGTTGTCCCTATTGGCCTTATTTAATAGTGTCTCAAGGTGTAGATTTATTTTTTCAAGCCAAGTCTCCCTATCCTTTTCAATCTCCTATTCAATAGAGGTTAAAGTGACTTGTGTTTCCTTGTCGCTTTGCCTTTTTGCCTTGAGCATTTCCAGCTCCATGAGGACTTGTTTGTCACTCAACTGTTTATTTTCCTACTCTAAGTATGTGATGACATACTTGGCCCTTTCTAGGTTATCCATAAAAGCTTATACTTGAGGTTCCTTTTCCTGTATGTGTAGGAATTTACAGGGTAAGTTCCACAGAAGAATACCAAAAGGACACCGCTCACAACCAGATCTCAAATCAATACACCAGTATTTTTGACGTGGTTAAAACCCTCAGAGTGCAAGGAGGGAAACAGTCCACGGCCTATCCCAACGTGGGTACAGACAATTTATTAATCAAAGAATGAAAATTTACATAAGCTTCTCTCATGCACGGATTACCCGAACAATGACCCTCCATGCGCTTTAAATAGAACTCATGGACCAATCGGGTGTCAAGCCACGGATCAAGTGTCGGTAATACCGAGGTGAGAGTGAACCGTCGGATCACTACATATCGTGACCGTCGGATTGTAAGTTACAAAATGTACAACGGTAAAGAAACACACTTTACCTAACTCTAACCTAACTCTATACTAGACCAAGTTGAACTTAACTATATCCTATGTGTCGGAATATCCTAACATCCCCCCTTAAGAACAACTTGGGATAGGATTGAAGGATTTACAAATATGACACAATAGGAGAAGGAAGGAGGCACTAGAGCCTATCCCCCCTTAGTGACAACTTCCTGAACTCCAAGCATATATCGAAGTTTAGTGAACTTCGCCTCTGTGAGAGCCTTTGTGAAGATGTCTGCAACCTGATCATCCGTTGGACAATATTGCACTTCAAGAACATGGTCAAGAATGAGCTTTCTGATGAAGTGCATGTGTAGTTCAATGTGTTTGCTGCGCTGATGCTGGACTGGATCTTTGCATAGCTGAATGGCACTTTGATTATCACACCAAAGTGTGGTTGGATGCTGCTGCTCAAAGCCAAACTCTGATAGGATCTGACGAAGCCACAAGGCTTCCTTACTAGCTTCCACGGCACCACGATACTCTGCTTCTGCTGACGAAAGAGAAATGGCAGCCTGTTTCTTACAAGCCCATGTAATAGGTCCTGAACCAAGAGTGAAGACATAACCGGCAGTAGACTTCCGATCATCAAGGTCACCAGCCCAATCAGAATCAGTGAAACCAACTAACAGAGGAGCTGCTTTGGCACTGTAATGAATCCCAAACTGTATTGTACCTCGAACATAACGAAGTATTCTTTTAGCTGCTTTCCAATGACTTTCACGGGGGTTTTGCATAAAACGAGCAACAAGGCCAACAACAAAGGAAAGATCAGGACGAGTATGGGTTAAATACAAGAGTTTTCCGACAAGTTGACGGTATAAGGTAGCATCAACTTCAGGAGAAGTACAAGAGACTGAAAGTTTGACTCCAGACTGAAAGGGAGAAGGGGCTGGCTTACAGTCTTCCATGTGAAAATGACGAAGAATATCACAAGCATACTTGGACTGGGAAAGGAAAATACCCTCTTGGGATTGCAAGACTTGAAGACCGAGAAAATAGTGTAAGTGTCCTAAGTCTGTCATTTCAAATTTCTTTTTAAGGCTGGACTTCACATGGTTTATAAGGTTGGGATCACTACCAGTAAGAATAAGATCATCAACATAAAGAACAAGGATGATGAGAGAGTTGCCCACTTTCTTGGTGTAGACAGTATTGTCAGAATGACACCTAGAAAAGCCAGATTCTAAAAGAAAGCTATCCATTTTGGCATACCAAGCTCGAGGAGCTTGCTTGAGGCCATAAAGGGATTTCTTAAGGCGACAAACGAGGCTGGAGTCTGTTTGTATGAAGCCAATGGGTTGTTCCATATAGATTTCTTCCTGCAAGTCCCCATGCAAGAAGGCAGATTTAACATCCATTTGATGTACTTCCCATTTTAAAGAGGCAGCAAGGGAAAGAACAAGGCGGATAGAGTTCATTTTGGCAACTGGAGAGAAGGTTTCAGTGTAGTC
Organism: Pinus tabuliformis; assembly: GCA_031772625.1. Classification (NCBI taxonomy): domain Eukaryota; kingdom Viridiplantae; phylum Streptophyta; class Pinopsida; order Pinales; family Pinaceae; genus Pinus; species Pinus tabuliformis. Next base: position 948,516,788 of record CM062807.1, read on the forward strand.
AATGCCTTCAACCTGTGAAAAGCCCTTAGCAACTAGACGAGCTTTATGTTTGTTAACTTTCCCATCTGGTCCATACTTGGTTCTGTAAACCCATTTGCATCTAACAAGTTTGCGTCCCTTTGGTAGAGGAACAAGATCCCATGTATCATTTGTCATCAATGAATGATATTCTTCATTCATAGCTGTTTCCCAATGTGGATGGCCTGAAGCTTCTGCAAAAGTGTCAGGATCATGATTCACTGGAGCTTGAGCCAGTAAAGAAGAGGCTCTTTCAAACTGAGAACGTGTACGTCGCTGATCTGTAGGATCACCGGCAAGATCACCTGCTGCATCCCGAGTAGCACGGACCCATCTTGGAAGTTGAGGATCCTGAGAAGGTGGGGAAGGATTATCATCCTCGCTTTCATCATCAGAAGAAGAAATGTTCTCAAAGATAGAAGAGATGGGAAGAGGTGGCACATCCGCCGGACTAGGCTCGCAGGCCGATTTATTTTCATCAAATTTTACATCTCTTCTAATGATAACATTTTTGGACTTAAATGGAATAAGTCTATAGCCTTTTACATCTTCAGAATATCCAACAAAAGTACATTTCTCACTCTTAGGTTCTAAGGCTTTATGCTTTTCATCTGGAATATGGGCCCATGCTTCACTTCCAAACACACGAAAGTGACTTACATCTGGTTTAATGGAACTCCAAGCTTCTTCTGGAGTGATATTCTCTAGAACCTTAGTAGGAGTGCGATTGATTATATAATTTGCACAATTAATTGCTTCGGCCCAAAAACTAAGACTGAGTCCTTTAGATTGCAGCATACAATTAGCCATTTCCTTTAAAGTGCGATTTTTCCTTTCAGCTACACCATTTTGTTGTGGAGTGTATGGAACAGTATGTTGCATTTGAATGCCATTTTCGGTGCAAAAGGTGATGAATGCATTTTTAACATATTCTCCACCATTATCAGTTCTTAGCTTAAGAATTTGATGTCCAGATTGTTTTTCAACGAATGCTTTGAAGGCCAAAAAGGTGGTAAATACTTCGCTCTTGAGTTTTAAGAAGTATACCCAAGTGCGTCTAGAGAAATCATCAATGAAAGTTAAGAAGTACTTGCAGCCAGAGAATGAAGCAACAGGAAGAGGACCACATAAATCACTGTGCACAAGCTGTAAAGGGGCTGAGGCGTGCCAAGAGGCACGTTTGTCAAAACTGTCCCGATGATGTTTTCCGAGTACACATCCGGAACAAACACCATCTTTGCAAGATACCATAGGAAGACCTGTCACCATGTTTTCTTTACATAGATGCTGAAGGGAGCGATAGTTTAAATGACCATACCGCTCATGCCAAAGTTTGCTCACTTCATCATTATGAGCAACAAATACTGAGGGAAGATGGGATGACCCAAAGTTGTGAAACTTATACAACCTTTTGGAATCATCAGCAAGACCAGTAGCTAGAATCTGTTTAGGATCTTTTAGATCCTTGATTACAACATCATGAGGTGAAAATTCAACGATTTTACCTTCACCTGAATGAGTTATCTGATAGACAGATAGAAGGTTGCAGGATAAGTTTGGAACACATAATACATCATTGAACTGACCATTGTCTAGATGAACAGTTCCAGTCCCTACAACATTAAGAGATCTATCATCACCAACATATATATTTTTGGTGTTACAATCATTTAAAGAAGAAAACATGGCTTGGTTTTTGGCCATGTGACAAGAGGCTCCAGAATCAATGAGCCACTCATGAGAATGAGAAGAAGAAGAAGATACATTTAATGCATAACTAGACTGAGATGATTGACGATGACATGCAGAAAATGCCGTTCCGGAAGTTGAAGTTGAAGTAGGCTCCAGATGGATGTTATGTTTCTTCATTGCGGCTTCCAAGGCTTCCATCTTCTTAAAGCATTTAGATTCTAAGTGGCCATCTCGATTACAAAAGTTACAATGTCTTTCAGTCTTCTTCCATTTGTTTTTATTGGGCTTATCATATTGCTGAAATGATCTTTCATCTTGAGGCTGAGTTGGTTTAGGACCATTCCTTTGAGGATAAGACTTCTTAGGATTCTTTGAATTTGGATACTGCTGGGCGGCTAACGCTTTTGTGGAAGAGTTTCCAAGATTAAGAAGACCAAGGTGTAAGAGTTTTTCTTGTTCTCTTATTAAGGAATCACAAAAGGAGTCAAAGGAAGGGGGCTTGTAGTCTTTGCCTTGACAAATGAAAGCTTCCCTGGTAGAATGGAAAGTGGAAACAAATACAGAGTAGGCTGGCCCTAACTTAGTGAGGATGGAATAAATAAGGTTACCATCATCTTTCTTAACTTTAACACCTTCCAAGAGATATCTAAGGTTCTTGAATTTTGACAAGAAATCTTCAATGCAAGAAAAATTATTAGGATCCAAAGTAAGCAGCTCATTTTCAAGTTGATGGGATCTAATTTCATTTTTAATCCCAAAAACTTTAGCGAGTTTTTCTAATGCTTCATGAGGAGTTTCAATTTCTGCAATGTGGAATCTAAGATCAGGAGAGACAGACATTCCTATCAAGCCACGTGCTTGATCTTGTCGATTTTCCCATTTTTCGGCCTTGTCTTCATCTTTGGGTTTCTTCTCTTGGTCTGTGGCTATTCTGAAGAGACCTTTACTTCTAAGTAAATCTCCCATGTAGGCGACCCATTGGAAGTAGTTAGTGCTGTCAAGAATGACTTGGCATGGACTTTCCATTTTTGAAAAACAACTGAAGCTGAAGATGCTGAAAGTGAGTGGTCCAATGGATAGATCTCGAAAAAATAGGCGGTTTTAAAAAAAACGGCTCTGAAAAAGGCTTCCGGATGAAGAAGTTATGGCTTTTTGAAAAAAAATTGTTGACGTTGCCGGCAAAGTGCGCGAATGTGCGGGAATGAAAAAATCCGCCCCCACAAAATGGAGACTTGAACCCAAGACCTCTACTCTCTTAAAAGGTCTTTGAACCAATTGATCTATACAAAAGATTTGAGAGAGAGCGAATGTGCGGGAATGAAAAAATCCGCCCCCACAAAATGGAGACTTGAACCCAAGACCTCTACTCTCTTAAAAGGTCTTTGAACCAATTGATCTATACAAAAGATTTGAGAGAGAGAGAGAGAGAGAGAGAGAGAGAGAGAGAGAGAGAGAGAGAGAGAGAGAGAGAGAGAGAGAGAGAGAGAGAGAGAGAGAGAGAGAGAGAGAGAGAGAGAGAGAGAGAGGGGGGGGGGGGGGGGGGGGGGCCTCGATTTGCGTGCTTGCCTTGGGAAGACTCTTTTCCCCTACAAAACACAAAACACAAAACCCAACACGAATATCCAAAGAAAAAACGAACCTTACGGCTCGAAGTTAGCTTTAGCCAAAAAACTAGAAATTTTAAAAAAAAATCTCAAAGTTAGCTTTTAGCCGAAAAACTAAATATTTTCCTCAATGTTTCTGATTTTCCGAGATCACACTAAGGTGCAGGGAAAAGAGCATACGCATGAGAAAAATCCTTTCTTTCTGTTTCTGATTTGCCCAGATCGCACAGAGTCGCAGGGCAAAGAGCATACGCAGAAATGAAAGGTATAGATCCGGGAAAAAAAAAGGCTAAATAAACCGAAACCGAAATAAGCAGAGAGAAAATGACAGTAAACTGCAAAAAAAACACTGTATACCTCCCGATCTGAAAAATGACGTAGCTAGGGCTACCGGAAACCTTTTCGCGTGAAACGAAAGGGGTTCCTCACTGAAACAGATGCTCCGAATGCAACAGAGCAGTCCTCTCGGCCCGAAAGCAGTCAGAAACAGCAGATCTAGGAAACGACAGCCGCATGCAGTTCTACCGGCTTCAGATTTGGATCACCAACGGACGCGGCCCTCAAATAGCTCTGATACCATGTAGGAATTTACAGGGTAAGTTCCACAGAAGAATACCAAAAGGACACCGCTCACAACCAGATCTCAAATCAATACACCAGTATTTTTGACGTGGTTAAAACCCTCAGAGTGCAAGGAGGGAAACAGTCCACGGCCTGTCCCAACGTGGGTACAGACAATTTATTAATCAAAGAATGAAAATTTACATAAGCTTCTCTCATGCACGGATTACCCGAACAATGACCCTCCATGCGCTTTAAATAGAACTCATGGACCAATCGGGTGTCAAGCCACGGATCAAGTGTCGGTAATACCGAGGTGAGAGTGAACCGTCGGATCACTACATATCGTGACCGTCGGATTGTAAGTTACAAAATGTACAACGGTAAAGAAACACACTTTACCTAACTCTAACCTAACTCTATACTAGACCAAGTTGAACTTAACTATATCCTATGTGTCGGAATATCCTAACAGTATGATGATGTCCTTTATTGTCTCTCTCTATTGAACCTCTAAATCAATGGTCTCAATGTTAGGCTGTTCAGGCTCATCATGTTCTACCAACTCAAAATCCCTTTCCTCCTCATCATCATCTAGAATCTTTTCCTTTCCCCTGTGCAACTGTTGTACCTGTACTTGTTGTGTCGATGAAGAAGGCAAAGCCCCTTCCACATCCTGTGGAGTTAGCATTTGCCTATGGGCTACTGAAGAAGGCAAGGCCCCTTCCACATCCTGTGGAGAAAACACTTGCCTATCTGCTACAAATAGTCTCCTAGTGCCTCTCTGATATGTCATGTAAATGGGCACCTCAGTAGTTCTTGTCTCCTTGGCCTCCTCATCTATCTTCACCTGAGCATTGCTGGAAGGTCTTCCTTGCCCATGTTTGCAAAGTTGAGGTTGTATGGAGGGAATGAGTGAGAGTTTTTTTAGGAATGAGGGAAAGGGAGATGAGCTTGTGGCCAAGAAATGAATGAAGGATTTATGAAATGAGAGGGAAGACTTGTTTTGAGAAATTTCCCTTGGGGAAGAGGGATAAAAGGGACGAGAAATATGAAATAGGGATAAAGGGACAAAGGGATAGGGGATAAGGAAATAGGGATAGGTTTTTAGAGCTGTAATGAGTGATAGGAGGAACAATGATAGTTTAGGGTTTCATGTTTGTCAAGGAAAATGATTATTATGATGTGGATATGCAAACAAAAAACACTGCAAGGAATGTCAAGTTACTTGTAGGCAGGTGAGAGAAAACAAATTTGGAGTTTGTTGGAAGTTTTGAGGATTTTCTAGTCTTCCTACTCAACACATAGTGGCGGTACCCAGATGCATAGTTCCACTATCTACACGCAGCGCCAGTGTAAAAATAAACAGGGAAAATTTTTCCAGATGCGCAGCGTGGACCTGAATGCATAGCGCCACCTGCTGAACGCGCAACGCTTTTTGCAGGGAACTTTTGGAGGCCTTCACGATGTCCAAATTGGGGGTGGGATAGCGTGTTGGAAAGATTTTCGAGTCTTCTTTCTAGAAAATCTTGAATTTTTTAATTTGGAGTTTATTTTCCATGTCAAAATCTCACTCTCCCAAGACTGGTAAAAATTTGTAGAATGAGGCTACCAAAATGAAGAGTGATGTTGCAGTCAACTTTTGAAGGTCTTAATCAACTCCAAATTTAGCTCATGATAGCTCATTGGAAATATATTTATGTCTAAGTATCATTTGACTCATAAAAAATTCATTTGGTCACTCCAACTGGGAGAAATTTTTATTTTCCCAAGGTGACTCCATAAGTGCATCAACTCTCTTGAGGCAACTGCATTTTTGACATTTCTCTAAAACCATGACACTTGTGTAAAATGTGAAGGAGGTTTCTCTTCCTTGGACTATTGTGGACAAAAACCTCTCTCACATTTTCCAAATTCTTTCCTGTTTGGTATAAAACATAGTTTGAGGAAAAACCAACGCTATGCGTGGCAAATGATTTGTCCCTTGGAATGACTTATTGAAAAATGATGGAAACATGATGTGTATGAGTTGGAATGGCCTCATGCTCGCTGAAATGACCTCCCTCATGCCTCATATAAGCAGATGTTTCTGATTTCATAGCCTACCGTAGCTCAATGGGTGAGAGAAATCAGGGTTTAATGCTTGTGGAAAATAATGATTTGGACACCCTTGGGGAAAAAACAACTCCCTTTGGCATGCACTTAACCCTTTGAAACTTATCCTTTCACTTGACTACTTCCTTTGAAAAATTGATCTTTTGATGGTCTGGCATCTTTGGAAAACCGAGTTAACAGCTTGGGATGGTGAAATTATTAAATTTTCATAATGAAATAAGCATTTCTCTTTACAAATCATCTTCACATGGTGAAGGATGTTATTTGATCACCCTTTACTTGCTAGTCTTATGCAATGGAATGGAACCTTGGCAGCCCTAATGACCTAATGAGACCTTGAAGGATTGAATTTCAAGACAACATAATGACCTCATGACTGATACAAATGGCATGACAAACATAACTTTATGGATGATGTACAGTCAAAAAGATATGAAACTATGCTAGCAAGTAATCAAATTTAGGGAGGAGTGATGTTTTTGGACTAGGACTACCATTAGTGACTAATTTTTTACATGACCTAGTGGAATAATAAGAAATTGTTGAATCAGACCCCTAAAATGATATGAAAAGAGGATTTTTTATCACTAACGACAGGATGTAAATAATGACACTAACACGTAGATCTCGTCGTCCTGATTCCAATAGTGTGAACGAAACTCCAATCCGAGTCTAGGTGATGAAGTTATTGTGAAAAGAGTTTGCCTTGGTTCCTTTGAAAAAGGAGGCTTTTCCTCTAAAAAAGGGTCTAAGCCTTATAAGGAAAATCACAATCAGAGGGTCCAAAGAGGCGAACTTAAGGTAGGTAGACAGGAACCCCCGATCAGCGATCTCTGATTAATCGGAGTCAGTGGAATGATATGTGTGATATCGGGCCTTTAGAACTAGCGACATGCGATATAGCAATTGCCAATATCAGCGTCGGTGATCGGCGTCAGCGGATGCCACAGGCAAGACCTCGGGCCACAACAAATGTGATATGCAATAGCGATTAGCGACGCGCGATCTCTACCGTCGGATCGGAAAACAGATCAATGGCCAGGATTAAATCGGCGGTCGGGAGATCGGAGATCCCAGATACCAAGGGGCGATGCAATAGCGACATGTGATGCAATCTGGACTGTCCGATCAAGGAATAGATCAACGGTCAAGATCTAATTGGCATATCGATGATCGGTGGATCAACATATTGGCGATCGGTGATTGGCGATCCCCCGATATACAGGGCCATTGACAGAGCGATAGGCGATTGTGATATAGCACGGACCTGATGGATTTATAAGCCCGATTTCATGAAATTTGAAGTCCGGTTTTTTGGATTTTTCAATATTTTCTGTGTATTTTGAGTTTGAACAAAAAAAGGACATTTTTGTTGATTTGTTGCATTAGCCGAACCTTCCATTCAAACGGCTTCTATTTTCAACCAATAGACTCCACGTTTTAAGCATCCTTGTCACAAAAACGTGTTATAAAACACGATGAATGTCGAGAGCCGAGGATAGAGAGAGAGTACGAGAGACTAAGTGTGAGATTGCCTGAGAACCTGAGTGCCAGAGAGCCAATAAAGAGGCTATGCCTGATGGAGAGCCGCAGAATGAGAGGGCTAGACAGAGACTGAGATAGCTAAACAGTGTCGTGACTTACTCAGAGAAGCATGAAAGCCAGAGTGCCACAGAGTTGCAAAGCCACAGAGCTTGATTGAGGCAGCACGAGAAGGTGAGCCAATAACCAGAGGGTCAGGCTGAGCTGTAGAGTTGCAGCGATATAGCCAAAGTGCTACAAAGCCAGGTAGCCAGAGAGCTACCTTACAGAGCATCCAGAGTAGTCTTCCTCTTGCAATCGATGTTGTGAGATCGATGTTTCAGCAAGCTTCAGCACTTTGACAGCTCTATTTCAGATTTCGCTGACTGTGACAAGCCAGAAAACTATCGATGCAAGGTGAGCCAAAGTCCAGATTGGTAATGCGCCCTACCCGCACATCGACAATGTGAACAATGTTATTCACTATGGATTGTTTTTCTAAGTATACGAACCTCAAGCTTCAGATGGCCCCTTTGTTACAAGGTATATGATGTTTCCATGTACTCCTTCTTTATACATTATGCTGCATGGATCCTTGATTGATATCGATACAGGATCTTGCTTATTACATGTTGTCATGATTCCTTGCTTGATTTGATGCGAAATCTTCTATGTGATGTACTTGCTGTCATAACTTATCATGTTATGCTTTGAGATCCCTTGTTGTATTTTGTTGGGATACTCTTGTTGTCATCATGCATGTTTTGTTTTTGAAATCCCTTTGATGCCATGTTGGCGGGATATTCATCATTCATGTTTTTTATGTCATACTGATAGGAGTCTTTTGATTGAGAGTTCCAGTTGGGGAACATCTCTTAGAGCCACTCCTACGTGAGGGAATTTTTCCTTGTATGATCGCGACATCATCTCTTGAGTACATCACCATTATTGACAGCACTACAACATCTTGACACTGGGTCCTGGAGACATAGACCCTCCTGGACGAACTCTGTTATCAAACTCTTATGTTTTCACGTGCTGATGATTGTTATGTCCCTCTTCTTTTCTGCATGCAGATGTTGATCCGAATGGAAAATGGCATCAACCCATGGTACTCATCCACCCATATTATTCATCGACCCATGGAATTTACCCATGGTATTGTAAATGGCATCCGCCCGTGGTATTGTAAAATCCACCCATGGTATTCATTCACCCATGGAATTTACCCATGGTATTGTAAATGGCATCTACCCATGGTATTGTAAAATCCACCCATGGTATTCATTCACCCCAAGATCTAAAAGATTGAAATGGATCTTGCATTGCCAGAAGAAAAATAGGAGAATGCCCAATAAACAAAACCACAAAGAAACTTTTTTATTAAAACCGATAAGTAACCAGTGGTAACCACTGATATGGAATTGACCCGTGGTATTGTAACTAAAAAATACTATAAGTAACAAGTCACATTTTGTAAAAGGACAGATTGTCCACCACAATGTAGCCTTTATAGTTATTATCAGCTTTAATAAAAAAGTTTCTTTGTGGTTTTGTTTGTTGGGCATTCTCCTATTTTTCTTCTGGCAATGCAAGTTTTTAGATCTTATGGGTCTCTCCTCCCAAGATCCATTTCAATCTTTTAGATCTTGGGGTGAATGAATACCATGGGTGGATTTTACAATACCACGGGCAGATGCCATTTACAATACCATGGGTAAATTCCATGGGTGAATGAATACCATGGGTGGATTTTACAATACCACGGGCGGATGCCATTTACAATACCATGGGTAAATTCCATGGGTCGATGAATAATATGGGTGGATGAGTACCATGGGTTGATTCCATTTTCCATTCGGATCAGATGTATTCATTAATTTTCTCTTAAAATGCAATTTAACACATCATGAAAGTAAAAGGTCTTGGAATGGTCCTTCTTCACACACGGACTTGGATTAGATAGGGCTAAAATGGTTGAGTTTTATTTACACAACATGGCCCTCACAGACATGAATGTATGGGACCCTAATGTCAATCTAGGAGATCTATAATTAATGGCTTTTGCATCATGGATGAACCATGAGGAGTCAAGGGCTACAAAGATGAAAAGGATATTGGCAAGAGAGCAAACTGAACCTCTTTTGATCAGAGTTGAACAATCAAATCCCATGGCCCTCATCAGTACCCATAATTTGATTACAAATGATTCTCAGCTGGCACTAAGATATCTTGCTACCAAAGAGAAAGCAATTTCACATTTTGAGGACATGTTTAGGGTACTAGGAGATGATAGTATACATGCTTGCCTGAGGAGATGGAACACACTGCCACAAAACTTAAAGATAAGAGAATATCACTCCCCTCAAAGGTTGAGAGAGGCACTCAACATGACACCTATGTATAAGCAATTTATGCAAAGGTTGAAGGTCAATTGGATAGGCCTAAAACTCAGTCCACCACTACTCTTAGGGATGCTAGAAGGGAGAAAAGAAGAAGAAGAAAAGAGGCAATGGGAAGAGGTAGAAAAGAAAGCAAGCTTCTATGAACAAGAAGAGGAGACCACAATAGAGGCATGGGATGTCAGAGAGGCTACCAGAGCCATGAAGGATATGGATATTGACTAAGTTGCTCAAAGGATGAGCAACACTTTCAGTAGGGGGTGATGATGAGCCTCATCATTGGGTAATTATATGGGCCTTAATTCACCTCCTAGCTTAGTCAAACCAACTATTCTTATAACTTATTGCATACTTTTGATTATATTTTGTTTATGACATGAGTTAGAGTTGGATATTTTTCTTTGTGGTCTAATGTGTATTTAATGTAGGATTAAAGGAGAAAAGAAAGGAATTTTGGGAAAGACCCAGGTCAAAACTTGAATAGGACAAGGGAGAGGTATTATAAGAGGTAAATCCTCCTCATTTACTACCCCTCCATTCGAATATTCCTCCATCATCTCGGAGTGAAAACAACCAAATCATGAGGACTAGAAGGTAGCCGAGCAAGTGAAAGACAAAGCGCTAGTTTATCTCGAGTTTGGAAGTCGAGCCCCCTAATTTTAAGGAAGTCATTGGAGACTTAAGATGTATAAGTAGAGATTCCTAGGACCTCAATAAGATTCAGATATTCATTGTAAAACTCTACTCTATTTTCGAGTTGCAAGACTTGTGACAATTCTTTTGATGTAATCTATTATTTTGGTAATAAGAATGAGTTTTGTTTTGGGCCAGTACTGAGTTAACTCAGAGGGTTGAAGCTCTTGGGTTAGGGCCCAACCCTAGTAGCCAAGGCTCCTCTTTATTGTAGATGTATTCTTAGTGTAGACTCATAGCTTAATTGTTAATTTGCTTAGTAGATGCATTTCCATTACAAGTAGTGTAGATTAGATTGGTTGTGTGATAGTTTGCTTCCATTTGTGCCTTCTTTCAAGTAGCAGGTTAGCAAGGAGAAAAAGGATCACCACAAGGTTGTTAGCAGGTGTCTTGGCCTCACTTCCTCCCTCTGGGACCATGACTTGAGGAAGGGACCCTTCAACAGCCCCAAAAACACAGATTTCTAGTTCTTTTATGAGCTTTGGAGTTTGTTGTCTTTAATTCAGTATTTGGTTAATTTTTCAAGGCATATTTCATTGTCATATTTTTCCATCTCCATTTCTGTAATAAGATCTCCCTCATTCTTTCATTCCCTTCAGCAACCTTCTTCATGCATAATATAGGCAATTGATTCATGCTTTTTTAGTTTATGAAAATGTATCTTGTTTCATAGTTTTGGCAGACACACATGTTTTATGTAGAGCAAGTACTTTAGGAGGGGACCAAGACTTCATAACCAACAGCCACCTTCCACTTCATCCACCTTATCCATCCCTTGTTTCACCATTACCCTCACTAGTTTTTCATCATTTTTCATTAAAATTCTCCTAAACACATTGAGCGAATCTAGCCATCTCTTATCTTGGATATTGACTCCTGAGTGCTCCTAGACCTTCTAACACTCCATTCCACCCATCACACACCTTTCCTAAGATTCCCAACACCTCCAACACCTCCCAATTAGCTCTCGGCTATATCCTGTAGGTTTCCTTTAATTCCTATAGGATCATCCTGTAGGTTTCTAGTACATCCTGTAGGTTTTCCTGAAACGGCCTATTTTGAGTATGAATTGATTGGAAACCTCTAGGAAGTCACAAAAAGCCTCCTAGGACCCCTCCACACCATCCAACCACTTCATAAACCTTCTAGCCATCCTCAAACACCTTCCATCCACCTGTCACATCCACAAGAACAATTAGTTTGCATACTTGATTTTGCCTAAAAAAACCAAAAAGTGAAAATAGATTTAGTTTAGTTTCTTTGCTTGCACATTAGTATTGTTTGACGTTTTTTTCTTCTGCAGCTTAGATAGTATCATTTCTTTATTTTTGATTTAGCAATTCATCTTAGCATAGCCTCTAAATGGTTAATTAGGTATGGTGTGGTTTAGCATTACATGTTGGCATTTTCCATTACTGCAGTAGAGTAACTCTCTTAGAGGAGATTTGCCCTTCTTCCATAAAAGAATCAAGATTCTTCTGACTCTATAGAAGTATGGCTTGGAACCCCAATGGTCTCTTGCCATCTGAACAGTGAAAATAGGAAGAACCATCACTTTTAATTGTGCATACATCACTATCACCTCCAAGTTTGTACGAACCTCGGGTTGATAAGTAAAGCTAGTAGCCCAAGAGTTGCAGCATCCTTGTTGCAATACTGGCGCTCATTAGGACTAGAACAAAGATTGAGGAGGCTATGTAGAGCTAAAAGGAGCCACACAGAGGGCCATAGTGACTACATAGAGGCTAGCAGGGCCTGCATGGGTGACACAGAAGGTTAGAGAGCCAGTGCAAAGCAACAAAAGGTGGACGCAGGGGGTTTCAGAGTGATGCAGAGGCCAGGAGGGCTGACGCAGAGCCTTAGAGAATCATTGGAGAGATTTTCGTGGAGAAGACTTGTTGAATATCTGCTTTTGAAGAAACGTATTACTGCCAGATAGATATCTCTATTTGGTGAGCCAATTTGACACCCTAGTTGCACTCAAGAAAGCTGCTTAATAATAAAACCCTCAAAATTGTTGAACCAGTTTTCCCAAGTTGGGTTTTTCCGAGGACGATTGTCTAAAAATAACGGTGTCCCTTGTGTGTTTGTCTATTATTTTCAGTTGATGATCTGTAGATGGTTGAGACCACATTTTTGTTTATTTTTTGTATTTATATGGTTAAATAATTTGTTAAGGAATAAACAAGTAGGTGAGATAAACCCGATAATGTAGTAAGAATTTCTAACGTGTCAGACTTAGAAATTTCAACAACCACTGATCATGGAATTAACCACCATGCTCCACTCTTGTGGGCACGATACTTTTTATTGGCAATTTCTCTACAAAGGCGACCTAGAATTCGGCCTTACATACCAGACACTCTTGGAGGGTCAGTAAGTCCCAGATTTTCATCTCCAGGATGCACTGTTATGCCACTGGGACACTTGTGTTTTCCTTCAAGCAAGTGTGCCAAGATGATTTGGGAAGCGCGATGCAGTAAGATCGTTGGGAATTTTGGGGTCAAGAAAATAATGGAAGTACTGCAGAAGTATTTCTATTGGCAGAATCTTTGACATGATGTCAAGAAGTACATTCTATTGCACTACCTACACCATTGCCAAACCGACTGTCAAGAAGCAAGGCCTCTATACTCTGTTGCCTACCCCTAGTCATCCTTGGGAATCCATCTCCATGGATTACATGTTGGGTCTTCCTTCTATTAAGCATGGCAATGACTATGCTTTGTTGATTGTTGACAGATTCTTGAAGATGGCCATTATGGCGGTCTGCAAGAAGAATATCACAACAAAAGCGATTGCTAAACTCTTCTTTGAATGAGTGTGGGTACACTTTGGGATCCCACATTCTACCGTTTCATATTGGGAGAGTAGGTTTTGTATTACATTTTTTTCAAGTCTCTGGTCAATGTTGGACACTAAGCTCACTAAGTCCACAACTTTCCATCCCCACACTGATGGCTAGACAAAGGTCGTCAACAAGATGTTCATACACATTCTGTGCATGTACAACTCAAAGCATCCATGCACATGGGATGAGAGCTTCCCTTATGTCCAGCAAAGCTATAACCGGGCTCTCCACAACTTGACTAACCATAACCCTTTTCAAGTGGTCTTAGGATTCTAGCCATTATTTCCCATTGATGTGGCCTTACCATTTGCAGCTTCTCAGGCAGATTCAGCTCATGTCTAGTCTAAAGTCGACGAGGAAAATAACTTCATTGAGAAAATTCAACACATCCACCAACAAGTCCATCAAATATTGGACAGAGCCAATGCTAAGTACAAGCAGTGGCATGATCAACATCAGATGCCACATAAGTTCCAGGTGGGTGACAAAGTTTGGATACATTTGTAGAATGAGTGCCTCACTAGGTCCCACCGCAAGCTTTGCTCGCTCCGATATGTGCCATACGCCATCACCAAGGCAATAGGGGAAAATTCCTTCAAGCTCAGTATTACACCATTCCTTGGTCTGCACCTAGTGTTCAATGTGGAGCACCTTTAGCCCTACTTTCCACCATTTTTGGATGCATCTGACATTGCAGAACAACTCACACCAACAAAGTTAAACCTAGACTATATGGAACAAGCCACAACTGATCATATCATGGACACATAGATCAAGAACACCAGAAAACGAAGGATCCAACTATATTGAATTGTCAAAGCAGGCCAACTCCTTCACCAGGGACCAAGTTCAACAAAAGTTTCCTCATCTAATGGAGGAACTCATTGCAATGGGGACCATTTCTTCCTAATCGGGGAGGAATGATCCAGGTGGATATTGGTGGCCACCCACATATTCCACTTGGACCCCCACCATTGTTTCTTTTAGTTTTTTAGTTTCCTTAATTGTAGCATAGTTTACAATTTTTGGCAGCTTTTCAGGTCCTAAACTTCTGGAGCCGTTTTGAGGCCCTAAACGATTTTTTTCGGAAATCACCAGTGGCCATTTTATGCTTTCAACTTGACATTCATTATGAATAGTTGTAGTTCTCAGATAGATATTTCTAGCAAGGTATTGTGTGCATCAAATGGAGATCGTATGCCAAAGTTATGACCGCAGGACGATGATGTACCAATTTACCCCAATGGGGCCCATAGTTTGGTGTTTCATCTGATAAGGTTAGGTTTTTGGATGTTTGGGGCTTTCCAGTGTTTCTGAATAATAAATAGGCCTTGAAGCCTCATTTTAACACAGTTCAGAGGTATCTAGCAGCCACATCTCGTTTCAGAGATAAGTTACCATCGTCTGAGCTAGTTATTTCCATTATGTATGTAAGCATATTTCATTTCTTTGATATTAATGAAATGGAGGTTTAGTTCTGCTGAATCTCCATGTTTATGGTTATATCTATAATTTGTGGCGTTCAGGCTTAAATTAGGATCAACAATGCATATACTTGTGACAGAGATGCTCCATGTTCTTTAGTTTCTTCATCTGATGATTTATCTACGCGATTGACACAAGGCGGTGAGGTTGTCCATAATGAAATTGAAAACAGTCAAATCATAGAGTACCCTTCCCATCCCTCGTCATCTCCTCTCTTGCATGAAGAAAAATATTAAAATCAACTTGCTCATGAAATCTCACTAATTCATTTGTTATCAAAAGAGCCTCTCTAATTGAGAAATTTGGTTGTTGAAATTAAAAAATTTGGTAAAATTTGTGAAAGACATGGCTTCTATCCAATGATAAGTGGTCTTACTAAAATTAGCAATAGCAGTTATCCTCAAGCCATGCATGATCTGGTTCAAGCTTCAAAATGTGATTCCAAAATCCTAGGAGGTTCTGGGACCCACTAGGGAGTCGAGGCAGTTCAACTTCCATTGATGGTTATGTCAGCATCTCGCGACTCTGGTAAGACCCCCAAACTAAGTCAGATCTGGTTTCTATCATACAATCTATCTCTTTGCATGTTTTCACTCGATGTAAATTTCCTTGTGAAAAATGTTTGGTATTCCAGGTGTGAGCTTTCAAATTTTCAAGATTTTACTTTTGACCGAATTCAAGAATTTGTTACAGTTCATTCATCTTCATGAAAATCTCTCACATCAAACTCAGGTTGGGAATGTGCATCTCTCATAGAGTCATGGAATTGTGAAGTTTATCATTCCAAGGACTATCTTTGACTGAAGGAATCATACTTATCAAATTTATCCCTTAATGGTCAGCTCCACGGTCTTCTTCGGAATTTTATATTAAAAATATGTCCTCTCATCACACAAGAAATATTATTGAATGATAATGAATGAAAAATTTGTCACACGAATCAAGTTATTCTTTGTTCACCATGTCCCAACTGGTCTCATGCATTTGTGGTGCTAGCATCCTTTTGAAACTCTTTTGATGACTACGATTCTTGTACAATTTGTACCTAGTTGGAGGAAGGTGGTCTGTCATATTTGGCTCGCAAGGAACTCACTTCGATTATTCAGAGCATTTGCGAGATTGTCCAAATTGATTTTCTTTCATTTATTGCAAACTAGGAATCTAATGCTTCAATTATCTCATCTGATCATTTCTCTGTCTTTGGTGACTGTCATTCAACTTATCATTGTCCCATAAACACATCCAATGATAGTTGTTTTACACCCCTTGATATTTATTGTTCAACATCTCTCTCTTCATATTTTTGTCAAGCAGGTGAGGCACTTCAACCTTCACTGATGGTTATGGTAGGTCCTCACTGTCTTGGCATGACTTCTAAGTATTATTAGATTTGTTTTCTCTCACAAGATTCCCATTACTATCCCTTTGCTCTAAACAAAAAATCACCCTTTTCAAGATTTCAGAGTTCTCAAGAGGGCCATCATGAATTTTATGATCCAATCACTGAATGGATGGAACAATATTACTTGGCAAGGTCTGCAACAAACAACAAGTTTCAATATTTTCTCGTGCTTTCTAACGATCTTGGTGAATATGAAGACACATCCACAAGAAGCTTCAGGGTTTATGTTGAAAAATGGTATTCATCGAGAAGGAAAGCATTTGGATTGGACGAAAGTATTGGTTGTTACACACCTTTATGCCCACAAGCAATACCTTCCTTTTGCTTGTGCAATATATTCAAGTTTTTAGTTTTTCCATTGCACAATGCTTTATATTTGTTTTAATTTTTCATGTCTCTGTGGATGCAGGTCGAGAACAATTATGCTAGATTCACTGGAAATTTCATTACATGTGACCCAAAATTTTAGCTGTTAGGCTAGGAGTAGGATTAATTACATCCTAGCTTTCCCTCTCTTTCACCCATTCTGCACTCGTTTCCTATATTCTATTCTTGTTTTCTTAGTCTGGTTCTACATCATGTTTTCTTTAGTCATTTTGTCTCGTCTTTTTGTTTTGTTTCCTGGTTCTACGTTTTCTTTCTTTTTGTCTTGTTTTCTTTCTTGTTGAGTGTTTCCCTTATATTTTCATTGTGTGAATAAGTGTTGTGATTAGAGTTGTTTTGGCTTCTTAGTATGTGTGTGTGGCCAAACTATAAAGAGTCTTGTGACACTTCAACATTTGGCTAGCCATCTATCCATCTTCCTTGTGTTGGTTACACCTTTTGGTTGATGGAGTTATGATGGAAAATATGATTTGTCTGCAAGGAGAGTTTTGGTCCAACCATGAACCCATGTCTAGTTTAGAAACCTCATGCCTATACTCGGTTTTTATGCTTTGGTGTTCTAAAGCTTATCCAACTAGTAGAAATGGAGCAGGGGAAAAATCTAAACGATCAAACCAAAATGAGAGGTATATATATGCTTCTCTAAAGGAACAACCTCTTCTACTCTCAACAAGTTGAGATCCCTCTTCCGCTCCAAAATAAATATGTTCCATTGCATAGTTCTCTTTAAATAAATAAATAAAGGTGAAAGAAGAGAAAGGATTCCTACATAGAGAGGTGAAGCAAGCAACTCCAAGGCTAATGGCAGTGGAGCAACACAAGACATGGAAAATTATACTCTGAAAATATTAAGCTCGTGAGCTACACTACCCTTCCAACCTTGAAACATTTTGATTGTGTTGAATATTATGTTGTGTTCGACCGAGAAGGTATAGAGGGGACCATGGCTATTCATGGGGTAAGGGAGAAGGCCAAGGTAATATGCATGAGGAATTAATACTCCCTGAAGAACCAATGCCCTGCATGGAAGGGTTTAACCAAAATAGAGAGGTTGGATTCTACTAGTGTGTCACCAAGTCTTGTAGCAGCTGTAAGACCCTCCAAAATTTTGGCCTATACTAAAATTTTGGAGCCTATTGTGGACCATGTGATCAACTGTTCCTTATTTACTTATTTGTATTATGATGATTTCAATCTCCCTTCTTCAATCTCAAGAGTCATTCACACTTTTATAATTATATAGCAAGTGTCCTCTTCTAGAATGGGAGTTATCGCTTGTAATGCAAAGGACTAGTTTTGGTTTTCTTCAAGGGGAAATCTTTGTGAAAATGAGTTGTTCTCATCATGTAAACAATGTTTCTCACTCATTTCCAAACTTTCATGCACTATTACACAAGTGTCATCATTATCCTCACAAATACTATCGTTAGAGCGACACTTGTCGTAAGCTGCCACAAAGGTTGTTACATTAAGAGAAGTATGCTTTCATATGTTCTCGCTGATTTGTTTTGTATCACGAAGTGTCCTAGCGTGTGGGTCACTATCAATTTATATCACTGTTCACATCGGTTCCACTGATCACACACTTAGCCAAATTATGGAGGATTCCTAGAAATCTAGCCTCATCTAGTCTTCCTAAACTGCACACTTTGCATCTGTAACCCTAAAGATTTTCCTCGCATGCTGGAACTATGCAATGTGTAGAAGGCCCAACATCCCTTGACATCCAAAGCAGTGAAGAGGATACCTCTAGTGACCTTCCCTCAGCCGGAGCTCACTTCCCTCAAGAAATGTGCAGATTTGTCCCCATGCCTCTTGGGTGCCCAACCCCCCTTGCCTATGAAAACTACATATATTTGTCCTTCAGGACCTCATCCAACAACAACCCCTACCTTCTTGAACTGCCCAATTCTATCCTTCAGTGGGAATTGTGAAATTGTTTCCCTCAGTGGGAGCTGTGTAGTCTTATCCCTTAGTCTAACCTAGTCACTGAGCCTTCTCCCCCTTGACCTAATACCAGTTCCGGCTCATTCAATGGATTATCATGCAACATCTTAGAATAGGGGTCTATCATAATGATGGCGTCCTGTCATGAGTGGATTACGGATATAATAATTATACCAAGCTATGGAAATATGATTAAGAAGGAGATCAAGAAGGAGGACATTCTAGATGACACTCAAGGAGATGAGGATAAAAATAATTATCAGATGAGAAGACCAAGGAACTTAGGGTAAGATAGAAGATCAGGACCTCATGAAGACTCCATCTGATTCACAACCCTTTAGAGGGTAGGTAAGTAAAACAAAGCACATCTCATAAACTTGAAATACACCTCTTAGCATAGTATGAATGATAACTTATCATTTTCATATCATTATGTGTTCAATGACATGTATGGTCGCAAACACTAAAAGTCATTCCATGCGTTTTCTCTAAGTGTTTTTCTCCCTTTCACTTGTTGGATGAAGTGTCATCTCCTGGCATGTTTGACTATTATGACATGTTTTCGATCCTTCTCTAGTGGTTTCAAAGGCCAACCTTTGTGTATATGAATTGTCCTAACCATGTAAACATTTGTCACACTCATACACAATGTCTTAAACACTGTCACACAAGTGTCATCACGATCGTCTTAAAGTCTATCATAAGTGTCACAATTGTCGCTTCTTGTCCTCAGACAATCACTCAGAGGGTAACACTTTGTTTGTTGTTCTGATGGTCTATGTTGGCATGTTTTTTAATTATGCTAAGTGTGTGATCACATTTCAAGTTCATCACGAGTCAATCTTCCTCCCACACTTAGCCATTTTAGAAAATCTTCCCGACTTGTAAACTCAACATTACCAGGCCTTATTTGGTTTGTGCACTGTGTAGTCTCAACCATCATTAATGTGACCTTGCTACTTGGAACTGTGTAGAGTGTAGTCACTCTCCTCCAGGGATATTTCTCTATGCAATTCCTGAGTTCAATAACCTTCCTTGACCCCTAGAATTGTGCAGTTGTACCTCCCAGTCTGCCTTGAACTACACACTTCACACTTTTAGTCCTCAAGTTTTTACCTTTCCTACTGGAGCCCTATAATGCACAGAGAGTCCAACCTCCCTTGGCCTCTAGAATTGTGTAGATGTGTCCTCTAATGAACCTCCCTCAGCCAAAGCTCACTATCCTCCAGAACTGCACAAATTGGTCCTCTAGGCCTCTCTACTGACCAATCCTCCTTGCCTCTGGGAACTGCATAGATCTGTCTCCTAGGGTGTCATCCCACATAGGCCACTATCTACCTAAACTATGCAATAATGACTCCTAGTGGCCACTACACAATATTTCTCCCTAGTGACGACTGTGCTCAAAAGTTCCTCAGTCAAGCCTGAGCTGTGCTATGGACAATCTGAGTGACCAAGCTCTCTCCCTGCAAACTAGAACTCCATAATGCACAGTCACTAAGCTCTGCCTCCCAACTTGTGACTTGTCCTAAGCTCATTTCATGGATAACAATGCACCATCTTATAGTAGGGAGTTTTTGGATTTGTGTCGTCCTGTCATGAGTGAATTGCAGGAACAAGCACACTATCAAGTCATGGAGAGATGATGAAGAAGGAGAAGGAGGGAAGCATGCCTAAAGACTCATTTGTAGATGAACAAATGAGTGGACCTACCAAGAGCAAGAAAAGGGACACAAGTTTGCAACTACTTTCCGAGACCGAAGACCATTGAAGACCCTGTATCATCAAGCTTTGTGAAGAAGAAGAGAGAGAATATCTGAGAACACATCCAACACTCAGTAACAACAGTGACTTGAAATTTCCACATCATCAAGCCACTTCTCATCATCAGTGTCAGGTCGATTCGTTTAATGACATGTCATATGCCACATCACTATTTTGGGCCATGTATATTAAAAATCATATGTATTGTAAAGTGAAAGGCTAATGGACACACAAGAATATGAAGAGTCATGAGGGTAGTTAAAGGGTCACAAGGGCGAAGCATCACCCTTGGTTATATATTTTGAAGGAAATGTAACTAGGTTTAGTCTTCATAAATGTACTTTTGATATTTGTACTTATTCAAGAAAAGAAATATTATTTTTATAATATATGTCAATGAGTTTCTTGCTCATTGAAATAGGTCTAGCACATGTTAAGTGCTATAGGTGAGTCAAGGAGTCAAAAGAAAATGTTAAAGACCTTAAGGGCATGTTACACCATGTATATAATTGTATTAGAGTCAAAATGAATACCTCCAAGAAAATTCAAAGTATCCGTCTTGCAACGACATCCTTCAAGCAATAAAATGATGAAGAAATAGACAAGTCGGCCTATAGTCATGATGTTGGCCTCAAGTCGGCCTAAAGGAGGGATAGTCCTCTATATATAGAGGTTTTCCACTCCATCACAATGTCAACCAAGCATATCTGAAATCAGCGAAGTATAGAAGCCGATAAAAGTAAGGAAAAGACAAGTATAAGGGTCTCTAAGTAAAGCAAAGAAGGAAGGAAGAAGACGCAAAGTAAAGGGATTGTTTCTAGGGTAAAATACAGTCACATGTTCGGGGTAGAAGAGGATAGTATGTGGGTATAAAAGCAGTGAAAAATGAAATTCTAGAAGCATTATTGTTTGGGCTAGAAATTAGGCCTAGAAGGCCTCCCAAGTCAAGAAAAGAATTCTATCCCTCTACCGAAGGTGAAAGGACCCAAATTCTCTAGGGTACATGTGTGAAAACTACGGCAACTATACATTCATACACCTATACTTCAAGAATAATCTCATTGGATCAAGATAAGGGTGTCTCCTTAAGTGAAGAACATATTGAAGAAAGGAAGAAGAATATCTCATCAAGAAGCTGACATAGCCAAGGTCTATCTCTAGACAAAGCGGTGAAGAAAAGGATGATGTTCTAGGGACCAAAGTTTCAGAAGGAGGAATTCCATGTGCCAGGGAACATAGTGCAGAAAAGAGGAAGGAATTGACTTGTGCTTGGAGGACATCCTAGTCAAGGGTATAGGGTTTGGCAATTGATCAAGAAGAATCTTCAATAAGAGAAACTTACTAAAGTGTTTTCCTCTTAAGAGAAGAGAGGTTTTAGCCGTGGCATAGAGCCAACATCTTGTGTTCTTGTTCTTATGTTTTTGGTAGAATTTTGATGAAGTACACACACATGCATTAATAAAAAGAAGAATATTAAGCTAAGAAGAAAAGTAAAAAGACTCCAGAAATTGTTATCAAGTCAATAAGAATCACACTACACCTAATTGCCCTTGATTCTTCAACATGGTGTCAGAGCTAAGGTGACACATCAAGGAAAGGGCATCTCAAGAACACTCATAAGGTGACTCATCAATAAAGGACATCTACAATGTTAAAGAATCAAGCAAAGAAGTCTACGATCTATCATTCATCAAGGAAGACTACAAAGAAAGAAGAAGAGCCTTACATAAAGACACCCACAAAGAAGAGCATATCAAAGAGGGACCTACATAATCTACAAGTCATAAAGCAAACCTCATCATTAGGCAAGTCCACTTGGAGAAGGAAACTTGAAGAACAACAAGATCCTAGGAAGACAAGCCATCAAGTCTTCAAGGAGAAAGCAAATCCACTACATCTAAAAATATATCAAGTAAGTAAATGTCCCTGTTGACAATGCTGGATCTGCCAACATTTAGGGGATCTCCCCCGTATGAAGCCCCAAATAGACCTCACACCATTTGGTGTAGGAGGCTCATCCGATATGATGGCTCTGTTTCCATGATCTTAATGTTATGCCTTAGCTCTTGCTTGTTAGCGCATAAGAGTGGTTTAATTAGTCTTCGAACAACAAGGTTCATGTGCCAGGTGAGTGCTTCATGTCACTTGTGTGAAGGTTATTTCACTACAAAGGGAGAGGGTGAAGGTGAATCTCAAGTCGAAAGGGAATAGTCCTAACACTGTTACAAACACATAACACAGCAGGACATGCATAACTTTCGACGAAGTAGCCCACATGGATGCGGTAATCACAAACAAAAAGTGAATAGATAACATGTACAACACCCAGCAAAATAGTCCATATGAGTGCGAAGGTCATTATAACAAGATTACGAGAATGAATTTGTTGAGTGTCTGATAGAAAATTCCACATGAGTGAGACAACATTAACAACTGATACAACACATTTACAACATCATATGTACTAAAACAACCGAAATAGTTCAATTGTCTTAATACAGGTGTTGGCTGTGTGGGGCATGACCCAGGTTTAGCGTTAGTTAGCTAAACAGATTCCTACACTACTAGCCCTTTCGGCATTAGCCCACGGAGCGTGGACGAAAGTCTCACCAGAAGCAATATGGGGGGATGCTGGAATCAAGTTTTCGTACCTTGAGATGGTCATGATATTGGTTTATTCCTTCTATTCCTACTTTCATGTAGGTCGCTAAGACTTAGGGCTCTATCAGTCTAGCCCTTTGTTCCACACTTCAGTACCTCTGCGAATGTGTACGATTGACCTTTGTGTAGCTTTAACCCGTGATCCAGGCACTTTCACGCTGGTATGATAGTGTATTGTATAGATTCCTACGTTATCTTAAGTGTTTTACTTATCTTAGTAAACAATCACAGTTAGCACCGTGTAATATGATATTCTTACTTACATTCAATTAACCAATATAATCACATATATTCACGCATCACATAAACATTATAAATTAAACTTGAAACACAATATAACTAGATGCAGTAACAAGAAATAAATACAGAGAATTTGTAGAATACTTCTCTTTATTGATATATTTAGATTATTACAGACTTTATCCGCCCTGCGTACACAACTATAGGGGTCTGTGCACTCAGATGCAAACTTCTACTCTAGGCCTCTGTGCACTCAGCTGCAGAGTCTCTACCTACGCTAAGACCCAAAACACTTAGACTTCTCTACCAAGACTCTAGGACTTGTCTTCTTCTACAAAAATACTTAGAGGTTACTTACTTAGCTCCCTGTTATACAATCCAATGGTTCGCAGACCATGGGTCGATCTTTACAATGACTTTAAACTTTACAAAATAAGGGTGGACGACCCTTTATGACTCTTGACACATTCATGCTCGGTGACCACAAAATGCAGAAACTTTACAACTTTATTACACAATTGACCCAAAATATGGGCTTTTAGCCCCAAAACTGTCCTTGGGGGATCTCGTTCCCAACAGGCCCCCAAGACAAACATGGTGACTCATCCTTGAGTCACTCTGTAGGTGCAGAGATCTTAGTGTGAAGGCCTCCCAACTCAGCCTCTATGACCGCATCCTCGGTAGTGCACTATGCGGCCGCCTGCTTCGCTTCCTCAACCAACTGCTCAGTCACTGGTCCTGAAATGTTGGCCTAAAGCTTCTGTTGAGTTTCTTCCAGATTCACAAGCTTTCATTCAATAGAGGCCATGACAGCATAATTATCATCCAACCAGGGCTTCAAGTGTGCCTTCAGCACTGCCTCCTTATGCTGCGTTGCATGTACCTTTTCTTTCAACTACTTGGCCTCCTGTAGCTTTTCCAATCTCTACGTGAGTGGGACAGTTCACGCTGTACCTTTTACTTCGTCATAGCACTGCTGTAGTTCTCGGGCTTCTGTCTCTAGCCGCTATACATTAGGGTCCTCCTACAGGCTCATCAAGACCTCGAATGACTGTTTGAAAAGTTGTGTGTAGTCTACTACTACATTTTCGACCAACGCTATCACCTTTGCGATAGTGGTTGCACGGTGCTCCTTTACTTTTGGAAGAGTTGAAGGCTAGGCCTTAGACTGTAATTCTATAATTTGTAGGTTGAGCTCTAGCTGAACCCTAGCCATCTCTATGCAAGCGTCATGCACCACTGTAGCAAGCTTGCGGACACACACCTCAACTGGTTCTTCCTTAGGAACGACCAACTCCAGGACCATTTGACATGCCTCCTCCACGACCTAAATTATATGCTTATTTTGGTAGGTTACCTTGGTCACAGAGGTGATGGTAGAGTCCCGATGTAGGGCTGTCTGTTCATTACTAATCCTCTGCTCGCTAATTACCTACAAAGCGCAGTGTTCACGGGCTCTCAGCTCTGTAATCACTCCATCCTGCAATAGGTGGAGCGCCTTGCTAGGGAGTGCTGCCAAGTTCAATCCCACTCCCTTAAGGGCACTGATAGTGGGCCTGTCAGCTTCATTCTTCATGGTCAATGCTCCATCTAGTAGGACTATCGCGTGCAACATATCGACATCTTCTTAAGTACCAATAGAAAGGTTGGTGGACACTATGCTAGCCTGTGATGAGCGGGTTTGCATCTCCTACAGACCTGTCTGGATGGCTCCCAATAATAGCTGCTACTACTGTTCAAGCTTCTGTATTGCCTCCGCGGTGACATCTTATGCCATGTCTCCAATGTCATGCAAATCACCCTCTTTGAGGGTGATTGGGTCCAACGATGTCTTATGTAGGTTTTAACCCCGTACAGAAATTACCTGTATACGAATTCTAAAACACAGAAAATAGATAATGCGAGAGCATAACACATAAAACACATATATACAGAGATTTTCCCCTAGATCCCAAAACCGGGACTACCAGATTGATTTTGCATTATGTTCCTTTTAATTTTACAATACATATTTATACATGCCAAAGCATCCAATACCATGGACCGAAAACCATCGCATCCAAAACCATGAACCGAAAACCATCGCATCCAAAACCATGTGCAAAAATCATGCACAAAACCATAGGTAGGTCCGCCGAACCTAACATAGGGTCCAAAACCAAGATTTTCATGGCGCTGCCCTAGACCCCATATAGTGGGGTTACTGGCACCGCTCAAACCCCGTGTGACTCCCCCTACTACGCAATCAGTGCAACGAAGGGGGGCTTCGCCCCCCTCCTAACCCCCCAGTTAACTACGTGGGCTAGTCGTGGAAAGAATATAACACAACCCAACGTTCTCCCACTTGTTGTTTTCTTTCCATAGGGGGCCACAAGAGAGCTTAGTCATTTTTCCCGCCCTGCAATGCCCATTGTTTCTCTACACTAAGAGAACTTCTCAGAGCTCACAGATTTTGTCAATGCATCTGCAGTATTCTTCAAAGTGTCCACCTTTACCAGCAACACCTTTTTGTCTTCTATCATATCCATCACAAAGTGATACTAAACATCAATGTGGTTTGTCTTTGAATGATATGCAGGGTTATTTGCCAATAAAATTGCACTTTGGCTATCATAGTTTATTCTTATGGCTCCCTGTACTAACCCCATATTTGAACACAATCTCTTCAACCAAACTACTTCCTTGCTTTCATGAGTAGTTGCCATGTATTCTACCTTTGTATTTGATAGTGCCACTACAGATTGTTTCTTACTCATCCAACTCACTACACCTCCAAATATGTTAAACACATACCCACTTGTAGATCTTCTTTGATCCAGATCTCCAACCCTGTCTGCATCAACAAATCCATGAATATCTAACACTCTGTCCAATCCTGTTCTTCTTTGGTAGCACAAACCATAATCACTAGTGCCACACAAATATCTGAAAACCCACTTCACTGCTATCTAGTGTTCCTTCCCTGTTTTTGACATAAACCTGCTCAATACTTCCACTACATGTGCAATGTCTATTCCAGTAAATACCATTGTATACATCAAGCTACCAACTGCACTTGCATGTGGAACACAGGACATGTCCTCTTCCTCTTCTTGCATCTTGGGACATTGTTTAGTAGATAACTTTACACCTACAAGAATAGGAACCTTCACCGGTTTACTATCCTGCATATTAAACCTTTGCAATATTGTCTCGACATACTTCCTATGGTTTAACCAAAGCTTCCTCTTTGTCCGATCTCCTTTAATTTCCATGCCCAAAATATTGTTTGTAGCACCAAGATATTTCATGTCAAATTTGGAGGACAAATGGGTCTTCAAATCCTAGATAATTTCTTTGTCATTTCCAACCAACAAAATATCATCCACATACAAGACCAGATAAATAACATAGTCAGAAATTAATTTAAAATACACACAGTGATCTGCTTTGCTTTTGGTGAAGCCAAGTCCCCGTATAAATGTATCAAATTTCTGATACCACATCCTTGGTGAATGTTTTAACCCATATAGAGACTTCTTTAACTTGCATATCATTTCTTTCTTACCCTTCACCACAAATCCTTCAGGTTGCTTCATGTAGATCTCCTCTTTCAGATCCCTGTGAAGAAATTTTGTCTTCACATCCCTCTGTTCTACCTCAAAATCAAAAGTAGCAACAACAGATAAAGGTGTTCTAATAGAAGTTACCTTGGCAACAAGAGAAAAAATATCACCAAAATCAATTCCCGGCACCTGGGAATAACCTTTTGCTGCCAACCGAGCTTTTTATTTCTCCACCTTTCCTTCTGCATTTGTCTTCTTCTTGAACACCCATTTTCTTCCAATGGGTTTCCTTCCAGCCGGCAACTCCACCAGATCCCAAGCGTCATCTTTGTGCAAAGATGCCATTTCATCAACCATGGCCTCTTTCCAGAGTTCTCCATCCTCTGAATCTACTGCTTCCTTCACAGTTCTGGGATCATCATCAGTAATAGATAAAGAAAAATTTAAACAGAAAGTAGATGGACTATACCTTTCTGGCTACCTTCTTTCTCGAACTAATCTAGCTCTTCATCTTCTGATCCTTCCTCTGCTGTAGAGTCTGATTCTTCCTCCTTTAGCTCAAACTCTATCTTCTTAGGTTCCTTTCGTTGGACTTCATGTTTAATAACATCTTTCACCTCTATGAACACAACATCTCGGCTGTACACAACCTTCCTTGTTACTAGGTTCCAAATATTATAACCCTTTAAACCATCCTTATACCCAAGAAAGATGCACTTTTCAGATTTACTATCCAACTTGGTTCATTTCTCCTTTGGAACATGTACATATGCATCACATCCAAATACCCTCAGATGTGAAAAACAGGGTTTCTTACCAATCCATACCTCTTGTGGAGTCTTATCCTCCAACGTTGATGAAGGTGATCTATTGACCAAGTAACATGCTATCTCCACTGCCTCTACCCAGAATTCTTGTCCTAACTCGGCACCACTGAGCATGCTTCTTGCCCTTTCCATCAATGTCTTCTTCATTCTTTCTACAACTCCGTTTTGCTGAGGTGTATATGGAGTAGTCTTCTGTCATGCGATACCACACTTCTTACATAATTATTCAAATTCCTTATTGCAAAACTCTCCACCATTATCTGTCCTCAGCACCTTTATCTTCTTCTCTATCTGGTTTTCCACTAGAGCCTTAAATTCTTTAAACTTGTCAAAGAGTTCAGATTTATTTTTAAGGAAATATATCCATGTATTCCTTGAGAAGTCATCTATAAATGATACATAGTACACAGACTTACCCAGTGATGGAACCTTCTATTGTGGGGAAAAATGCCTATGCAGGACGATCCTATCCACCTAAGGTGTGACAGTGCCTTAGCAACAAACAGAGACAGCTATCCTAGTATTCTTCCTTTATGAATTAAGAATGAAGAGAGATAGATGGACTAACCGGTGTCTTCCGTTTGTCCCTCGATCCGGTCTCTCTTCTCTTTGGGAGTTCACAGCTACTTGTCTTCTCGCTCGCCCAACTTCAACAGGTCTCTGCAAGATTACAAGAGAAGAACACTACACAAAGACATAGATTCATAAACATAACTAGTTCAGGATTAGAAGTAAACTAAACATACTAATGCAATCATACATCAAAGATACATCAGTATATAGGAGGAACCAAGATAGCTTTATTGATGAATAACGAGGTTTAGGAAGAGATACAACCCAGAGGGCTCCAATCCAGCATCTCCTTCCCAGCAAAATGGAATTCCTATCTTCACCTCCCTTCAAAGCATTAAGCACCCAATGATTCCAGTCTCAAACCAACAACAATTCTTTGCAATAACAAAATTCCAGCCCCTAGATCTCATGGAGGAGAGATCCATATATAGATGTTTGGAGAGAGGATGAGTCAGCTTGAGATTTGACTAGTGTCCTCTCCCTCTGTCAGTTCTTGATTCCACTTGGAGGTTCTTGCTTCCACTTGGAGATTTGGAACCTCTTACTCATCACCAGTCGAATTCCCTGAGGCAAGTGTCATTTTGGAAGCTTCCTGGGTTTTGACACCTTGAGAAATGAGCTTGCCACATGTCCACTCTCGCTCAGCGCAGGTAGCCAGTGGAGCCATTGACATTCAGTGCAGACAGCCAGTGGAGCCATTGACATGATCCTGAATTGACTTGTTTTTGAGCAGTTTCTGGTGGAGAACTTCTGTGAATTGCTGTGGTTTGTTAGCCTTGTTCCTCTAGGGGTAGGAAGAACATGTTTAGGGACTTTGGATCCCTTAGATTATGGACATTTCATGCTCAATGCTGTAAGGCACAAAAATGTCTATAACAGTTGCCCCCTAAAGTATGAGGCCGTTTATCAGGTGAAATGCTTTATCCAGGAGGGTCCGAAGTTCATCCAATGCTGGGAGGAGACCTGTAATAAGATACAATACAATACATTATTTTTCATACTGCTTTCATGATCTAGCTGAGGTGGGCATTCCCATGCTCAGCTTTATAAATTCATTTTTCTGTACATAGAACAGACAATCGTCTGGTGGTAGACTGATAATTTTGATGAAATTATCATCCTTTGAGTAGGATGATCATCTGCTGCAATGATGTACATGTCAAATGTCTTTATCTTTCTTGAATATATATCGCAGCCCGAATGGATGAAACTAGATCTGAGGTCTTCAAACTCGTTCGATCTTCACTCTAAGTACAAGTCGATCCATGTGAGAATTGTTCTGAAGTCAAACATGGAAAGACATCGCTTGATTACCAGTCAATGAGGTAAACCGTTAACAAGCGCGAGAGGAATCACTGATAATGATAATGACCCTCAAGGTACTGCAGTACAATTCACGTGGTGTGAATAAAGGACTTGGCGTCGAACACCACTCAAAATATTCTGGTCAAAGGTCATTGATGTATACCTGTCACCGGAAGTGAGAAACTTGCCATTGAGGCATGCAAGCTTCAAAGTACTGAAGGGGTTTTTCCTAGATCAACTTCTTGGATAATGAGCTGATGTCGACAAGAAGCGATCCGTCAAAGGAGGGCCTTAATGAATCCCACATCAGTGACACGGAACGGAGCTAATGATTTTGATGGAGGTGAAAATGATATGTGACATATGATTCAGGGTGGCAGTCATGAACGGATGAAGGATAATGTATGGCAGTGGATGGGACACGGTTGACTCTTTCGGAACGACTTCTCTTGAACATATGGCGACACTGATGCGATGGATCGGTAGCATTACCCAAAATATGGATGGTATGGCGAGACCATGGCGATGTGACCGGCGAATGAAACAACCCAACCCGATTGTGGTACGGAGGAAAAGTGTCATGTTCAAGAGCGACTTGCTACCATCAAAGTTTTCTTCAGTTTCTCCCAATTTTTCCCCAGTCATTGCTGACCAGTACCTCTTTATTTTTGTCAAGCTTGAGGAGGATAACATATGCTTGTTCTATAACCTGCCCTTCGGGCAAGCCCATCGCTATGTTTTAACGAGGCTAGCGATAGTGAAACTCGTTCTCGTCTAAAGACAAGTTTGTCGCTATTTAGTGATTTTAACGAGTCTAAGGACAAGGATAACTCGGTCCTTTTCATTTTTAGAGAGTCTGAAAAGGTACATAAAGTTAACTCCGAAATTCCTTTTTCATCATCTAATCCCTTAAGTTCGAAAAATTATAAAACAATACAGAAGGCATGATTTTTCGATAGTTTTAACGAGCCAAACAAAACAAGCGCTCGATCTTTTTGTGCAATAATCCCTCAGGTCCAAAAAGATTAAAATCTAGAGGAGGGATAACACTTCCTATCGCTTTAACGAGCTGGAAGGCCAAAACTCGGCAATCTTTTCATATTTTACGAGTCAGTTGAAAAGAGCTAAAGAAGACTCGTCTTTTGAGGAACGAGTGATAAACAGGGTTAGCAGCTGATTCCAGGTACAGGTTGGAATTTTCCAATCACGGCATTGTCACAAGGATGGCTAGGTGAAATCACTCTTCGCAGCTGCTCCTCAAAATGGGTAAACAATCATATGGAGGTGAACGATCGACCAAATGAAAAGTGGAGGTGACGGTGCAAACACGACCAAGGCTTTAATGGCTGATAAGGTTACATTCACAGTGGTTATTTACCGGGTGGATAGTTCATTTTTTAACGAGCTTGAATGCGGAAAAACACTGCTCAATCTTATGTTTATTTTTTAACGAGCATGAACTATGTGCTAAAACTGCTCGGATCTTGCGTTTATTTTTTAACGAGCATGAACTGTGTGCTAAAACTGCTCGATTATACCAGTCATATGATAAGGGTGTCTCATTGAGATTCTATTTTTTATGGAGCTTCATCTTACGAAGCTTTGCCCCGGATCCTTTCGTTACACAAGTTCGGAAACGGCTAATCCTACGAGTTTAAAGGGTTAGAGGTCCTAAAAATTTAAAAAATAAATAGCCGCCCCTTGCTAGCATTCCAAAAGGTTTGCATGCCCCCAGGCATAAAGTACGATTTCAAGGTTACCTCTACTTCACTTCCGCCAAAACATTTGTTTCAACGAGAGAGGCTTACCTCTTTCAGGTTACCCAAAGATTGTCTCGTTCGCGGGCACGAATAAAACACTTCTTCGGCAATGTCTACCGAAATAGGCAAAGGTGAGCGACGTAGCCCACCAACTCACATAAATTTGACAAAAGAATATTATTCTAGAACAACCCTCTTCCTAGACGGACGGGGTACGGACTAGTCATATTCTCCTGCAGAAACCTACCCTATACCCAAAGTTCCCCTGCCGAAGCTGACCAGGACGCATGCCCCCTGGGTTCCAGTCATATCCTCCCAGATTACTCGCGCTCATCAGGAGGACGAACCGTGGGTTGAGACACTTCTTGCGTGAATAGACCATTTAGGGATGGTATATGACTATTTGCGATGCGTGATCCGGGGAATGAAAGTTGGTCCATGAGCTTGACCATTCTTCCTTCATGCGGAAAACACATTACTCTAAAGAGTGATGAGACGATGGCTCCCATGCAATATATATAGTCTCGTCCAAGGAGTAGGTTATAATCCAAGGGTCCTTGAACGACCATCACGTTCATTTGAACGGTCTTCCCTTTCAATGTGATAGGCACATTGGGGAGGATCCCTAAAGGTCGACTGGTTCCTTTGTCGAAGCCTGATATATTTCTCATTTCAGGCAAAGCGTTGGCGAACCAAGCGCTTTCCAAGCAACAGAGGAAAGGATACTCACAGATGCCCCTTCATCAATAACTGTGCCAGCCATTACCATTCTGTATATTTGGACGATAATTCTGAATGGTATGCTAGCTAGCAAGGGGGTCTGCCTAGTTGGTTCCAGTCGAACGAGACAACTGGGTTGCTTGGTGGTGGGACCGAGTATACGGCTGGATATCGCTCTGACGAACTTCCTTCCTGCGATAAAGGAATGGGAGCATTGCCCCCTTGTTCATCAGAGTCAGTGTTGATGAAGAGAATTTGGACGGTGTCGTCTTTATTCTCCTCTGTGATAGTATCATTCGAAGATAGAGCCTCTGAAGGCAAAACCGGGTCAACTGTCGTTTCAACCTTTAGACTTTCGTCAGGTATGGATTCAGACAGTTCATCTTCAATGACAAGTGCTTCGGTTGACCACCTGAGTGGGCCAGCCGGGTTTTCAACTAGCGAAGGACTTGGCAGGAGTCTTTGATATCCAGGAGGAAGTTGCGCTCGTAAAATCGGGCGATCTTCCAGAACTCTTTTTGCCTCGTCTAAGAAGGGACAATGGTGGATGGCATGATCGCCTTCACATAGTCTGCAGGGAAATTTAGCTTTCCCGCTCTGTCCTGGGGCTTCACTCCCGCTAGTTGACGGTGAGTAGTCAACATGGCTATCAGAGGTCGACGCTACCGAATTGTGCAAACGGGGAGACCAGTCCCTTAGTATCCGAGGGATGCAGGGACAATCTCTATGGAAGTGGTCTCCCTTGCATATGACGCATGGCGATTTAGTCCTGGTCAGTGCTGTGTGTGGATTTTTGTCAGATGACACTTGTTTGCCCCCAGTCGCTTTTGGCTCCTTCTTCTTCTTCTCTTTCTTCTTCTTCTCCTTCTTCTCCTTAGGAACTCGGTTTTTTGTTTTACCAGTTCCGTCAAGCGAAGAGGAAGGGGGGGAGGAAGATGAAGTAGAAGGCTGGTGGGAAACTCTGGTCTGGTCTAACTATTGACTCGACTGTTCAGGAATGGTGGTGTTCTGAACGACATTGGTTGAAAAGAGCCAGACTGGTAGGCCAATCGTCAGTCCTGGAAGCGACAATGTGGCCATGTGGGGTGCACCAACATCTCCCCAAGAGGAGAAGGGACTAGGATTTCCACCAAGGGGAATTCTTGGTTGGTGGGCTCCATCTTTTCAACCTAAAGATCAATGCGGGAATAAAGGGTGATTGTTCCGTTTAAAATAAATTGTTAACGACGCTTTAGACACAACTTGCTTTTTCACTTTTAAAGAGTCGAGAAAAAGCTAAAGATGACTCTAGTCTCCTTCGATGTTTTAACGAGCCCGAAGTGACAAATGCTTGGATGGACTTTTTCTGTTATAGAGTCTGGAAAAGGCCAAAAGAAACTGCTCTGGAGTTCTAGGCAGAGGGTGTGCCAAACTTTTCGCAAAACCGCAGAATACTTTTTAAGGTACGGGCGGTCGATCTTCCTAAATGCTGTGTTCAGTGCATTGCGATCAGTAGGGCGGCCGACACGGCTTCCTAAGGATAAAGGTTAAATTCCTATAGGGGTCTCCCAATATATACGTGACGGTACGTGGGAGCACAATCCGTACTGGTGCTATCGTCCCTCAGGAGGAATCACCCACCTTCAACGAGATCGACAGTCACCAGGCTTTACGACGCCGGAACACGTCTCTAGCCTAGACCTCTATGTTGTGCGTTATGTTGCAAAGCATTGTTAAGTTCATTCAGTTTATTTTAAGTTGATCTTTTTAGAAGTTTGCCTTTCTGGATCACCACGAGATGTATGGTACAATTCCTAAATGCAGTCTAAGATGATAAGCAAGCTTTATATCTTTTCAACTTTGAAAATCCTAGCTACTAAGGAAAAAGAAAGACACCATCTTTTCTCAAAGAGCAATCAGCACACTCTAATGCACTTTTCCTAAATCAAGCATGCAAACTATCAAAATGCAAATGCACAATGCAGGTGTTTGTTTTCTGCTTTCTTAGTATTGATGCCTACAAAGAAAGCTTTTTGTACAACTTTGAATTTTCTTTTAAATGACAAATACAAACAAGTTTACTTTTTCGAAATCAGAAGGGTAGAAGAGATTACAACACTTTATGATTTTCGAAATGAACACTTGTTTCGACACTTAAAAGAGACAAAATCAAACAAATAAGCAAAAGCAAATGTATAATCAACTGTAAACAGCCAATGAACTCTCTCCTAAGATCGCAATCAACAGATTTGAATCAAGGGCTACAGGATGATTATTTCACTCATGCAAAGGAAAACTGTAAATGGCGCCACAAACACATAAAAACACTCACAGTATTTTTGTACAGAAGGAGGCTGAATCTAAGCAAAGAAAAGGAGTTATCAGACTGGTACCTATGCTGGTTACAGGCTGCAAAAAACAGAGATCAAAACAGGGCAATAGAGAGCAGAGAACCCCAGCTGCACAAGGCCAAACTGGTTCAGCGCAACCTTAGCACTGTGGTTTTGACATTCAACGCAGGTAGCCTTCACGGGACCTGCGTTGAAATGCAGAATGCCTTCACAGTGGTCGCGCTGAAGGAGAAACTCTCGTTTCTCACTGGGTTCTGGGTCACAGATTGCTGATTAATCAATGGTTTCAGGCCAAATCAAAAACACAAGCAAGGTACAATCAAATGGATGCTTTGAGGGGGTACTAATATCTATCACAGAGGATCATCAAATCATTTGTGAGTCCATTGTTCAGATCATAGACAAATCCAGTGACTGGATCAAGGCAGCAACTGTCTACTTTGCAACTGTGAAGAGCAGAAGCAGTTCGATTGTTGCTGTTGAGTCTATGAAACAAACAATGATAGAGACACAAATAAAATGACTAAAACAAATCTCCCCAGTGGAGTCGCCAATTTGTTGTGGGGAAAAATGCCTATGCAGGACGATCCTATCCACCTAAGGTGTGACAGTGCCTTAGCAACAAACAGAGACAGCTATCCTAGTATTCTTCCTTTATGAATTAAGAATGAAGAGAGATAGATGGACTAACCGGTGTCTTCCGTTTGTCCCTCGATCCGGCCTCTCTTCTCTTTGGGAGTTCACAGCTACTTGTCTTCTTGCTCGCCCAGCTTCAACAGGTCTCTGCAAGATTACAAGAGAAGAACACTACACAAAGAAATAGATTCATAAACATAACTAGTTCAGGATTAGAAGTAAACTAAACATACTAATGCAATCATACATCAAAGATACATCAGTATATAGGAGGAACCAAGATAGCTTTATTGATGAATAACAAGGTTCAGGAAGAGATACAACCCAGAGGGCTCCAATCCAGCATCTCCTTCCTAGCAAAATGGAATTCCTATCTTCACCTCCCTTCAAAGCATTAAGCACCCAATGATTCCAGTCTCAAACCAACAGCAATTCTTTGCAATAACAAAATTCCAGCCCCTAGATCTCATGGAGGAGAGATCCATATATAGATGTTTGGAGAGAGGATGAGTCAGCTTGAGATCTGACTAGTGTCCTCTCCCTCTATCAGTTCTTGATTCCACTTGGAGGTTCTTGCTTCCACTTGGAGATTTGGAACCTCTTACTCATCACCAGTCGAATTCCCTGAGGCAAGTGTCATTTTGGAAGCTTCCTGGGTTTTGACACCTTGAGAAATGAGCTTGCCACATGTCCACTCTCGCTCAGCGCAGGTAGCCAGTGTTGGCTTTGACATTCAGTGCAGGTAGCCAGTGGAGCCATTGACATTCAGCGTAGACAGCCAGTGGAGCCATTGACATGATCCTGAATTGACTTGTTTTTGAGCAGTTTCTGGTGGAGAACTTCTGTGAATTGCTGTGGTTTGTTAGCCTTGTTCCTCTAGGGGTAGGAACAACATGTTTAGGGACTTTGGATCCCTTAGATTATGGACATTTCATGCTCAATGCTGTAAGGCACAAAAATGTCTATAACACCTTCACAAGTCCAAACACATTACTGTGCACAATCTCTAATATCTTTTTTGCCCTCTTATCACTAGAGGGGAAACTCACCTAATTCTGCTTCCCATATACAATTTTTTCACAGAAATCAAAATCTAGAGAGCTATTACTCATACCTTCTACCATACCTTTACCATGAAGTATTCAAAGGCCCTTCTCTCCAATATGTCCAAGCCTTTGATGCCACAATATGGTCTTCTCTCCAGAGACCACTAGATTTTCTGCTCCACTTTTAGGAACCACAGAACTGTTGCACCCATCAATAACAGCGCTACCTTGTAGCTTGTACAGAGTTCCAATTCAAACTCCCCACATCAATACCATTGCTCCCTGAACCATCTTGTAGGTATCCTTCTCCAACATTGTTTTTACACATGCATCATCCAACTTGCTTACAGAAATCAGATTTCTTGCTAATGCAGGAATATGCAGAACACCTAGAAGTGTTCTAACCCTTCCACCTTGCAACTTCAACTTTACTTTTCCATGACCAACGCTTCTAGCCTTCCTGTCATTCCCTAAGAAGACATCACCACCATCATATTTCTCATAATCGTAGAACCACTTTCTATGGGAAGTGAAGTGAAAGGATGCACCTGAGTCAATCAACCATGCCTCATGATCTACATGTGTACTTGGAGAAGCCAAGTACACATCCCCACCTTCATCTGAGATGGTTTTCGCCTCTGCAGAAGGAGCATCATCAGATCCCTTTCCTTTCTCAGGAGCTTTAGATTTATAGTCCCTTTTGTAGTGGCCTTCCTTTCCACATTTCCAGCACACCACCTTTACAGGTTTTCCTGGAGATTTAGATCTCCCTCTAGATTTAGATCTCCCACTCAATGACTTATTTTTATTTCTGTTCTAGGACCATCCTTGTACAGACAAGGCATCACCATTCTGTCTCTCCATATTTTTCCGTCCCATCTCCTTTGTCAGCAAGGATGAGACTATTTCATAAAACTATAAGGCAGTTGTATTTCTACTTATTGCAATAACTAGACTATCCCACGAATCTGGTAGAGAACACAACAAACTGATGCACTTATCTTCATCTGAAATTTTGATATCAACAGATATTAACCGACTTACCACAACATTAAATGCATTTAGATGCTCTGTCACCGAGTCTCCATCTTTCATCCTCAGGTTATACAACTTTTTCCGCGGGAACAGTTTATTCACCAGAGACTTAGATTGGTACAAAGTTCCTAACTTGTTCCACAAGGCCTTAGCCGTAGCTTCCCCTAATACATTCAGCAATACTGAATCTGAGACACACAATCGTATTGTGCTCTTTGCCTTCCGATCTAACTTCTTCCATTCTTCATCAGACACTCCTATTGGTTTAGTACCCGGATCTACAATGATCCACTGATCTTTATCCACCAACAGATCCTCCATCTTGAGTTTCCACAACTCAAAACTCTGACCATTAAACTTATCGATCTCTATCTTTCCACTGCTCACTATCTTGTTTCACCACCAGAATCAATCTCGCAGATCTCCCATTACAACAAAGGCGTCCCCTTGAAGCCAAAACAACTCTAATACCAAATGTAGGTTTTAACCCAGTACAGAGATTACCTGCTTACGAATTCTAAAACATAGAAAATAAACAATACGAGAGCATAACACATAAAACACATATACACAGATATTTTCCCTTAGATCCCAAAACCAGGACTACCAGATTGATCTTTCATTATGTTCCTTTCAATGTTACAATACATATTTATACATGCTGAAGCATCCAATACCATGGACCGAAAACCATCACATCCAAAACCATGTGTGACAATCATGCACAAAACCATAGGTAGGTCCACCCAACCTTATATAGGCACTACCCCAGACCCCATAGAGTGGGGTTACCTACACCCCTCAACCCCCTGTGACTCCTCCTACTACGCAATCAGCTCAATGAAGGGGGCGCTCCGCCCCCCTTCTAACCCCCCGGTTAACTACATGGGCAGGTCGTGGAAAGAATATAACACAACCCAACATTCATTAATAGTAGCTACTACTGTTGTTCAAGATATTGTAGTGCCTCCGTGGTGACATCTCGCACTGTGTCTCCAATTTCATGCAAATCTCCCTTTGTGAGGGTGATTGGGTCCAACGATGTCTTAGTGGCCTTGGATTTCTTCCTTGACCCTCCTTTCTCTTGTTCTCTTGGACGCTTGATGCGAGTGGACGTCGCCTGTGGGTCTGTGCCATGTTTCTCTATTTGCTCGTCCTTTTCTTCCTTTGTGTTGGGCGAAGGAGACCTGGTGCCTTTTTCAGAGCCTCGCTCTATTGCACCTATCTGCTAGGCATCAACGCACTCCGCCTAGGCCTTGGCAGCGGCCTCCTTCTTCCTCTTCTCGGCCAACTATTCCATATTGAGCTTGGCCCCCTCCTTCTTGCGCTGCGTGGCATACTTGCTTTCCCCCACCGCCATGTTTGAGGTAGTGCGCCACTCTACTGGATAGTGATCAGGTATTACATCAATGACATCGTTCGTTGCCAAGTAAGGCAAGTCATACCATGTGTGCGCACGGTCCTTTCGTGCTCTGATCGACACATGCTGAAAGTCTGCCTTGAACTCCACATACCCCTGCAGGTTGGAAATGTAGGTTTTAACCCTGTACAGAAATTACCTGCATACGAATTTTTAAACAAAGAAAATAAACAATGCGAGAGCATAACCCATAAAACACATATGCACAGAGATTTTTCCCTGGATCCCAAAACCGGGACTACTAGCTTGATTTTTCATTATGTTCCTTTCAATGTTACAATACATATTTATACATGTCGAAGCATCCAATACCATGGACCGAAAACCATCGCATCCAATACCATGGACCGAAAACCATCGCGTCCAATACCATGGACCGAAAACCATTGCGTCCAAAAAACATGTGCAAAAATCATGCACAAAACCATAGGTGGGTCTGCCCAACCTAACATATGGTCCAAAACCAAAATTTTCCGGGGCGCTACCCCAGACCCCATAAAGTGGGGTTACGGATGCCCTTCAAAC
Organism: Pinus tabuliformis; assembly: GCA_031772625.1. NCBI lineage: Eukaryota > Viridiplantae > Streptophyta > Pinopsida > Pinales > Pinaceae > Pinus > Pinus tabuliformis. Next base: position 948,555,850 of record CM062807.1, read on the forward strand.
CCCCTATTAACTACGTGGAAAGAATATAACACAACCCAACAATCTCCCACTTGTTGTTTTCTTTCCACAGGGGGCCACAGGAGAGCTTAGTCATTTTTTCAGCCCTGAGATTCCCATTGCTACTCTACACCAAGAGAACTTCTCAGAGCTCACAGATTTTGTCAATGCATCTGCAGTATTCTTCAAAGTGTCCACCTTTACCAGCAACACCTTTCTGTCTTCTATCATATCCCTCACAAAGTGATATTGAACATCAATGTGCTTTGTCTTTGAATGATAAGCAGGGTTCTTTGCCAAGAAAATTGCACTTTGGCTGTCACAGTCTATTCTTATAGCTCCCTGTACTAACCCCATACTTGAACACAATCTCTGCAACAAAACTGCTACCTTGCTTGCATGAGTGGCTGCCATGTATTCTGCCTCTGTAGTTGATAGTGCCACTACAGATTGTTTTTTACTCATCCAACTGACTGCACCTCCAAATAGGTTAAACACATACCCACTTGTAGATCTTCTCTGATCCAGATCTCCAGCCCAGTCTGCATCAACAAAGCCATGAATATCCAACACTCTGTCCAATCCCGATCTTCCTTGGTAGCACAAACCATAATCACTAGTTCCACGCAAATACCTAAAAACCCACTTCACTGTTGTCCAGTTCTCCTTCCCAGGTTTTGACATAAACCTCCTCAATACTCCCACTGCATGTGCAATGTATGGTCTAGTACAGACCATTGCATACATCAGGCTACCCACTGCAGTTGCATATGGAACACGGGACATGTCCTCTTCCTCTTCTTGTGTCTTGGGACACTGTTCAGCAGATAACCTCACACCTACAGGAATAGGAACCTTCACCAGTTTACTATCCTGCATATTAAACCTCTGGAGTATTGTCTCGACATACTTCCTCTGGTTTAACCAGAGCTTCCTCTTTGACCGATCTCTTTTAATTTCCATGCCCAAAATATAGTTTGCAGCACCAAGATCTTTCATGTCGAATTTGGAGGACAATTGGGTCTTCAAATCCTGGATAATTTCTTTGTCATTTCCAACCAGCAACATATCATCCACATACAAGACCAGATAAATAATACAGTCACCAATTAATTTAAAATACAGACAATGATCTGCTTTGCTTCTGGTGAAGCCAAGTCCCCGTATAAATGTATCAAATTTCTGATACCACATCCTTGGTGACTGTTTTAACACATACAAAGACTTATTTAACTTGCATACCAGTTCTTTCTTACCCTTCACTGCAAAGCCTTCAGGTTGCTTCATGTAGATTTCCTCTTCCAAATCCCCGTGAAGAAATGATGTCTTCACATCCATCTGTTCTACCTCAAAATCAAAAGCAACAACAACAGATAAAAGTAATCTAATAGAAGTTACCTTGGCAACAGGAGAAAAATATCACCAAAATCAATTCCCGGCACCTGGGAATAACCTTTTGCTACCAACCGAGCTTTGTATTTCTCCACCTTTCCTTCTGCATTTGTCTTCTTCTTGAACACCCATTTGCTGCTAATGGGTTTCCTTCCAGCCGGCAACTCCACCAGATCCCAAGCCTCATTTTTGTGCAAAGATGCCATTTCATCGACCATGGCCTCTTTCCAGAGTTTTCCATCCTCTGAATCCACTGCTTCATCACAGTTCTGGGATCATTATCAGTAACAGACAAAGCAAAATTTGAACTAAAAGCAGATGGACTATACATTTCTGGCTGCCTTCTTTCTCGAACTGATCTTCTCACAGCCGGAGTTTGTGGCTCTTCATCTTCTGATTCCTCCTCTGCTACAGAGTCTGATTCTTCCTCCTTTGGCTCAAACTCTATCTTCTCAGGTTCCTTTGGTTGGACTTCATGTTGAATAACATCTTTTACCTCTCTGAACAACACATCTCGGTTGTACACAACCTTCCATTTGACTGGGTTCCAAAGCTTATAACCCTTTAAACCATCCTTATACCCAATAAAGATGCACTTTTCAGATTTACTATCCAACTTGGTTCGTTTCTCCTTTGGAACATGTACATATGCATCACATCCAAATACCCTTAGATGTGAAAGAGAGGGTTTCTTACCAGTCCATACTTCTTGTGGAGTCTTATCCTCCAACGCTGATGAAGGTGATCTGTTGATCAGGTAACATGCAGTATCCACCGCCTCTGCCCAGAATCCCTGTCCTAACCCGGCACCACTGAGCATGCTTCTTGCCCTTTCCATCAACCTCTTGTTCATTCGTTCTGCGACTCCATTTTTCTGAGGTGTATATGGAGTAGTCTTCTGCCGTGCTATACCACACTTCTTACAAAATTCTTCAAATTCCTTGCTGCAAAATTCTCCACCATTATCTGTCCTCAGCACCTTTATCTTCTTCTCTGTCTGATTTTCCACCAGAGCCTAAATTCTTTAAACCTGTCAAAGACTTCAGATTTCTTCTTAAGAAAATATATCCATGTATTCCTTGAGAAGTCATCTATGAATGATACATAGTACACATACTTACCCAGTGATGGAACCTTCACAGGTCCAAACACATCACTGTGAACAAGCTCTAATATATGTTTCGTCCTCTTACCACCAGAGGGGAAACTCACCCGATTCTGCTTCCCATATACACAATTTTCACAGAAATCAAAATCCAAAGAGCTATTATTCATACCTTCTACCATACCTTTACCATGAAGTATTCAAAGGCCCTTCTCTCCAATATGTCCAAGCCTTTGATGCCACAACATGGTCTTCTCTCTAGAGACCACTAGATTCTCTACTCCATTTTCAGGAACCATAGAACTATTGCACCCATCAACAACAGTGCTACCTTGCAGCTTGTACAGAGTTCCAATCCGAACTCCCCGCATTAATATCAGTGATCCTCGAACCATCTTGCAGGTATCTTTCTCGAACACCGTATTTACACCTGCATCATCCAACTTGCTTACAGAAATCAGATTTCTGGCCAATGCAGGAATATGTAGAACACCCGGAAGTGTTCTAACCATTCCACCTTGCAACTTCAACTTTACTTTTCCCCGACCAATGATTCTAGCCTTCCTATCATCTCCTAAGAAGACATCACCACCATCGTATTTCTCATACTCGTAGAACCACTCTCTATGGGGAGTGAAGTGAAAGGATGCACCTGAGTCAATCAACCATGCATCATGATCTACATGTGTACTTGAAGAAGCCAAGTACACATCCCCACCTTCATCTGAGGTGGTTTTCGCCTCTGCAGAAGGAGCATCATCAGATCCCTTTCCTTTATCAGGAGCTTTAGATTTACAATCCCTTCTGAAGTGCCCTTCCTTTCCGCATTTCCAGCACACCACCTTTGTAGGTTTTCCTGGAGATTTAGATCTCCCACTCGATGACTTATTTTTGTTTCTGTTCTTGGACCGTCCTCATACAGACAAGGCATCACCATTCTGGTTGTCCATATTTTTCCGTCTCATCTGCTCCGTTAGCAAGGCTGAGACTATTTCATCAAACTGCAAAGCAGTTGCATTGCTACCTATTGCAATAACCAGACTATCCCACGAATCTGGTAGAGACCACAACAGACTGATGCACTTATCTTCATCTGAAATTTTAATATCAACAGATAATAACTAACTTACCACAGTATTAAACACATTCAGATGCTCTATCACCGAGTCTCCATCTTTCATCCTGAGGTTATACAGCTTTTTCTGCAGGAACAGTTTATTCACCAGAGACTTAGATTGGTATAAAGTCCCTAACTTGACTCACAAAGCCTTTGCCGTAGCTTCCCCTGATACATTCAGCAATACTGAATCTGAGACACACAATCGTATTGTGCTCTTTGCCTTCCGATCCAACTTCTTCCATTCTTCATCGGTCACTCCCGATGGTTTAGTAACGAGATCTACCACGATCCACTGATCTTTATCCACCAACAGATCCTCCATCTTGAGTTTCCACAACTCAAAATTCTGACCATTGAACTTCTTAATCTCTATCTTTCCACTGCTCGCCATCTTCTTTCACCACCAGAATCGATCTCGCAGATCTCCCATTGAACAGGGTCTACCACAGGCCCGAGTGAAACCCCTCAGCAACAAAGGCATCCCCTTGAAGCCAAAACAGCTCTGATACCAAATGTAGGTTTTAACCCTGTACAGAAATTACCTGCATACGAATTCTTAAACAAAGAAAATAAACAATGCGAGAGCATAACCCATAAAACACATATGCACAAAGATTTTTCCCTGGATCCCAAAACCGGGACCACCAGCTTGATTTTTCATTATGTTCCTTTCAATGTTATAATACATATTTATACATGCCGAAGCATCCAATACCATGGACCGAAAACCATTGCGTCCAATACCATGGACCGAAAACCATCGCGTCCAATACCATGGACCGAAAACCATCGCGTCCAAAAAACATATGCGAAAATCATGCACAAAACCATAGGTGGGTCCGCCCAACCTAACATATGGTCCAAAACCAAAATTTTCCGGGGCGCTGCCCCGGATCCCATAAAGTGGGGTTACGGGTGCCCTTCAAACCCCCTATTAACTACATGGAAAGAATATAACACAACCCAACAGGAAAACATAGTAGGTGACAACTGTGGTTTGCGATTGATAGCCGTGCAGATGTTCATCTCCATCAAGATCCAGAAGATCTTGCTATCCTTGATGCACTAAGCATCCTTGGTCACCCACAACGAAGTGTACTTCACTGCTTCTGGTAGGTCCGATGCGACCAAGTGGAATTGACTATCTTCTGGCAGCTCCCATGCTACCAACACAATAGGTAGCAAGAGCCACGCGTAGTGGAAGGTCTTGCTAAGCTCCTGTGCCATACAAGAATTCACAAGGAACTCATCGCAGAGATAGTGCACCCAATTGAACTGGACTCCTTCGGTGCATTGGGCTACAAGAGCAATGAATGGTGCCGACACTTCATCTGTGCAACACTTCCTCATAACCTTCCCTGCCAAAATCTGCGTGGCCACCTTAACTACAGGGTCACTAATACTTGAGATGGCATAGCCTTGTGGTTTCTTTACCAGCTTAAACTTCTTCTTCATGGCCTTCGCGAGGGCCTAATCGCCACCTTTTCCTCTGATCTAAAAATCAACCTTGAGTGACCTCAGTTAATTAATTAATGAATGAAAGTATTACAGACTCATGTGCTGGTGTGTGTTTATGTCATTTTAGGCAATGGATCGATCAAATTGCAAAATACATAGACACTGGAGAAATGGAAAACAGTAAGAGGAAAACAGTAAGCAATGCAAGAACACATCAAATTAATAAGGAGTTTACCCCATCCTCTAGGGCTATGTCTCCGGTCTAGCTTTTAGTGGTGGCCTTCTTTTATTGTGTCTTTAAAGTAGAAAATTACAATGAGGAGCTCAATCTGAGTCTCCTCAAACAGAATTGCTTGGCAGGGTGGTTCTTTGATTCCCCAAGCCACTAGAGTGCACAGACTCTTTTCCTATCCAAGGCTTGATTACTCTGGTCTACAATGGAAGGAGCCTAATGTGGTGCTCAATACCCGATAGATCCTCCCAGGGATTTGCTCGATGCTGCCTTATGCTGCAGGTCAGCTCGGCTTTCTGTATTTCTGCTTCTTGCTTCACTGTCTCTTCTTTCCTCTGTCTTCGTCTTCCTTTTCTCTGGTTCTTCCTTTCGGTGTCCTCTGTTCTGTCTATTCATGGCTTTGAAGCCAATCATTCTCATGACTACTCGATTCCCCTTCCACCTTCGTCAGATCGCCTGATACTGCTCACTTGGAGTTCCCTGTCTTTGCATCATCATCAATGGCTCACAAGGAGTGGCCACTTGTCCTCCTGCGAACTGCGCCAGCTCTTCCTCGTCAGTTTGGTTTTTCGGTTACATTGTGAAATGACTCATCCACCACCTCAGCGGTCAAATCAGACCTCAAATCCTTATACGTCGCGGCTTAATCCCATATCAAATCCAGTTTCCCCATTGGGCGTGATCTCAGCCATTGGATTTGGAGCCCCCAGATCCTACGCCATTTGCTTATTTCGTGCAGTTGACTTGCTCAACCATTAGCATGCGATGAGCAGCAGTTTTCTCTCTCTTCCACCTGCCACGCATCAGGCGCTGAATGGAATCACTCATTTTTTTCCAAATCCTCTTACCTCCCAAGGGTGCCCCGTGCGAGTCCCGCCTTTAGTCTTTAGCCTTTTCCCCACGATTTTCCCAACTTCCATGCGACCGAGCACTTCAGGGCCTTCCTTCTCAAGGGGTTTTGTCCATCGATGCTGCTAATTGCGCATTAGAAATGGCCTCCTTTTCTTGATCCGGGCTTCCCAGGTGCCAGTTTCACCTCCTGCGCAGTCTCCATGGGCATCAGTCAGCGCGCTTTGACCGAGGTCCTTTTCATTCCACGATTGTTGCCAACTGCCACTGTTCAGAGGTCTTCCTGATCGCTTTGTGCTCTTGAATTCAAAGTTTTGTCTTGATTTGATACAGCCATGGTACTATGATAATCTTCATGGATCCAATTCGGATCATGGCCTTCCCCCTGAAAAAGATTTTAAACCACCAAAAGTTGGTTTTCAATCATCGACTAAGTGAGGGTACTGTTGTCTCACTTGTCCAATCTCGATCCACTTTGCACTGCTCGGCTTTGAACCCTTGAGCCCTACTTTGAGTTACTCAACATCTCCTCTGTGCGTTGTCCTCACCTTCCTATCCAAAACTGTGTCTTCCTGCAATTCATTAAGATATTCGGGTAGTAGGTCATCAAGAGAAGGCAATTGACTCTGCTCTTTGGGATCCTCAATCAGAGAGGGTTCAAACAATCTCAAGCAATCTACATTTACGACTGAGTAGATGTGCATGTAAGCTGGTAGATCAAGGCGAAAAGCATTCTCACCAATCTTTTCAAGTATTTTGAAAGGTCCATACTTGATAGGCTTTATATTTTTACCTTCACCTTGTATTCTGTCCTTGCTAATACACAGTCAAACTTGGTCACCAAGTTGGAAACTATGCTCCATCCGATGCTTGTCATGCCTTGCCTTGTATTTCGCTTGAATCTTTTCTAGCTGTTCCTGTACTGCTTGTTGGATCTCCTGGATTTGTTCAATGAACCTAGTTGCCCTGTCCACATCACTGTGTCCCTCAACTGTGGTATCTTTACCAAAGAAAAAATCCAAAGGAGACCTTGATGTGAAACCAAAACAAGTCTCAAAAGGAGATCTCTGTGTAGAATAATGTTTTGCTCTATTGTAAGCATGCTGCACATAACACAAATGTTCATCCCAAAGCTTAGGATGTTTGCTGCAATATCCTTTGAGTAACTGGATCACTGTCCTGTTAACTACTTTTGTCTGGCCATCAGTTTGTGGATGAAAAGCTGTGCTTTTCTTCAGTTTGGTGTCCATCAGTTCCCACAAACTCGACCAAAACTTCCCCACAAATCGGGTGTCTCAATCAGATACAATGGAAGTGGGTAATCCAAAATGAGCCCATACATGTTCAAAGAACAATTTTGTGGTTTGTTCAGCTGTAATATGCTTATTACAAGGTATCAAAATACACATTTTGCTGAACCTATCCACAACAACATATAGATAATCATGACCTTTCCTAGATTTAGGCAGTCCTCCAACAAAATCCATGAAAACACTTTCCCAAGGGTGAGAAGGAACTGGTAATGGAGTGTACAAGCCTAGTTTTCTATTGCTGGGCTTTCTTTTAGCACACATAGTACACCCTCTTACATATCTAGAAACTGTCTCATTCATTTTTGGCCAATAACAAAATCTTTGCAGCTATGCAACTGTTTTACTTACCCAAAAGTGACCTGATATTAGAGAAGTGTGTGCTTCTCTAATTATCTTTACTCTCTCAGTTTGTGGAATGAATAACTTCTCACAATGGTATAAGAGTCGGTCCTTTACATGATAATCCAATTCTTCTACTCGTTTTCCTTGACTCAAAGTTGCATATACGTCTTTAAAGTCTATATCTTGAGCATATTGTTCAATGTAGCTTTCATGTAGCACAGAATTGTGCTTAAGTATAGTAGATGCATTTATAATAGGTCTAGATAACATATCTGCAACTTTATTATGTATGCTCTTTTTATATCTGATGACTAAATGAAACTGTTGTAGAAATCCCATCCATCTATAGTGTCTTGATTGCTGCAACTTAGTTTGGGAGTGTAGATATTGAAGTCGTTGATGATCAGTATGTATTACTGTCTCTTTTCCCATTAAGTAATGTTTCCACTTTTTCACACTCTGAACTAATGCATACAATTCTTTATCATATGTAGGATAGTTAACCACTGTAGGATTAAAAGTCTCAGAATGATAACATATGGGTTTACCGTGCTGCCTCAACACTGCTCCCATGGCATAGTCACTGGCATCTGTTTGGATCTCAAATGGTCTTTGTAGGTCAGGCAGTGCTAGTACAGGTGATATACTAATCTTTTTTTTCAAGGTGTCGAAGGCTTTTTGATTTTTGCCTCCCCACTAAAACACCTTGTTCAATCCTGTCAAAGCATGTAAGGGAGCTACAATTGAGGAAAATTTAGAAATAAACTTCCTCCAATACTGTGCTGCCCCTAAAAAGCTTCTCACTTCTGTAGCAGACTTGGGTTTAGGCCAGTTTACAATGATTGCCACCTTAGAGGGATCTATCTTCAATTCACCACCCCCTACTATATGACCCAAATAATTAAGAGATGTTTTGCCAAATTCATAGTTTGAGAGTTTAACATGAAGTTTTTCTCTTTTCAAAACATCTAACATTTGCTTAACATGCTTTAAGCATTCTTCCCAAGTTTTACTAAAAATCAGAATGTCATCCAGATACAAAATAACAAAATCATCAAGAAAAGGTCGGAGTACATCATTCATTAATCTCATTAAAGTAGCAGGAGCATTAGTTAAGCCAAAAGGCATAACCAACCACTCATACAATCCCTACTTTGTTTTGAAAGTAGTCTTCCATGCATCTTGTTCTGCAACTCTGACCTGATGGTATCCATTGTGCAAGTCTAGCTTGGAGAAATAAACAGCTGCCTTCAATTGATCTAAAAGATCATCTATGCGAGGAAGGGGATAACTATTTTTCATTGTTATCTTATTCAGTGCTCGGTAATCAATGCACATTCTCCACAAGCCATCTTTCTTTCTCACCAAAACGATTCGTGACCCACATGGTGATGTGCTAGGACTGATGAACCTTTCTCGAGCAACTCCTGCACCTGCTTCTTGATCTTAGCATTCTCTAAAGCAAACAACCTGTACATTCCAATGTTAGGCAAAGGAGCATCTTGCTGAAAAATAATATCATGTACTAGTTCCCTTTGGGTGGCAGACCTTTAGGTTCTTGAAACAAGATATCATACTCTGAAACAACCTTTTCTAAATCAGCTTTCTGTTTAGCATTACAGCCCTCAAATACATTGGTTTTTTTAGGTTTCTTTTCCTTTACAACCATAAGTATGAATTGTTTGCATGAATTTACCATTCTTTTCATCTGCCCTGAGTTTATGAGAGTATAATTATTCTTGAGCTTATGAACTCTTACAAAGTATTCGATTCCGTGTTTAACAAGTAGATACTTGTTCTCAGCTCTATAGAAAATGGCTTTTCTATCATACAAGTAAGGACTTCCTAAAACAATTCCACATATATCCAAAGGAATTATGTCTAACTCAACCTCATCTACAAATGTTGACCCGAAAGAAAACTTGAATTTGCATTGTCTAGTCACTTGTAGTTGTGCTTTATCATTCAACCATCCTAATGGGTATGGTTTCTTGTGAGGTGTAGTTGCTAATCCCATTTTCTTTACAATTTCTTCAGAAATTAGATTTACTTGTGAGCCACTATCAAACAAAGTATCAATCTTTTGATGTTTGGAAATAACTCGAATATGGAAAAGCACATGTCTTTTTCTCTCATTTTCTTCATCAATAATAGATTGTGCAGAATTACTAGTAGATGCTTCAGAATTCTTACCTTTTATACCTATGGCTGCAATGGTTGTTTCATCTCCTGAGTCTGACCCCAACTCTTTCTGATTAGCTGCAGCAGTCTTCTTCTTCTTGCCTTTGAACTTCTTAGGTCTCATCTCTGGATGCAGAATCCAACAATGCTCATCATCGTGCCCATCCTTTTTATAGTGAGTGCATGAATCTTTGCTTTTCTATGTAGTCTTAGCCTTCCTTGCTTTCCATTTCTGCCTTATTTTCTCCTTATTCTTGCTTGCAGAGGGTTGGGATGGTCCCCCAACTTCTAGATTTCCATTCTTTCCTCTAGCCTCTAGATGAATAGCTTGTACAGATACCTCATCTATACTAGTGGGATTAAACATGAGGATGGTATGCCTCATGTAGCTGTGTAGACCACCAATGTACTTCAAAAAAGTTTCTGGTGAGTCTAATGAGATTCCTAGAATCAATGCTCTCTTTCTAAATTCTTGAGAATACCCTTGCACACTTTGCCCTTTCAACTGCCGAAGAGTTTGCCAACTCATCATGGCTTGTTGCATGTAGGCCAATGGATAGAACTGCTTTTTGATTGCAGAAGCAAATTCACTCCAGACAGAAATAGTCTCACCATGTCTTTTTATGTCAGCTTGGGTTTTTCCTTCCCACCAAACCAAGGCAGTGCCTCCAAGGCGTAGGCTTTCCAGCTGAATCTTGTTCTTGTTTGAGTCCATATTCTACACTCTGCAATAAACATCAATTTGTCTAATCCAATTTTCCAGCTTTTCTGCATTTAACTCTCCATCATATATAGGCAAATCAAATTTAACATCTAGCTTAATCAAAGATGCCTTCTTCTTATGTATAGGGCTATTAGGAGGTGTGAGAAAGCTTTCCTCTTTCCCTTTTCCTTTTGAGTGGTCATGGAAGTGAGACTCATCTTCTCCTTTGTCTTGTTTAGAGCCTGATGAATCTTCATCCTTGTGTTTTCTGAAGTCCCTATACATTTCTTCTACCATGTACTTTATGGCTAGGAAACTATCTATGAATTGAGGGTCTAACCCCATAGGACCTTCCTCTGACATTGTCTTCCGAGGAAAGACTCTCCCAATCTCAAGATTAGTTTTGACCAACTCTCCTTCTCCTAATTTGAGCTTTGATCTAGTTAGCATTCAACAGCTAAACCAACACAAGCTTGTCTAACCTTACAACCTAGAGCTCTGATAGCACTTGATCTGAAAATCACCCTTGAGTGACCTCAGTTAATTAATTAATGAATGAAGGTATTACAGACTCATGTGCTGGTGTGTGTCTATGTCATTTTAGGCAACGGATCGATCAGATTGCAAAACACACAGACACTGGAGAAATGGAAAACAGTAAGAGGAACATTGTAAGCAATGCAAGAATGCAACAAATTAATAAGGAGTTCACCCCATCCTCCAGGGCTACATCTCCGGTCCAGCTTTCAGTGGTGGCCTTCTTTTATTGTGTCTTTAAAGTAGAGAATTACAATGAGGAGCTCAATCTGAGTCTCCTGAAACAGAATTTCTTGGCAGGGTGGTTCTTGGATTCCCCAAGCCACTAGAGTGCACAGACTCTTTTCCTATCCAAGTCTTGACCGCTCTGGTCTACAATGGAAGGAGCCCAATGTGGTGCTCAATTCCCGACAGATCCTCGCAGGGATTTGTTCGATGTTGCCTTATGTTGCAGGTCAGCTCCGCTTTTTGTCTTTCTGCTTCTTGGTTCACTGTCTCTTCTTTTCTCTGTCTTCGTCTTTCTTTTCTCTGGTTCTTCCTTTCGGTGTCCTTTGTTCTATCTGTTCATGGCTTTAAAGCCAATCATTCTCATGACTGCTCAATTCCCCTTCCATCTTCGTCAGATCGCCTACTGCTACTCACTTGGAGTTCCCTATCTTTGCATCATCATCAACAGCTCACAGGGAGTGGCCACTTGTCCTCCTGCAAAATGTGCCAGCTCTTCCTCGTCGATTTGATTTTTCGGTTACATTGTGAAATGACTCATCTGCCACCTCAGCGGTCAAATCGGACCTCAAATCCTTATACATCGCGGCTTAATCCCTTGTCAAATCTGGTTTCCCCATTGGGCACGATCTCAGCCGTTGGATTTGGAGCCCCCAGATCCTACGCCATTCGCTCATTTTGCGCGGTTGACTTGCTCAATCGTTAGCGTGCGATGAGCAGCGGTTTTCCCTCTCCTCCACCTGCCACGCATTGGGCGCTGAATGGAATCGATCATTTTTCTCCAAATCCACTTACCACCCAAGGGTGCCCCCAATATACTGTCGGTTTTGGAGTGCGGGTCCCACCTGTAGCCTTTAGCCTTTTCCCCATGGTTTTCCCGGCTTCCATGTGACCGAGCACTTTGAGGCCTTCCTTCTCAAGGAATTGCCTCCTTTTCCTGATTCGAGCTTCCTAGGTGCCAGTTTCGCCTCCTGCGCGGTCTCCATCGGCCTCAGTTAGTGCGCTTTGACCGAGGTCCTTATCCTTCCCCACTGGCTGCCAACTGCCATTGTTCAGAGGTCTTCCTGATCGGTCCATGCTCTTGAATTCGAAGTTTTGTCCTGATTTGATACAGTCATGGTACTGCGATAATCTTCATGGATCCAATTCGGATCATCCTCCAAACATCATGGCCGAATTTTCTCCTATGTAGGGCAGCCATGTGATCTGATGGATTAATCTGTTGGTGATGGGTATTGGCTCCTCCAACCACAGACACCCATCATGCACCAACCATAGTAGCTGCTTGATGACCAACACTGTAATGGGGGTGTGGTTGTAGTGTGGCACCCATAATAGGTTGAGCAAACCTGCCTTGTCTACTCCCTTGAGCCACTTCCACGGTGCCAATGCAGTCATCCCGGTGGTCATGTCAACAATGTGTTGCATTAGGTGCTCTGTCACTAAGTGCGAGAAATTATCATGGTCAGCTAAGTCCCAATCCTCCAGTTTTAACAGAGGAACCCACCCCAAGCGCAGTCCTTCAAAGACAATCTTGTCTGACAACAGAGGGGTTTGCAAGGGGACTTTGCTCTCATCAATGTCCTTTGGTACCTTGGTCTTGCCCTTGTATGGAGGGACGTACTTGGAAAACTTGGTGATAGGGTCAACACCGTAGACTTCAACTTCCTCTACTTCTATCCTCAAGTCCTCATCATCCATTGGGATGTCTTCAATTTCTTCCTTTTCCAGCTCTAGGTTGATGGCTTTGCCCTTTTCCTGTGTGGTGGGCTTGTCCTTCGGTGGGTTTCTTTGAGGCATTATGCACACCGGTATTGCAGGTTGCTTGCCCTTTTTGTCCTTCGCACTCTCCTTGGTTGGGGTCGACTTCGATCTAGGTGTCCGTGGTGATTTGGTAACTTTAGTTAATACCTCGGCAACCTCTGGAGCAAATTCCTCTACCTCCCTAACAACGTTCGTCACAACCTCCTTGGCTATCACTGATTCGGTGTCCATATCATCTGCAGGTGTCAACATGATGCTCTGCAATAACTCCTATCTCTCCTTTGGCAATGTCTCAAATACTGAACTAGCCAGCAAAGCTTTGAATTTCTCATGGTTCATGTGCGCTTGAGAGCTCAACAACTCAATGCTCAAAATGCCAAGTGTTTTTCACTGGACAACCACCTATAATTTATAGGGAATTTTGAATTCAAATCCGACGGTTCCCCCCACATTCAGTTCACTAATGCCAGATTGGCAGAAGATTTTCAAGGATCTTACCCATAAAGTTCATCTTAAATGCCAGCCACCCACTCCATTTGGCTGCATTTCTACCATGAAATCATGAACAGTGACTTTAACAAACACTTTCCGGTTGACCTGCGTGATTTCTTCCTAGGTAGCACAACTCCCTTCGCATTGTCCCAAACCCTGTGACACTTCCTTTCTCTGCACAATCCTCCAATCGTGCAGTTCCCCACGCCAAGTAGTGTAGTTTATAGTCCCATGCCTCCTTTCAGCTGCCTAGAGCACTAAGACTGTGCTACTCTCATATAGTCACCTTGTCAGATCACCAGTGTATGGCTTCAAACAGCTACCATTCACCTTTCCTAGGAAGGGATCCCCATTCAATTTAACCAACTGAACTGCTCCATTGTCAGTAATCTCCTTAGGGACATTGGGCCCTAACCAGTGCATTATGAACTTCCCTGGAAATTTATCAAACTTACTGTCATATAAAAATACTAGATCATTTACCTTAAAGGTGCACAACTTAATGTGCTGATCATGCCATGCTTTTTCGCGCTACTTTTGGACATGTTGGTGAAATCCTTCTAGAAATCTCTCTTCCTCAAGCTCAGCTAGCTGCATAAGCCTCTCTTCTAGGGCTCCAAGATCCATCATACCTGTGAGTGCCGCTATGTGTAGACTAGGCACAATGTATTCCATGGGAATCAAGGCTTCAACACCATATACTAGCCTAAATGGTGTCTGTCTAGTCAACTTTTTACATGTCATCTGATAGGCCCATAGAACTGCAGGTATGTGTAGGACCCAATCACTTCGCTGAGCATTGCAAACCTTGGTCAACACATTCTCCAACACCTTATTGAATGCTTCCACCATCCCATTAGCCTATGGGTTATAAGGCGTGCTTTTCTGGTGATATACCTGAAATTCCTCTGCGAGTGCTCTAATCATCTCGTTCAGAAAGTGCATACCACGATCGCTCATCAGAAGCTTTGGACACCCAAATCACATGTGTAGTCCTTCATAGGCTGTGCCTCTGCCCATCGAGTCAAATACTTAGTTGTGGTGATAATGTACCACATTCTCGTCTTCTTCCCTTGGGGCTGAATGGGTCCCCCAAAATCTATCACCCATTTCTCAAAGGGTTGTAACGTCCTATGTGGATTCAGAGGTAGCTCATCCCTGCACAATGGCCTGCTCATCCTTTGCACACATCAAACACCTTGTAGTAAGCTTTTGAATCTTGATGGAGGGTTTGCTACCACAACCCTACACGTAGAATCTTTTGCGCGGTCGCTCTTCCTGCATAGTGACCTTCCATGGTGCCCCCATGAGCGTCTGCAAGGATACTACTCCTTTCAAACTCCGATACATATCGTCGTAATACTTCATCAGACCCCATTTTGTAGGGATGCCCGACAATGACAGAAAAGTCTTCTGCATGCACCACTAACTCCTTCTTCTGGACAATGTAACCTTCTAGGGCAGTTCTTGTCGTTAGGAAGTGTATGATGTCTTCAAAGTGACCATCTGTGATGTGCACTGCAAATAGCTATGCATCAGGCAATCCCTCCTCCAAATTAGTGGGCTCTTCCCCTGTTTTGATGTGCGACAGATGGTCTGGTCCCGCATTCATTCGTCTAGGCTTCACAATAACCTCAAAATCATACTCATGAAACAATAACAACCACCTATAGATTCTCCCCCCCAACACAGGCTTATTGACCAGGTATTTCAACATGGAATGATCTATATACATCTTAAAATGTCCACCCAGCAAATAGTGTCTAAACTTCTGGAGCGCATATACCATGGCTAACCCTTCACGCTCGGTGGTGGAATAATTCTTCTCAGCCTTGGATAACCTCCTGCTTACGAACGCTATAGGGTGGTCCAATTCTCCTCTGCCAGCTTGTTCAGTACTACTCCCAACACTATACATGACATGTCTACATGTACATGAAATTCCTTCTTCCAATCTGAGAAGACTAAAATCGACGTGGTGACCATTTTCTCTTTCAATACATCTAAGCTTTTCTTATAGTCCTCATTCCAACAGAACGTGACATCATTTTTCAATAACTTCTCCATAGGTGTAGTGATCTAGGCATAGCCCTTGATAAACTTCCTGTAATACCTAGTATGTCCTATGGTTGCACGCAGCCATTTCACACTCCTCAGTGCCTCCAAGTTAAATATCACTGTGATCTTCACAGGATCTACCATCAGTCCCAGTCTACAAACCACATGGCCTAGCAGAGTCCCAAAAGGAACACAAAACAGGCATTTCTCCAGATTGAGCGCAATCTGGTACCTTCGATAAGTATCTAGCATCAGGCGCAAACTTTCCACATGGTGTTTCACCAACCCAAACATAGTCTAGTCATTAAAGTACTCCCGCAAAAAATTATGAATGAATTCTTTGAATGCAGCAATGACTACACGTGAAAAAATTGCAGGCGCATTCTTCTATCCAAAAGGCATGACCGTGTACTGAAAAAATCCCCTTTCAATCATGAAGGTCATCTTTCTTCTATCCTCAGGCGTGATCTTAATCTGATGGTACCCAGAGAACTCATCAGTTTAGGAGTACGCTTCGTGGCCACCTACATTATCCAATACCTCATCAGTGAATGGAGTTGGGGAAGGATCATGTACGCAAGTGTCATTCAACTTCCTGACATCTATGCATACCCTTATTTCATCCTTCTGCTGCTTTTCTTATATGACCATTGGGCTTACCCAATCAAATTCTTCTACAGGCTCAATGATGCCTATCGTGAGCATCTTGTCTAGTTCTAAGCGGACCTTATCCTTATACTTCGAATTGAGACGATAAAGTCTTTTCTTAACCAGCTTTACGTCGGGCTTTAACGTGATCTTCATAACACCCAGGTCTCCTATTATCCCCTTTAGCTCCGTAAACTTGGTAGGGAAGAAATCCTGGTATTCGCAGAGCAATTCAGCGACCTTATCTACTGTCACGTCATCCTAGTAATCTCCAATCTTCGCGAATTTGGGCTCCGCCTCCATACCAATATTCACCTGTTTCGTTTTCAGTGGCGCGGTTATATCAGGATTCTCAATCTATAGTCCCTTAAGCTTGCAGTGACCCTTGGTTTCAGGGATATTAATCTTTTGTGGATCCTTGTCTTCTTCTTTAGCAGTGACGTTATAGAATTCTAATGTGTGGGTCAGCTGGGTAGTCCAATCGGGCTGAATCAAATCCAAAGGATCCTGTGGTATCCTAGAAATTGCTGCTTTAACTTCTTGTAGCGCTTCGTCAATACAGTCAAAAGCATCTTTGAAGTTGAACGTTATTATGAATCCTTCGCTCAAAATATCCCATTCACCTATACCATGGCGGAGCTCTGTCTCCAAGTACCAGTTCATCGGGATGACATCCAAGGTATGACAGAACAAGTGCATCCATTCAGGTTGGGGCTTCGCTCCATAAGCCTTAGCCTATTTGGCCAAGTGTGCATATGAATCATCCTTCCTGTCATACTTGTCTGTTATTCATACCTTCGGCTTCCCAAAGTGTGTTCTCATCATCCTCCTACACTCGTGCTAGCCATCAAAGCTACCCTTGTGCATACCCCACCATCTTGTGGGCATAGCGCACAGTGCCTAGTCCAAAGCCTGGAGCACTGCTTTTCTGGTACCTCACTCTCAAAGGCATCCAAAAATACATCTACATCATTCAGGCCATCGTAAGTGGGTAGATTTCTTACCTCTAATGATACACAGCATAGTGATTGTGTCATCATGTTAGGGCTCAGCGTGGATACTTCATGTAGCTGATTCTGCCAGCACTCTAATTCTTCATTAGAGTTTGAGGTGTAGGAACTCTCGTGATCCCATGTAATTTGTCCATCCGCTATCAGATTCACCCAATCTTGGTCTCACACTATTATCTTGTATATGCAGTCAAAATCATCATCACTTTTGTAGTCGCTGACTGGTTCAGTATAGCATGATCCTTCAATAGGATCTAGGGGTACTATTACGTGGAGTAATTTCTTTTCAAATATCATCTTTCGCTTCTTTAGGTTGATTACCCCATTCATGTTAGTAGCCCAATCAATGCCAAGGAGTGCAGAGTAGGGATTGTTGTCATCCACAATTTCTATCACTTCAAAGTCAGCTAACGCACTCGTGCCTTCAATATATACAGTCACTTCTTATAGCCGTCCCATGGGGATGATCTTCTACTGATTTGCCATCCTTAACTTAATCAAAGACCACTGTAGTGTGGGTCTTCCCATCCACTCCCAAGTCTGCTTTGGTAACATGTTTGCATCTGACCCTAGATCCAAAATAACCTGATCCATTTCATATTCTCTTATTTGCGTGGTCAGTCTCATCTCTTGTCCTGTCCTTGCTTTATGCTTACCAATCTTCCACACCATGCGCGGTTCACCCGAAGTGTTTCCAATGCATCTATTTATAAGTTCCTGTAACCCCTTCACAGCCTTGCTATCACGCAACAACTTCATTCAGGTCTCTAGAAAGGTCGTAAGAATAGAAGGGTCCATTTCCTGGTCAGGCTTATCCTTGCTCCCTGAGGTAGATGCCTCAGCGAAGCTCTTCTTTGCTTCCATGAACGTTTCACATGCATGCTCCAAATCAAATTCAGCCTCCTTCGCTGGAGCTTTGCGAACCCATGCACTGTCTTCATGTTGTTTCCCCTTATCATCGCCCATTGAAATTCCACTTCGAAGCACTATATTCACATTCGAATGCTCTTCGCGAGGCTCAGACCTCATCATCTACAGGTTCTAAGTCGGCTGAGGTGGTAAAACCCCATTGTCGCATATCCTCGGTATTAGTGTAGGATAGTCTTCTATCTCATGGTCAAACTGAGTACAATATTTACATGACGGTCACATTGGGTTAGTGCATTCATGGGCATAGTGTCCTGGTCCTCCACAATTTTAGCAGATTAGATGTCCTAGATCTCTGCCAGGTCCTCCTCCGCCTCGTCGTTGTCCGTGCCTCTAAAAGATTATTCGAGCCATCCCTATGCTCTATTCAAGGGGTTGCATTTATGCCTGAACCCTATAGGTGGGTGTTCTTTCCATTGTAAATTCATAAATTCTGTAGTTGCGCTCATCATCCATACCAACCTACAGAAGTTGCAGAACAATTGTTGCGGTGTTTGTACAAACTTTTGCAGCAAATGACAGTTATTCGTGTTATGTTTCGCTGATACCTGACATATAACACACCAAAATGTAGGCCCCATGCTCGGTTCTGCTTGGGCTTCTGGCCTCAAAGGCATCGGTCCTCCACCTGCAATATAGTTCACAAAGAGAGGGCAATGGTCTTTGTCATGCCCTTGACCTTTACATTTCAGGCACCATACCTCTTCGCACACCTCCGGTCGAACTGTTCTATCCTTCTTCAAACTTTTCATTTCGAGGCAAAGATTTTGCAACTGTGCATGGATGTGCTGAACCCCCAGATTTGGATCTTGCATCAGTGTTTCATGCAGTCTCATTCCAATCTCCAAGGCCTATGCTTGAGTCATAATCCTCTGTTGATACAGTGCAACCCTTAGGTGTGGCAGGAGTGAAGCCACGAACCACTCATGGTGCTGTCCATCTGTTAAGTTCATATTGGCTTCGAGGATTTTACACTTCAACCTTTGATCCAATTCCCAAGGTGTCTCACCTAGTTTCATCGCGATTTCCTTGAACCCCACAATTTACTTTGCCTTAGATTTAGGCCTACTGAACTCTTTATTCAGCGTAGTTTGGATGTCTGCCACTCCAGGGTATGGGTTATCATTAGAGTACTTGATGTACCAAGTCCGCGTACGATCCTGGAAAGCACTAACCAAGGTTTCCTTCTTCATGTTATCTTTTGTAACGCCTTGAGTTTCCCATACAACTTCAACGATGAACCAAAACTGGTCTGGGTCCTCATTTCCCAAGCCTTTAAACAAAGTTAGCTTCACTAAATTTGCCATGCTAAACTGCGGTGGAGGTGGTAGTGGTATGGGTGAAGTTGCAGGTGACAGTGGTGAAGTGGGAGGTGGTGTAGGCAGAGGTGGAAATCGTGGGAATCCCTGTCTTATTAACTAAACTGCACTTTGTGGAGAAGCCTACGTTTACCCCTCTTCGTCACCCAACGACGGTGAGATCAGTGGGATATATTCAGGACACTTTCTTCCTTCATTTCTGTAAGCCTTTCCACTTCGCGTAGCTCCAAACATCAAGGTAGCTTCATAACCCATTTTTTGCACAATAACATCTTAAGCCAGGTGTTTAAAGACTTCAAGTACTTACCTCACATACTTTTGAAGAAGTATCGCTCTGCCTCACTGTAACTAATTGAAGTATCGAAATCGAATTCAGTCACAAATCCTCCTATGATGTGATCCAGCCAATGATCGACATCACAAGTGATCTTATCCTCAGAGGCCTCCAGTCTCTATACTAACTCCGGGGTCCAAATAATAGGACCGTCAAGTGTCCACCTTCCTTGGTTATCCGTTAGCTTCACAATCCACTCATATAACTTAACTGGAAAGGAACAGAAAAAGATCTCATGGATTTCTGTATATAGGTACCTATCCAGCCATTATTCCTTTGTCAGCTGTGGATTTCTGTTCTCCCGCGTCGCGAATTCGTGGATCTTCCTGTCCAACCAATCTTCGATCTCTTTCTTAGTTGGATTCGAGTGATATGACATCACACATCTCTCATGCAGATTTCGGTCCCGACAACGGAACCATTTTTTGGCTACGTGGGGCCTGATCCAAGTTCAACGTTAGTTAGCCAAACAAATCCCTACACTACTGGCCCTTTTGGCATCAGCCCGCGGAGCACGCACTGAAGTCTCACCCGAAGCAGTATGGGGAGATGTTGGAACCAAGTTTCCACACCCTGAGATGGTCGTGCTATCAGTTTATACCTTATGCTCCTAATTTCACGTAGGTCGCTAAGCCTTAGGAGTTTGTCAGTCTAGCCCTTTGTTTCACCCTTTAGTACCTCCGCGAAGTTGTACGATTGACCTTCACAGAGCCTTAACCTGCGATCAAGGCACTTTTGCACTGCTATGATAGTGTATTGTATAGATTCCTACATTATCTTAAGTGTTTTACTTATCTTAGTAAAAAATCACAATTAGCACCGCGTAATATGATATTCTTACTTGCGTTCAATTAACCAATATAATCACATATATTCGCACATCACATAAGCATTATAAATTAAACCCGAAACGCAATATAACCGGATGCAGTAACAGGAAATAAATACACAAAATTTGTAGAATACTTCTCTTTATTGATATCTTCAAATTATTACAGACTCTATCCACCCTGCGCACACAACTGCAGGGGTCCATGCACTCAGCTACATACTTATACCCTAGGCCTCTGGACACTCAGCTGCAAAGCCTCTACCTACGCTAAGACCTGAAACACTTAGACTTCTCTACCAAGAATCCAAGACTTGTCTTCTTCTACAAAACTACTTGGAGCTTACTTACTTAGCTCCCTTTTATACAATCCCATGGTCCGTGGACCATGGGTGGATCTTTACAGCCAAATTTACACTTTACAAAATAAGGGGGACAACCCTTTATGACTCTTGACACCTTTGCGTTTCATGACCACAAAATGCAAAGACTTTAAAACTTTGTTACACAATTGACCGAAAACATGGGCTTTTAGCCCTAAAACTCTCCTTGGGGGATCCCATTCCCAATAATAGGTTAAAGCAACATGCATTACAAGCGTTCAAAGAATAGTCATACAAATGAATACAATACATGTATGAGAACGTGTTGGCCTCTCTATAGGCTTCTGAATTAAGTGAAAGTTCCAAGACACATTCATACACCATTACATCACTAAACCCAATAGTGAGGTGTTGAAGCCACTGCTTGCTCTTCAAAGAAACGATTACAGACTCTCAAGGATATGTGCGAGGAGCCAAGGTGCAAATTCCTTTGCATTTACAAATGAGGGGTATATATAGCCAAGGGTGAAACTGACCCTTGTGACTATTCGACTTCCCTCATGATTGTTCGACTTACATGACTCTTTGATTTCATCAATGGGTATCTTGGAATTCCATGTTACATTACATTGATTACAAAGTCATGACCCAAAGTACTAATGTGGCTGAGGCAACTCATTACACAACTCAACATGACACTGCTGGTATGCACTTGCTGACTCTGCTATTCGTGTCGAGCTGCTGTGCCGCTGACTGATGAGTGTGCCCAGATGTATGATAGCTTCACCTTTGTATGGCAAAGTGTGTGGAGTCTTTTATGTTCTTGGTGTTCTCTTGATATTTCATGCATGCGTATGTGTTTGCTTCGCTTGCTACTTGTTATGCTTCATGTGTTCGTCCAACCACGAGCAAGTCTTCTAGCATGTGCTCCTTGTTCATCCCATTCATCGTCACACCATGTCTCATCCATGTACCTATTTCTGCAATCACTCATGATGAGATGACATGAAATTCATAAATCCCCTAGTCTACCATGATGCGTTCTCTTTCCTTTATAGGTGCAAGTAACTGGGATAGACAACAAATCTCTGAAACATAGCAGAGCACATGGCAGTCTGGGATGCGAGGCTTCAGGACACTATCAATAAAAATTGCGCAGAGGTCACTGGGAGGCCGGGATGAGCAGTCTAGAACAATAGTGACATTCTGCGTGATCTCGCTCAGCTGGGAGGTAGAACTGTGCAATTTTTCTCGGGAAGGAAGTGTGGGAAGTAGAGGACACTGGCTTCGAAAACTAGTAGATCTTCAGGGGAGGCTGGGAGCAGGATGTGAGAGCTTGTTGGCCAAAACTGTGCAGAAATGGGAGGCATTCACGTAGGACATGTCTACTTAGTTTCTAGGTTGAGTGGGATGTCGCGCATCTAGTGGACAGTCCAAGAAAAATATGCAATTTTTAGGAGGAGCAGTAGGCCAGTTGGCAGGATGATTGACTGATAGAATTGCACAATTTTCAAAGGTAATGTAGTGACAATAAATGGGTGCTTGTCCCTCATTTTTGCGCAATTTATTCAATTAGTAGATGTGGGCATGGTGATATCTTATGTGCAATTTTTGGGAGGAGTGAATCCTGGGGTCACTGCCTAGTCAAACTCTTCGGTTGACCAACGGGAGGCTTGATGGATTGGCTTGCAAGCAACACATATTGAAATTGCTTCTTAGGCAACTTCTGCGCGGTTTTGGGTAACTGTCAGCCAGGTCGATTTTAGGACTGCATAGTGAAGACTGCTTGGGAGGTAGCCTGAAGCTCTGGGAAATTCTGGGTAGCAGTCCTTGGTCACTGAGGAATGATACTACGCAGTGTAGCTCAGCAGAGGTCTGGTTGATAGAGGGTGGTCCGGTCGACATATATTTGGAAAAATGGTTAAGTGTGTGAATGAGTGAACTCATGTATACATGAACTTGAAAACACACACTCAACATGACTTGACGACAAGACATCTCGAACCAACAAGACAACATGTCTCAGTGTGGCTGACTGCGAGACTATCTAATAGTGAAAGCGTCAAGTGTGACACTTCGGATAGACCTTCAAATGACCATGTCGACGCTTGCATGATAATTCTTGCAACATCATGTGTGAGTGAGATAGACGTTTACATAGCAAACACAACTCATACACAAACTTCAGCGTCACCAGAATAAGGGCGCAAGCATGAAATAATAATCAACATGCCAAAGATGACAGTTGGTCAAACAAGTGAAAAGGAAGCAAGACATATGGAGGAAACACATGAATTTTTTTTTGGTGTTTCTACATAAGTATGATACTGAAGACATGATGATATGACAATGACAAGAAGTCTTGCAAATTCAACTAAGAGACGTAGTTAGAAAGGTTTTCTTTACTTACCATACTTACCCTCAAGATGATCATGCATCCAACGGAGTTTGCATGCAGTCGTGGCCTTTACAATTAGTTATTGACTTTTTCCTTCTCCTCGACTCTTTAGGGTTTATATTAGCATGTCACCCTTTCTTGTAGTCACTGGACGATGGATCAACATGGTTTCAGTGGGAATTGACTGCTACCGAGATCAAGCCAAGGCAGGCCCATTTGCGCAGTTTCTCCATGCAAGGCTGACATGACAACTTGGGAAACACTGCACAGGTTTGAGGCATAGGACATTGTTGTAGGATGGGGGCTGTGAGAGGACAATTCTATGCAATTTATAAATTTGAGGAAGCCTGAATACTCTGCGCATTTCTGGAGAGCAGTGTTGGCTGCTTGACTGCTTTGCACATTTCTAGAGAGCAGTGTTGGCTACCTTACTGCTTTGTGCATTTTTGGAGAGTAGAGTTGGTTTCCTGGCTTCTCTACGCATTTATGGAGACTAGTGATTGTTGGGGTCTCTATGGGCTGCGGGGATTTAGCACACAATGGAGGAATCTTGATCGTTGCAGAAGCAAAGTGCAAAGTTCTAGGAAGCTAAATGAGGCTAGTTTTCTTAGGAAATAGTTAAGTGTGATATCAGCGACACAAATGTAAATAGTGATAGGACTCTAATGTGATTGCACACAAACACATAGTGGCACAATGTAGACCATCTAGAATGCATAATACATACTTATCTTGATGTAACAAAATTCATGACAAGAGTGCGTGAAGTGACTGTGAAACATGTCTATGTCATGACAACCACTCATACGCACACAATTCCCTTGAAGCAAAACAACATTCCCTTTGCATGAAAACAAAAACCCCTATGCCCAAAGATGACACACACTGCATAAAGATGAGTAGACAGACAATTATTAAGATCAAGGATGGGAGATTGAAATCATCATCTTACCAACAAGTGACCAAGGATGATTGATGGTAGGATCCAAGGTAGGATCTGAAATTTTCATGTGAGCCAAAACTTTGGAGGCTGGTTGTAGCCGCTACAACATTGGCAACAAACTGGTAGAACTCTAGCTCTCTGTATGGACCTTGTTTCATGAAAATCAAGTCTAACCCTTCTAAAATTATTGTTCGATTCCTTGATCATGATGGCTTCCACACTAGCTTGTGTGAAATATGTAGTCTCTAACATCCTCTTGATCGGTCAGCACACATTCCAAGCCAAGTCAACCTAGTTATTTTGATTAGGGATGAGGGTATATTGATGCACAAGTAATCTAACTGTCAGAGTTTAAGTTTCATCTCTGGAGTTGCTTCGCTACCAGCAGCCCTAGATAGTACCCTGATAGAGTCACATAGGAAACAAGCATCACTCCGCTGCCAGTGAGCCTAGTCAGTACCCTCGTGAATTTACTTGCATCACCTCTCTGCACAGGAATCCTTTCTCTTCTTTCACCTTATTCATTTTTCATTTTTTCAAAGAACTATACATAGGTACTTATTTATTTAAGAGGCAGAAGAGGGATCCTAAATTATTGAGAGAAGAAGAGGTTGTTCCTTCATAGAAGTATGTTATGTATACCTCTGGCATACTTGTTAAGGTTTTCACTCTCACCTTGCTCTACTTGACCGATCTGACAAGTGTTAACCCAAAATAACTAATTAGAGTGGGTGGTACTAGTTAACAATGCAAGCGTCGTGTTTTCACCAAGACTCACTTTGAACAAAACATATTTTCCATCGAGGAATCATCAACTGAAGATAACAAGTTCTTCTTAAAGAGAGAGGACAACAAATAACTAGATGTTGATAGCTATACAATTCCTCTTAGGTTTTCCAATCTTGTGTTGAGAGCCAAACACGGTTTCATGGGAGGCTAACCTATGGGTGAAATAAAGAAAAAAGAAAAAGAAGAAGTAAAGCGAAAGCAAAACAAGTAAGAAAATAAAGCAAGAAAGAAAACCATACCAAGTAAGCAAGAAAACAGACATGAAAACTAGAAAGCAAAGAAATGAAAGAAGCAAAGACTACTCCTACTTCTACGCTAAACAATGCATGGACCTACTCATGTGAAGCGGTATTTCCAATGTAGCCACCAATGGATTGGATAACCCATGCTGGCGGAGGCATGAAAAATATGCATGTAAACCAGTGAACAAGAAGTATTTAACAATTAAGACCAAACACTCTTTACCTGTGACATACAAGAAAACATGAGAAAGAGAGACAAATTATGCCTTGCAAGTGTGCTTTCTATGTATGATTCCTCCAGTGCATAGGCGATGGGATCATGTGATTTGAGTGGAGTAAGCAAAATATGTGTGTTGGGTTGTTCTTCAATGCAAAGAAGAGAGTGATCAGGAGCCTTGGGTGTTTAAATTTTTTTCTGATCGGAAGTGGAACTAACCTCAGGACAATGAGGGCCTGACATAACCATCAGTCTAGGCTGAAGTACCTCGAAAACCTCCTAGGTTTTGACTTCATTAATATATAGATCATCGGAGACCAGTGGCTTAGGAAGATTAACAATGAGTGAATCAACATCGTGGTTAAATGAAGAAGTACAAAGATCATGACAACCATGATCAGAAAATTCAGGATGTTCATCGACATCCTCGTGATTTGATGAATCATGCAGATGGGTAAATTAGAAACAAGGATGTTCACTGTCTGTGTTTTCAAAAATGAAAAATGACATATGGGATATATTTTTAGAGGAAGATGTGCCCCCTCCGCAATGTAATGATAAGATAACATTTGGTGTGTCCTGTGAATTATCGAAAGTAGAAACATCCGGAGATGAGTTTTCATAGGGGAAATCAAAAGTGGCAGAGTCACAAAGGATGTTAGGATATAACGGATGAGATGCGGATGGAAGGGAGTCATCCTTCACTGTGTGTTCTTCTTTAGATTTCCACACACACTCATCATGAATGATAACACAGGTTGGATGCACAACACCAACTCTGTCGACAACTCGATCCTCGTTCACAACAAGTGTGGAGTCCAGAATGGAAGAACACAAGATAGTACAATCCAAAGGATCAATGGAACACAGGGACGAAGGGTGAGGGAATGAATCCACATGACAACTAGCAGGCTTGCAAGCCAAATTGGCATAGATACCAAGAATAGGTGGAGTAGAAGGATGTGATTGTTCAACAAATGTGTGCACACCTTCTCCCACCTCGCACTGCGGAGCTAGAGTTGTTTGATGAGAAGGGGATGGAAAATCGCTTGTGATAGTGACCTCATCCATCTTAGATTTGGCAACTCTAACACCGAGGTATGATGGGAGGGGTATGAATGATTCTAAGAATTGGTGGTTTTCAGATATGTAAAGAAGATACTTAAATCTTCCATCGAGAAATTCCAATCAATTTCATCTTCAAGAAATTGGTATGCAAGATTAAAAAAGCGTGTGTGAAATTTCTCAATGGATTCATCAAGTGCTTTCCATAATTTTTAATTTCTTTACTAAGTTCTTTACAGTCAAAATGATTGAAAGTACAATCTATCTCTACGAGTAGATGAGGGAGAGAGTGAATATATTTTTCAGGCGGTGTGGCACACCAATGCAGTGGGTTCCCTCGAAGCATGTATGTGAACAACACGCAAGTCATGTAATCTTCAAATATTTCACACCTTACACAAAAGCTACAACACCAACCACATGTCTAACGAAGGCTGCTTGGCCTCCACCATCGTATGTTTTATGTGACAAGTTATTCTAGAGATCTTCCAAGATTTGAAAGTCGTTTCCATAAGACATACACTCTAGAAGATAAATTGTGTGTTTAGTCATGATAAGTATGTAGAGATTCAAAATAGTTTGGGAGGACTCAACTTGTCATCTAGCCCCCTTTCTATTTCCAGAAATGTTGACAGTGCTAGATCCACAAACATTGAAGGGATCTCCTCGGTATGAAGTACCAACTAGAACTCACATCATTTGGTGTAGGAGTCCCATCCAGTATGATGGCCCAATTTCCATTATCTTAAAGATATGCCTTAGCTCTTGCTTGTTAGAGCATGAGAGTGGTTTACTTAGTCTTCGAACATAGAGGTTTATGTGCCTGATGAGTGCCTAGTGTTGCTTGTTTCAAGGTTCTTTCACTACAAAGGGATAGAGTGAAGATGAGTCTCAAGTCGACACACAACACAGTAGGACATGTGCAACTTCTGATGGATTAGTCCACATGGATTCCAATCACAAAAAAAAGTGAATAGGTAGCATGTACAACACCCAGCGAATAGTCCACACGAGTGTGATGGTCGTTATAACAAGATTACGAGAATGAATATGTTGAGTGCTCGATGGAGTACTCCACACAGGTGAGGCAACATTAACAATTAATACAACACATTTGCACCAGCATATGTACTGAAATGATCAAAATAGTTCAACTGTCTTAATACAGGTTAAAGCATCATGCATTACAAGCATCCAAAGAATAGTCTTACAAATGAATACAATACATGTATGGAAACGTGTTGGCCTATCAACAAGCTTCTGAATTAAGCAAAAGTTCCAAGACAAATCCATACACCATTACATCACTAAACCCTATAGTGGGGTGTTGGAGCCACTGCTCGCTCCTCAAAGAAATGATTACAGACTCTCAAGGCTATGTGGGAGGAGCCAATGTGAAAATTCCTTTGTATGTACCAATGACGGGTATATATAGAAAAGGGTGAAACTGACCCTTGTGACTGTTCGACTTCACTCATGACTGTTTGACTTACATGACTCTTTGAATTCATCCATGGGTCTCTCGGACTTCCATGTTACATTACATTGATTACGCAGTTATGACCCAAAGTAGTGATGTGGCTGACGCGACTCATGACACAACTCAACATGACATTGCTAGTATGCACATGGTGGCTATGATGTTCATGTCGAGATGTTGTTTTGTGAGTGGTGAGCGTGCCTATGGTGTACCATAGCTTCACCTCTATTTGGTAGAGTGCACAAAGTCTTTAATGGTCTTGGTGTTCGCTTGATAGTTCATGGATGTGCATGTGTCTCCTGTGATTTCTACTTGGTATGCTCCGTGTGTTCGTCCAACTGCGAGAAAGTATACCAGCATGTGATCCTTATTCATCCCATTCATCATTGCGTCATGTCTCATCCATGTACCTATTTTTGCAATCACTCATGGCGACATGACATCAAATCTAGAAATCCCCTAGTTTACCATGATGCATTGTCTTTCGTTTCTGGGTGCAGGTGACCGAGAGAGAGGAAAAAGCTCTGAAACAACATAGAGCACATGTTAGTCGAGATGCGAGGCTATGGGGAACTATCAAGAAAAATTGTACAGAGGTCACTAGGAGGCTGGGATGAGGAGTCCGGAACAACAATGACATTATGGGGGATCTCATTTAGCTGGGAGGTAAAACTGCGCAATTTTTCTCAGGAAGGCAGTGTGGGTAGCAGAGGACACTGGCAGTGAAAAATGCACATATTTTTAGGGGAGGATGGGAGTGGGTTGCGGCAGCTTGCTATCCAAAACTACACAAAACTGGGAGGTAGTCATGTAGGACATGTTTGTGTAGTTTCTAGGCTGAGCGAGATGTCGGGAAGTTGGTGGAAAGTCCAAGAAAACTGCGTAATTTTCAGGAGGATCAGTAGGCTAGCTACTAGGGGGACTAACTGGTAGAATTGCACAATTTTAAGAGACAATGTAGTGAGTGCTTGTCCCTCATGTCTACACAATTTCTTCAGTCAGCAGAGGTAGGCATGCTGACAACTTCTACACAATTTTGGGGAGGAGTGAAGCCTAGGGTCACTTCCCGGTCAAACTGTTCGGTTGACTAGTGGGATGCTTCATGGATTGGCTTGTCGGTAGCACAAATTGAGATGGATTATTTGGAAACCTCTACACTGTTCTAGGTGACAGTCAGCCAGGTTGATTCCAAGATTGCGTAATGCAGACTTCCGAGGAGGTAGCCTCAAGCTCTGCGCAATTCTGGGTAGCAGTACTTGGTCACTGAGGGTTGAGACTATGTAGTGTAGGTCAGCGGAGGCCCAACTAGTGGAGGGTGGTTTGGTTGACAGATATTTGGAAAAATGGTTAAGTGTGTGAGTGATTGAACTTGTGTATACATGACCTTGCAAAAACACACTCAACATGACTTGAAAAAAAGACATCTTAAACCAACAAGACAACATGTCTCAGTGTGATTGACTACGGGACTGTCTAATGGTGAAAGTGACAAGTGTGACACTTCGGATAGACCTTTGGATGATTGTGTCGACACTTGCATGACAGTGCTTGCAACATCATGTGTGAGTGCGATAGATGTTTACATAGAAAAAAAACTCATACACAAACTTCAACATCACCAGAACGAGGTCGCAAGCGTGACCTAGAAATCAACATGCCGAAGATGATAGTTGGTCAAACAAGTAAAAAGGAAGCAAGACATGTAGAGGAAACATATGAAATTCTTTTTCAGTGTTTTCACACAAGCATGCTACTGAAGACATGATGATATGACAATGACAAGAATTCTTGCAAATTCAAGTAAGAGATGTACTTAAAAATGTTTTATTTATAAGAAGAACTTCGGCATAAATCACATGTAGAAAGACCTTTGTCGACGCGTTTCAAACCAACTAGTGTGGTTCATTGTTAGGACAAGTTGAAGAAACAAATCCAACTTTGCAAAGTTGGATCTGTTTCTTCAACTTGTCCTGATGATGAACCACACTAGTTGGTTCAAAATGCGTCGACAAAGGTCTTTCTACATGTGATTTATGCCGAATTTCTTCTTACAACAATTATGGATCACAGAAGCCTCAATTCAATAGGTTTTAATTACTTATCATACTTATCATTAAGATAATCATGCATCCGACGAAGTTTTCATGTGGTCCTGACCTTTACCATCACTTAATATCTTCATCTTTCTCCTTGACTCCTTGTGGTTGATCTTAGCATGTCACCTTTTCCTATATTCACTGGGCGATGGATCAATGCGGTTTCAGTGGGAAGCGATTGATGTTGGGATGAGGCCATGGGAGGCCCATTTGTGTAGTTTTTGCATGCAATACCGACATGACAACTTGGACAACACTGCACAGTTTTGAGGCATAGGACAATGCTGTGGGATGGGTGCCCTAGGAGGACAACTCTGCGAAACTTATGAATGCAAGGCATCCTAATTGCACTATGAATTTTTGGAGAGTAGTCCTAGCTGCCTTACTACTCTACGCATTTCTCGAGAGTAGTGTTGGGTGCCTGAATGCTCTGCGCATTTATGGAGTGTAGTGTTGGCTGCCTAACTTGTCTGTGCATTTATGGAGAGAAGTGTTGGTTTCCTGACTTCTCTAAGCATTTCTAGAGAGTAGTGTTGGCTGCCTAACTGCTCTGTGCATTTCTGGAGGGAAGTGATGGCTGGGGTCTCTACAGGCTGCAGGGTTTCAGTAGGCAAGGGAGGAAGCTTGATGGTTATAGAGGAAAAGTGAAAAGTTCCGGGAAGATGAATGAGGCTAGGTTGTTTGGGAAATGGTTAAGTTTCATATCAGTCAAACAGATGTAAACAATTATAGGAATCGATTGTGATCGCACACAGACACTTAGTGACACAATGTAGACCATCCGGAATGCATAAGACATACTTTGCTTGATGAAACAACCTTCTTGAAAATAGTGCATGAAGTGAGTGTGAAACATGTCTATGTGATGAAAACCACTCATACACACACAATTCCATTGAAGCAAAACAACATTCCCTTTGCATGAAAAACAACAACCCCTATGCCCAAAGATGACACATGCTACATAAAGATGAGAACACGGAAAAGTCTTAAGATCAAGGAGGTGAGCTTGAAATAATTATCTTACCAACAAGTGACCAAGGATTATCCATCATAGGATCCAAGGTAGGCTCTGAAATTTGCATGTGAGCCAAAATTTTGGAGGGTAGTTGTAGCTACTACAATAATCCCCTTCTGAATATACATCAATATCTTTTTTTAAGGAAAGCAACAAATTCGTAGGTACCAATAAATTTCTTACATGGAAGAAGATGACTAATTTAATTCTCAAGGAGAATGAACTTCTAGAACATATCAAAGGGAATATCACTATCCTTGTTATGGAACAAACCCAAGCCTTAGCCAAGTAAAATAAGGATGAGACAAGAGCTAAAAGGATTCTAATAGAATCTATCAAGGACTCTCTCATTCCTAATGTCTCCAAATTTGAAACAAAAATAAATCTATGATAAACTAGTAGAGCTATTCTCGGTAACGATAGCTGGAGAAGTGATATCTCTAAGAAATGAATTGTAGAAGTTGAAGGTATCAAAGGAAGGAATATCTCCCTACTTCATGAAGATCCATAAGATGAGAGATAAACTTTAAGAGCTATGGGAAGTCACGTCCGATAAAGAAATCACAATTGTAGTACTCAATGCTCTACTTGAGGAGTGGGGCAACTTCACATCAAGCATATATGCCAATAAGGAAGCTACTACACTAAGTGAAATGTGGTATTTATGAAAAACAAAGGAAACCAGACTCAAAGGCAAGGAAGATGTGGGATCAAAGGAGCAAGCATTTTCTACCATGGCAAAGAGAAAGGGAAATTTGTCAAATTTGGTCTACGAAGAACAAAAATAAATATATATGTCCAAAGACCAATGCTTTGGATACCAATAATATGGACACTACAAAAGGAATTGTCCTAAACTTAAGAAGGACAACAACAACAAAAGAAAGAGGGAATAATCTCACATGACTCAAGAGGTCAAAGAAGAATAAAATAAGAAAAATAAGGAAGATCCTCCAGATCTTTACGATGACTAAGTAAAAATCTTTACTTAAAGTCTTCTTTCAAAGTTTTGAGTAGGATAGGAGCATGTAGGAATAAAATTGCATGGCTAGAAACATCTTGTAGAATCTAGAAGCATGAAGTACATAGAGTTCTAGATACCCATATAGAAAGAGCATTTTAAATGAGAACAAAATGCATGGCTAGAAATATCTTCTAGAATATAGGAGCATGATACATATAGCTCAAGATATTCATGTAGAAGGAGCATACCTAGAATAAGACCTCATCCACAATGAAAGAAAATTGATCATGATTAAGAATCTTATAAGACTTCCATCATCAACATGAAAGAAACATTTGCAGGGTAAGGGTCTTCAATATCCTATGATGGAATCTTCAAAAGAAGATTCATAAACAAAAGCAAACGTCTCATTGGGAATCCAATTCATGGGATTCAATAAAATGATGATGTGCAAGAAAGCTAAGATGAAGCAAGAAGGGCCACACCAAGGACAACCAAATCAAGCTAAGATGATCAAAGGAGAATCAAGATGAGGTATGTATGCATCAAATTTTAGTCATGTTATCATATGTATATTATTGAGTCATGGGAATAGTTCTATGACATGATCAAGTAGGAAAGAATCTCTTTCACCAATGACATGCTCTAAGGCATGTAGTGCAATGCAATGAAGGTTAACAAAAGAAAAAGTCACATAATGAGTATACTATTGCTAACTAAGAAGCAAGTGAAGAAGGAATGTTGATTAGTCCTAGAAGCAAGAAATGAAGAAGTGCTCTCAGAAGGAGCATAAGGTGGTTGACCAATCTATCCAAGAAGAATAAAATGAAGAAAGAGATCAAGCATGTGAAGAACACCATGATCACCAAGAATCACTATCTGAAAAGATACTTTGACGACGTCTCCCCAAAGAAGGCATGATAACTCTGACAAAGAAAGAAAATGATAAAAGGAACCTTGACACCTGTAAAGGACTTGGAGATATGAAAAGTGCAGATAACTAATTCTACTCTACAAAGATTTCATGATGAAGAAGCCATCAAAGAGAAGTACCATTTAGATTGAACCAATATCAGGATGAAGTCATGAAGTGCTACGATATCAAAGCATGGGAATAAGAAAGTAAAAGAAAAATCCATGTGAAGAGTAGTCCAAAGCATAGACAAGATGAAAAGGAATAACCAGATGACAAGAGAACCTAATATATGACAAGATCACTTTCCATGAAGGAAGCAATGACATGAAAAACCAGGAAGGAAAGTGATCGATGGATGGTGCTCTACCAATAAGAATTTCAAACAAAGAATTCATGACATCAAAGGAAGAAAGGAGATCAAGCAGTTGGAGGACCCATGAAGAAGAATTTGTTAATGAATGGACAAGTTCCTAGCTAAGAGGGAGTTATAACAAGTTCCCAATTATAAAGGAACTTAGACAAGTACCTTGTAAAGGATACTTGGGCATGCCTTCCTTAATTGAGAGGAAGTGATAGACAAAACATTCTTGTATTCACTTTGGAAGAAAGAATAAGAGGATTGGGTAATCATCTGGAATCCGATACTCTTTGAGGATGTTTAGGGCATCCAAGACAAGAGTAGGGAATATGACTGATATTCTTTGAGGGATGGGAACCCAAGATAAGAATATTCCTATAAGGTCATACTCAGTGAACAACTAGGTGGGTATATACCTTGAGAGATAATGACTAAGGTGTCTATAAGTCATTGGTCTCACCAACATTGTGCTATGATCTATTGAGAGATAGAGTTGTCAGTCAAGGCCTTGCTGTGGATACAATGTTGGTTATTATGATGCTATAACAAACGGATTGCAAATAATGTTTCTCTTATGTAAATTCTTCAATATTGAAACATAGCCAAAGACCTTGTAATGTTGTATGAATACTTCCCTAGTTAAGCGGGAGTGCTGAAGGAAATGTAATTTAGTTCGGTCTTCATAAATGTAATTCTGATATTTGTACTTATTCAAGAAAATAAATATTATTTTTATAATATATGTCAATGAGTTTATTTTTATAAGACTGGTAGCTTGCTGGGTTCAGGAATTGCACAATCTTATCAGTCAACCTTCCCTAGAAAAACTGCACAATCTGACCCAGGAAGACTACTCAACCCAGAAATTGCGTAATCCTGCGTAGCAGTCAGCTGCTCAGCCCATAAATTATGTAATCCCTCTGGGTAGCCAGCCCAACTTCCTCCCAGAAACTGCACAAAACTTACCCTTAGTCAAGCAGGTTGTTGCATGTGCCATCGGGTTGATTGGTTCCACCCAGGACCGAGAAAACTTGACTTGCATGCATGGGCTAATTTTTCCCTAAATAGAAAAAAGCAACATGCAAAAAGCGTCCCTAGATCTTAGGGATCTATTTTTAGCTTCTACAGGTTACATGCAAAGATCATTTTAGAATATTTCCTCCAAGTGTCTTTTTTTCCTAGATTTGTGGCATGGGCGTAATGAGCATGGAACTTATTTATTCGACACTTCAGAGCTCACTTCTTCACATCGATCTTGGAGCTCTGACATCCCACAACACATCCAGGAGTCTTCAACACATCCAGCTCAGCTATTTCCAGGTAAGTCCGCTTAACTTGTCTTTTGCAGCATTTCTGTTGCTTTTTGTGTTTTGGCTTCTGCGAGTGATGTCTACTTGATTTCTATGAATTCTTGTTGTCATTTGCATGCATATTAGCTTGTACTAACACCATTTTAGTTTTCATTAGCATCTCACTATTGTCACATGCATGACATTGTTTTGCACGAACAGTCGCCGATTCGGCGACTTGCTTCACACACATGCATGTTTTTCCATTTTCTAAATATTTAATTCACTATTTGCATGCATGATCATTCACTCCTACTTAAAATCGGCATCGCCATGCATTCACATTCACATTTGCTTTGAGTTTCCCATCAGCGGGTATGGGCAACCTTAGCCTAGACTCTGCCTCACCAAGACAACATTGGGCAATCTTGAGAGGGAAGGTGTTGCCTTTCTCCCAGAAAATGTGCATTTCTACCTAGTGAATGTCCTCTAGTCTTGTATTGTGCAATTCTGAGAGGTAGTGACTACTGGCCCATAAGATTGCACAATGCAATCGCTGGGCTTGCAACCCTTGCCAGCTGGAACTGCGCATTGCGTAATCCCAGCGGCTGGAAGATGAGTCTGGATTGTGCATCACACAATTCTAGTAGGTAGAAAATCTCCTAGAATCCTATATTTCCTTTATTGCAGTTTCGACAGCCAACCTCTCGGCCTCCAAGGAAAAATTGTGAAATCCTTTCCTGTCAATCCCCAGGTATGTTGCATGTCGTTCGTCAAGTTTGCTTTGGTTTGAGCTGACAGATTTCTTTCCATGCATGTCGCCATGTCTCGAAATCTAGCAAGTGTTCGTTTGTCTCTCAGTAGTTCAAGATCAATAGCCTCCAAGAGAGCAAGATCAAAGGACACTGACGAAAGCACAACTGGAGTATTAGTTGAGCGAGTGTCTACAAGTTTTCCGATCTATGAAGACACCAAGCTGATTTAAGACAAGGACATCGAGCTGAAATGGAAAGAGGTCAGTGATGCATTCACAAACACATTTGGGGAAGACCTTGAAGACTGCCATGTCTATGTGAATATTCACAAGTCCGATTTGTACCAGATTGCATGCAGGTAACCCATGTTCCCATGCGCAGACATGATACATGGGATCGTCTTATAGACTAATCTCGAGACAATGACATTGAGTAGTTTCAAGGAGACAAATATTGCTACCTTTAGGGCAGAGGATTATGAACATATGTATCATATGTCGAAGCCCGTGATCACCATGGAGACACCTTTCAACCTACCCATCAATAATGCCAACTCCAGGGATATCTTGAAGAACTGGGTGAAGGAGCTGGCCAAATTCAAGATGACACCCAACCCGTTTTACAAATCAAAGATATTGCAGAAGGTGTATTAATACTTGGTCATCTTTCCATGTCACTTGTATGGCCAGTAGAACACGGAAACCTTCCCAGAGAGTTGGGTGATCGCGTTGGAACAATTGGCCAGTGAAGGTAAAGCATGTAACTAGTCCGACATGTTGGCTCACAGGTTGAAGGAATAGGTAACAAGAGATCGACATCCACCCAAAGGTCATCAAGTAGAAATCTACATGTCCTCTGACATATTGGATGCAATATGTGCTTGTCATGAGTTCTGAGGCTTAAAGTGGGCATTGACATCAGTGGAGACCTCTGTGAACACTTATTGTAAAATTTTGTCCAAATGTAGCTTCAGAGGAGTTATCACACAAATGTCCGATCATTTTTTTACCAGGCCAGTGTATAAGATGATATTTGAACAGGATCCACCTTGCATGTCGAAGGAAAAAATGGAGGCACTGATCAATATAGTAGATTGGTATGCCTCACCATCCGGTACCTTCATATGGATGTACAACGCAGAGAAGCCTCTGCTTGTTCTGTCGAAGTTTTCCTTGGACAAGCTCGTCATGAAGGAATTATAATAGCACATTCTTGGTAGGATGTCAGCTAGGCTGCACCGGAAGAAGAAGGCACCTTGGCCCACTCCTCCATTGTGGATCAAGTTATACAAGATACATAATTTCAAGCATGTAGATGTCGAAGCAAAGGAGATAAAGGAATATCCATTCGACGCCCAAAGTTACAATCTATATGACTCACATTGTTTTGTAATAGATCACTGCACTAGAGTACAGTTTTAGTGGATCCATGGCACATATCATTGGGTGGAGGAGGACCCATGGAGATATCGTTACAGTTTGTCCAGGGCCAATGAATTGGTCAGCATAGTTGTGGAATGGTTAACGACGCAGCGTGAATAAGAATCCAAGAGAGCACGCAACAACAACATCAGAGGTAAACATACCGACACACGACAAAGGAAAGAGGAATATTTTCGAAAGTGAATAAGAGGAACAAAGATGCAAGTTCCGAGCATACCCACTTGTGTAGAAAGTAGCTTTGGAAATAGAGGTGAAGAGGCAACAACGAATCAAGGAAACACATAAAGGAAGATAGAAGAATGAAGAATGGAGGAAACAAATAAGGATTCGCATGAGTTGAAGGAGCAACTCTGGAAGGAACAAGAGCTGTGGAGACAGGAGAAGGAAGCGCAATAGGAACAGGTACAGTAGGGGGCACAACATTTACAGATAGATGAAACTACGCCGATAAAAGTAGTCGACTCATCCGAATAGCTGGCACCAAGCAGACAGGGTGAGCAATTGCAGGAGTAGGACTTTGATCAAGAGATTGTAAAATCACTTGAGAAAACGGATACAAATATGGAGCAATAGGAGTTAGAGCAAGATATCGACTTCATGCCTCACCACCAAGAGGTCGACCCACCAGCTTCACTGGATCCAAAAGCGGAGAAAGTCACAAGAAACCAAGGAGACACTGACATCCTTGGATACAATCCAGAGGGAGAGATGCACAACATCTCATTCGATGAGTCCCAACATAGAGTTGTGTAATCTCGCAGAGTGTCGACTTTGGATGATCACACATCTCCTACATAGTTTGAGCAACGAGTGATCGTGTCTAATGTGCACAAGCATCCAACAGCATTGGCTGATGCTACCAGAGCATATTCCGAAGCCACTACCTCAAGTGTTCGCTTCCTCATAGGAGATAATGAGTGAATGGCTAAGGAGTTACAAATGGCCAAGCAGGGAGGAGAATCAGTTGCAACATCCATCCAAGCAGAGTTGAAGAAGGAAATACTAGATGAAGTATTGTCCCTTGACATAGTCATGTGGGAATTGTATTCCAAGTGTGGTACCATGCATAAGGAAGTTTTCCATCTCAACGGTTGGCAACAATGATGTGCTAGGAGAGCACATATCTTGTTGAACGTGCATGCTACTGTTGATTACATGCAAACATGGACAATGAGATACAAGGGAGACCTGTTACACTTGCTAAAGATGATGAAGCTCAATGCGGTCGAGCTGAAGGCATGCATCCAGAGTAAGATCCAGAACTAAGAAGATCTCCTGCATCTCATCACTAGTTTGGGTGATTCCCATGGATGGGTATTCAGGAGCATGTATGTTGTTGTGCATGCACATGCAATCCCATCTATTGGGACACTCACCCAAGAAAATACGAAGGCACAGGTCTGACTGTAGCTTGACTTGTACTTTGACAAGTTGATGCACATAGCCACCAGCCCAGACTTGGTGATCAGTGTAGACACCATGCATCAATATGTTGCTGGGTTGGTTGCACTCAAGATAATAATGCGCATGTTATTAGACGATTTGGAAAGCGGAGCTCAAGCAGTGTACCTAGATGCTATGGAGGCAAGAGTTCTTTTCCAGAAAGATGTCACCTTAGAGTACACGTACACCATTGTGAACTACTGAGCTTGGCATTAGTTCTCTACTCTGGACCACTGTGAAGATGTTGAAGAGCTGGTCTTCCCACAGTTTTCCTAGTCATACTGATGTCTTGCATGGCTTGCTCAAGCATTTTGTCTCACATGGGTACATGTGCAGATTGTATGTAATGTCTTGTCAAGTGTATGTTCAAGTGTCGATAGTTGGATGTAACAGTGATAGAGAAGATGAAGAGTCATGAGGGTAGATGAACTGTCACAAAGGGGAATGTTAAGGGCGACCCCACCCTTTACTATATATAGTCCCTCATAACTCATTGTAGATGCTTTTGGTCTGCCAAGATTCTGATAGGAGTATCTTAGAGAGAGCTTGGATAGTATTGTAACGAGCCTTGGCTTCTCCAACGTGCAGAGATGGTATATCTCTTTGGTAGAGGAGGCAAAAATGACTGTAATGTTCCACTGCCGGAACTAGTAATTGGTCATGGTTGTATTGTATGAATGGAACTTACGCTTCTTAATATAAAAGAGCCAACACGTTTAATGCATATGTCATATTGTATTTTAGCTATCTTGTTTACTCTAAATGATATATGTATCTGTTTTCTTACGTAGGTATGTGTAGCTATTTTTTGTATATGTATGTATGAATCTTACTGAAATGTGCTGTTGGTTTAACCATCACTTTGGATTTCTAGATTACTTTCCTTCCATGTTGTGATGCATCTTAGCTCGTGTGTTCCCTTCTTAACTTCGTGCTTTCACAGGTTTCCAAGGGGCGCGCTCACCTCACCGTCCATGTGTTAGAACCGCTCATGCACCTTCCTTGAGTTATTGCATATGTCACACCCTTGTTACCAACAAGGACATCTTATTTGTCTCTGTGAAAAACCACGGTCAAGGCGATACTGTACGACCCACTTATGGGACTCGTCCACCAAACAGTCTAAGGTCTAGTTGGGACTTCTTACCGGGGAGATCCCCTAACATGTTGGCGGGTCTAGCACCGTCAACATTTCTGGTGCTAGAAGGAGGGCTAGATGACAAGTTGTGTCCTCTCATCTTGTTTTGAACCTTTGCACATATATCATGGATTTTGTTACACTCACCCCTCCACGATATTTTTCGCATGCCCAAGTTATCAACATCACGAGGGAGTTTTTTATCTCTTGTATGAATTCACGTATGATGGTGAAGGCGAAGTGGCCTGGCCTGTGTAATACAAGACTTCTTCGCCATGTTGGACGAGGAATATGGATGTTATGAAAAATAGGCTAGTCTGCTACTTGTATACACACTTTGCGAATCCCTACTACAGTGGTGATGTAGCCTGCCGGCTGACAACGTGCACTCACTTGAGCAGTTTTGTGATATCATTGAATCTAATTTCTGTCATTTTGATCCAGAACCTCTTGACCAAATTTTTTTACAACAATGGAAGGGCCCGCATGAATCGCCTATGGATCTTTGGCAGTGCTTCTGTGTTTTGCGGCTCCAAAAAGCCAGATGAAATTTCCTTACCTTTGGGATAGGTTCGAGTACTGCCTTAACAAATCAATCCATCCCAAGAAGAAGTTTGAGTTCAAACCGCGCTCAACATACTTCAGTGATGGAGCTGCACCATCAAATACGTATATAGTCACTGTCACTAGTGATCTTCCTTCGTCCCCTCATCGAACAACTCCACCACTACAAAGTGATGCGGGAGAATAGGTACACACATCTGTTCAACTTTCACATCCTCCAACCATCACTTCGCTTAATTTTGGCCTAGATTTGGTTGTGAGTCCATTTAATTTTCATATGCATTTCGTACCTCAACCTCCATATTCATACTGGGATGATCCTCCAGATGATACTATCTTGTGTTCTTCCATTCCAGACTCTACACATGTTGTGAATGAGGATCAAGCCATCGATGGAGTTGGTGTTGCAGAACCAACATGCACTGTCATTCATGAAGAGTATGACTGGGAGCTTGAGCATCAACACTCAACAAAAGATGATTCCATTCTATCTGAGCCTCCTCCATTCTTTCCTGACATCTTTGGTGAACCTTCCATCCATGATTTTTCATGTGTATCTCCATCCACAGATGCACCCATTATTGATCATTCGTAGGACACATCGGATGTTAGTGCATCATTCGACAACGGAGAGGGTAAATTATTCATTAAAAATCCACTTGACTTTCCATCTACTTTTTCCAGAAACACAGAGGGCGAATTTGTCTGCTTCACATCTACCCCTCTGTTTGATTCATCAAATCATGAGGATGTCGATAAAATCATTGATTTTTTTGATCGTAGTTGTCGTGATCTATTTACTCCCGTATTCGATCACGATGATGATTCTATCACAATTTATTTTTGAAGACACCTGTTTATGTTGATTTATCTATCGACAACATTGAAATCCCCCATACTGTCAAGGGAATTCAGCCCGCGATGATGGTTATGTCAGGCCCTTGTTGTCCTGAGGTTGGTTTCACATCCAATCAGGAGATTGTTGAAACACCCAAGGCTCCTCATCACTCATTTGTATGCATTGAATATCCATCTCACACACAGATCATACTTCCTCCACTTGAACTAC
Source organism: Pinus tabuliformis (assembly GCA_031772625.1). Taxonomy (NCBI): domain Eukaryota; kingdom Viridiplantae; phylum Streptophyta; class Pinopsida; order Pinales; family Pinaceae; genus Pinus; species Pinus tabuliformis. The sequence continues at coordinate 948,597,194 of CM062807.1, forward strand.
ATGATCCTATTGCTTATGCACTGGAAGAATCTTACTTTGAAAGCACATGTGCATGATGCAAGTTGTCTTTGTTTATTTTGTTTTCTTGCATGTTAGATTCAAGAGTATGCATATGCTTAACAAATGCACGTAGTGTCGCACAACACCACGATAAGTCCACAGATTGTATGTCATGCACTTGCACTCGCTTTTGTTCTGTGGTTCACACAGCTGTGTTTCTCGTGAGCCATGCCTTCACCAACATACGTCAACCAATGCGTTAGTGGCTGCATTGGAAGTATCACTTCATGTGATCAGGCCCATGCACTATTAGCTTAGGAGTAGGAGTAGTGTTTGCTTTTCGTTTGTTTGCTTGCATGCTTGTCTTCTTACTTTATTTACATGTTTGTTTGTCTGCTTGCTTGTTTACTTACTTGCTTTAGTTTCATGTTTACTTATACTTTTGCTTTGTTTTGTTGTTGTTTTCTTGTTTTGTGCTCGTAGGTTAGTTTCACATGGAATCGTGTGTGACTCTTGAAGCAAGCTAGGTAAAGTAAAAGAGGCCTTGTGCAACTATCACTACTTGGTTATCTGTCATCCGACCTCTGTATGAAGAACTTGATATATTTAGTCCATGATACGTCGATGGAAAATATGTACTGTTCGAACTGAACCTTGGTAGAAACACAACGCTTTCGTGCTAACTAGTGTCACCTACTCTAGTCGGTTATTTTTGGGTTAACCCTTGTCAGCTCAGTAAAGTAGAGTAAGGAGAGGGGAGAAACATTAACAAGCATGTTAGAGGTGTATAAAAATACTTCTTTGAAGGAACAACCTCTTCTGCTCTCAATAAGTCAGGATCCCTCTTTCGCCTCTGAAATGAATAAGTGCTATGCATAGTTATGAAAATGAAAATGAAATGACAAGCTTCAGTGGTTTTCTAGTAGCATGACAACGTGTAAATGATTTCCTGTTGCATTCCTCTCACACGCTGCTTCCTCAAACTTCGTCTAGATGCAAGTTGAGCAACTCCCTCAAGAAATTGCGCAATTCTAGCGGGGAACTAACCTTCTATCTAGAAATTATGCAATCCTGACTGGCAGCCTATTGGGCTTAGGAATTGCACAATCCTGTCAGTCAACCTTCCCTCAAAAAATTGCGCAATCTAACCCAGTAGGACTTCTTAGCCTAGAAATTATGAAAACCTGGGAACTCAGCCTAGAAATTGCACAATCCCTCTGGGTAGCCAGCCAAAATTCCTCCTAGAAACTGCACAAAAGCTACGCTCAGTCAAGCAGGCTGTTGCATGTGCCATCGGGTTGACCAGTTCCACCCGAGACCAAGAAAAATTGACTTGTATGCATGGGATGATTTTTACCAAAATAGAAAAAAGAAACATGCAAAAGGAATCCCTATATTTTAGGGATCTATTTTTAGTAGTTGGAGGTTACATGAAAAGATCATTTTAGAATCTTTCCTCCAAGTGTCTCTTTTTCCTAGATTTGTGGCATGCGTGTCATGACAATCAATTTATTCGATGCTTCAGAGCTCACTTCTTCACATCGATCTTGGAGCTCTGACATGCCACAACACATTCAGGAGTCTTCGAGACATTTAACTCAACTATTTCTGGGTAAGTCCATTTAACTTGTCTTTTGCAGCATTTTTGTCGCCTTTTGTGTTTTGGTTTGTGTGATTGTTTTCTTCTTGATTTCTGTGAACTCTTTCTGTCGTTTGCAGGCATTTTAGCTTCTACTAGCACTGTTTTGGTTTTTGTTAGCATCTCAGTGTTGTTGCATGCATGACACTATTTTGCATGAACGGTCACCGACTCGGCAACTCACTTCACACACATTCATGTTGTTTCATTTCATAAATCTTTCATTCATTGTTTGAATACATAATCATTCACTCTTGCTTACACTCAATATCACGATGCATTCACATTCATATTTTCTTTAATTTTCCCATCAGTAAGTCTAGGCAACCTTGGCCTGGAGTCTGAGTCACCAAGACAAAATTGCGCAATCCTGAAAGGGAAGGCTCTGCCTTCCTCCCAGAAAATTCACATTTCTGCCGAGTGACTGTCCTCCAATCTTGTATTGCACAATTATGAGAGGCAGTGACTGCTAGCCCAAAAAATTGCGCAATTTAGTCACTGGAACTACAACCCTTGCCACTTAGAATTGTTCATTGCACAATCCCAGCAGCCAGGAGACCAGTCTGGATTGTGCATTGTGCAATTCTGGTAGCCAACCAACCTTCCAGTAGTCCAGACTACCTTTTGTGTAGTTACGGAACCCTGTCTCCTGGCCCCCCAGGAAAGATTGTGTAATCCTTTCCAGTTAATTTGCAGGTATGTTGCATGTCATTCCTCAAGATTAGTTTTGATTTAGCTGACAGATTTCTTTCCATGCATGTCACCATGTCTCCAGATCTAGTAGGTGTTTTTCCATCTCTCAGTAGTTCAGGATCAATGGCCTCCAAGAGAGAAGGATCCTAGGACACCGATGGAAGCGCAACCAGAGCAGTAGTTGAGCGAGTGTCTATGAGTTTTTTGATATATGAAGACACTAAGTTGATTGTAGACAAGGACATCAAGCTGAAATGGAAAGAGGTCAATGATGTGTTCACAGGAAAATTTGGGGAAGACCTCGAAGATAGCCAAGTCTATGTGAACATTCACAAGTTTGACTTGTACTGGATTGCATGTAGGTATCCCGTGTTCCCATGTGCGCACATGATACATTGGATCGTCTTGCACACTAATCCTGAGATGATGACATTGAGAAGTGTTAGTGGGACAAAGATTTGTTCCTTTAAGGCATAGGATTATGAATAGATGTATCATATGTCAAAGCCCGTGATCACCATGGAGACACCTTTCAGCCTACCCAACAGTAATGCCAACTCCAGGGATACCTTGAAGAACTAGGTGAAGGAGCTGGATAAATTCAGGATGACACCCAACCAGGTTTACATAACAAAGATATTGCAAAAGGCGTATCAATACTTGGTCATATTTTCATGTCACCTATATGGCCAAGAGAGCACGTAAACCTTCACACAGAGTTCAATGATTGCGTTGGACCAATTGGCCAGTGAAGGAAAAGCATGCAACTGGTCCAACATGTTGGCTCACAGGCTGAAGGAATAGGTAACAAGAGCTCAACAACCACCCAAAGGTCAACAAGAAGAAATCTACATGCTTGCTTACATCTTGGATGCAATCTGTGCCCATCAGGAGTTCTCGAGCTTGAAGTGAGGATGGACATGAGCAGAGACCTCTGTGAACACTTATTGTAAAATGTTGTCTGAATGCAGCTTTAGAGGAGTTATCACACAACTGCTCGATCATTTTGTCACCCGGTGTACAAGATGATATTTGAACAAGATCCACCTTGCATGTTGAAGGCAACAATGGAGGAACTGATCGGTATAGAAAATTTGTATGCCTCACTGTCTGACACCTTGATACGGATGTACAAGGAAGAGAAGCCTCCACATTTTCTACAGAAGTTTTCCTTGGACAAGCTTATTATGCAGGAAGTATCATACCACATCTCGGCAAGACTGTCAGGTAGGGTGCACCAGAAGAAGAAGGGACCTTGGTCCACTCTTCTGTTATGGATCGGGTTATACAAGGTACGGAATTTCAAGCATGGGGATGTCAAAGTAGAGGAGATCAAGAAATATCCATTCGATGCCCGAAACTACAATCCATATGACCCACATTGTTTTGTAAAAGATCACTGCATGAGAGTACAATTTCAGTTGATCCACGAGGCATGCCATTGGGTGGAGGAGGACCCATGGAGATATTGTTATAGTTTCCCCAGGCCCAATGAACCAGTTGGTATTGCTTTGGAATGGTTAGCGAAGCAGCATGAAGTAGCATCGAGGAGAGCACCAGCAATAGTAGTAGCAGAGGTAAACATACCGATGTGCGACAAAGGTAAGAGGAAGATTGTCGTCAGCATAGAGGAGGAACAAAGCTGCAAGTTCTGAGTAGACCCACTTGTGCAGAAAGGAGCTTTAGCAATATTGGTGAAGAGGCAACAACGCGACAAGAGAAATGCATAAATGCAGAGAGAAAAATAGAGAATGGAGGAAACAGAGAAGGAGTCGCATGAGTTGAAGGAGAAACTCTGTAAGGAATAGGAGCTATGGAGATGGGAGAAGGAAGCGCAATAGAAACATGTACAACAGGGGGACCAACATGTATAGATAGATGAAACTGTGCCTGTACAGGTAGTCGATTCATCTGAATAGTTGGCACTGAGCAGATTGGGTGAGAAATCACAAGATTAGGACTTTTCTCAATAGATTGAACAAGCACTTGATAAAATGGATACAGATATGGAGCAACAAGAGTTAGAACAAGATATTGACCTCATGCCTCACCACCAAGAGGTCAACCCACCAGCTTCACCAAATCCAAAAGCGGAGCAAGTCCCAAGCGACAAAGGAGACACTGAAATCCTTGGAGACAATCTGGAGGGAGAGATGCACAACATCTCATTCGATGAGTCCCAAGATAGAGTTGTGCAATCTCATAGAGTGTCGAAAAAGGATGATCACACATCTCCTGCGTAGTTTGAGTAATGAGTGATCGTTTCTGACATGCACAAGCATCCAACATCATTGGTTGATGCTATGAGAGAATATGTTGAAGACACTAGCTCGAGTGTTTGCTTGCTAATAGCAGAGAATGAGCAGATCGATAAGGAGTTACAGATGGCCAAATAGGGAGGAGAACTCGTTACAGCATCGATCCGAGTGGAGTTGAAGAAGGAAATACTGGATGAAGTATTGTCCCGTGACATAGTCATGCGGACATTGTATTCCAAGTTTGGTACCGTGTATAAGGAAATTGTCCATCTCAATGGTTGGCAGTAGTGATGTTCTAGGATAGCATGTATCTTGTCGAACATGCATGTTGTTGTTGATTACATGAAAACATGGACAATGAGATACAAAGGAACCCCATTACACTTGCCCAAGATGATGAATCCCAGAGTGGTTGAGCTGAAGGCACACATCTGTAGTTAGATCCGGAACTGTGAAGATCTCTCGTAGCTCATCACTAGTTTGCAGGCTTCCCATGCATAGGTATTAAGGAGCATGGATGTCATTGTGCATGCACATGCGATCCCATCTATTGGGACACTCACCCAAGCAAAGACAAAGGCACAATTTTGACTAGAGCTTGACTCGTACTTTGATGAGTTGATGCACATATCCACCAAACCAAACTTGGTGATCAGTGTAGACACCATGCATCAGTATGTCGATGGTCCGACCGCACATAAGACAATGATTTGCATGTTATCATATGAGTTGGACAGAGGAGCTCGAGCAGTGTACCCTGATGATATGGAGGCAAGAGTTTGTTTAGAGAAATATGTCACCTTAGAGTACACAGACACCATTGTGGACTATCGAGCTCGGCATCAGTTCACTATTGTCGACCACTATGAAGATGTCAAAGAGCTAGTCTTCCCACAGTTGTCTGAGTCATAGTGATGTCTTGCATTGCTTGCTCAAGCCTATTTTGTCTCACATGGGTACATGTGCAGATTTTATGTAATGTCTTGTCAAGTGTAAGTTCAAGTGTCAATAGTTGGATGTAACAATCATAGAGTAGATGAAGAGTCATGAGGGTAAATGAACTGTCACAAAGGGGAATGTCAAGGGCCACCCCACCCTTTCTTATATAGTCCCTCATAACTCATTGTAGAGGCTTTTTGTTAGCCAAGCTTCTAATAGGAGTATTTTAGAGAGAGCTTGGAAAGTATTGTAACGAGCCTTGGCTTCTCCACTGTGCAGAGCTAGTATATCTCTTTGGAGGAGTAGGCGACAGTGACTGTAACATTCCACTGTCGGCACTAGTGGTTGGTCAGGGTTGTATTGTATGACTCGAACTTACACTTCTAAATATAATAGAGCCAACATGTTTCATGCATATGTTGTATTATATTTCAACTATCTTGTTTACTCTAAATGATATATGTATCTATTTTCTTACGCATGAATGTGTAGCTATTTTTTGTATATGTATATATGAATCTTACTGAAATGTGTTGTTGGTTAACCATCACTTTGGATTGCTAGCTTACTTACTTTCCATGTTGTGATGCATCTTAGCTCGTGTGTTCCCTTCTTAACTTTGTGTTTTCACAGGCTTCCAAGGGGTGCGCTCACCTCCCCCTTCATGTGTTAGAACTGCTCATGCACCTTCCTTGACTTACTACATATGTCACACCCTTGCTACCAATAGGGACATCTTACTTTCCTCTGTGCGAAACCGCGGTCAAGGAGATATTGTTCAACCCACTACTGGGACTCCTACAACAAATGGTTTGAGGTCTAGTTGGGACTTCTTACCGGGGAAATCCCCTGACATGTTGGCGGGTCTAGCACCATCAACAAGATCCTAACTCTCTAGGGTACATGTGGGAAAACTAGGGTAGTTGTACAGTGATACACCTATACTTCAAGAAGAATATCATTGGATCAAGAGAAGGGTGTATCCTTAAGTGAAGAAAATCTTGAACAAAGGAATAATAATATCTCATCAAGAAGCTAAGATAGCTGAGGTCTATCTCTAGACAAAGGAGTGAAGAAAAGGAGGAAGCGCTGGGGAGAAAAGTGCCAGAAGGAGGAAGTCCAGGTGCCGAGTAACATAGTGCAAAAATGAGGAAGGACTTGACTTGTGCTTGGAGGACATCTTATTCAAGGGTCTAGGGTTTGGAAATTCATTAATAAGAAGCTTCAATAAGAGAAAATTACTAAAGGGTTTTCCTGTCAAGAGAAGAGAAGTTTTTGCCCTAGAAGAGAGCCAACATCTTGTGTTCTTATTCTTTTGTTTTTGGTAGTAGTTTGATGAAGTGCATACAAATGCATTAATAAGAAGAAGAAGATTAAGCTAACAAGAAATGTAAAAAGATTCCAAAAATTGTCATCAAGTAAAGAAGAATCACACTACACCTAATTTCCCTTGATTATTCAAGAATATATACCCCATCATTGTATGAGCAAAGGACTTTTCACCTTGCCTCCTCCCGCAAGGCATTAGAGAGATCAACTAGTTCTTTGAGGAGCAAGGAGTGGCTCCAATGTCCCACTACTGGGGCTAGTGATGTACAATGTAAATATGTGTCTTAGAACTTTTGATTAATAACATAATCCTTTTAAGGCCAACATGTTCTTCATGCATGAATTATGAATGTTTGTAAGAGTATTCTATGGATGTTTGTATTTCATGTTTTCTTCTACATGTACTAAGACAATTGAAGTATTTCGATTATTTTAGTGCTTACCTTGTTGAGAATGTATTGTAATGGGTTTTAATGTTGTCTCATCCTTGTGGACTATTCCGCAGGATACTAGACAACTTTCCTCACTTATCGGTTATAACGACTCTCACATTCACTGTGTACTATTCCACTGGATGATAGAGGGATCTTCCGTGGTTCATTGGTTGTAATGACTCCCACATCTGATGTGTACCATTCCACTGGATGTTAGACAAGTCCTTCTGGTTCATGTGTGTCTCTTCTTGGGTGCTACTATACCTATAATTTAGAGGTAATATTTTCTCCCCCTTTTTTGCAGTAAGAGATCTTAGATACAGCTGTCATGCACACTCACTAGGCACACTCACCTTGCTGTTCGAAGACACCATTGCATCACTCTCCTGTGCTGATAGCTAGAGCCAAGGTATCTCTTTGAGGATTTGGCAACTGGGCCTTTATACTGGACAGTACTCCTACACCAAACAGTGTGAGGTCTGATTGGGACTTGATATAGGGGAGATCCCCTTGGTTGATGGATTTCGAAGAACGTAAAAAAATTCACAAAATTATACCAAAATCATCCTCCCTCTTAAGGAGGGTCAACCACAAGCCTAAGCTTGTCTCGAAAAACTTCACTGTCTCAATATATGGAAGTATCTCCATCCCAACTAGATATATATGGGTTTCTTTGTCATCACAATGTATCCATGTCATATTTAGATCCTGATCAGATAGTTTTCTAGCAAGATTCTACATCCTACCTTACAGTTAGCCATGCTAGCAACTTCATACTCAATCTCAATAGAGTGTAAAGCTATGGACCTTTCATCAATAATATCATGACATATCTCATATTAAGGCAACACTCATATGTGGTCATCAACAATAATATTTATTAACAACAATACATCCATACACTCACATATCATAGGAGAAATATCTCAACCTCAAAAAATAGAACATCTCATGTAAAAATTTCAAAGGATGTTTGGTGGAAAATCTATGTGAATGAAGCAGCTCAATCATGAATTTATTTAGGTTCTATGCACATCATATATATATATATATATATATATATATATATATATATATATATATATATATATATATATATATATATATATATATATATATATATATATCTGCAAATGGATGTTTAAAGATGGAACATCAATACTTCAATCAATTGTCAATTTCCAAGTCAAGCTTAACATCTTGTAATTTAATTGGAGTATCCAAGGATTTGCATTTCCATTATTCAAAAACATTTTTCAATAGCTTTGTAATATATAATTTCTTTCCCAAATTCCAGAAATTGATTCATCATGCCATGATACATCATTTCAAGCTTCAGAAGCCATCTCCCTCTTACTTAGTTCATCAGAGGCTCATCACCTATCAAGAGTAGACCATCAGTATGTAAAACCAAAACCATAATCAAAATCAAAGCCATACCTTGGAACTCATCATCCTAACTTCATCAGATAACTGTCAAATATGGACATATCTAGATCAGGGAGCTTGCTTCATGCAATGCTCTCTGCAATCATAATGCCTTACTAAGCCAACATAATCAACCTTACATAAATCAATGTTGTACCATCACATCAACAAATTCAACTCATCAAAGTTTAGAAGTCAGATCAAAACTATTATCAAAGTCATCAATATCACAATATCAATTATTTCAACCAGGTGACAGGTAGAGCTCATATCAAGTCTTGACTTCATTTATTATCATGCCAACAAGTCTGTCATCTATCATGCAATATCAATCCAAAACTTCATCAAGTCATTCTCATAATCATAATACAAGTCATTTTTGTCACTAGATGAAAATGCATACACCAAGGATAAGTCATGCAAGTCCCATCTTCATACTGAATCACAGCTATCAATGCTTCTACCATTATGCTAGGAACAAAGAGGATTCTACCATCGTGTTAGGAACAAACAATCCAATACAAAACTAATTTTCTGAATACTCACATAAGTCATTGAAGGTTACTATTACCACATAGTATTGATATCGGGGAAAATCAACAATTGTCAGATCAAATAATTAGTCATCAGGTCAAGATCAAATTTGTTATTGTAGAGAGATCTATAGTCCAAATCATATCTCAATCATTAATTCAAAGTTTTAAGCCATTTTCAAGCATCATGTGAAAGCTCCAAACATATCTCATCTCTATCAATCAACCAAATAATGCTAAACTATTGTAGCACAAACTTCAAACATAATGACATATCTATATGTATGTCCCGGTCACCTGCAAACACAAGTTCAAAGTTCATGTTCATATTATGCAAAAGATTAAATCTTTTCCTACTTTTAGATAACTCTCCCAGTTTTGTGCCTGTGTCCAAAACAGAAACCCCATTTTTTTGTACAAGCCTCTGATCTAAGACTTTATTGTAGATCAATATTGTCAGAAGCACATAGATCAAAAATGCATAATGCAAATAGTAATGTGAGTAAGAATATTGAGAAGAGATTCTCCCTCTGACTGGGAATCTACTTCATTCATCTACATTCATGTCATAAACTTGTCTCTAATAGAGTCATGCAAGAACAAATCTGTTAGATCATAAAAATATATCTATCATGGCTATCAGTATCATGACATCAATCTTTCATCAAAGGTTAGACTCAAGGAAATAGATAGATGGAACATCATATCTCAGAGATTATGAAAACAATAACACATTCTATAAAGTCACTTCATCAAGTTAGGGAATTCAGTTTTACCATATGCCATCAATATATGACCACAGGTAGTAAGAGATCTAGAATATCAATCTCATAGTTATACCCTTAACAACAAGGTTACCATTATTATCATGATCAGTAGGATCAATTTAGGTCATTCAATAAAACTTTACCGAAACAACATGTGTCAATATCTCTTTCCATTAGCTTTCAACATGCTTATCACAAGAATTATCAATAGTATCATGTATACAGATTAATGAGTTAACCTTTTATATGAAATCCATCATTTCTTATGCACAACAAGTATCAAGAGTATCATCTACTAAAGTGAAGGTGCTAGCCTTGTTTATAGGATCAAGATATCTAAGAGATAGATGTTAGCCAAACATAAAGTATATCAATGTATCAACATTAGATCACCTTATAGAATACCAAGTGCATCATTTCATCATATGAAACATAGATCCAAGTCACCTTCATATACATGTATGAGCCATTAAAGAAAGAGACATTATCATCATACCTGGGGCTTATCTAGCCATCAATGTTACGGTTGAAATACAATCATATCATGCATATATTGTGGTATTGAAATACCTGTGCACCTTTTCATATAGTGCCTCTTCACCTTTTGTAGCTATAGCCATCCTTCCTGAGTTTCAAATGATCCTTAATATGGATCCACCCATCACATGTCAAATACAAGGTTTGAAACATCCATATACTCAAATACATATGTAGGAAGTATAAACAATAAAAATAATAATCAGATCCATAAGTATAAACGAAAGGAAGAGGCATCATAAGTCAAGAAATACTTAGTCCATCATAACATCCTCTAGAGCCAACCATCACCATCCATAGTCCACATAACATTGTTTCCTTTAAATAGCCAACCATGCCTACTAGGGATTATATCATCTAGGGCTTCATCAAATATTTCAAAAGTGCTTGAGCCTCCTCACATTGACCATGATATATCTCATGTCTTTTCCATAAACCAGGGTTTTCTTTCCAACCCTAACCTCATATAATCCATCAAACCCTAATAATAAAGTTTACTATGTTTTTGTTCAAAACCTAGAATGATTTTAATTATCCACCATCCTCTTCCTGTTTCGATTAATGGTGTTGTCATTGGGGTGATCTCCATGGATTTTCTCTAGCCCATCTCAGATACCATGTTAATGTTTCATAGGGATACATTGTTCTTTGCATTCATAATTACATTTTTTCATTAACACATTATGTTAACCCCATAACATTATAACATTATTCATATTTACATTATTATTCATTAGCATATGTAACTATGTATAAAGAACAATCTCATCATCATCTATGCAGCAAAATATGAAGGAACAATAAAAGAAAAGCATGCACACACACAGACAGAAGGATTGGTCAGAGAGCAGGGAAAAACCCACTACAGGGAAAACCCTTGCAAATTCTTCTTCTTCTTAGATCATCATCACATGATTCAAAAAAAAGAGTACAATGATCCATATCTTTATATATGCAACAAAACAACCATAACATCCATAACATGACCTTAAACATGCTTGTACTCAAAGACTGTGATTTTGAGGACTGTAACGCATAGTCGCTGACTGTAGTTAACTACTAGATATTTTTGTCACTATGTTGAATAGTGTTGAACATTGATAACTCATATTTTGATCCCACACGCATGAGGAGATAGTATGAGAGAGCTTCTCAGACACATTTAGACGCTCTCTAGAGAACTGGATGAGTGCATCTGGGACAGATCTAGATGCTCTCAGGTGAATTGCATGCAGGTGTTTGGGACTGATTCAGACAGCAGAAACCCTAGCCCCTCGAGCACTCTCTGAGACACTGTGTGTGGGTGTCTAATATTGATCTATATGGTCTTTGTATAACTGGATGACGACGTTTGGGGTCCAACTGCACTGCGAAAACCCTAGGCTCCCGGATGCTCCCTTAGAAACCTTGTGCGAGCGTACAAGACTTCCTAGATGCTCCCATCACCACATTGTGCCAACCTCTAAGGACGAAAAGCCTTAGTTATGTGCAAGCGTCTAAAACTCAGAAACCCTAGATACACGCGAGCTTTGATACTGTAGTTTCAAACCCTTTGTACGAGCTTTCCTCGATCAGACCTGTGCAAACCAAACAATAGAAGAGAGAAGAGAGTGCTTGAAGGTTGTATATAAATGAGCTTGAGGTATCTTCTATTTATAGCCTTTCATGAGGGTCCACTTGATGTTGAGGCTGACCTATCCAGTTATACATGTGCTTAGGGATGACCTAATCCAATATACATGAGTAAATAAATAAATTCGAAAACCAACTTCTGCTTGTCCAAATAAGGTGATCTTTAGGTCGATTTTGGTCCTCTCAAAAAGAGGAATATATTGAAATTATTATCTTAATCATATGAGATGTACAAAGTAGAGTTTGACCAAAATTGCATAATTTTAACATCTAGAACAACTCTTAAGAGATAGACATGATGAATGGAAAATGATCATATCATTCATGAATTATCTCCAGTGCAACCAGTGGTAGATGCAGGAAAGAATAGAAAGTCTTCAAAAGCACGAGGGGCATCTATAGGAAAAAATAGATCACTTTGAAGGCATATTGGCTCACATGGAGAGGCATGTACATTGTGAGTTTTAGCTTTCGTCGTCAATAAGTTTAGGACCAATTAAACTTATTCAATAACTAACCCTCATTCTTAGCATCTTTTGACTGAGTATTGATCCTAAAAGTTTTCTTGATCTATGTTTATTTTCCTTTTTTTACAGGGAAGAAAAATTTCAGTTTTTTTAATGTTTTTTTTCTTCTGATTAGACAATGAAAAATAAATCTTGTAAGAGTGAGGCTGGTAAGATTTTTTCAAGCTATTTTCAACAATATAATATATCATTTTAAATAAACTGATATTGAGTCTCATTTACAAATGCTTATAACGTTTTTGGCTATTCGAGGTTTCCCTTTTCCTACTATGGCATCGACATCTTCGTTTTCTTTATTTTCATTTGTTTTTATTTAAAATTTGATGAGGTGTTTGCTTTGTTTCTTTAGAATGATGTATATAATCCTCATGTGTCTGGAATTGATTTTTAGTATTTAGCATCTTATGATTTACACTTTATTGATCTTCAATGATTACTTGGATGAAATTATTTTTTTTATTTATCATATCACAAAACACCATAATTGAATGTAGAGTGTTGTGCTGATCCTGAACAAGAAATCCATGCCTTTTGAAGAATTGAAAATAATTCTAAAATGCATAAACAAATTGATAAATACTTTTAAAAACATGTTTATTTTTCTATCTTAAATCAATTTATTTACTTAAACAAATAAATAGTTTGATAAACATATGCAAAGTGCAGAGGGGGACTTTATTATGCTTCCTCTTCACTCCCAAATGCTCACATTCGAAAAATTACAATGTGGAGAATAACCTTTTAAATGTTAAATTAATGTGATCAAAATTGCAGAAGTAGTCTATGAAGATAAAGTAATTGCCAGATTTGTTTTATCAAATAAAAATGTTATTGTTGAACAACTAAATATGTGTATAAAAGATCATAAAAATTGATGATTTATATTGTGCAGAAAGAAGTGTATAGAGGGGGAATATATACAGAGAAATATAATTTGACTGAGCTTATGTGAAATTTTATAGAGAAATTAATGCGAAATGGGAAAATATCTGTGTCAAATATTGTGAAAGTTGACATTTTACAACGTCTAGAAAAAATGTGCACAAGGAGACCCTCTGTGGAGCTACGAATTTGTGTGAATAAATTTTCTCCAGCACATATCTCTCCTGTTCATATCATTTGAATATGCTAGAAGCAAATACTAGCTACGGAGCCCGATGAATAAGTGAACATTTCACAATGTTTCAGAGTAGATTCTCTTAAGAATTTGAACGATGCCCTGTCTACGCCAAAAAATGCTAATTATTGCATTAATATGAAGGTTGTGTGAATGTATGTGGAGGCATGGAACATTGCGAAACAAAATTTATGTTCCTTGTACTAGATGCATGTTTTTCCTCACAACACTTCTTCTTCTTCTTCATTCCCAAATTGGAATGTAATCTATTTCATTACATAATGCTTTGAACTCTCTACTAGCAATATCAAATGATCCATCTTGCTGTTGAGATATATTCTATGGAATATGAACTTATAGAAAGGTATATAGACAAGCTAAGCTATGAGGATAATAAGGTCTATTTTAGTGTGGGGAGAAAAGGTGTGCAAGGGGTGCAACAAAAACTGTGTGTGGGGAGTTCAATAAAATATGTGTGTGGGGAGTGCCTTAGAAATTTCATGTGGGGAGTGCAATAGAAATTTTGTGCGGACAATTTTTGCATGGATAAAGGGACACAAACACCTCCGCACATGCTTCCTTCACACACCCTTTCTCAGTGGACCAAAATATCCAATATTTATGTGAAAAATGGGAAAGGTTTCTATTGCTTGCTCTACACACTAGTCACACACTAAAAATATAAAATATTTAAACTTAGATATTTGACAATATTTACATTTATATGTGTAAATAAAATTTTAAGTTTTTTACGTAAAATCCTTTAGGTTTTATAAATTCTTAAATATTGTAATTAATTGGTTTCAAAGTGTAAATACATAAATCATTAAATCGATAGAGTTTAAATGTGTAAATATTTATTTTTATATGGTTTATATTTGTAAATTGATATAACTCAAATGCAAATTGATATCTCTTACACACCCTTTGGGTAGCCGACTATGATTAAATCGATCATTATGCTATTATTCTCCCCAATGATGCTAGAGTTATTGGGGTTCCAACTCCCTTACGTAGGCGAGAGGGTGGAAAGGTGGGTGGCTGAACAAATCCCCATAAAGTTGATACATTTTGTAGAGTGTGAAGGTCCAAAGGAAGAAATGAGGGGGCAGAGGGGGCTCCTTTGCACTCTTCACAATGTATCAAAATTATGTAAAAGATGATTTTTTTTTTAAAACCAAATTTCATAAAAAAGAGATAGAAGAGAAACAAAAACAACTTTTAAAATAAATAAATTTAATCATGGATTTTAAATATTTCTCCCAATGCAATAATTTGTGGTGAAGGAAACTTAAAGTACTAAGAAAGGTGTAAAGGAAGTATGCATTGTGCCAAGTGTGGAGGAAAAAAGCTTTATTCGATATAGTCCCTACTTTTTGAAAAATGCCCCCACACACAATTTCTCCACACACCCTTTCTCCCGCACTTCTCGCACACCTGATTAGGTCTAATGTTGAGAATGAGGTCCCCCATATTGATTAAAACAAATATTCTCAAGAAGATCACTTCTTCATTGATAGCTAGAGCAAGCACCTCTTGGAATATTCCTTTGTACTGTGTTGTATTAATGCTCCCACATTGTGCGCATATATAGAAAGAGCACAATGAAAGCCTCTTCCGCACCTCCACATTAACTATTTTAAAAAATAATGTTGTTTGAATGTAATTGATAGTTAGTTGAATCTATATTTCAATCCATGTTCATATGTCCATTGAAAACATAAAAGAAATTGGAAAGTCTATATATATATAAAGAGATAAGAATATAATATCATTTGATTTCGAGTTGCTAATTATCAACTTTTTATATCAATTTCGCAGCACTTGCAAACATTATTGACAATGGCTAGTGCAATTACAAATTCTAGAACTATGGATGAAACTATGGTTTATTTTACCATTTGTAAGGAAATTTTTCACTTTGTTTATTTCCATAAACTAAACTATATCACACATGCAAATGTGAGCACTAAAACATATTGTTTTCTAAGAGGCCTAGAACTAGAGAAAGTAATTCTTGATCTGCAAAATGTTTCCTATCAACAATATTATGCAAAGATATCAATGATTATTGATTTCCCCACTTATGTTATTTTAGTAATTAATATTACCCTATATTTGTTATGTTGTTATCTTCTGCGAAAGCCTTCCGATTGTGCATAATGCGAAGGTGCATAGAAAAATCCACACAATGAAAGCTCTCCATACTCTGCCTATAACTATAAAAACAAGATATTGTTCCATTTTATCATTGATAACCTAAAGCATCTCATATGGATTTTACATGAGAATTCAAATTTAGGTATATAACAAAAATAAAAAGGAGTGGTAATTTTTCTATGTATAATTGTCGAATCGGATCAATGTTTGTTATCAATGAGGTTAATAAAATGGGAATCTCTAGAACTGTGTCCATCAAATTTCAGAACTCAATTCTTATAACCCATTGTGTCTAAAAATAGAACACATGTTTAGAAATTATTTATAATTTGCGAGAAATTCATTTGGAAAAGAAATGGGAGCAATTACCATACTGGAAGGGACTAAATTCATTTAGATTGTTGAATATGTCCCATCAGTGATTAGTCCTGTAAATTATTCATGGCCATTGTATATTGGACAATAATAAAACACCTATTGTAAAGATAATAGTTTCAAAATTCTAGTTCTTAGCTTAACATGAACTGGTACTACTAGTTTCCATCAAGAGTCCTTATAAGTAATACAAATTTGATATAGAAAACCGAGACTTATCAACTTAAAATCAAATGACACACACACACACTCTCTCTCTCTCGCCATATATATATATCTATATCTATATATATATATATATATATATATATATATATATATATATATATATATATATATATATATATATATATATTCCACTCACCAAAGGAGGGAATTTTCTCATACTTTGAATTTTCTTTTCTATTTTGAATGAACACATGAACATGGATTATGAAGTTAAAAAAACATTTTCTTGTTTTATAACTATATTTTTTAGCAACATGAGTAGAAAACTATTTTCTTACAATTATCTTTGGATTCAAAGATATATTGGAAGAAATTTGTCATGTACTTGAATATGTCACATATGTAATATTTGTAAAATAAAACATGCAAACCATATAATAGATGGACAATAACTTGCTATCATTGAAACACCCAAATAAATCCAAGCTTAATATTTCCTTGTCCTCATTTGCATTCTCATCTTTGATTTCTATTACACATTGTATCCCTATCTGTGTTGCTGAAATTTCAATGGACACCTATTGTGCCAACGGGAAATCAATGTTGACCTTGGGACATATTTGCAATCGATATATTTGGGAAAAAATGGTACTCTCTTGAAATAGGACAAATGCTTTCTACAATGCTAAGCTATTTACTACAATAGTTTTCTCACAGGCACCACTATCATATCCATACTTTTGAATGATTTCAAAATTTCTAATAAAAATACGAGCATTTACAATAAGTTTTGCTTCATGTTGTTCAAAAAATTGTGTTGGCACAAGAAATGTTATTGTCGTTTAGGCCTTCTTATGTGTTAAATATACACAAATTATCAATTTTTATTATTTTATTTTTCCAAAAAAGTTTGATATGTACCTAACAAAATGACATGGAAAATGATTATTTATATGTTGTTACTGATATATTTGATCAATAATTGCATGGAATCGATCCTTTTTTCATAGTCATAAGCATTGAATTGAAATTAATTGAATACAACAAAAAATAAATCTATTTTACAATTAGCTAAACGTGGAAAAACTACCTTTCTGTCTCTGTTTCTTGTCTGTTTCATGAACTTTTCATTTTTTCTCCCGCGATGTATGCTTCCGTAATTATCTTAATTTCCATATCTACTTATTCTTCCATGTATACCATCTCATCATTGGCAATATATTTATTTGAGACCAGTTCAAAACCTAATATCTTTTTCCTATTCAAAAATATTGTACTCAAATCACTACTTAAACATACATTATAATTGATATTAAGTAAGAATGTGGTCATGAAGACATAACCAAATATCACAAAGTCATTGCTAATGTATATTCTAATATCAGGTTCATAGCTACCCATTATAATCTTAGCATCAAAGTTCCTTTTTACATATATTAAATTGAAAAATTAACAAATGCACAAATGTTTTATAGAAATATGCAAAGTACCATTTTTCTTGTAGTTGTTCTCCTGGATCCAAATCTCTAAGTGTTACATGTTTCCTAAAAATTTAAACAATGTCGTTTTTTAGTTATAGTACATAAAAAAATAGAAAAATAATAGAGAGTTATATAATGTACTAATCAAATGACAATAAATAGAATAGAAACAAACCTCTTAGCAAATTTATGACTACCTTTAACTATATCTATTTTACTTGTGCTCATATTCCCTTCTTTAAATATATGAATTAGATCAAATATATAGAAATAGGAAATAAATAAGTTTTTATTTCATAGCACGAAAATAATTTAGTAGTAACAACTACATAATGCTAATGTATATTGTATAAACGTTTTTAGTACTAATCTCATGTCATCCACCTTTTGAATTGTGCAACGTATTCTACAAGACTATAACATATATTGTATAAAGGATCTAGGTACTTGCATATAGAAGGAATGACACACGACTTAACCTGACAAAAATGTTAAATGTTTTGCACTTGATTTCGAAATAAACTTGTAGAGAAAATCTCTCACATCATGGAATTAATAGAATGATCATCATACAACCTAGAGAACAAATTCTCTTGTAACAAACTTCCATAAAATATAATCAAACATGTGTTGGAAACATGTATGCTAAAAAATGCATGATAAACGCCTGACTAATTCTCCTATTGACAACATAACTAGAACTAGTGGTTACAATCATCACATTACCTTTCAAAATTTCATGATATGTTTTACCTTTCAACATGGATGTATTTAATTTGATCTTGGGAAGAATAATGAAATCTTCTTCTGCATTTTGGCACTTTGCAAAACTTTAAATGTTTAAAACATATAACATATTTCTAACTTTATAGTAAAAAGAACTACAAAAGTTTGGGTAGGTGATTAACTATCCCCACTACTATCTCTATGTGGGTTCATATAATTTGAGCTTCCGGACTACAAAATGCATTTGTGATTTGACAGTTGTTAATTAAATAGTTCTCATCCAATATTAAACAAAATGTCTTTCTAATGCATACAAGGAATTAGTGTTGCAGGGGAGAATGGGTGTGACTAGCAAGCAAAAAAAAAGTCTCCCCTTCGCACGCTTATAGAAATGGTCCCTCACGCTTAGTATAATTTGTTATTTATGTAACATTAGGTAGTATATAAAAGCTCATTGAAAATTATTTAAAATATGCTTTCAATTATAATGTTTTTGTATAATGTCTCAGAATTATTTTTCAGAATTGGTAAATAGACTTCGAATTTAGGCGGCCATTGAATATAGAGTCATGGTCCAAAGAATGATATTTGTTGCGTAAAGCATTTAACAAAATCCTAATACTTAAATAATAAATGTAAATGCATTCTCCCCAATGGGGACTAAAAATTGTCTCATGTAAACCATAATTTAAAAAAGGCGCTTGCAACAAAAAACATAAAACTACATCTAGGAATTAGTTTAGTTAACAATAACGTATTCAACATGCTAGTCTCTAAAATAAAGGTGGGTGATCAACTGTGTGCACTGCTATGTCGACATGTGTGTGTTTTAATTGATAACAAGATGTGAATGAGCTCTAGAGAAGTTTCTTTGTTGGTGGTCCAATGCCCGGTTCTCAAAACTATGTTCCATGGCTCTAAGTGCAAAGGCATGGTTGTGCATAGAGACAAAATGATCCCAATGAAAGCATTAATTATTAAAAAAAAATGATATTTTACTAAAATTGATAGTTATTTGTTAAAATTTGAAAATATAGAATTTTCTAAGTGCAGAAGAAAAAATCTTGATTCGGTATAGTCCTTGCACTTTAACAAACACCTATGGACACAATTTCTCTGCACAACCTTTCTCCCACATTTCCTGCATACCTGATCACACTCCACGTTGAGCATTAGGTACTCCATCCTGATGAGACAAAATCTTTTGAGGAAGTTCACTTCTTCATTGATAGCCATAGAAATCACCTATTTGAATATTCTCATTTATTCTTTTCACTATCGAATGACCCAACTTTATTATTCTAGAATGTAATGTCTTGCTTGTATTCATACCCCCATGATATATCAAAATCCTTGTAGTCTTATATTAAATTAATACATAAAAGATTCATTCACATATTTCTTCAGCCCCACACACAATTTCTCCAAACACACTTTCTCTGACACTTCTTGCGTACCCTTTCTCCTTTCTCCACATAAGATCCATGGAGAAATTTCTTTGCATGGTTCTCAAAACTATGTTTAGTTTCTTTGAGTGTAGATGTGCGGTTGTGCACAAATACAAAAAGAGCATAATGAAACCTTCTTCTGCCAAACTTGATAATTAGTTAAACCTATATTTCCTTATATTTCTATTGCACTCTGCACAATCAAAGAGGTTGGTGTAGGATAAAAGTATGCAGGACGGGAAAAATTCTTGTTCCTTCTTTAGAAAAAGGGAAACCTTGAACACTCAATAACGATGGAATAATTTTTAAATGAAACTAACTATCAGTTGTTCTGAACAAGATTATTAAACACCAAGATAGATTGATTTCAATATGATTTATAGAGTAAGTTTTAAATAATGTGACTCGATATAGTGCCTTCTCTTTAACAAAATCCTTTGCAAACAATTCTCTACACCCCTTTTCTCTCACGCTTCCCACACACCCTTACTTCCTGTAAACCCTTCTCCATACAACAAAAATGGTAGCAATTTCATATTAAATTAACATATCCTTCAGGCCCCCACCCCATGCCACCCCACTTATGTAAGGGACCTACAACCATGTCAGAACACTCACCAATTAAATTATCCTTTTTTTTCGATGACTCGACTCCACATATTAAATTAGACTTGTGTGGAGGAAGAAAACTTGAATCGATATAGTCCCTGCTCCTTGAAGAACTCCCCCAAACAGAACATCTTTGGAAATCCTTTCTTCTTCCTCCGCATATTTGTTTTGCTCCCCACAACCTTGCTTATATAAGTGACCTATAATCCCATCAACTTTGGGATCATTAAGCAGAGAAATAACAACGTCAAATATAACAATGTCAGAGCACTCACCGATGGAATGGTCACTCACAAAATTAACCTTTTTTTTTTTTTAATTTTAAAATGATTTGTCAAGAACTGAAAAAAAATTGCCCTCCACCAAGGTAATTAGGTCCCACAAGGCTCACTTAACCAATTTAAAATTAGAAATAAGAATTCCAGAAATTAGAAATTTATTTGTGAATTTATGGGAAAATAGAAATATTCATTTTTTCCCCAAAACTTTGGTTAAAAAAGCAAAAATTGAACAAAATAATAGAAAGTGAACAAACTTTGACAAAAAAGCGAGTGTTATAGTCCCTAGCAAGGTAGGGATAAATAATATGTTGATATTTCTTTGAGGCTTATGATAATCCTTCTAATACTTATTACTTATCTCAAAATTATTTTAAAAACTACTTATAAATTTAAAAATAATATGTTGATATTTATGTGAGATTTATGATACTCCCAATATTTGTTAGTAATTTTATAATTCAATAATAATAATTGAGTTTATTTTTTTGTCTTTCTAAGTGGTATGAGTCCTGAGATGATGACATGCTTAACCTTTTTCTTGAGAAAAACTGTCTCAGGGCATCTGAGTCAACAAAATCACCTGAGGATCACACCCGCCCTGGGTCACACTAGCCCTTAACATGGCTAGATATTTTCCCAGAGTTTCAAACTAGTGGCCTTCACATCATGGAGTTCCTTAGTAGTTCACCCCATCACCATCTATTATATACACCATGGGCACAAATTAAGAATAATTTTAAATAAAAAAATAGATTAAGTTTAAATATTATATAATTTTTTTTTTCCAGTTCAATTAAATTTAGTTTAAGAATTCAAACCCAAAAAGATATTAATTAAATCACTAAAACTCTGATGCAGGAGCATTCAACTCAACAATTTCATTATATTCTAGTTAACTTAGGGAGTCTTGTGTTTTCAAGGAATTTGGATTCCTATGTATCAAATTAATGTAATTATTAATCTTTTGAGTGATTGAAATAGGAATTAATTAGATATTGTGAGGATATTTGTAAATGCTCTCGAATGTAGGAGAACATGAGTGATGATGAGTGATTAGTGGGGACTGAGAGAGTTAGAAATCAATTGTAAATATTAGACTAGAAAGTGGTGTCATGATTCATGGAACTAGAGAGGATTCTTAGGGATTACTGGAATCAAAAGTGGACTTAGAGGATATTTAGGATTTAGTTAAGAAAATTAAGGATCTAAACAGAATTGGTGAAATAGAGCCTTTTGCATAAATGTAAGCCTAAAAGGCATAGAGGAGTCGGTCAGTCAGAGAGTCAGAGAGTCAGTGATTTAGGCCTATGGGCAGGAAAGGAAAGGTCATTGATATTGAAAACCAGGCCGAGGAAGAAATTCCTGTGTAAATGGTTGTTTATTAATACAGATAACTTGATTCTAAGTTTGTGTGATGTGTATTTGAATTATAAGTTGTGTGTGAACTTGAGAAATTCTGCGCAATGTAGGTTGTAGGTGTGCAGAATCAGAGAAGAAGTGCAAAGAGGAGTGTTATAGTTTTACACATAGACATTATTGGAGAAAGCCTATAATGTTATAGCGAAGGTGAAGGAAGCATAAAGGCATGAGCAGAGATCAAGATCAGAACAAGTGAAGATCATGAGGTGAAGACAAATACACAGAGAGAAAGCCAAATGGGCAAATACACATTAAGAACCAAAAGAACGTAACATTGTTTAGGAATTGTTTGATCCACGGGATCAACGGACGAGATTGTGTGCGATAAGATTAAGTCACGCAAAATATAGTCAAGAAGATGAATGGTGGAGATTAAGACCACGTGATAGTAGAAGGATAGAGTGGTCTTCGTAAGGGGTAAGTAGTTTCTCGTGCGCCCTAAAGGTGGTAAGAGGTCTTTCTAAATTCTATGTGATTACCTTTAGCGGCTGACACATAGCACACGGTGGAAAGAGAAAACTACTTTTCTCATGTGCTCTTGACCTGATATCGGTCATGCATGATTCCACGCGAGATTTCATGATAACCGTTGGATCAAGTAGGATTGATCAATGGTGGAGATCAGCCAAGCTAGTTGGTGATCGGGTGATGCGACAGTCATTGGATTGGGCAGAGCAAATAAATGGTAGAGATCGTCTGGGCTAGTTGATGATCAGGTGACGTGATAACCGTCGAATCGAGGAATGAGATTGATGACGGAGATTTAACACGCTAAAGAGACCATTGATGTATGTGCAAAGGTTTGTGGAATGGTGGAAAGATAAGGTTTAAGTGTGGTTTATGAGATATTTCTATTATACAGATATTATAATAGAAATAAGAGTATTAATGTATTATGGCTTAAAGTTTGAGTTTAACCAAAGTCTAAAGATCAGGGTATGGTTAATAAGCATCGGTGGTGAAAATAACCCAAAGTCGAAAGTTGGGATAGTTAGATGAAATATTTCCGCTTAAGGAATTGAACTTTGATAAAGTGGGTTTTCATCAGATGTGATATTCCCAATGGTTAAACCTTGACTTGTGAAGGTTAAGTAAGGAATTTGAAATTCCTGATACATAGTGTGACATGCAATTTTATTTGCATATTGTGGGTATATGCATCTTAGGCTGCATCATTGGGGTATATGCATCTTAAGCTAGCACCATTTGGTATCAGAGCAAAATAGGGAAATTATGCATGTGATTATTCTTTGAGAAAACTTAGAACAGAGTTATGTTTTGAAGGTGTGTATGGAGGCAAGAGGAGATCATATTTTAAATCTAACAAATAGTAGACACACAAAGATGAAGTGTAGCAGAATTTCAAATGCAAAGGAAACAAAGAATAATCCATTCAAAGTGCAGGTGAATGGTAGAAAAAGATCATGTAGAGGTCTTGAAGGTAGTGGTATAAGAAGGTGAGAAGATTGCAACGAGCTAGAAAAAGGAGTTCTCAATTGGTTCTAGAAGAGAGAACCAGAGAAATGCCAAAAGACTGAACTTAGAGGAGAGAAGTTTAGTGAGGCATGTGTAGCAATAAGGAGACTTGTTACTGCATAGGTATTGTTGTAGCTCACAGAAAGATCATAAAGGAAATTCCACAGAGGATGTGGGTAGAATTGTTAAGGGATGAAAAAAGCTGGTAAAAGTTTCTGAATGAAAGCAGAATGCGGCAGAACCTTGAAGAATTCCAACAGAGGTTGGATAAAGAGGATAGTTGTTTTCTTAAAAGGTGCAGATGAGTTGAAGCCTAGAAGGAGCAGAGAGAAGTGCTCAAAGAGGTTCGAGAGAATAGAGAACCATGTGCTTGCCAAAAGACCAATTACAAAGGAAATCTTGGTGCGGTAAGTGGCTGCAGGGAGGACTTGCGTTGCAGAGGCTTTAATGTAGCTCATAGTAAATGAATGAGGAAATCATGAAGATAGAGAATAATATGACTACTGATAGTCATAACAGAGATAACAAAGTTTCTAAGGAGGACCACAACAGAAGAAAAGTGAAGAAGGAGGATGCCAAGGTAAATGGAAAAAAAATGAGTCAAGAGGAGCGTGACAAGGAGATTACAGTGTTAAAAGAACAACTCAATGTATTAGGGATTCTACTAGAAGAAAACCAAAGACAAGGTTAGGTCTTGAGGAAAAAGGAAGTGAAGTGGTCTAAGTTACAGAGAAGGCTATAGTAGAGGCAAGTGAAGTGGCTAGTGGAAGAACTTAGAGAAGCTGAGTTGGAAATGGAAGTTGCCATTTGTGAAGCAGAATAGGGTGAAGTTCCGGGTGAAGATGAAGACTGGAGATTTGTGGAAGATCTTATGAATTATTGTCAGAATTCAAGACAACCAGGAGAGATGATAACTAAAGCATCAAGTGAGATCAGAAGGTATTATTTTTTTTAAACTGATAAATTGTGTATGATTGCAGGTATTAGAGGAGAAAAGAAAATTTGTGAAGATGTCTTCAGAATAGATGAAGATCTTGAAGTAAAAGGTGACAAAGAAAATTTCTCAGAAGAGGAATAATTTGACTGGTTACAGCAGAAAGAGTCTATGGATAAGTTAATTAATGAAAGGAGACAGTCATTTAAATTTGTCATAGAGATGGAAGATCAGGATCTTATTCTAACGAAGAATTAAGGAATATTGTATCAGAGAGGTTCTGTAATGAATTTGATTAATGTTATTGATGAAGAACAAATGCAGGAGAATATTAATGCAGATGATGGAGCAAGGATAGCCCTTGAAGAAGGTTTACAGAGAGACAAGAAGGAAAAGTGTATTGAAGAAGAAGGACATCTACTGAAAGATGCTAAGAAAGAAGAAGTGTATGCAAAATATTTAACAAAGGGTGAAAGGACATCTAATGATTGTTCACTAACAAAGGAAGGTTTTGCAGAGGATGAGCAGTCTTTTGAAGATGCCAAAAGTATGGAAGAGTATCTTTCAGAAGATGAATACTCTAAAGTAAAGAAGGATGGAGAATGTCTCTTAAATGGGAAAAACTGTGAATTATTGCAGCATAAAGAATTTAGTAATACATTGATGTTTGAACCTGTTAGAACCCAGTAACAATTTCTTGTGAAAGAAGGAGATGAGAATCACTCTGAAGAGATGATATGTGAAGCAACAGTTAAGACTTTTGAACCATCTAATTCTCAAACTGATAATTTGTGTATAAATGTAGGAATTATAAGTGATGATGAAGTACTTATGAAGTGTCATAGAGAACTTAAATTACTAGAGTATTTGCTAGAAAAGTCAAAGTATGACAGTGTGATTGTAGAGGAAGGAGTTCACTACAGTGGACAAGAGCATAATGACATCATTGAAGCAGATGGTGTGGAAGAGAGACTTGCTGACAATTTTGAGAGTCCTTTAGAAAATTCTTTGAAGAATCAGCATATTGATGTGCTGATAAAAGAGGAAAACTCAGAGCAACATATTGAAATTTTGCCACTGGAAGAACAGGTAATGAGGCCTTATATTTTTTAATTCTGATATTTTTTTTATGATTATAGGATTTGATGAAAATGAGACAAACATGTTTCAAGTTGAAGAGTCAGTTTTAGAATTGAAGAAGATTGGAAGTTTCTAGGTCAGACATGTAGATGAGGAAGATGAAAAGCATGAAGATACCATGCTTGAAGAAGTTAAACTGATTGTTAGAATCAGTCAAGGAAGTGAAGGACAATTATTGAGGGTTGTCAAAGAAGAGGAAAGAAAATATGATGGAATCAACGAACAACACAGTGATGTATTTGAGAGGAATCAAGTACAAAGGAAATTGGAGGACAATTTACTTTTTGAAAGTAAATATATAGATATTGAACAGAGGTTGTTTGGACAGCAAAAAGAGGGTAAGGATGAAAGGGTAGTAGTAAGAAACCAACAACTTCAAGGAGAAGACAATAAACAACAATTTGAAGATGAGAGGACAGAGTACAACAATAAATGGAAAAGTAATTATCAGTCAAAAGATAAATTGGACATAGAGATTGAAAGAATAATAAGATTGATGATGAAGGTGCCTTAGAAGAAAGCATGAGTAAGAAGGTCAAGCAGCAGAAAGAGAAAGACAACAGTAGATTGTGAAAGCATAGCTAGTGGAGCAAAGTAACATAAAGTGTGGAAACCTAGAGAACAACAACAAACAACAGCAGCAACCAAAGATAAATTACAGAACAAAGTATGGGATCCATGAAGGCAAAGGACAGAAGCACATGATCAGGAGATCATGATTATTTTAACCTTGGGATTCTGATGTAGGAGCATTCAGCTCAACAATTTCATTATATTATAGTTAACTTAGGGGGTCTTGTGTTTTCAAGGAATTTGGATTCCTATGTATCAAATTAATGTAATTATTAAGGTTTTGAGTGATTGAAATATGAATTAATTAGATATTGTGAGGATATTTGTAAATGCTCTCGAATGTAGGAGAACATGAGTGATGATGAGTGATTAGTGGGGATTGAGAGAGTTGGAAATCAATTGTAAATCTTAGACTAGAAAGTGGTGTCATGATTCATGGAACTAGAGAGGATTCTTAGGGATTACTGGAATCAAAAGTGGACTTAGAGGATATTTAGGATTTAGTTCAGCAAATTAAGGATCTGAACCAGAATTGGTTAAATAGAACCTTTTGTATAAATGTAAGCCTAAAAGGCATAGAGGAGTCAGTTAGTCAGGAATCAGAGAGTCAGTCATTTAGGCCTACGAGAAGGAAAGGAAAGGCCACTGATATTGAAAATGGGGCGAAGGAAGAAATTCCTATGTAAATGGTTGTTTATTAATACAAATAACTCGATTCTGAGTTTGTGTGATGTGTATTTGAATTATAAGTTGTGTGTGAACTTGAGTAATTCTGCATAACATAGGTTGCAGGTGTGCAGAATCAGAGAAGAAGTGTAGAGAGGAGTGTTATGGTTTTACACATAGACATTATTAGAGAAATACTTTAATGTTACAGTGAAGGTGAAGGAAGCATAAAGGGGTGAGCGGAGATCGAAATCAGAACAAGTGAAGATCTTGAGGCGAAGACAAATACACAGACAGAAAGTTGAATGGGTGATTACAAATTAAGAACCAAAAGAACGTAACGGTGTTTAGGAATCGTTGGATCCATCAGATCAATGTACGAGATTGTGTGCGATAAGATTAAGTCGCGCGAAATAAATTCAAGAAGATGAATGGTGGAGATTAATACTACATGTTAGTAGAAGGATAGAGTGGTCTTCGCAAGGGGCAAGAAGTTTCTCGTGTGCCCTAAAGGTGATAAGCGGTCTTTCTAAATTCTACACGATTACCTTTAGCGGCTGACACGTAACACATGGTGGAAAGAGAAAACCAATTTTCTCGCGTGTTCTAGACCTGATATCGGTCATGCATGATACCACGCGAGATGGTGTGATAACCGTTGGATCAAGCGGAATTCATCAATAGTGGAGATCAACCAAGCTAGTTGGTGATCAGGTGAGGCGAAAGCCGTTGGATTGTGTGGAGCAAATCAACGGTAGACATAATATCAAAATCCTTGTATTCTTATATTAAATTAATACATAAAAGATTCGTTCACATTTTTCTTCAACCCCACACACAATTTCTCCAAACACACTTTCTCTGACACTTCTTGCGTACCCTTTCTCCTTCCTCCACATAAGATCCATTAAGAAATTTATTTGCGTGGTTCTCAAAACTATGTTTAGTTTCTTTGAGTGTAGATGTGCGGTTGTGCACAAATACAAAAAGAGCATAATGAAAACTTCTTCTGCCAAACTTGATAATTAGTTAAACCTATATTTCCTTATATTGCTATTGCACTCTACATAATCAAAGAGGTGGGTGTAGGATAAAAGTATGTAAGACGAGAAAATTTCATGTTCCTTCTTTAGAAAAAGGGAAAGCTTGAACACTCGATAATGATGGAATAATTTGTAAGTGAAACTAACTATCAGTTGTTCTGAACAAGATTATTAAACACCGAGATAGATTGATTTCAATATGATTTATAGATTAATTTTTAAATAATGTGACTCAATATAGTCCCTTCTCTTTAACAAAATCATTTGCAAACAATTCTCTACCTCCCTTTTCTCTAACGCTTCCCACACACCCTTACGTCTTGTACACCCTTTCTCAATACACCAAAAATGGTAGCAATTTCATATTAAATTAATATATGCTTCAAGACCCCACCCCATGCCACCCCACTTACATAGGGACCTACAACCATGTCAGATCACTCACGAATTAAATTATCCTTTTTTTTTGA
This sequence comes from Pinus tabuliformis, assembly GCA_031772625.1. Taxonomy (NCBI): domain Eukaryota; kingdom Viridiplantae; phylum Streptophyta; class Pinopsida; order Pinales; family Pinaceae; genus Pinus; species Pinus tabuliformis. The sequence continues at coordinate 948,625,996 of CM062807.1, forward strand.
TGAATCGACTCCACATATTAAATTAGACTTGTGTGGAGGAAGAAAGCTTGAATCAATATAGTCCCTGCTCCTTGAAAATATCTCCCAAACACAACATATTTGTAAATCCTTTCTTCTTCCTCCACATATTTGTTTTGCTTCCCACCCCCTTGCTTACATAAGTGACCTAGAATCCCATAAACTTTGAGATCATTAAGTAGAGAAATAACAACGTCAGACATAACAATGTCAGGGCATGTTATAGACAATTTTGTGCCTTGCAGCATCAGGCATGAATTGTCAATAATCCAAGGGATCCAAAGTCCCTAAACATGATGTTCCTACCCCTAGAGGAACAAGGTCAGCAAACCAACAGCTCTCAGATCAGTTCTCCACCTGAAAACACTAAAAAACAAGCAATCCTGAAATCAAAGCAGGTGCTCCACTAGGCTTCTGCGCTGAAACTCAACTCCTCCATGGTGTACCTGCGTTGCAAAGCAAGTAGAACAAAGGCCACCTGCACTGAGCGAGATGGGACAAGTGGCACACTGAGTCATTGCTCTGGAATCTTCCAAAAATGACACTTGGATCAGGGATTTCGCCTTGTGATGAGTCAGAGGCTCTGTTTCTCCAAGTGGAAGCAAAGTTCTCCAAGTGGACTCAAGAACTGAAGATCAACTGAAGAGAGAGAGGACACAAGGCAGCTACACATCAGTTGCAAGCTGACTCATCCTTTCTCAATTCATCTATATATTGAGCTCTCTCCTATGAGCTCAGGAGGCTGGAATTTTGTGCAAAGTAATGATATGCTGTTGGTTTCACTATAGAACTATTGGGTGATTGCTTGAAGGAGGTGAAGAGGAGAAATTCTTTCTGCTGGGAGGTGTTGCTGGATTGGGGCCTTCAATGGTTGTAACACTCTCAGAACTTTACTTCTTCTATTAATAAAAGCTATTGAGGTTCTTCTATATACATTTGTTTCAATGATGTGTTGTGATAATTGTATATTTGATTTATGCTAATCCTTGAATCAGTTATGATTGCATGCTTCTTGTAGTTTCCTTCTTTGTTATTTTACAGGATCTCATTGTAGCTGGGCCAGTAAAAGAGCAAGGAGCTGGGAGCAAGCAAGCAAAGAGAAGAGTTTGGATTTGACATTAAGCGCAAGGAAACGGTTAGTGCATTTCTTCATTCTCTCTTGCTTTCATAAAGAAGTAAACCTTAAGTAGTTTTCTTTACAGTTGTTGCTGAGGTACTATCACCCTTAGAGTGGGATAGGGTCATCCGAATCGGATACTTTTCCCTACAACAAACTGGCGACTCCACTGGGGATCGTATCTGTTTGATTGTTTGTAGTATTTTTCTATTCATTTCCTGAACAAAAGAGTACCAAATCGAAAAGCTTTTGACTATATCAAAAGCGAAGTAGAGGGCAGCTACGCTAGCTCATTTCTGAGCATGTTCATGATTTGAAGGGCTGATCTACAAGGATCCTTGTAAGCTCTTAGTGATAGCTTTTCATTTTCCTTGTCATCCCTTAGTGTGTACTTGACTGATAGCTTCTGATTTGAGCAAAAACTGTGAATTTTTGAGAAAATTGTGACCCGGAAACTGAGAAAACGCAACTTTCATTTTCGAAAGCAGGTAGTACACAGGCTACCTGCTTTGCAACGCAGGTCCCGAAGGGGCTACCTGCGCTGAGAGCCAGACTGGCTGTGCAGCACCTGCGTTGGCCCAATTTTGCCTTGTGCATTTGGGGTTTCCTCCCTTTTTCTTGCCTGTTTTCACTATAGATTTTGCAGCCAGTTACCAGTCTTGTACCTGTTCTGAAACCAACCTTACTTGCCATCATTCCGCCTCTGTTATATAACGAAATTGTACTTGTTCTTTTGTATTTCTTACATCATTTACAATTTCCCATAACGAAAGTGAACTAGTCTTGCTTTGGCCTCTTAGATCTGAACCTGTGTTAGGCATTTTGCTGGTCTAAAGAGTTAGCTTGTTTTCTGTCCATAGCTGATTAGTCTTTTTACTTTCGTCATTATGGTTTGATTTCATGTATTTCCAGTGATTAAACAAGTAAATCTTAAGGTGTCTTTTGATTTTGGACAAGCTTGTTTGTTTTCGCTTTAAATCAAAATCAAAGTTATATAACAACTTTCTTTTTGTAATACATCAACATTAAGAAAGGGAAAATAAAATACATGCATTGTGCATTTTGCATTTGAAAAAGTTTGCATGATGATTTAGGAGAAAGTGCATTAGTTTGTGCTGTATGAACTGTGTGAAAAGATTTGCCTTTCTTCTCCCTCAGTAGTTAAGATTTTCATCAGTCAAAAAGATTTGAAAAAGCTTGCTTCTCATCTTAGGCTGCATTTAGGAATTGTTCATATACATCTCGTGGTGAACCTTGAAAGGCAAACTTTAAAAAGATCAACTTAAAATATACTGAATGAACCTAACAACGCATTTGAAACATAACACAAACACATAGAGGTCTAGGTAGAGACGTGTTCCAGCGTCGTTAAACATAGTGACTGTCGATCTCTACGAAGGTGGGTGATTCCTCCTGAGAGTCGGTGGCACTAATACGGACTTGTGCTCCCACGTACCATCGCGTATATATTGGGAGACCCCTATAGGCATTTATCCTTTATCCTTAGGAAGCCGTGTCGGCCGCCCTACTGATCGCGATGCAGTGAACACAGCATTCACGAAGATCGACCACCCGTACCGTAAAACGTATTCTGTGGTTTCGCGAAAGGTTTGGCACACCCTCTGCCTAGATCTCCAGAGCAGTTTCTTTTGGCCTTTTTCAAACTCTATAACTGAAAAGGTCCAACCGAGCATTTGTCACTTCGGGCTCGTTAATACATCGAAGGAGACTAGAGTCATCTTTAGCTTTTTCTCGACTCTTAAAACATGAAAAAGCAAAGTTATGTTTAAAAGCGTCTAATAAAATTCATTCAAATCGGAAACACAAATTTCCCCCTTTATATTTTAGTTGATCGAGTAATCCGCAATCATGGAAGAAAGTCAATTGAATATCCGTCGTTCTCGGAGGCTTGCGAGTCAACCATCTTTGTCTCCGGAATCGAAAACAATCCGGACAAAGCGAGCTCATCGAACCAGTTCAAAATCTCCTTTAAAAGTTAGAACAAGTGTTTCGACAACATCTGAGATTCTGGTTACTCCAAACATTTCCGGAAACCCTACCTCTATAGAAGAAGTTCAACCGCCACAGAAGGACAGTAATACTGATCCTAGTCTGGGGGAAAATACTTGTATAACTGAACCAGTTCCATCTGTAACTGGTCCAGAGAGTTTTGTTCCTCAAACATCTGTCGCTGTTGATACAACCCCTTCTTCGGCACCGGAAATCTTTTACGAACCTGACGGTCTTCCTCTTCCACCTGGTCTGATTGCGATAGAGGAAATTATAGAGGAACCGCAAGTATCCACTCCAACTCATTTTGGAGTAGGGGTCACTCTATTTCCTGCTACAACAGAAGTTTGTCCATCACCAGTGGAAGTTCCTGTAGAATCACTAGGCAATCAATTGGATAGACTCAAAATGTCTGAACAACCGTCGACATCTAGGACTGTGTCAAATGACACGGCGACAGCAGAATTACCTGCTGCGAATCCAACAATGTTCGCCGGCATACCATCTGTCCCAACTAGCTCTCAATCGCTAGAAGGAGTCCACCAAGGGACTATCTCGACAGTATGGTCTGTTCCTGTCTGTTCCGGAGTAATGTCTGGTAACTCTTATGGTGAGACTCATCAAATTGACCCTTTTGGGAATCAATTTAGGCCATCTAGTCCTCCAGGACAATCAATTGCCTTGAGTTCTGGATTACCGCCGTATGGGGGGCAGTATGCCTTTTCATTACCCCCTCCGGGAGGGTACCCATACGGGAGTTCTCAACCTTACTCAAGTTATGGTGGAATTGCAACGAGTAGTTGGGTACCTATGCTATCCCAGCCACCAAGAGTTGTATATTCTATGCAACAGTGTGTACCTGTGACGAACATCCCAACTACACCGGCTATCGTAACCGTGTCGCAAGTTCAAACGATGCCTGTTGTATGTCAACCTCAGATTTCTCAGGTTCTCATGCAATAGCCCCTTGACCCTGCGACCCAACCACAATCGCCTACTGGTGGCGCAACACAAGTACAATCGGGTACAAGTACCCCACATCTTGGTCCAATGGTTAGTGTAGCACAACAACCCATGGTATCGCAACCGTGGATAGTGCAATACCAACAACCACAATTCCAGCAAGTGTACCAAGGTTCTGAACAACAAATCTTTGCGAATACTGGACAACCATATATCCAAAATGGTCAAAATCAACCACTTTATAGTGGTCAAGTCCATCAACCGTATCAGTCATACCAACATCAACTCCATTATGCTGGTATGCAAAGACCAACTGTTCAAGCGATTCCATCGTACCCTGGTTACGCTTCACCTAACTTGAATCAACAGTTACCATTCGTGGCGACTTTAGAGTTGCCTGATTTACATCGGTTAACCAATGATCCAATTGCTTACGCCCCATGGTGGCCAGTGATCCCACACAAACTTCCATCCGACATTCCTAAATTCAATGGAAATCCAGGTGAAGACCCGTCGAATCATGTGATGACATTTCATCTGTGGTGTTCGTCGAACACTCTAAATGATGATTCGATAAGGCTTCGCCTCTTTCAGAGGACATTGACAGGTCCAGCGGCAAAATGGTATATAGAATTGCCAAGAGCTTCGTTCGACAATTTTAGCTCCCTTGCCACGACATTCTTAACCCACTTTCAATTACCAATAAGGTATGAAACGGGAACAGAAATATTGACTAACTTCAAACAGACAACCGCAACTCATATATCAGATCATATACATGAGTGGCGACGTCGACGAAGAATGGTTAAAACATACGTTCCTGATCAGCTTTTAGCTGAGTGGTTTATAAAGTCGTTACTTCCGGCCATAACGGAAGATGTGGCAAAGGGGGGAGTCGTAACGGAAGAGCAGGCTATCGCTCGTGCGCAATATTTGGACTTAGTATATACTCAGTCCGGCACGCTCTATAACAAAATACCAGACGCCCCTAGACCAGAGTTTTCAATCCCTCCTCCTCCTAAATCAAATAGTGACTCTCATGCCGGCGATGGCGTGATTGGCACGGCAAACACGAATCCGAAAAGGACCAATCAAAAGAAGGCCCGTAAGGATTCGAATCAAAATGCACATGAAGAAGTTCTTGCTTCAGAAGTAAATGCCGTATCGACAGATAAGGGCAAAGAAACCAATCAACCAGGAAGCAAGAAGAAACAAAACAAAGGGAAGAAGAATAAACAAGGTGAGTCATCTCCTAAGAAAAATTCTTCAAACCCTCCTGGGCATAGGAAATGGTGTCCATGTCAAATATGCGATGACAAAGATCACAACACTAAGGATTGCCCATTCAAAGCTGAGCTAAAGAGGTTCTTTAAAAGTCCTCATACCTCGACTGTGTCAAGTGATCAATTTCCTAACCCAGGTCAAAATCTGGTTGATAGAGGAAACGCTTCCCCATCTCAAGTGCTTATGTTGTCGGTTTCAAAACAGCAAAATGATGCTTTGATTTCGACAAGGAACAAAGATTACGGGAATCCACAGGTGTCGAACGATAAAGGTAAAGATCAACCTAGCAGTTCGACAACAACTTCGACAGAAGTTGTACCCCCCATCACGCATGAATTAACAATAAAACCGCCAAAGGGAGTAGTGCACAAGTCGACCTTTAATCCTCGTGCCAGAGCGGCACAGCATTATAACATAGTGGAAGATTTGGTGCAATCGCCATCTGCTATGTCGACTCTTGAGGTACTACAACATTGCCCATCCCAAAGGCAGGCATTGTTATCAGCAATTGGTGGGGTGGATCCTAAAGATTCCAATCTAGTGTCCTTTGATCACAAAGGGTATGATCCTCAGTTACCAGCTCAACTAGCTTTCCTCGTCCAAGTGAAAGCCCTCAACAAAACAGTTCATAGAACGATTATTGATGAGGGGGCATCAACATGTATTATGTCGATGAGTTGCTGGAAAACTTTAGGATCTCCAATCTTGTCACGATCATCGACAACATTAAAAGCATTTGACGGAAGGATATATACCCCTTACGGTATCCTTAGTAACCTGAAAGTTGAACTAGGGGGCAAAACAATAGAAATAGATGTTGAAGTCATTGATGGCAATCTTGACTATAACATCCTACTGGGAAGGCCATGGATTTATGCCATGCAAGCTGTTGTGTCGACTTATTTTAGGAAGATCGCATTCCCCTTTGAAGGAGGGATTACGGTCGTCGATCAACAAAACTTCCTCCCTAATGGTTCACAAGTTACAGGAAGCGTTCCCATGATCCATGGCAGCGACCGGTCAATTCAAGATATTGGAGTAGGTCTGTTGAAAGATCCCACTATGATGGGAACTTTCACGCTACCACCTCCTAGTTGCATAGGAAATGTACCATTTGTAGCAACATGCAATATGGTATCCACCTTGAAGGACACAGAAGGCAAAGTCGCTATGGATCATGCAATGGTTTTGCCACCAAGCCCCATTGAAATATTGTAGCAATCAATGTTTCAGGCCTGGGAGGCGAACCCCAATCAGCGCTCATCGAGCGTTTGGGTAGATAGATCTAGAGAATATGGTACCCCATTAGATCCTTGGTCAAAAGTACATGGGACTGATGAAGGAATCTTACAATCAATGATGATTGAGGGGGCACCATGGAATGACCACCACCATCGTTCCCTTCTTCCGGAATATGAAGAAGATACTCAAAAAGATCTTTACCACCCTTCAGTCTTTGAATTCCTAACAAATACTGTAAACATGGTGGATTCCGAGCGAAACTTATCCAATATTGAAGAGACTATAGCCATAAATATCTCGACCAAAACAGGTGTTGTAGAGAATATTCATGTTGGCAAAGGTTGTTCCCCTTCAGAACTGGAAATATATAACGCTCTTTTTCGCGAATTTAGAGATGTCTTTGCTTGGTCATATGATGAAATGCCAGGCATCGACTCGAGTATCGTTGAACATGAAATTAAAATGTATCCTGATGTCAAACCAGTAAGGCAACGGCTTCGACAGGTTCACCCTAAGAAAGCCGCTGCCATTAAGACAGAAGTTGAGAAACTTCTCCATGCTGGATTCATCTACCCGGTTCCGCTAACTGATTGGGTATCGAATATTGTACCTGTTATGAAAAAACAAGGAACAATACGAGTGTGCGTCGATTATAGGGATGTAAATCAAGCTTGTCCAAAGGACAACTACCCTACGCCCTTCATCGACCAGATAATTGATGAATGCGCCGGATGTGAAATCTTTTCCTTTATGGATGGATTCTCCGGGTACAATCAAATTAATATCCGCCCACAGGACCAGTCAAAGACTGCTTTTATATGTCCGTGGGGCACATTCGCCGATCGAAAATTACCCTTTGGTTTAAAGAATGTAGGGGCGACATTTCAGAGAGCTATGAATTATGCCTTCCATGACATCAAGAGCATTGTTCAACCATATCTCGATGATCTTCCGGCTCATTCGCGAAAGCGGACTGATCATCCACAGCATCTAAGAGCGATATTTCTACGTTGCCGACACTACAAAATAAGACTCAATCCACACAAATGTGTATTTTGCGTCGGTTCTGGTCGTTTACTTGGCTTTGTAGTCTCCAAAGATGGGATTCGTCTCGACCCCTGTAAGGTTCAGGCAATCATCAACTTGCCTCCACCTTCTAATTTGCTTCAGATTCAGAAACTCCAAGGGAAAGCAAACTTTCTGAGGAGGTTCATTCCTAATTACGCAGAACTTGCTAAAGGTTATACACGTCTTTTGAAAAAGGACGTACCCTTCGATTGGGACCAGGTTGCGCAAGCTTCCTTTGACGCTTTGAAAGAATCTCTAGTAAAAGCATCATTAATGTACGCCCCAGATTATCTTAGGGATTTTAACCTGTATCTAGCTGCAGCGGATACAACCATTGCGATGGTTTTAGTTCAAGAAATCGATGGAGTTGAACATCCTGTATATTATTTAAGTAAAAACTTAAATGATACAGAAAGTAAATATTCTTACGTTGAAAAGCTAGCACTTGCTGCTGTTCAAGCGGTACAGAGATTTCGACATTATATCCTCTTTAGGAAAACTACCATTCTGTCAGATTGCAACCCCATGACTCATATACTGTCGCGATAGTTACTGGGGGGCAAGTATTCCAAATGGATAGCGATCCTTCAAGAGTTTGATCTGGAATTTGTGAAATCCAAGTCAAAGAAAGCTCTGGTATTCGCAGAATTATTATGCGATCTCCCATCGTCGTCCAACGATGAAACTTCCAAGGAATCAATCGTGGACGAGACTTTATTTTTGATATCTGCGAGCGATGAATGGTATGGAGATATAATTATCTATCTCCAAACCCAAAAATTTCGGCCAGACACCTCACACTCCGAACAGAAACGTATACGATACCAGGCAAAAGACTACGTGATCGTCGGTGATACCCTTTACCGTCGTGGTATCGATACAGTTCTGAGGAGGTGTCTCACCCATGAAGAAGCCGAAAAAGCCCTGAATGAGTGTCATTCAGGCGCGTGTGGAGGGCATCAATCCGGTTTCGCTACAGCCCAAAGGATATTAAGAGCAGGATATTTTTGGCCAACCATGTTTAAAGATTGCATAATCGCAGTCCGAAGTTGTCATTCCTGCCAAATCTTTGATAGCAAAACCAGAAGACCACCCGCACCACTGCAACCAATAGTTGCAGTTGGGCCTTTCGCCAAATGGGGCATCGATTTCATGCAATGTAACCCCACCTCGACCGGGGGGCATGGGTATATTATAGTCGCAGTTGACTATTTTACCAAATGGGCCGAGGTGATGCCTACATTGGACAATACTGGTGAAACAGCTGCCCTATTCTTTTTCAATCATGTAGTCGCCAGGTTCGGCGTACCCCAGGCTATAGTTACAGATCATGGATCGCATTTCCGCAATCACATGATGGTCGAATTAGCTGCCAAACTAGGGCTATCTCACGACAGCTCTACTCCGTATTATCCACAAGCCAACGGACAAGTTGAAGCAATCAACAAGGTCCTGAAGCATATGTTGCAAAGGATGATCGAAGTTCATAAAAGAAGATGGCACCTAATCCTGTATGCAGCCTTGTGGGCCTACCGAACTTCGGTAAGAAACGCAACCGGATTCACACCTTTCTAGTTGGTGTACGGTCTAGAAGCAGTCTTACCGATCCAGTGTGAAATTTCGTCGCTTAAACTCGCAATTGATCTCCTCCCCGGAACTTCGGAAGAAGAGGCTCGTTTCTTGGAATTAATCCAATTGGATGAAACCCGTCGTGATGCCGCTTTGGCTAACGAAGCCCATAAGAAACGAGTCAAGGCTCAGTTCGACAAAAATGTCAAACCCCGTGTCTTCTCAGAAGGTGATTTGGTCTTGCTTTATGACCAAGAATCCGATAAATTAGGAGCAGGTAAATTCAATTCCTTATGGATGGGCCCCTATATTGTTAAAAGAGTGTTAGCAAAAGGAGCCTATGAGTTAATAGATTACGACGGAATTCCACTGGCACAGCCCCGGAACGGGCTGTACCTCAAGCGTTACTATGCTTAAATAGTAACCCGCATGCTTTTGTTGTATTTTGTTTTCGCCAAAGTTCTTGTTCTGGTTGAGTGATTCCCCTTTTTCATTCGTTGCAGATGTCAAACCTTATGGAGACATGTGTTGGATACGCCGACGGAGCGAGTCGTAGTTCGCGGAACCTATCCTCCGCAGCCTGGGCCATTTTTGATCCAAGCGGCGAGTTAGTAAGTTTCAGAGGTGTATGTATTGGGCAATCAACGAATAACATCGCTGAGTATAGCACGTTGATAGAACTACTCTCTGATGCCATCACACGTGGCATATGCCGACTAATCGTCAGGCTAGACTCACAGCTCGTAATATGACAACTCAATGGTATATATTCTGTTCGCAATCCAGCTATTTATCGCATGTTCCTAAGAGTAAAGATCTTGGAAAGACGATTTGATTCAATTCAATATCAACATATTTCAAGAATTTTAAATACATTAACTGACTCATTAGCAAACTATGTGTTAGATAGACATCTGCAACATTTATAAAAGGGACACATCATAAAAAGTGTACATATGAATCATCCAAATCAACCAGAATGAAAATCGAAAATCAAAATATATATAAGCTGTTCATAAAGTTCAGACATAACGTTCTGTAACCAAGACAAAATTGGTCGTGTGACCTAAAAACTCAAAAGTGCTAGGGGGCACCCTAGCCTAGTGATGCTCCTGATAGTAAGCCACAGTCTGTGCTATCATACGCAGAAGACGGGTCCATCGTCTAGGTACACCGATAGTATGCTGCTGCATCGGTAAAGGTAACTCGTCAATCTGAACATCCGGAAGACCACGGGTAAGGTTCTCAACCTGCCCCTGCACAGCTGTAAGGGTCTCAGTATCGCTAAGATCACGGATAATAACTCTCCGAGCAGGTTCCTCTGCCGGAGCAGCAACAGGTGGTCTCAGACGAACTGCCGGACGAACAGGACCGACATCTGCAAGCACACATGAGTTCAATTAAAGTCTTGATAGAATAAAGCACAAGAACATTATAAATGAAAACAATGAACAGTAATATGGTTGAAGTTCTTACCAGTAGCATCCCACTGAGCACCGTCTGGCTGTACCATATCCGGATCACCCCGGAAATCCATACCAACATATGGGTACTCGGAAAAAGCCATCTCCTGGCGATCGAACCACCTGAAGAAAGCAGCATTGAAAGAAATCTGGGATTGACCTGCATGTCTGGACATGTGATCGACCCATCGCTGCATACGTGGCTCGGTAGGAGAAGGCACTCCGAGATCAATATACTGAGGTTGCATCAGAGGGATCTTCTCCAAGGCGAAGGCAGTCAGAATCGAACCAAAACCAAAGTTCTTCAGCTTCCCGTCCTTCACCTTGTTCAGTTGACTTTTCATCTGAGTAAGCACTGCATCACTCCAGTTGAAGATCTTCGGTTGGAGACACTCCAAGGCATGCTGCATATGAGACCTGTTGGCAACATGTAAAGATGCGCTACCGGCCATCCTACCAAGAGTATACAGAATAGACCTGAGAGGCCTGCTAGTAACATCACGGATGACTACCTTGCCGTCTCTGCTCGGCTGGGACCCCTCCCTGCAATACTGGCAGACATAGTCTCTCACGGAATCATTCCCCCGAACTGTACCAGATAAAGAAATGGGGGCACCCCGCCTTGACAAGCCAGTCAAGAAGTAAATATCTGTCACGGTCAATGGAATAGGTTTGTTCCTGATCTGGAATACTTGGTTAACAGGATCCCAAGCATCAAGCATATACTGCAGTAGTGAAATCTGTGCTCTCATGCTTGAGATACGGTAAAACTTCAGCATACCACAGTCTCGTAGCACGCCCACCGTAACAGGATCGTGAAGGGCAATCATATCTTCTTCTTCATGTTCTCGTTCTCGCCATGTGAGGGCCATCTTGATCAAGAATCCTTGCAAAACAAACAAGAGAATGAGTCAGCTCCTGAAATTGATGAAAAACTGGCGAAAATTTCATCAAAATCTGTGAAAAATTGTTGTTTTTATGCCCCAACGCAGGTGCCCAGTGTACTACCTGCGTTGGGGGACAAGCTGCCTTCAAACAGCTTGAATCCCAATGCAGTGTTCGAATGGGGAACCTGCGCTGATCAGAGGGCGCCCTGGCAAAACCCCAGAGGCTCAATAGAACAGCAAAACAAGCATAAAACAGGAAAATGAAACCATGAAAATGAAGAGCTAAGGTTTAGCTCCTACCTGGTCCAAACGGCGCCGAAAATCGTCTGCAAAATCTCCCGGAATCAGCTGGTGAAAATCAAGGGGAAAGAGGCTCCTCCAAAGCTCCAACAAGCAAAATGCAAATGAAATGGTAAAGTAAGAGGTAAAAACCCTTTTTATTTGCTTTTTTACGAAGTTCAAGGTAAATATTAATGTGTTAATCTCATGTTCAAGTAAATATTACTCATTTCTAACTAGTTTGTTGCAGCAATTTGAAAATGCAGTGCTATCAGTGAAAAAGAGAAGCTAGTTATGGTAAAAAATCAAAAGTAAACCATATAATCGAGCAGTTTTAGCACACAGTTCATGCTCGTTAAAAAATAAACGCAAGATCCGAGCAGTTTTAGCACATAGTTCATGCTCGTTAAAAAATAAACATAAGTTGTGAGCAATCTTCCCCTAGAGTTCAAGCTCACCCAGGAAAAAATGAACCGGTAAATAACCTTGGTAAATGTAACCTTTGACAGCCATATTAAAGCCCTTGGTCATGTTCTTGCAGTCTCACCTCCATCCGTTCATTTGGCCAATCGTTCATCTCCATATGTTTGTTTACCCATTTTTGAGGAACAGCTGCGAAGAGTGATTTCACTAAGCCATCCTTGTGACACTGCCGTGATTGGAATATTCCAACCTGTACCTGGAATCTGCTGCTATCCCTGTTTATCACTCGTTCCTCAAAAGACGAGTCTTCTTTGAGCTCTTTTCACTGACTCGTAAAATATGAAAAGTTTGCCGAGTTTTGGCCTTCCAGCTCGTTAAAACGACCGGAAGAGCTATCCCTCCTCTAGATTTTAATCTTTTTGGACCTGAGGGATTATTGCACAAAAAGATCGAGCGCTTGTTTTGTTCGGCTCGTTAAAGCAATCGAAAATTCATCCCTTCTGTATTGTTTTATACTTTTTTCGGACTTAAGGGATTAGATGACGAAAAAGGAATTCTGGAGTTGACTTTATGTACCTTTTCAGACTCTCCAAAAATGAAAAGGACCGAGTTATCCTTGTCGTTAGACTCGTTAAATTCATTAAATAGCGACAAACTTGTCTTTAGACGAGAACGAGTTTCCCTATCGCTAGGCTCGTTAAAACATAGCGATGGGCTTGCCCGAAGGGTAGGTTATAGAACAAACATATGTTATCCTCCTCAAGCTTGATAAAAATAAAGAGGTACTGGTCAGCAATGACTGGGGAAAAATTGGGAGAACCTCACAGCTTTAATGGTAGCAAATCGCTCTTGAACATGACACTTTGTCCTCCGTATCACATCGGGTTGGGTTGTTTCATTCACCGGTCTCATCACCATGGTCCTCGCCACACCATCCATATTTGGGGTAATGCTACCAATCCATCACATCAGTGTCGTTATATGTTCAAGAGATGTTGTTCTGCAGAGCGTCAACCGTGTCCCATCAACTACCATACATTGTCCTTCATCCATTTCATGACCGCCACCCTGAATCATACATCACAGTTTGTTTTCACCTCATCACAATCATTAGCCCCGTTCCGTGTCACTGATGTGGGATTCATTAAGGCCCTCCTTTGACGGATCGCTCCTTGTCGACATCAGCTCATTATCCAAGGAGTTGATCTAGGAACAACCCCTTCAGTACTTTGAAGCTTGCATGCCTCAATGGCAAGTTTCTCACCTCCGGTGATAGGTATACATCAATGACCTTCGACTAGAAGATTTTGCATGGTGGTCGACGCCAAGTCCTTTATTCCCACCATGTGAATTGTACTGCTGTACCTTGAGGGTCATCATCCTTATCGGTGATTCCTCTTGCGCTTGTTAACGGTTTACATCATTGACCAGTAATCAAGCGATGTCTTTCCATGTTCGACTTCAAGAAATTCTCACATGGATCGACTTGTACATCGAGTGAAGATCGGAAGAGATTGAAGACCCCAGATCTAGTTTCATCCATCCGGGCTGCGATATATATTCAGGATATAAAGACATTTGATATGTACATCATTGCAGCAGATGATCATCCTTCTCAAAGGGTGATAATTTCAGCAGAGAATTATCAGTCTATCATCAGACGATCGTCTGTGCTATGTACCAAAATGAATTTATAAAGCTGAGCATGGGAATGCCCGCCTCAGCTAGATCATGAAAAAGTATGAAAAATAATGTATTGTATTGTATCTTATTACAGGACACTTCTCAGCAGATTGAATGAACTTCGGATCCTCCTAATAAAGCATTTCACCCGATAAACGACCTCATACTTTAGGGGGCATCTGTTATAGACAATTTTGTGCCTTGCAGCATCAGGCATGAATTGTCAATAATCCAAGGGATCCAAAGTCCCTAAACATGATGTTCCTACCCCTAGAGGAACAAGGTCAGCAAACCAACAGCTCTCAGATCAGTTCTCCACCTGAAAACACTCAAAAACAAGCAATCCTGAAATCAAAGCAGGTGCTCCACTAGGCTTCTGCGCTGAAACTCAACTCCTCCATGGTGTACCTGCGTTGCAAAGCAGGTAGAACAAAGGCCACTTGCGCTGAGCGAGATGGGACAAGTGGCACACTGAGTCATTGCTCTGGAATCTTCCAAAAATGACACTTGGATCAGGGATTTCGCCTTGTGATGAGTCAGAGGCTCTGTTTCTCCAAGTGGAAGCAAAGTTCTCCAAGTGGACTCAAGAACTGAAGATCAACAGAAGAGAGAGAGGACACAAGGCAGCTACACATCAGTTGCAAGCTGACTCATCCTTTCTCAATTCATCTATATATTGAGCTCTCTCCTATGAGCTTAGGAGGCTGGAATTTTGTGCAAAGTAATGATATGTTGTTGGTTTCACTATAGAACTATTGGGTGATTGCTTGAAGGAGGTGAAGAGGAGAAATTCTTTCTGCTGGGAGGTGTTGCTGGATTGGGGCCTTCAATGGTTGTAACACTCTCAGAACTTTACTTCTTCTATTAATAAAAGCTATTGAGGTTCTTCTATATACATTTGTTTCAATGATGTGTTGTGATAATTGTATATTTGATTTATGCTAATCCTTGAATCAGTTATGATTGCATGCTTCTTGTAGTTTCCTTCTTTGTTATTTTACAGGATCTCATTGTAGTTGGGCCAGTAAAAGAGCAAGGAGCTGGGAGCAAGCAAGCAAAGAGAAGAGTTTGGATTCGACATTAAGCGCAAGGCAACGGTTAGTGCATTTCTTCATTCTCTCTTGCTTTCATAAAGAAGTAAACCTTAAGTAGTTTTCTTTACAGTTGTTGCTGAGGTACTATCACCCTTAGAGTGGGATAGGGTCATCCGAATCGGATACTTTTCCCTACAACAGGGCACTCACCGATGGAATGGTCACTCACAAAATTAGCGTTTTTTTAAATTTTAAAATGATTTGTCATCAACTGAAAAAAATTGAAAATAAATTGCCCCCCACCAGGGTAATTATGTCCCATAAAGGCTCACTTAACCAATTTAAAATTAGAAATAAGAATTCCAGAAATTAGAAATTTATTTGTAAATTTATGGGAAAATAGAAATATTCATTTTTTTCCCAAAACTTTGGTTAAAAATTCAAAAACTGAACAAAATAATAAAGTGAACAAACCTTGACCAAAAAGTGAGTGTTATAGTCCCTAGCGAGGTAGGGATAAATGATATGTTGATATTTCTTTGAGGCTTATGATAATCCTTCTAATACTTATTACTTATCTCAAAATTTTAAAAACTACTTATAAATTTAAAAATAATATGTTGATAATTATGTGAGATTTATGATACTCCCACTATTTGTTAGTAATTTTAAAATTCAATAATAATAATTGAGTTTATTTTTTTCTCTTTCTTAGTGGTATGAGTCCTGAGATGATGACATTCTTAACCTTTTTTTTGAGAAACTATGACTCAGGGGCATCTGAGTCAACAAAATCACCTGAGGATCACACCTGCCCTAGGTCACACTACCCCTTAACATGGCTAGATTTTTTCCCAGAGTTTCAAACTAGTGGACTTCACAACATGGAGTGCCTTAGTATTACACCCCATCACCATCTATTATATACCCCATGGGCACAAATTAAGTATAATTTTAAATAAAAAATAGACTACGTTTAAATATTATATTTTTTTTCCAATTCAATTAAATTTAGTTTAAAAATTCAAACCAAAAAAGATATTAATTAAATCACTAAAAATCTGATGCAAGAGCATTTAGCTCAATAATTTCATTATATTCTAGTTAACTTAGGCGGTCTTGTGTTTTGAAGGAAGTTGTAATCCTATGTGTCAAATTAATGTAATTATTAATGTTTAAATTGATTGAAATAGGAATTAATTAGATATTGTGAGGATATTTGTAAATGCTCTCGAATGTAGGAGAACATGAGTGATGATGAGTGATTAGTGGGGATTGGGAGAGTTGGAAATCAATTGTAAATTTTAGACTAGAAAGTGGTGTCATGATTCATGGAACTATAGAGGATTCTTAGGGATTACTGGAATCAAAAGTGGACTTACAGGATATTCATGATTTAGTTAAGAAAATTAAGGATCTAAACCAGAATTGGTTAAATAGAAACATTTTTATAAATGTAAGCCTAAAATGCATAGAGGAGTCAATTAGTCAAGAGTCAGAGAGTCACTCATTTAGGCCTACTGGCAGGAAAGGAAATGCCAAGGATATTGAAAATAAAGTTGAGGAAGAAATTCCTGTGTAAATGGTTGTTTACTAATACATATAACTCAATTATGAGTTTGTGTGATGTGTATTTGAATTATAAGTTGTGTGTGAACTTGAGTAATTCTGCATAATGTAGGTTGCAAGTGTGTAGAATCAGAGAAGAAGTGTAGAGAGGAGTGATATGGTTTTACACGGATACATTATTGGAGAAAGCCTTTAATGTTACAACGAAGGTGAAGGAAGCGTAAAGGCGCAAGCAGAGATCCTATATTTCCTTATATTTCTATTTCACTCTGCACAATCAAAAAGGTGGGTGTAGGATAAAAGTATGTAGGACGGGAAAATTTCATGTTCCTTCTTTAGAAAAAGGGAAACCTTGAACGCTTGATAATGATGGAATAATTTGTAAATGAAACTAACTATCAGTTGTTCTGAACAAGATTATTAAACACTGAGATAGATTGATTTCAATAGGATTTATAGAGTCAGTTTTAAAAAATTTGACTCGATAGAGTCCCTTATCTTTAACAAAATCCTTTGCAAACAATTCTTTACACCCTTTTTCTCTCATGCTTCCCACACACCCTTACTTCCTACACACCCTTTCTCCATACAACACAAATGGTAGCAATTTCATATTAAATTAATATATGCTTCAGGCCTGCACCCCATGGCACCCACGTACGTAAGGGACCTACAACCATGTCAGAGCACTCACCAATTAAACTATCCTTTCTTTTCGATGACTCGACTCCACATATTAAATTAGAATTGTGTGAAGGAAGAAAGCTTGAATCGATATAGTCCTTGCTACTTGAAAAACTCCCCCAAACACAACATCTTTGCAAATCCTTTCTTCTTCCTCCACATACTTGTTTTGATCCCCACCCCCTTTCTTACATAAGTGACCTAGAATCCCATCAACTTTGAGATCATTAAGTAGAGAAATAACAATGTCAGAGCACTCACCGATGGAATGGTCACTCACAAAATTAGCCTTTTTTTAAATTTTAAAATGATTTGTCAAGAACTGAAAAAAATTGAAAATAAATTGCCCTCCACCAGGGTAATTATGTCCCATAAAGGCTCACTTAACCAATTTAAAATTAGAAATAAGAATTCCAAAAATTAGAAATTAATTTGTGAATTTATGGGAAAATAGAAATATTCATCTTTTTCACAAAACTTTGGTTAAAAATGCAAAAACTGAACAAAATAATAGAGAGTGAACAAACTTTGACCAAAAAGCGAGTGTTATAGTCCCTAGCGAAGTAGGGATAAATAATATGTTGATATTTCTTTGAGGCTTATGATAATCCTTCTAATACTTATGACTTATCTCAAAATTTAATTTTAAAAACTACTTATAAATTTAAAAATAATATGTTGATATTTATGTGAGATTTATGATACCCCCAATATTTCTTAGTAATTTTATAATTCAATAATAATATTTGAGTTTATTTTTTCTTTTTTTCTACATGGTATGAGTCCTGAGATCATGACATGCTTAACCTTTTGCTTGAGAAACTGTGAATCAAGGGCATCTGAGTCAACAAAATCACCTGAGGATCACACCCGCCCTGGGTCACACTAGCCCTTAACATGGCTAGATTTTTTCCCAGAGTTTCAAACTAGTGGCCTTCACATCATGGAGTGCCTTAGTAGTACACCCCATCACCATCTATTATATACCCCATGGGGACAAATTAAGTATAATTTAAAATTAAAAATAGATTACGTTTAAATATTATATTTTTTTCTCCAGTTCAATTAAATTTAGTTTAAAAATTCAAACCCAAAAAGATATTAATTAAATCACTAGAACTCTGATGCAAGAGCATTCAACTCAACAATTTCATTATATTCTAGTTAACTTAGGGGGTCTTGTGTTTCCAAGGATGTTTGATTCCTTTGTATCAAATTAATGTAATTATTAATATTTTGAGTGATTGAAACATGAATTAATTAGATATTGTGAGGATATTTGTAAATTCTCTCGAATGTAGGAGAACATGAGTGATGATGAGTAAGTAGTGGGGATTGAGAGAGTTGGAAATCAAGTGCAAATCTTAGGCTAGAAAGTGGTGTCATGATTCGTGGAACTAGAGAGTATTCTTAGGGATTAGTGGAATCAAAAGTGGACTTAGAGGATATTCAAGATTTAGTTCAGCAAATTAAGGATCTGAACTAGAACTGGTTAAAAAGAACCTTTTGCATAAATGTAAGCCTAAAAGGCATAGAGGAGTCAGTCAGCCAGGAGTCAGAGAGTCAGTCATTTAGGCCTACGGGCAGGAAAGGAAAGGCCACTGATATTGAAAATCAGGCCGAGGAAGAAATTCCTGTGTAAATGGTTGTTTATTAATACAGATAACTCGATTCTGAGTTTGTGTGATGTGTATTTGAATTATAAGTTGTGTGTGAACTTGAGAAATTCTACGTAACATAGGTTGCAGGTGTGCAGAAGCAAAGAAGAAGTGCAGAGAGGAGTGCTATGGTTTTACACACATATATGATTGGAGAAAGCCTTTAATGTTACAACGAAGGTGAAGGAAGCATAAAGGCATGAGTGGAGATCGAGATCAGAACAAGTGAAGATCGTGAGGCGAAGACAAATACATAGGCAAAAAGCTGAATGGGCGATTACACATTAAGACCCAAAAGAACGTAACCGTGTTCAAGAGCCGTTGGATCCATGCGATCAACAGACGAGATTGTGTGCAATAAGATTAAGTCGCGTGAAATAAAGTCAAGAAGATGAATGGTAGAGATTAAGACCACGTGTTAGTAGAAGGATGGAGTGGTCTTCGCAAGGGGTAAGAAGTTTCTCGCACACCCTAAATGTGGTAAGCGATCTTTCTAAATTATATGATTACCTTTAACGACTAACATGTAGCACACGATGGAAAGAGAAAACCACTTTTCTCGTGTGCTCTCGACCTGATATCGGTCATGCACGATTCCACATGAGATTGTGTGATAGCCGTTGGATCAAGCGGGATTGATCAACTGTGGAGATCAGCAAAGCTGGTTGGCGATTGGGTGATGTGATAACCATCAGATCGAGGAATGAGATCGACAACAGAGATTTAACGCACTAAGGGGAGCATTGATGTATGTGCAAAGGTTTGTGGAATGGCGGAAAGGTCAGGTTTAAGTGTGGTTTATGAGATATTTCTATTATACGGAAATTATAATAGAAATAAGTGGATTAATGTATTATGGCTTAATGTTTTTGTTTAACCAAAGTCTAAGGACCAGGGTATGGTTAATAAGCGTCGGTGGTGAAAATAACCCAAAGTTGAAACTTGGTATAGTTATATGACATATTTCCGCTTAAGGAATTGAACTTTTATAAAGTGGGTTTTCATCATATGTTATATTTCCGCTGGCTAAACCTTGACTTGTGAAGGTTTTACTAAGTAAGGAATTTGAAATTCTCGGGACATAGTGTGACATGCAATTTTATTTGCATATTGTGGGTATATGCGGCTTAGGATGCATCATTGGGGTATATGCAGCTTAAGTTGGCATCATTTGGTATTAGAGCAAAGCAAGGAAACTCTGCATGTAAAAATACTTTGAGAAAACTTAGAACAACGTTATGTTTTGAATGTGTGTATGCAGGCAAGAGGAGAATAGATTTTGAATCTAACAAACAGTAGGCACATAGAGATAAAGTGTAGCAGAATTGCAGATGCAAAGGAAACAAAGAACAATCCATTCAAAGTGCAGGTGAATGGTAGAACAAGATCATGCAGAGGTCTTGAAAGTAGCAGTATAAGAAGGTGAGAAGATTGCAGCAACCTATAACAAGGAGTTCTCAATTGGTTCTAGAAGAGAGAACCAGAGAAATTCCAAAACACTGATCTCAGAGGAGAGAAGTTTAGTGAGGCATGTGTATCAAGAAGGACACTTGTTACTACAGAGGTATTGTTGCAGCTCATGGAAAGATCATAAAGAAAATTCCATAAAGGATGTGGGTGAAATTGCTAAGGGATGAAGAAAGCTGGTAAAAGTTTCTGAATGAAAGCAGAATGTGGTAGAATCTTGAATAATTCCAATAGAGGTTGGATAAAGAGGATTTTTGTGTTCTTAAAATGTGCAAATGAGTTGAAGCCTAGGAGGAGCAGGGAGAAGTGCTCAAAGAGGTTCGAGAGAATAGAGGACCAAGTGCTTGCCAAAAGACCAAGTACAAAGGAAAGCTTGGTGAGGTAAGTGGCAGTAGGGAGGACTTGCTATTGCAGAGGCTTTAATGCAACTCATAGTAAATGAGTGAGGAACTCATGAAGATAGAGAAGAAGATGACTATTGATAGTCATAAGATAGATAACAAAGGTTCTAAGGAAGACCACAAGATAAAAAAAGTGAAGAAGGAGGATGCCAAGGTAAATGGAAAGAGAATGAGTCAATAGGAGCGTGACAAGGAGATTGCAGAGTTAAAATAACAACTCAATGTATTAAGGATTCTACTAGAGGAAAACCAAAGACAAGGTTGGGTCTTGAGGAAAAAGGAAGTGAAGTGGTCTAAGATATAGAGAAGGCTACATCAGAGGCAAGTGAAGTGGTTAGTGGAAGAACTCAAAGATGCTGAGTTGGAAATGGAAGTTTCCAGTTATGAAGCAGAACAGGGTAAAGTTTTGAGTGAAGATGAAGACTAGAGATCTGTGGAAGATCTTATGAATTATTGTGAGAATTCAAGATAACAAGGAGATATGATGACTAAAGCATCAAGTGAGATCAAAAAGTTTTATGTTTTTAAAATTGATAAATTTTGTATGATTGCAGGTATTATAGGAGGAAAGCAAATTTGTTAAGATGTCTTCAAAATAGATGAAGATATTGAAGTAAAAGGTGATAAAGAAAATTTCTCAGAAGAGGAAGAATTTGACTAGTTACAACAGAAAGAGTCTATGGATAGGTTACTTAATGAAAGGAGACAATCATTTAAAGTTGTCATAGAGATGGAAGATCAAGATCTTATTGTGATGAAGAATGACGGAATATTGTCTTAGAGAGGTAATATAATGAATTTGATTAATGTTATTGATGAAGAACAAATGTAGAAGAATTTTAATGTAGATGATGGAGCAAGGATAGCTCTTGAAGAAGGTTTACAGAGAGAGAGCAAGGAAAAGTGTACTGAAGAAGAAGTACATCTACTAAAAGATGTTAAGAAAGAAGAAGTCTATGCAAAAGATTTAACAAAGGGAGAAAGGACATCTGATGATTGGTCACTAACAAAGGAAGTTTTTGCAGAGGATGAGAAGTATTTTGAAGCTGTCAAAAGAATGGAAGAGTATCTTTCATAAGATGAATACTCTGAAGTAAAGAAGGATGGAGAATGTATCTTAATTGGGAAAAATAGTGAATTATTGCAACAAAAGGAATTTAGTAATACATTGATGTTTGAAGCTGTTACAACCCAAGAACAATTTCTTATGAAAGAAGGAGATGAGAATCAGTCTCAAGAGTTGATATGTGAAGCAACAGTTGACACTGTTGAACCTTGTAATTCTCAAACTGATAATTTGTGTATAAATGCAGGAATTATAAGTGATGATGAAGTACTTATGAATTGTCACAAAGAACTTGAATCATTGGAGTATTTGGTGGAAAACTCAGAGTATGACAGTGTGATTGTAGAGGAAGGAGTTCACTACACTGGACAAGAGAAGAAAGACATCATTGAAGCAGATGGTGTGGAAGAGAGACTTGCTGATAGTTTCTAGAGTCCTTTAGAAAATTCTTTGAAGAATCAGCATATTGATGTGCTGATAAAAGAGGAAAACTCAAAGAAGCATACTGGAATGTTTCCAAAGGAAGAACAGGTAATGAGGCCTTATATTTTTAATTATGATAATTGTTTTATGATTACAGGATTTGATGAAAATGAGTGAGACATGTTTCAAGTTGAAGAGTCAGTTTTAGAACAGAAGAAGACTGGAAGTTGCCAGGTCAGACATGCAGATGAGGAAGATAAAAAGCATGAAGATACCATGCTTGAAGAAGTTAAATTGATTTTCAGAATCAGTCAAGGAAGTGAAGGAAAATTACCAAGGGTTGTCAAAGAAGAGGAAAGAAAATATGTTGGAATCAATGAACAACACAGTGATGTATTTGAGAGGAATCAAGTACAAAGGAAATTGGAGGACAATTTACTTTTTGAAAGTAAATTTACAGATATGGAATAGAGGTTGTTTGGACAACAACAAGAGGGTAAGGATGAAAGGGCGGTAGTAAGAAACCAACAACTTCAAGGAGAAGACAGTAAACAACAATTTGAAGATGAGAGGATAGAGTACAACAATAAATG
Source organism: Pinus tabuliformis (assembly GCA_031772625.1). Lineage (NCBI taxonomy): Eukaryota > Viridiplantae > Streptophyta > Pinopsida > Pinales > Pinaceae > Pinus > Pinus tabuliformis. The sequence continues at coordinate 948,648,897 of CM062807.1, forward strand.
GAAAGTAATTATCAGTCAAAAGATAAATTTGACATAGAGATTGAAAGAATAATAAGATTGATGATGAAGGTGCCTCACAAGAAAGCAACAATACGAAGGTCAAGCAGTAGAAAGAGAATGATAGCAGCAGACTGTGAAAGCATAGCTAGTGGAGCAGAGTAACATAAAGTGTGGAAACCTGGAGAACAATAACAAACAACAACAACAACCAAAGATAAATTACAGGACAAAGTATGGGAGCCAGGAAGACAAAAGAAAAAAGCACATGATCAGAAGAACATGATTATTTTAACCTTCAGAGTCTGATGTAGGAGCATTCAGCTCAACAATTTCATTATATTCAAGTTAAGTTAGGGGGTCATGTGTTTTCAAGGAAGTTGGATTCCTATGTATCAAATTAACGTAATTATTAATGTTTTGAGTGATTGAAATAAGAATTAATTAGATATTGTGAGGATATTTGTAAATTCTCTGGAATGTAGGAGAACATGAGTGATGATGAGTGATTAGTGGGGATTGAGAGAGTTGAAAATCAAGTATAAATCTTAGACTAGAAAGTGGTGTCATGATTCGTGGAACTAGAGAGGATTCTTAGGGATCACTGGAATCAAAAGTGGACTTAGAGGAAATTCAGGATTTAGTTCAAAAAATTAAGAATCTGAACTAGAATTGGTTAAATAGAACCTTTTGTATAAATGTAAGCCTAAAAAGCATAGAGGAGTCAGTCAGTCAGGAGTCATAGAGTCAGTCATTTAGGCCTACGGGCAGGAAAGGAAATGCCATTGATATTGAAAATCAGGTCGAGGAAGATAATCCTTGTGTAAATGGTTGTTTATTAATATAGATAACTTGATTATGAGTTTGTGTGATGTGTATTTGAATTATAATTTGTGTGAACTTGAGTAATTTTGTGTTTCGTAGGTTGCAAGTGCACAAAATCAGAGAAGAAGTGTAGGGAGGAGTGTTATGTTTTTACACACAAACATTTTAGAGAAAGCCTTTAATGTCACAATGAAGGTTAAGGAAGCATAAAGGCGTGAGTGGAGATTGAAATCAGAACAAGTGAAGACCATGAGGTGAAGAAAAATACATAGGCAGAAATTCGAATGGACGATTAGACATTAAGAACCAAAAGAACGTAACAATGTTCAGGAACCGTTGGATCCATCAGATCAACATACGAGATTATGTGCGATAAGATTAAGTCGCGCGAAATAAATTCAAGAATATGAATGGCAGAGATTAAGACCATGTGTTAGTAGAAGGACAGAGTGGTCTTCACAAGGAGTAAGCAGTTTCTCGCGCGCCCTAAAGGTGGTAAGCAGTATTTCTAAATTCTACGTGATTACCTTTAGCGGCTGACACGTAGCACACAGTCGATAGTGAAAACTGCTTTTCTCGTGTGCTCTCGACCTGATATTGGTCGTGCGCGATTCCACACGAGATTTTACAATAGTCGTTTGATCAAGCGGGATTGATCATTGGTGGAGATCATCCAAGCTAGTTGGTGATTGGGTGATGTGACAACCGTTGGATTGGGCAGAGTAGATCAATGGTATAGATCGTCTGAGTTAGTTGATGATCAGGTGACGCATAACCGTCGGATCGAGGAACGAGATCGATGTCGAAGATTTAACACACTAAGGAGAGCATCGATGTATGTGCAAAGGTTTGTGGAATGGCAGAAAGGTAAGGTTTAAGTTTGGTTTATGAGATATTTATATTATACGGAAATTATAATAGAAATAAGCAGATTAATCTATTATGGCTTAAGATTCGATTTTAACCAAAGTCTAAAGACCAAGGTATGGTTAACAAGCGTCGATGGTGAAAATAACCCAAATTCGAAACTTGGGATAGTTAGATGAAATATTTACGCTTAAGGAATTGAACTTTGATAAAGTGGTTTTTCATCAGATGTTATATTTCCACTAGTTAAACCTTGACTTTTGAAGGTTTTACTAAGTAAGGAATTTGAAATTCCTAGGACATAGTGTGACATGCAATTTTATTTGCATACTATGGGTATATGCAGCTTAGGCTGCATCATTGGGGTATATGCTGTAGAAGGTTCCACTGTAGATCAATAAATTATGCAATATACTAAAACACAGTACAAGATCTACTTCTACAACATTTTGTGGAAGCTTAATCGAATTGAGCAAGATCAAGAGATCGCATATAACTGAGAATGAGAAATCAATCACACATAACATAGAAGAAATAACTCGAGGAAAGCCTCAGCCTAAAACCTCAATCTCTGTATTATAATACAAGTGGAAATCTTGTTCAAGTTACAAAAAGAATAAGCTCTCAAGCTATCCTGCTCTCTCTGCAATCAAAACAAAACAACTCATAGACTGAATAGACATAGTATATGTCCTCCTAAAGCCCTGCAAGCCTCCTATTTCCTTGCGCAGTTTTTCTTGGGGTCCAGTGAAGCCACATGTGTGAATTGGCCTCATCACACTCACTAAACCTAAAGAAGTAACTGTGCAATCCTCAAGGAAAGGATTCCTTCTGCATGCAAGGAATATTCACAATGGAATATTCTAGCAACTGATAGTACACTTCCCCTCCATCTGATCTCAACTGGGTCTCTTTATGAACTGACATGAATGAGTTATTTATGAGAGAATACTCAGTTACCCGAAGTTGCAGTAGTTACATGCATGCAAGCATTAACTAACTGTACTTACATTAATTCAACAAACTATTTGAATTAATCTAATTAGACTTGACTCAGTTAACTGAGCCAACTAATTACAACTCAATATTACAACTCATCCTTATCTCTTTAACTGAGGGATAAATTCCTCAATTAATGGAGAAACTATTGCATGTCGCCACATAGACTTCATGTTTGATTTTCCTTAACTAATTAACTCAAGATGAATTAATTAATTATTTTACAAACAACTGCTAAGATCAAATTCGAATTTTACTTCACTATTTTAGTTTAGGGACTGACTAAAATAGGAAGGTATCCCGAAATGCTATTTATAGAATGCTATTTTTAGCACTTCCATTTTCCCATCCATTATTGCTAAGACCAACATTGGCTGAACTGCTATTTATAGTAGTGCTATTTTTTAAGAAATTCTATTTTTAGCATTTCTTGTTGCTATTTTCAACATATGCAGCTTAGGCTGGTGTCACCTTGGGTCACACTAGCCCTTAACATGGCTAGATTTTTTCCTATAGTTTCAAACTAGTGGCCTTCACATCATGGAGTGCCTTAGTAGTACACCCCATCACCATCTATTATATACCCCATGGGCACAAATTAAGTATAATTTTTAAATAAAAAATAGATTACATTTAAATATTATATTTTTTTTGCTTGTTCAATTAAATTTAGTTGAAAAATTCAAACCCAAAAAAATATTAATTAAATCACTAAAACTCTTCCCAGATTACAAAATCTCTTACACTTTAAAAAATTATGAACAATCTTCTAAAATAATAAAAAATAAAATTTTGTGGATTTATGTTTAATAAATAATTAAAAGGTTTTGTATTTTATACCATTCGTTTATACGAATTCGAATGTTACCTCATATTTTACGTTAGTATTGTTTAAAACATTAATGTTATCTTGATTTCCTTGGTTTTTTTGATAGATTGATCTATCTTAGATCTTTATAAAGAATATTTAAGTTTTTATTTTCTTAGTGGGAAAATCTATCATAAATTAGTTTCAAAACGAGTAGTGCGGATAATCATCATTAGTTTCTCTCGAATTTCAATATTAACACCATCTTTTACTTTATGATTCAATAATTTGAGCATTGGCAAAGAGTGTTTTTCGGTCTATTGGATGGTTGGGATCTGATTTCATCTTGTTGTTATGTGATCTATAACTATTAAAAATTTTCAAAAGTGTACTACAATGATTTTTTTGTGTAAGTTCCATGTTTTGTGCTATGTCGTGTCTGCTTTTTTGCAATGTTATTTCTTACATTATTTTACTGATTTATAAAATTTGCAAATACTATAATTAATTAAAAAATATTAGAAAATGTATTTCCTTCACACATAGTTTATGTTTGCATATACTTTGCCACCACACATGAATTTTTAAAGAAATCTTATATATGACAAGTTAATGCTAGCATGTAACTTTTCCTAAAGGAAGGAACTATATCTGTCTGTTTGTAGTTGTTAGCATGTAACTTTTTATAAAGGAGAGTACAAGATCAGTCTTTTTGCAATTGTGCAATTTGATTAGATTATGAAATGAAAGCAAACACTTTCACACTTTTCTAAAGGAGAAAACAAGATCGGTCTATTTGCAATTGTGCAATTTGATTAGATAAAACATAACATTTACATTAGTCTCATGATTCAATTTGACATAATTTACAAAATGCATGTTCCATGAACATGATCAAAGTGTATGTGATGCAATGTTATTAGACTATTCCACTATATGTTTCAAAAAAGTATACTTTTTACTCTGCCAAGAAAATTGCAATATATGGCCTTTAGCATAGGCTAAATTTCAAAATTGGTTAAGCAAGTAGGAAAATTTGGTAACGATTTCGAAAGTGATGATTTCAATTTGGTAATGATTACTTCCTGGAGGTTAATATTTCTAGTAATTGCGTTGCGAGAATGGAGGTATGATTACTCCCTTCATGTTTTGTAATAAATCTTCTAATAACGTTCTTATGGCATCCAATTCATATTCCAGCATCGCAAGCATTTGCTGAAGTACCAATATGATATTCATTCACATTAAGATATCTTGGTCGAGCATTAAGATATCTTAGCTAATTGTATATAAATGTTCCTATACGCTTTTTCCATTGCTTTCTTCAGCCATTTATCTCACTATTAATATTTCAATAGTGACACCTAAACTATGGTATTTTGAGTGATAGAGCTCGTCCCCCTTTTCTCCTCCTCCATTCAACTTATTCCAGTATTTTGAGCGATGATAGAGTCCAATATAATGCCAAATTAATAACCCAAGAATATCCAAATCGTAGTTTAAATTTGTGGCAGGGTTTCCATTTAAAGTAATTTTGGCTTAATACATAAGTTATTTCAAAAATCATTTAAATGACTTTTTTTTTACAATGAGACTTAGAAAATTTATGAAACAATAGACAATTGATTAAGAAAATCGTGATAACACTTATTAGTTTCAGATGAAAGGAAGAAAGTTTCTTGCCTAGAGCTTTTAGAAATGAGTTTAGCGCTAATGGGTCTATAACAATATGAATGTTTTCAAATTTCTTTCCGAGAGCTTTTAGAAACCATTTTAGAACCAACAATCCTACATATAATGTGTAAGAGGACATAAGTCATCTAAGTCATGAATTGAAATCAAATTTATTAAAGGACATTTAACGATTATCAATTTTAATCTTATTCATTAACCATTGATTTTCATCAATCTAGGTAGTACTAATTTTCTTTATCTACAACCAGAAAATATTGTTCAGATATTAATTACTCTATACCATATCCAATTTTCTTGAATCCGACTTGAGATAGTCCAATTCATAAGATTATGTTTCATGATTGCTGCATTTGGCACACTTTAGAAATCGATATCAACATACTATTTTATTAATATCCTAATTCTCATTCTATTTTGATTTATGTAATGATAAAATGATAGTTAAACATTTATTTTATTTCACTGAGTTATAGTTAATGGAAATATTATTTTCCATATAAGTTTGAATCTGATGTTCGATTTAGCTTAATTCTATAATTAAATAAAGCTTATATGTCAATAAATACAAGTATTTTCGACATTTATTTGGTGAATCAACATGCATTCATGATATATACTCTCTTTGCTTGTTTTTCTACCAGCCAATGATCTATTATCAAAATAGAGAGAAGTGAACCTTGATATTGACGCAAGGAAGAAGTGTTGTGCAAGAGAACATATATGCAAAGTAAGAAACATAAAATTTGTTCCACAATGCTCTGCATTTCTGTATACATTTGCATTCTGCACAAATTTTCTACACACTTACATTTCACAAAATACTACACATAAATCAATTAATTAGCAGTTTTGGTTTGTTAAATTCTGGTGCATGAAAAGTTTGGTTTACGTGTAAATAATATGCAAAATAACTATATATGATTAATTGTATCTGCAATTCAATTTCATATCTTGACTTGATATGGTTTGTATTGGTTCACACTAAGTTAAGAACTAGGACTTCGAAACTATTGTCTTTACAACAAGAGTTTTATGACTGTCCAATATATGACGACCGTGAGATAATTTATAAGAGTGATGAGACATATCAGGTCAAGATATAAAATTGGCTCATATATACGGTTAACAATCTATTCATATTACACATTTTATATACACATAAACCAAATCATGCCCTAAACTTTAACAAGCCAAAACACCTAATTAAATGATTTATGTGTAGTATTGTGTAGAACACGAGTGTGCAGAAGAACTATGCAGAAGGAGAATGTATGCAAAATTGTTGAAAATTATGCATTAGAGATATTTTGAGGTCTAAAATGGGCCTCCTAAGGAAAATTATAAAATACTTTTGGAAATAATAAAATAAGATTAGATTACCTCATCAAATTTTGGAGTGAAAAGAGAAAAAACTACTTTTCAACTTGTATTTTCAACTTATTTTCCTACGATTTTACTCAAATTTCGAGTGGGAGCACACATTGAATGTGGAATTTAATTTCACATCCAAGGAGTACCCATGTTGAATACATTTGATGGATCCTACTACAAAAAAAAAGAGAAATAAATGAAAAAACGTGATTTTAATCACATTTTTAATGTATTTCTCATTTTTCGTGTAGTGGACTCCATTGAAAGTATTCAACATGGGTAATATTTGGATGAAGAATTAAATCATGCATCCAACAAGTTCTCCCGCTCAAAATTTGAGTAAAACTATGGGGAGATAAGTTGAAAATACAGGTTGCAAAAGTAGTTTTTTCATTTTTTTTATCATTTTATCATTTTACCTTTTCACTCCAAAAATGGTGAATCATCGCCCATCGTTGACATCATCATCTTCAATTCTATTGGTTCTTACAAAGTTGCTTTTGGTTTTACATTTTTGTTTTGAGGCCCATTTTTGACCTCGAAATTTATCTAATGAAACATAGTTTATGTTCCTTGCTCCACATATCCGTTCTCCCATATAACACTTCTTCCTCACATCAATAACAAGGTTCATTAACCCTATCTTGATAATAAATCATTGGATAGCAGCAAAACAATCTAAGGGAGTAAATTCCATGAAAACACATTGATTCTCTGAATACATGCTAAAAAGACTTGTATTTATTAGCACAAGAGCTTTAGTTAACCGTAGGGTTAATCTAAATCAAACATGGGTTTTAACTAATATGGAAATAAAATTTCCAAAAATAAGTAGTAACTTAATGCAATGAAATCGATGTTTAACTGTCATTGTATCATTACATAAATAAAAATGGAATGAGATTTCGTATATTAATAAAATAGTATGTGTATGTCCATTTCTAAATTTTTCCAGACGCAACAATCATGAAACACAATCGTATGAATTGGACTATCTCTAATGGGAATTTAAGAAAAATGGATATCATTTAGAGTATCTGATATCTAGACAATCATTTCTAATTTCTGATCAGGAAAATCAATACTGCCCAGATTGATGATGATCAATGGTTAGTGTATACCATTAAAATTGATAACAATTAAATTTCCTTTCAAAATAATTGATGTAAATTCATGATTTAGATGACTTATGGCTTCTTACACATTATATGTAGGCTTGTTGGCTTTCAAATAGTTTCTAAAAGCTCTAGGAAAGCGAGTTTCCAACGTTCAGCTTGTTATATTCCCATTAGAATTAGATATGTTTCTAAAAGCTTTAGGAAAGTGTATTGCTTCATTTCTTCTAAAATTGATGTGTTATCAATATTTTCTTTATCATTTACCTACAGTTTCTTGAAAATTCTATGTCTTGGTTGTATCATCATTATCGAAAATATTTTTTGAGTGAACTGCTTTATGAAATTGCTTTTGTTTTAAGCCAAAAATAATTTAAATGGAATCTTTGCCATGAATTTGAAAGACAATTTTGATATTCTTGGCATTAATAATTTGGCATTGGACTAGGATATATCATCATAGTTCTAGAGAACTAGTAAGCTGAATGAAGGAGGAGGAAAGGAGCATAGGGGAGAAATTCTTTGTCACTTAGAATATTGTAGTAAGCCAAATAGAGGAGGAGGAAAGGGGGACGGGGGAATGTGGGGGGTTGGATGCTCTATCACATAGGATATCATGGTTTATGTCTCATTATTACAATACCAAAAGTGAGACAAACAACCAAAGAAAGCAATGGAAAAAACATATACGGAAATTTATATGAAATCAACCAAGATATCTTAAGGTTCAATCATGATATCTTAATGCTTAGCCAAAATATCTTAACACTAATGGATAACATATTGGGACTTCAACAAATGCTTGGGCGACTGGAATATGAATTGGACTCCATTACAATTTTATTAGAAAATTTCTTGAAAAACATGAATGGAGCAATCAGACCTCCATTCTTGCAACATAATCAGTAGAAGCGTCAACCTCCACGAAGAAATCATTACCAAATTTGAAATCATTAATTTACAAATTGTTACGAAAATCTGCTACGTGCTCAACCAATTTTGAAATTCAGTCTATGCTAAACGATATATATTGTGATTTTCTCAGAATAGTAAAACAAACACTTTTTTGAAACATATAGTAGAATAGTCTAATAACATTGCATCACCTATACTCTGATCATGTGCATGGAACATGAATTTTGTAAATTATGCCAAATTGGATCATTAGAATAATGTAATTTTTATGTGTTATAAAATCAAATTCCACAATTGCAAACAAAAGGATCTTGGTTTCTCCTTTAGAAAAGAGTGAAAGTGTTTGCTTTCATTTTCTAATCTAATCAAATTGTACAATTGCAAATAGGTCGATCTTGTACTCAAGTTTAGAGAAAGCTACATGCTAATAATTATAAACAAAAAAATATTGTTCCTTCCTTTAGGAAAATATACATGCTAGCATTAATTTGTCATATTACTTTGTTTAAAAAGTCGTGCGTGGTTGCAAAGTCTATGCAAACAAAAACTATGCATGAAGGAAATACATTTTCTAATATTGTTTGACTAATTATAGGATTTGAAAATTTGATATATCAGTAAAAGAATGTAAGAAATCACATTTCCAAAAATTAGACATGACATAACAAAAAACATGGAACTTAAACAAACTAAATCATTGAAATATGTTTTATATAATGTTAATCACTATAGATCAGATAACGAAAGAAAAATTAAGATCCCAACCATCCAACAAATCGAAAAAACTCTTTAACAATGTTTAAATTCTTGAAGAAGAAAGTAGAAGGTGGTGTTAAGATTGAAACTGCAAATATGTGGAAGTGCAAAAATGTAGATGCCCCCCACCCCTTACCAATAGTCAGTGGGAATTCAATCTTACTAGTTATGAATAACATGTATATTTGCATTTTCTACAAGACACCTCTTGATTTTGACAGCTTGACAACAATACCATTAGTAGATTGATTGAAAATGCAAGCAAAGAAAATTGTCTCATCATTAAATTCATCAACCTTGTAAAGAAAGGAAACTGTCATTGTATATGCATAAGCATATTTTGATGGTTTATTGTAAATGTTCCATGGATCTCCAAACTTGACAATAAATCAATAACAACAAATTTTTCCACATAATATTCCTGATAGGAAACTTTTCCCGAATCAATTAATACCTTCTCCAGTTCCAGCCCTCTTAGACCACAATATATTATAGTCGTATCATTTGTATGTATGCTACATTTTAATCAATGGAAATAAACAAAGAAACAATTTTCCTTGAAAATGGGAGAATAAAGCATAGTTTCATTCATAGTTCTTGTAGTCATAATTAGACTATTGCATTTCACACATATAATCTCAAAGGGATTCGTATATGCACTCATTATCTCCTATAGTTATTGCAAGTGCTACAAAATTGATATAGAAAACTGAGACTTAGCAACATGAAATCAAATGAATTTATATTATTCTCTCTTTATATATATATATATATATATATATATATATATAGAGAGAGAGAGAGAGAGAGAGAGAGAGAGAGAGAGAGAGAGAGAGAGTTTGTTGTGCATATTCCACTTGCCAAAGAAAGAAATTTTCTCAAACTTTCCACTTTATTTTTTGTTTTCATTAAATATGTGAATGTGGATTGTGAAGTTTGAAAACTTTTTCTTATCTTTTAGCTATATTTTTTAGCAAGATGAGTAGAAAAACATTTTATTACAATTGTAATTGGATTGAAAGATATGTTGAAGAATTTTATCATGTAATTCAACTTGTTAAATATGCAATAATTTTAAAACAATACATGAAAACTATATAAGAGATTAACAATAAATTGCTATCATTGAAAAACTTAAACAAATCTAAGCTTAGTATTGCCTTGTCCTAATCTACATTCTCGTCTTTGATTTCTAGTACACATTGCATCCTAGTTTGTCTTACTAAAATTGTAATGGCACATATTGTGCCAAATTGAAATGGATCTTGACTACAGGAAAAATTTTCAATCATGACATTTTGGAAAAAATGGACTCTCCTAAAATAAGAATAATGTTTTCTACAATGTAAAATCTATTTACTAGAATAGTTTTCTCACATTCACCACTATCATAGTTGTGCCCTGGAATTATTTTGAAAGCTATAATAGAAACACCAACATTTGCAATAAGTTTTTCCTCATGTTGTTCAATAAACTATGTTGGCACAGGCATGTTATTTTCATTTCGACATTCTTATTTGTCAAATTTGGATAGAGTAATTCTTTTGTCTTATTTGTTTTGTCCAAAAACGTTTCATATGTAACTAACACAATTCCATGGAAAATGCTTCCTGTGATATTCCTGTTGATATCTTCGATTAATAATGGCATAAACTAGATCTTTTTTTTTCTTGGTAATGAGAATTGAATTTAAATTAATTCAAGAAAAAAAATGAAATATGTTTTACACTTAGCTTCAATTGGACAAAACTACCTTTCCGTCTTTGTTTTTTCTTTGTTTTCTGCACTCTTCGTTATGTCTCCTCTGATATCTACTTCTGTAATTGTGCTCATTTCCATCTCTACTTATTCATCCATGTTTTTTTATCACATCATTGACAAAATCTATATTTGAGATTAGTTCAAAATCTAATACTTTTTTCTTGTTCACAAATATTGCACTCAAATCATTGCTTGAAGGACATTATAATTGATAAAAAGTAAGAGTTTGGTCATGAAGAAAGAATTATATATCACAAAGTCATTGCTAATGTATATTCTAATATTAGGTTCATAGCTACTGGATATAATCTTAGCTTCGAAGTTTTTTTTACATATATTAAAAGAAAAAATTCAACAAATCTACAAATGCACAAACGTTTTATAGAAATATTCAAAGTACCTTTTTTCTTGTAGTTGTTTTCCTAGAACTGAATCTTTAAGTGTTACATGTTTCTTAGAAGATGGAAAACGTCATTTTTAGTTACAATACATATAAAAGTACCAAAATAATAGAGAGATTTATATTGTAATAATCAAATGACAATAAATATAATACAAATGCTACTCCTAGAAAAGTTATCACTATCTTTAACTATATCTGTTTTATTTATGTTTATCTCCCTTCTTCGAATATATGAATTAGATCAAATGTATAGGAATAAGAAAAAATAGATTCTAATTTGATAATACAAAAATAATTCAATCTTGACAACTACACGACACTAACATATATTATATAAATGTTTTTATCACTCTCATGTTATCCAATTTTTGAACTTCACACCTTATTGCTATAGGATTGTAACATATATTGTACAAATGCTCTAAGTACTCGTATATAGAAGGAATGACGCATAACTTACCTAGAAAAAATGCTATACATTTTTCACCTGTGTTCAAAGTGAGATTTCACAGAAAATCCATCTTGTCATGCAACTACCAGAATGATCACCATACAACTTGGAGAATAAATGATTTTGTAACTAGCTCCCCCAAAAAGTAATCGAACATACATTGGAAAGATGTATGCTAAAAATTGCATGATAAACACTTAGATAATGCTGCTACAGAGAACATAACTAGAATTATAGGTTAGAATTATCACATTACCTTTCAGAATTTCATGATACGTTTTATTTTTCAACGTCGATGCATTTGATTTGATATCAGGAAGAACAATGAAAGCTTTTTTTTTTCACCTTCACACTTTGCAAAGCTTTAAATGATTAAAAAATATAACATCTTTTGAACTTTATAATAAAAATAACTACAAAAGTTTGAGACATGTAAAATTTGGGTAGGTAGATAACTGTCCCCACTATTGTCTCTACATGGGTTCTTCTAATTTGATCTTCTTGAATTCTAAATGCATTTGTGATTTGAGATTTGTCAATTAAATACTTATCATCTAATACTAAACATAATTTATTTCTAATCCATACAACGGAGGAGTGTTGCATAGGAGAATGGGTGTGTAGAGAAAGTAACATAAAATTTATCCCTTCCACACGCTTCTAGAAATTATACCTCACTCATAGTATAATTAAGAATCCACATAACAATAGGTAATATAAAAAAGAATTGGTAAACAGATTCATAATTCGAATGAGCGTTGAATACAAAGTCTTGGTCCAAAAAATAATATTTTTTGCATAAAACATTTACCAAAATCCTGATACTTAGATCATAAAAGTAAATGCATTTTCCCTAATGGGTTCTACAACTGGGTTCTCATAAATTGTAATCTCAAAAAGGAAGTTGCAAAGAAAAACAAACAACTACATCCATGAATTACTTTAGTTCACAATAACGTATTCAACATGCTAGTCTCTGGAACAAGAGTGTTTTGTTATGCAACTAGCTCGTAGAAAATATAGATCAACGACTTAAAAATTATCCCCTTCGAGAGGGAAAACTCCTTTACATTACATAAATGACCAATTCTTGGATGATTCAAATGATAAGACCTTCTTGGTACATATTGGAGTCTAAGGGGTCACAATATAATCAGAGCCTACATAACAATAATGATGTAAGGGCACACCAATAAAAATAGTTGGATTCTATGGGGCACAACAGTAAGAAAATGGGGGATACATGGGCACAATAATAACAATAGGCGGCTACACTAATAACAATAAGCGGAATACACTAGTATTATAGGGACCTGACATACTCCTCTCCTTCAAGAAAGTGTTTTCCTCAATGCTTGAGTAGTTTCAGATGCTTCTGTATAAAATTCTCATCCTCCCGTGTAGAATCTTCAGTGGGTAAGTTATTCCACTTAATGTGATACTCTGAAATTAATCGATTATGTAAACGTTTGGTTCTTTTTTTCATGATTGCTTCAGGCTCAAATATAATTTTTCCTTCTTTGTCAAGTTCTGGAAACACTATTTGAACTAGGAACTTGTCATCAATAACCTTCTTTAAGCATGAAACATGGAAAAATGGGTTGCTCGGGAAGATGCATGAAGCTCCAATTTGTATGCCATAGTACTAATATTTTGCAACACTTTGTAAGGACCATAGTACTTGGGTGATAATTTATTATCATTCTTAGTTTGCTTGAGGGACATTGTTTTTATGGTTGTAGCCATAAAAATACCCAGTCATCTACATCAAAACTTATTTCGCCGTGATAATGATATGCCCTATTGTTTCATTCGATTTTGCGCCAGAGTGAGGTTATCCTTTAAGAGTTGGATAACATGTTATGCCCCTATAATGCTAATGTATTCCCCTTATTGTTATTAGTGTAGCCCCCTATTGTAATTATCGTGCCCATGTATCCCCCATGTTGTTTTTGTTGTACCCCATAGAAGCCCACTTTTTTTACTGTTGTGACATTACATTATTATTATTCTGTAGGCTATGATACCAAATTTTATGCAACCAGCTCACATAAAAGATAGATCAACGACTTGAAAATTATCCTCTTCAAGGGGGAAACCTCCTTTACATTACATAAATGAAAAATTCTTGGATATTCAAATGATAAGATCTCCTTGGTATATATAGGAGTCTAAGGGGTCACAATATAATCAGGGCCTACATAACAATAATCATGTAATGGCACAACAATAATAATAGTGGGATTTTATAGGGCATAACAATAACAACATGGGGATACATGGGCACAATAATAACAATAAGCGGCTACACTAATAACAATAAGGGGAGTACACTAGTATTATAGGGACCTAACATTTTTTATTTGATATCAGAATTACAATGAGCTTTGGTGAAATTTCCTTCTGGGTTGTCCAATGTTCAGTTCTCAAAACTATGTTTCATGGACCTAAGTGTTGAGGTATGATTGTGTGAAGATATAAAATGAGCACAATGAAAGCATTACTTATTTTTAAAAACAATGTTTTTCGACTAAATTTGATAGTGATTTTGTGAGGACAGGAGGTAACTCCTCAAACTGAATTGTGTTTTAGCATTAAGGATGATCATAGATATATACATGGAGGGAGAGACTCTTGCGCTTCATCTCCTAGTGTCTCTTCATATTCCAACTCTCCTTATTTTCTATTTACATTATTTTAAACATATTCACCCAATCCTAAGGATTAGGTGTCAAAATTCCCCCCCCTTAATATGAAGGGATGTTAGTGAGTCCAAGTAAGAATCTTTCAAACTTTTCTCTGCCAAGCGCTTTCATGAAGATGTCTGCAATCTGCTCATTCATGGAACAATGACGTAAATGGATTGTCTTGGACTGAACATGATGTTGAATGAGATGATATTTTTTATTGATGTGTTTTGTTTGATCATGGAACTTTGGGTTCTTGGCCAACTTTATTGTAGAAGTGTTTTCAGTCATGATTGGAGTTGAATGCACTTGTTTCACCTGCAAATGTTCTAGAATTTTTCCAAGCCACACAATTTCCTTTGTTGCTTCACCTGCTACCACATATTCTTCCTCTTTTGTGGACTCTGCTAGAACTGATTGTTTTTGCGACCTCGAGGAGACAACTCTTGATCTCAAACTCATAGCATAACCCGAAGTAGATGCCCCAATTTATATATCTCCATCGAAGTCTAAATTAGAGTATCCAATCAAGCTAAAGTCGCCCACTTGTGTATACTTATGTCCAAAGTCTTTAGTTCCCTTCAAGTACTTTCGAACACTTTTCACAGCAGATCAATGTCCCTCACAAGGATTTTTCATAAACCTGGAGAGGTTTTCAACAACAAATGAAATGTCTAGTCTAGTAGTAGCCAGGTAGTTGATACTTCCTACCAGTTGTATATACTTTGTTGCATCCTCAAATTATTTTCCTTCAGTGGATGTGAGATTTAAGTTTTGTTCCACTAGAGTAGTTAAAGGATTGCACTCAACCATGCCAAACTTGTTCAACAGATCTCCAATGTACTTCTTGTTAGGTCCTTATACTACTAGTGTAACCCCTTATTGTTATTAGTGAAACCCCCTAATTATATTGTTGTATCCATATAGTCCCCATATTGTTATTATTGTGCTCCATAGAAGCCCACTATTGTTATTATTGTACAGTTACATTATTATTGTTATGTCGGCTCTGATTGTATTATGACCCCTTAGACTCCTATATATAGAAAGGAGGTATTTTCATTTGTATCATTCAAGAATTGTTCATTTGTGTAATGTAAAGGAGGTTTCCCTCTCGAAGAGGCTTATTTTTAAGGCATTGATCTATCTTTTCTATCTTTTTGTGAGCTGGTTTCATAAAATTTGGTATCAGAGCTTTGGATTCTAGGGTTTTCGCTGCTCCAAATAGGCCATCGTGGCATTTTCACTATATCTTTTTTCTACGATGTTTCAGAAGCTAAAAAAAGAACCCCATTTGAGCCAAAATCATACTGAAGCTCACATCCAAATTTTAGATCTTGTCTCGTTATATGTTCGGAGATATGTTCTGAGGAAGTTAAGGTTTTTTGTAAGCTCGAGAATTCTATCTCAAATAAGTCATCGTGGAATATTCGCTATAATTATTTTTCTACAACGTTTGAGACTTTCGAAATTATAGCCCATTTGAGCAGAAACCTTGTTGAAGCTTGGGCCTGAATTTCAGATCTTGTTTCGCTATATTTGCGGAGATATAGTCCAAGAAATTTAGGGTTTCTGTAGGCTCCTGAATTACATCCCAAACAGGTGACCTTGGGGAAATCGTCATAACTTTCTGTCTGAGCATCAGATTGCAGTTTCGTAAGAATTTAAGGAAAGAGGACACCCTCTAATTTTCTGTATATTAATTTCAGGTCTGTAGGTCGAATCTGTGAGATGTGGCACTTTGTACAAGTTCGCTCTTTTGAAAAGGTATATAATCAGGTTATCTTTGGAGATTGTGCATAAATATTTCTTGGAGAATCCAACTTCTATCAGATGGGTGGAATTGGAAAGAGGACACAGAGGGCTACCATAGATCATAATTTCATAACTTGAAGATCCAAAAGTACATAGTTACAGTCGTTTCAAGATTGAGCTCCTAAAATCAAGAAAAAGCAAGATGAGGAAGTTTGATGGCAAGGATCCGGTAAATTGGATACTACAGATGGAGAAATATTTTGATATACATGGTGTACCATTGTTACAAGAGGTATGTATTGCATTTAATTATTTAGAACTGAATCGATTTTTATGGTAAAAAGGGCTTTGTTCTCGTAAACCACTTATTACGTGGTTAATTTTCATGGAGGAAATGTTAGCACATTATGAGGATATAAAGAGAAACACCTTCTTTAGCCAATTGATAAATCTCAAACAAAAGTGTTCAATGGCAGAGCACATTGAGGACTTTCAAAAATTGAATATAAGGGAAAATGATATTCCAGAGAAGCAGAGGATTGAGGTCTCCATAGGGACTTTAAAGGATAACATTCAACATGAGGTTGATCTTTGGGAACCTGATTCATTGGAGAATCCATTCAAGTTGGCAAGAAAAGTGGAAAGAAAAATTATGGCAATAAGGAATTCTACCCCTCACAACTATAAATATGGAAGTTTTGTTTCTACTAGCCTTCCACAACCTACAAGGTTGACACCACAAAAATTGGAAGAAAAAAGAGAAAAAGGGCTTTGTTACAATTGTGATAACAAATACATTAAAGGTCATAAGTGTGCTGAGAAGAAATTATTTTACATTGAGTGTGAAGAGGAGGAAGAAAATGATCAAGAACCATCAAAAGAAGAGGATATACACCAGGAACCAACCCCAGAGAAAGAAGAAATGAATCCGACCATATCTTGTAAAGCATTGACAAGAATTACCACTCCTCAAACTCTCAAGATAGAAGGACATATCAAGAAGAAAAATGTTCAAGAAGTGAAAGATCACATCGAGCATCAAGAAATGAATCCAACCATATCTTGTAAAGCATTGGCAAGAATTACCACTCATAAAACTCTCAAGATCAGAGGACATATCAAGAAGAAAAAGGTTCAAGAAGTGAAATATCACATCGAGAAAGAAGAAATGAATCCGACCATATCTTGTAATGCATCGGCGGGAATTACCACTCCTCAAACTATGAGGATAGAAGAACATATCAAGAATAAAAATGTTCAAGAAGTGAAATATCAAATTGAGCATCAAGAAATGAATCTGACCATATCTTGTAATGTATTGGAAGAAATTACCACATCTCAAACTCTCAAGATAGAAGGACATATCAAGAAGAAAAAGATTCAAGAAATGAAAGATCACATCGAGCATCAACAACAAGTTCTCCAACTTTTAAAGGACAACGCCACTTTGGTGCAGAATCAAATGAAGCAACAAGCAGACCAATATCGCAGTGAAAGATGTTTTGATGGAGGCGATTGGGTATTTTTACGACTACATCTCAAGAAAGCTATTTATGAGAAGGAAATGTTGGAAATATTACATGCACTTAAGAAATGGAGACCTTGCCTAATGGAAAGACATTTCAAGGTAAAAATGGATCATGATAGTATTAAATACTTTTTAGAACAAATATTATCTTTAGAAGAACAGAAAAAATGGGTCAAAAATATGTTGGGTTATGACTTTGAAATCATCTACAAAAAAAGGGAAGCAAAATGTTGTTGCATATGCACTCTCAAGAAAGAATGAGGATGTGGAAGCATTGTATTGTGCTATTCCTACTATTCAACCTAATTAGATAAACAAAGCTAGGGATTAATGGAATAAGGATGAAGAAGTGTGGCCACTCATTCAAAAGTTGCAGAAGATCCCAGTTCAAACCATATTACCAGAACTTGATGAGGAAGGAAAAATCATATTGGAGCCTGGAGAAGTCACAGAAATAAGAACCCAACAACTACGAAATTGATCAATTTCAGAGTATATCATCAAGTGGAAGAACTTACCCGCTAAATATGCCACATGGGAGGAAAAGAATTTTATATAGAAGCATCAATAATTACTCAAGCGTTGAGGACAACACTTTTTGAAGGAGAGGGGCATGTTAGGTCCCTATACTATTAGTGTAACCCCTTATTGTTATTAGTGCAACCCCCTTATTATATTTTTGTCTCCATGTATTCCCCATATTGTTATTATTGTGCTCCATAGAAGCCCACTATTGTTATTATTGTGCAGTTACATTATTATTGTTATGCCAGCTCTGATTGTATTATGACCCCTTAGACTCCTATATATAAAAAGAAGATCTTTTCATTTGTATCATCCAAGAATTGTTCATTTGTGTAATGTAAAGGAGGTTGGCCCCTCGAAGAGGCTTATTTCTAAGGCATTGATCTATCTTTTCTATCTTTTTGTGAGCTGGTTTCATAACACTTCTTCTAAGAGAGGAATACAAATTTTGGATGTTGGGGTACTTCAATACCAAAATAGTAGTGAACATACCCCAAGTCTTTCACTTCAAAACCTTTCCTCAATTCCTTCTTTATGGATGCCATATAGCTCTCATTATTCCCTATCATCAAAATATCATGTACATACACCACAATATATACAACAATTTTTCCAACTTTCTTGAGAAACCAAGTTTTATCATCAAGATCATAATGTTTGAAGTCGAGTTTCAGAAGATGCTTCGTTAACTTCTCGTACCAGGATCACGATGCTTCCCTTGTTTGGTGTGTGTCATATTCTTTCCATGACTAGCCCCAGGTACGGCAAGACCCCCTTTGTTGCACGGGGCGTAGTGAGGGGGTCACAAGGTGGGCTAAAACCCCCCATGTTGGGGGGTTTGAGGGGGGTGGTAGCCCCACTCTAGGGGGTCCGAGGAAGTGCCATGGGGAAATTTTGTTTGGACCCTATATTAGGTGGGTGGACCTACCAATGGTTTTTTGCATGGGTTTCACACATGGTATTTTGTAGATACAGTAAAGGGAAATACGGTTATGTTCTAATATAGGGTTAATGGATTGGGGTTTATGGATGTTTCAACATGTATATGTATATATATATATATATATATATATATATATATATATATATATATATATATATATATATATATAGATTATAACATTGAAAGGAATATAATGAAAAATTAATTTGGTAGTCCCAGTTTTGTGATCCAGGGGAAAAATTCTGTGTATATATTTTTTATGTTTTATGCTCTTGCCATTATTTATTTTCTTTTTTTAGAATTCGTATGTAGGTAATTTCTGTATGGGGTTAAAACCTACCTTTGGTATCAGAGAAGTTTCGGCTTTAAGGGGATGCCTTTACTGTTGAGGGGTTTTCCTCGGGCCTGTGGTAGACTCTGCTCGATGGGAGATCTACGAGATTGATTCTTGCAGTTAAATAAGATGGCGAGCAGTGGAAATATAGAGATCGAGAAATTTAATGGTCAGAGTTTTGAGTTGTGGAAACTAAAGATGGATATTTTGCTGGTGGATAAAGATCAGTGGATCACAGTAGATCTAGGTACTAAACCAATGGAAATGTGAGATGAAGACTGGGGGAAGTTTTATTAGAAAGCAAAGAGCACAATACGGTTGTGTATCTCAGATTAAGTATTGTTGAATGTATCATGGGAAGCCACGACAAAGGATTTGTGGGACAAGTTAGGGATTTTGTACCAATATAAGTCTCTGGTGAGCAAATTGTTCCTATGGAAAAAGTTGTATAACCTGCGGATGAAAGATGGAGACTTGGTGATAGAGCATCTGAACACCTTTAATATTGTGGTAAGATAGTTTTTATCTATTGACATAAAAATTTCAAATGAAGATAATTGCATCATTTTGTTATATTCTCTACTAGATTCATGGGATAGTCTGGTTGTTGCAATGGGTAGAAATACAACTACCTTGCAGTTTGATGAAATAGTCTCATCCTTATTGTCCGAGGAGATGGGACGGAAAAAAAATGGATGTCCATAATGGATATTCCTTATTTGTATGAGGATGATCCCAAAACAGAAACAAAAATAAGTCCTCAAGTGGGAGATATAAATCTAGAGGGAGATCTAAATCTCCAGGAAAACCTATAAAGGTGTGCTAGAAATGCGGAAAGGAAGGGCACTTCAAAAGGGATTGTAGATCTAAATCTCCTAAGAAAGGAAAGGGATTTGATGATGCTCCTCCTGCAGAGGTGAAAACCACCTCAGAAGAAGGTGGGGATATGTACCTAGCTTCTTCTTCAAGTACACATGTAGATCATGAGGCATGGTTGATTGACTCAGGTGCATCCTTGTACTTCACTCCCCATATGGAGTGGTTCTGTGAGTATGAGAATATGATAGTGGTGATGTCTTCTTAGGGGATGACAAGAACGATAGAATTGTCGGATGTAGAAAATTCAAATTGAAGTTGTAAGGTGGAAGGATTAGAACACTTCTAGGTGTTCTGCATATTCCTACATTGGCCAGAAATCTAATTTTTGTAAGTAAGATGGATGATGCAGGTGTAAAAATAGTGTTCAATAAAGATACCTGCAAGATGGTTCGGGGAGCATTGTTATTGATGAGGGGAGTTTGGATTGGAAATATGTAAAAGAGTTTTGGTAACACTATTATGGATAGGTGCAACCGTTCTATGGTTCTTGAAAGTGGAGTAGAAAATATAGTGGTCTCTAGAGAAAAGACCATGCTATGGCATCAATGACTTGGAAATATTGGAGAGAAGGGCCTTCAAATACTTCATGGTAATGATATGGTAGAAGGTATGCTTAATTTCTCTTTGGATTTCGATTTTCGTGAACATTGTGTATATGGGAAGCATAATCGAGTGAGTTTCCCGTCTGGTGCTAAGAGGGTGAAAATGATATTAGAGCTCATGCACAATGATGTGTTTGGACCTGTGTCGGTTCCATCACTGGATAATTCTATGTACTATGTATCATTTATAGATTACTTCTCAAGGAATAAATACATGTATTTCTTTAAGAATAAATCTGAAGTCTTTGACAGGTTTAAAGAATTTAAGGCTCTAGTGGGAAACTAGAGAGAGAAGAAGATAAAGGTGTTCGGGACAAATAACGGTGGAGAGTTTTGCAAGAAGGAATTTGAAGAGTTCTATAAGAAGTGTGGTATAACATGGCATAAGACTACTCCATACACACCTCAACAAAATGGAATTGTAGAAATTATTAAGAGAACATTGATCGAAAAGGAAAGAATCATGCTCATTGGTGCCAAGTTAGGACAAGAATTCTGGGCACACGCGGTGGAGACTGCATGTTACCTGGTTAATAGATCACCTTCATCAACATTGGAGGATAAGTATCCACAAGAGTTATGGATTGGTAAGAAGCCCTCTCTTTCACATCTGAGGGTATTTGGCTGTGATGCATATGTACATGTTCCAAAGGAGAAAAGAACCAATTTGTATAGTAAATATGAAAGGTCCATCTTTATTGGATATAAGGATGATTTAAAAGGTTATAATATTTGGAACCTAGAAACAAGGAAGGTTGTGTACATCTGAGATGTGGTGTTTAGAGATGTGAAATATGTTACTAAACATGAAGTCCTACCAAAGGAACCTTAGAAGACAGAGTTTGAGCTAAAGGAGGAAGAAGTAAACTCTACAGCAGAAGAGGAATCAAAAGATGAGGAGCCACAAACTCCAGTTGTGAGGAGATCAGTTCAAGAAAGAAGGTAGTGAGAAAGGTATAATCCATCTGCTTTATGTTAACATTTTTCTTTATCTATTACTGATGAAGATCCCAGAATTATTAGAGATGGAGTAGATTTAGAGGATGGAAAACTCTAGAAAGAGGCCATGGTTGATGAAATGGCATCTTTGCACAAAAATGAGGCTTGGGATTTGGTGGAGTTGCCGACTCGAAGGAGACCTATTGGCAGCAAATGGGTGTTTAAGAAGAATATCAATGCAGAAGGCAAGGTTGAGAAATAGAAAGCTCGATTGGTAGTAAAATGTTATTCCTAGATTCTAGGAATTGATTTTGGTGATATTTTTTCTATTATTGCTAAGTTGGCTTCTATTAGATTACTTTTATCTCTTACAACTACTTTTGATTTTGAGATAGAACAAATGGATGTGAAGACATAATTTCTTCACGGGAATATAGAAGAAGAGATCTACATGAAGAAACCTGAAGGATTTATGGTGAAGGGTAAGAAAGAACTAGTATGTAGGTTAAAAAGGTCTCTGTATGGGTAAAACAGTCACCAAGGATGTGGTATCAGAAATTTGATACATTTATACGGGGACTTGGCTTCACGAGAAGTAAAGCAGATCACTCTGTGTATTTTAAATTAACTGGTGACTGTGTTATTTATTTGGTGTTGTATGTGGATGATATGTTGTTGATTGGAAATAAAAAAGGAATTATCCAAGATTTGAAGACCCAATTGTCCTCCAAATTCAACATGAAATATCTTGTTGTTGTAAACTATATTTTGGGCATGGAAATTAAACAAGATTCAGCAAAGAGGAAGCTGTGGTTAAGCCTGAGGAAGTGTGTCGAGACAATATTGCAAAGGTTTAATATGCAGGATAGTAAACCAGTGAAGGTTCCTATTCTTGTAGGTGTAAAATTACCTACTGAACAGTGTCCCAAGACAAAAGAAGAGGAAGAGGAAATGTCACATGTTCCATATGAAAGTGCAGTCAGTAGCCTGATGTATTCAATGGTCTGTACTAGACCAGAAATTGCACATGCAATGGGAGTATTGGGCAGGTTTATGTCAAAACTAGGGAAGGAGCATTGGACATCAATGAAGTGAGTTTCCAGGTATTTGCGTGGCACTAGTGATTGTGGTCTATGCTACAAAGGAAGACCAGGATTGACGAGAGTTTTGGACATCCGTGGCTTTGTTGATGTACACTGGGCTGGAGATCTAGATCAAAGAATATCTATAAGTGGGTATGTGTTTAAACTATTTGGAGGTGCAATCAATTGGATGAGTAAGAGACAATTTGTAGTGGCACTTTCAACTACAGAGGTAGAATACATGGCAACCACTCATGAAAATAAGGAAGCAGCTTGGTTGTAGAGATTGTGTTCAAGTATGGGTTAGTACAATGAGCTATAATGATAGGCTATGTTAGCCAAAGTGAAATTTTATTTGCAAAGAACCTTGCTTATCATTCAAAGACAAAGCACATCAATGTTTAGTGTCATTTTGTGAGGGATATGGTTAAGGACAAAAAGGTGTTGCTGGTAAAGGTAGACACTTTAAATAATATTGCAGATGCATTAACAAATTCTATGAGAACTGAGAATTTATCTTGGTTTGGAGAAGCAATGGGAGTTGCAGAGCTGGACCAATGACTAATCTCTCATGTGGAAAGAAAAAACAAGTGGGAGAATTTTTGGTGCGTGTTATAGTGGGGGGGTAAAAGGGGGGGTGGCAATCCCCCCTATCAGGGGGTTTGGGAGGGGAGTTAGTCCTCCTCTAGGGGGTCCAGGGAAATGCCATGGGGAATTTTTTTTTGGACCCTATATTAGGTGGGAGGACCTACCTATGGTTTTGTGCATGGGTTTCGCACATGGTTTTGAGCATGATGGTTTTCTTCCCATGGGATTTTGTAGATTTAGTCAAGGGAACTACGATTATGTTCTAATCTAGTGTTAATTGATTGGGGTTTATGGATGCTTCAACAAGTATATATATGTATTGTAATATTGAAAGGAATACAACGAAAAATCAATCTGGTAGTCCCAGATTTGAGATTTATGGGAAAATATCTGTGTATATCTGTTTTATGTTTTATGCTCTCGCCATTGTTTATTTTTTGTTTTTAGAATTCGTACGCAGTAATTTTTGTATGGGGTTAAAACCTACATGCTTGAGGCCATACAAGGATTTTACGAGCTTTCATACTTTATGTTGTTGACCCTTCATAACAAATCCTTCTGGTTGAGACATAAAAACATTCTCTTTCAGATATCCATTCAAGACAACATTTTTTACATCAATTTGATGGAATTTGCAACCGTTCTCAGTTGGCAAGGCAAAGAGTGTCTGGATGGTAACCCATTTTGTTGTGCGGAAAAAATTCTCCTCACCGTCGACCCCTTCATTCTATGCAAAACCTTTTGCCACAATCCTAGCTTTGTGCTTGTCAATAAATCCATCATCTTTATAGTTGTTCTTATAGACTCACTTGCATAATATTGGTTTGGTTCCCAATGGAGGATCAACCAACTTCCAAGTGCCATTCCTTATCCAAGCCATCATGCTCCTTTTGCATTGCTTATTTCCATTAATCATAAGAAGCGGCTTCTTTGAAGGATGTTGGTTCAAAATATGAAGACAAATTCAGTTAATAAAAATAAGAAACATCCATATCAATAGGTGAATCACAATCGTCTACGTCACCTCCATTTTGCCTGGTTGAATTTCTTGTTCTTATCTTTCCAACCTCATCAGGATGAACAATTTAAAGTGTCTTTGTCAGCCATTTTGGAGGAGCTTTCTGAGATGGCCCAGGTTTCTCAGTTGAATGAGTTGGGACTGAATCAAGATTGAGTCTCCCAATTATGTCAATCACATCACTCAAAGTGTCATCAATGGATGGAGCTTCATATGGGGGAGATAGTTCTTCAGAAGAAGATTCCACATATTGATCTAGTATAGGAATCCCCTCTTCAAGATGTGGAATCTCATTATCAAATTATTGAAAATACTTGGCATGTCCAAATTTATCCAAGTGATCAAGCTGCCTCTCAACAACATTATCACTCTTAGAAGATTCAAGAAAGATGACATTTGTAGACACTACAAATTTCTTATTAACTTCATCATAGAGACGATATGCTTTGGAGGTATTTGAATACCCCAAGAATATACACTTACGACTCCTTGCACCAAGTTTATTTATCTGTTCCTTAGGTATCAAGGCATAACAGGTGGAACTAAATACCTTGACATGTTTTACCGAAGGAATGTGGCCATAAAACATTTCATAAGGAGTCTTGCTTCTAATAGAATTAGATGGACACCTATTCTTTACGTACACAACACATAGAACTGCATCAGCCCAGAAGCTAAATTTTACATTCTTGAAAAACATCATGGAACATACCATATTTAAGATTGTCTTGTTCATTCTTTCGACTACTCCATTCTGTTGGGGATTATAAGGCACAGTTGTTTGATGTTTGATCCCATGTCAATGAATATAGTTTTGAAATTCATTAGAAGTATATCATTCTCCATTACCAATGCGAATGGAACCAATATAAGATTGTGCACCATTTTCAATCCATGCATGAAAGTTCTTGAATGTTTGAAAATAATCACATTTGTTCTTCAATAAATAAACCCAACACATTCTGGTGTAGTCATCAATAAATGTCATAATATATTTATTTCCATTTGTAGAAGGAACAGGAATTGGGCACATAATTCTGAATGAATAAGTTCAAGTTTTCGATGTGCTCTGGAATGTGAATCATGAAAATACTATTTGTTGTGCTTTCCTAAGATACAAGCATCACATTGATTAAGATTCCTAGGAATTGTAGGTAAACTAGTAACACCATTTTTCTTCAAGATACGAAGGCTATCATAATTCAACTATCCAAATATATCATGCCATAAAATACTTAATTGACATGTACCTTCATCATAATGAGAACTGTATGAGAAGTTCTTTTCTTGAGTAGAGGTACCTTTCAAGTTCAAAAGTCTTTCTTCTTCTATCCCCGTAATGACAAGTGAGATATATGATACTTTTCTGACCTCAAATTTTCCATCAAACATATGAATGGAGTGTCCTTGATGGAGGATGTGGATCAAAGACATAAAGTTTCTCCTCAACTTTGGGAGATATAAATCATCATGCAGAAGAAAGTCTAGAAGACTAGGCAGTTTGAGTTTGATTGTGCCAAGCCCCGATGTCTTGAGTTTTGACTTATTTTCAAAGTATACTACTCCATCAACATTGTGAGTAAATGCTTCAATTTTGTTTTTTGTAATATTCATGTGCTAAGTTTCCCCTTAATCAAGAAACTAATAATTTTTCCAAGAAGCAAGTGAAGCATTAAACAAGTCTTCATTTACTCCAATATTACAATGTGCCACAACATAGTGAACAAATTTGAGTGCTTTACCTTTCCCTTTGTCATTGGTTTTACCTTTGGCTTCGTTTCTTTCCTTCTCAATTATGTCCCAAGGAAAATTACATGTGGATGCATCATGTCCATCTCTATTGCAATGTATGTAATGAAGATCATACTTTTCTCCTTGGAACTGTCTGCCCCCCCGCCTCTAAAATTCCTTCTTCCTTTTCATCTTTCGCCACCTCTTCCTTTAGAAGAATCTTGTTCATGATTCTTCTCTTTATGAGAAAGAAGCACAACTTCTTCAAAAGACTGAGGAGTTGTCTTCTTCCCAAAATCCTTCTCTCTCTCAATAAAATTCTTCTCAAGGGAGTCAAAGGTAATCTCCTTAAGGTTTCCACTTGCTTGCAATGACTCAAGATAATTTGAATAAGTGGGATATAATTCCTTGACATAATATATGGGAGGAATTTCTATTTGAGCACTAGCTATTTTTATATCATACATAATGGATCTAACTTCTGATGCTAAAGCGAGAGGGTCATCATTTTTCAATTCAAGACTGAACAATTTAATCATCAATTGGTGAACTTCAAGTTCAGAGTGTGAGTCATACAGTCCCTTCAACTTTTTTAAGGCTTCAAAATAATTTGAGAATGGTGAAATATGACGGCTCACCTCTTCATTTACAAATGCTACAATCAAGGCATAGGCCTTATTGTTCTTATTTTCCCAAATGGAAATCTCCTTATCTGAGGTGGGCTTTGTAGGTTCATTATCTCCTTCTCCTACACAAACTCCTTTCCACAACTCATTGAAAATGAGAGTGTGTTTTATCTTCCTTGACCATTCAGGATAGTTCTCTTTTCCCAAGAGAACTACTCCAATAATAGATATCAATGAATGCATTTAAAATATGTGTACTGTGTAAAATGTACTCTGCTGCAATATATAAAAAAAATCACTTCTGGTGGTAAAAATACAATTCTGATATATATATATATATATATATATAACAGAGGTATATTTGGGGGAGGTGATATATGGGGAGGGTTTATATAGGGAGGGTGTACATGGGGAAGGTAGTATGGGAGGGGAGGTAATGTATGAGGGGAGGATTTCATTACAAACGTATAGAAAATGAGTTAGTACATAATGAGACTTAGCCCCTCATTCTACACCAACTTTTGAAGCATATGAGGTCATATTTTAGATGAGATTGTGTTTGGCCAATCACACATTGCAGCGGAAAGGGAACCACGCAATTCAATGACATGACATTACGACATATTATTCTTCAAAATAATTACGAATCTTTTCTACCCATATCCATTTACTCGGTTGCTACATAAAAACCATTTTCTTGCCAATCAAAGGAAAATCCTACGGAGAAGGCAGTTATTTATGCTGTTGTTTGGATTGCAGGTATTAAAAAACCAGAAGTTTAATATATGCACACAACACGGGATTGAATGTATAACTGGCGGGATTCAACATATAACCAACAATTATATATTATAATCAGTGTAAGGTGTGGAGTCGTATTGAAGTTGAACCACAGTGGTATCAAGCTGGATATATTATGGGTAATATGTAATATACAACAATGTTAAAGAAATGTAATATGACCAACCAAACTGGGAGCGAGAGATTCAACAATGCATGGGAGGAGAAACCTTAGGCATTATATACCATGCAGAGTATGGGAGGAACCCCACTATAGCCACAGTCAACGCAAAAGAGAGGTGTGGTGTAAACCATTTAAAAAAAATCTTAACACAATCACCCTGCGGGGTAATGAAGCCCCATTTTTTAATTAACATGGGAAAAAAAAGCATGATTTCACTTCTCAGGGAAAAAATTTTCATATAACAACTGCCATTCATTCATCAATCGTCAAACCGATAGGCTTCTAAATAGGCTTACCACACAAAAATGCCATTGAATCGTGAACAAGAGTCACACAACACCTCTAGGTAGCACAACAACTTGTAGCAACCAATAATTCTTGCTCGCCAGTCTCCCAAAATAAGGAAGACGACCCTAGAAAATCCAATGAGGAGGCAACAAACATTTTTTTTTTTAACTGCAGGACAAAGGTGACAGTTCTATGGAAATATGTACAACATGGGTAGGATGGAGTTACAAGGGCATAGAGGGAAGTCAAAAATGGAGCCGACTCTAATACCATGTCATTGGTTAGGCTAGGAGGTAGCTCCGCAAACTTAATCATGTTTTAACATTAAGGATGATCATATATATATACATGGAGGGAGAGTGATCTAGGTGGATATTAGTGACCACCCGCCTATTCCACTTGGACCCCCACCATTGTTCCTTTCATTTTTTTAGTTTTCTTAATTGTAGCACAATTTACTATTTTTGGTAGTTTTTTGGCTCCTGAACTCCCGGAGCCATTTTGAGGCCCTAAATGACATTTTTTTTAGCAATATTCCTTTGGGATATTTTGTTGAAATCATCTTTTTGGTTGTATTCCTTGGGGATATCTTTCCAATGAGGTATCATGCGTGTCAGATAGAGATAATATGACCAAGTTACAACCCCGGGAAGTTGGCTTCCAAACTAACCCCAATGGGGCCCATCAACTCTTCGAGTTACATCTCCTCGAGTTAGGGTTTTGGTTGTTTAGGGTTTTCTCTTATTGTTCAATATAAAAAGGCCCTTGAGCCTCATTGTAACTCAGTTCAAAGGCATGTTGCCACCACATCTCTTCTCAGAGATAAGCTACCATCGCCTAAGATAGTCTCATTTCCATTCTCTTTGTAAGAATATTTCATTATTTGATATTAATGAAAGGAAGTGTTATTTCTGCTGCATCTCTGTATTTATGGTTATATCTATAATATGTTTCATTCCTATTTAAATTCAGATCAAAGAGAATCTTGGGCTTTATCCACCAGTGTCTCTTCATATTCCAACTCTTCTTATTTTCTATTTAGATTATTTTACACATATTCACCCAATCCCAAGGATTATGTGTCAACAAATTTATTAAAATTTTAAAATATAATTTTTTGTCGAGTATGGAGGAAAAAAAATGACTTGATATAGTTCTTTCTCCTTAACGAACACCCCTACATACAATTTCTTCGCACACCCTTTCTTTTGCACTTCTCGCACACTTGACCACGTCCCACAGTGAGCATCCGATCCTTTATCCTCAAGAGAGTAAATATTCTAAAGAAATTCACTTCTTCATTGATAGCGAGAGCAAGCACCTGTTTGAATCTTCTCATTTTCACTTTCCCTATCTAATGACCCCACTTTATTATACCAAAATGTAATTTCTCGCTTGTTTTCTTACACCTATGATAGATCAAAATCATATTAGTTTCATATTAAATTAATACATAAAGCTTCGTCTGCATATTTCTTCAGCCCTACACACAATTTCTCTGCACACCCTTTCTCTCGCACTTTCTGTACAACCTTTCTCCTTCTTCCATAGAAGAGCTCTAGTGAAATTGATCTGCGGGGTTCTCAAAACTATGTACGGTGGCCTTGAGTGCAGAGGTGCGATTGTGTGCAACTAAAATATGAGCACAATGAAGCCTTCTTCCACCAAATTTGATAGTTAGTTGAAATCATAAGAGCTTCACTGCAAGAGAAATATTATACCACGTGCATTCATATTGGGAGATATATATTGAGGAGAAAATGACATAATATATTGAGCATATATTAGGGGGTAAAGCGTTTTAATATTGGAAAGTATAAAAAATGGAGGTCAATGTTAATGAAAAATTATAAAGAGGTATAGAATATGCTAATGAAAAAATGGATACCTACAATACATAGTGAAGGTATGGGTTTTTAAATTGAGAAGGCGTATTAGGTTCATATTGATAAGGGGTTAAATAATGTGATTTTTAGAGGTATTTTCCAATATGTAGTCAAATTAGGGGTATTGTTTATTATGCCATGAACTTGCATGATATGTCAGATGTTCATTGAGTGAAGTCCCCATGGTTGAACCTATATTGTCTTATATTGCTATCACACTCCGCCAATCAAAGAGGTAGGCGTACGATAGAAGTATGCAGGATGGGAAAAGTTCTTATTCCATGTTTAGGAAAAGGGAAACCTCGAACACTCGACAACGTTGGAAGCATTT